>OW203678.1:632500-1257500 GCA_934044485.1 Apeira syringaria
CGAAATGTAAAGTACTGCTCGCAACAAAATGTACTGTTTCACTTATTTAATTGTTACCTTACATAACATCTTTGTAACTATTTACTAACTTACGACGACATACTACCTTCGCGTTTCGCGTCATGTTAAAGCTGTATAAGGTTTATTTATATAACAATGTTCTTCTCTATGCATAAAAATGTGTTCCTTCATTCACATAAAAAGTTATTATAACGTATTATGTTTGCGATATATTTACGCACGAATACAAACTGTACATCAAAGTAACTCAAACGAAATGACACTTTATTGATAATAATATTCAATTCAGTGCTCCAGAGTTTAATGTTTATGAATATTTAAATTTTATTTTGATGCACTATTCAGTAGCGAAGAAAATTTTTATCAGTTTAAGATACGGCTAACGACATATAAACCCCGTCTGCTATTTAATGATCAAAAGGAATAGATGTTAGATAGATCGATGGTTTGAGTTTAGCCGTATTTTGTCCATCAGATGATCAATTTCTTCCACTTAAAATAGAAAAAATAGATACAACAACTGCACAACTATAATAATTGTGCTACATAAGGTGTAGGCGCCTATTACTCTACTCATTTAAACTTACGCAATGTAAGCAAACGCAATCATGTAAATAGATTTGTTTTGTCAGTAGCTGTTTTGCTATCCATACACGGGTATAGCGCGATGTACGGCGCGGGACACAGGCTCGCAGGTTTTATTGCTCCATAAAGTAGCCGGTATCCGGTAGCAGGCAGCACTACACGCCGTCCTTAACTTCGGTACCGGTACCAAGTCGCATTGGCACATCACTAGTTTACTTTTTTTTCAACTTGCCAATCTACTGGATTATGTCGGTAAACTTTCAAACAGAGGAAAGTATGACACAAATTTTATATATATTATACTAATTACCCAAAAGTCGGCAATTATTGATCCTTAATACTTAACGCGCGTAGAAACGTGTCATTTAATATCGGTAGCTACTGTCGGTGTATTTTTTAAGAAATAGTAAACAATTCTACATTTCAAACGCAAAGAATAAACATAAAATATAATATGACCTTACGGAGTGAAAAACAAGAGTAATTTAATTACAACACTTTATTAACACAAGCTTTTTTGTGTTTTTCTATTGTAACTAAATAAACAGTAGTTGGTCTTAAATAATAACTTTTCTATCTCCTCATCATCGACCTGCATTTATAAGTGTATTACAAAATGTAAAAACACCATTTCAAAGTTATACGGCGCGGCTATAGTTATGAATACATTTTATGTTGGCGTTGTTTTTGTTTCAAAATGTGATTGTCTTCTCGCCGGTCACCGAGTGCAGAACCGATAACTGTTCCGTTTTATTCACCTTTTACAATACCCATAAAAATAAAAGATTCGATTAAAAGTGTGAGCGCTGCAGTGCAGAGAATAAATAAAATGAAATGGTTTACCTTACGGTAATGAACATGTACCTTAAAATAACATTCGGTAGTTTTTATAACTGCTTCGGTGAATTTTAGATAGATATAGGATTTTTAAGACATCAATTGACAATTAAATAAGGATATATGGAGTAATATAATTACCAGCCGTAGGACGTCCACTTCTAGACATAGACCTCCTCCATTGTTTTCCACAAGAACTGGTTGGAAGCAGCCCGCATCCAGCCTTTTTCTGCGATCTTAGTCAGGTCGTCTGTCCACCTTGTCAGTGGCCTAACTAAGCTGTTCGAAGGTCTTCGGACAGTATGCTAATACATTCAGCAAAGTTAGGAAATCGGGCGTCGCCTTGTTTTTATTAGTTCATCTCGCTGAGGCTACTCGCTTATTAGAGTTGGAAATGGTATTCAATATTTGTTTTTTATTTTCCTTCTATTTTTCCGACAGCTCGGAAATACGAGGATATTCTTCACAAATAATGAGAATAGCTTTGTATACAACTTAACAGTTCAATTGTAAGGTTTTCTAAATCTTTATAAAAAATAAAAATTAGTTATTGAAATTAATGCGGTCACCGCATTTACCGACTATTTTGAAATTGTTGCGTCATCAAATGTTTCTAATCATTCATAGCGTGGAATAAAAATAAACAATTACGATAAATGTTGCTAATTACTGTCAAATTTAAAAAAATAATTGGATTAGAAAGTTATTAGAGTGGGAAATGTTTAATGTTCGTTGGTGTTAATGCTAGGCTATGGCGATGATAATGTTAGCATTATATCATCCTGACAGAATACCGTGATACCATCCTGATGACCGCAGTAAGACCACTCGCGCGCCACACGCGCCGACCTGCACCAAATGGCACATTTACTCAGAGACTTATTCTACGAAATGTTCGAAGTGTTGGTACCAAAATCTTTAAAAACTCGAGTCTTACACCAAACACAAAAGAAACTCTCTGAACTTTAATCACAATATCCCAATAACCTATTTAGCGAGCGCACGATTCCACTCGATTCCGATTAGATACAGCAAAATCGATTTCCATATGAGCAATAAACCGGAAAGAATAATCGTCGGCCTTCGAGAGAATCCTAAAAAACGTAATGATCCTTAGTTATCGATTTGCAACGATCGCCAACTATCGATATAATTGTTCGATGCAAACGTGACTCTAAACTGTGTCATTGACATAAACAAAACAACATAATGCTGTACGTTACAAATGTATCTCTATAGAGAGATGATAATGCTGTACGTTACAAATGTATCTCTATAGAGAGATGATAATCAAGTGACTACCATCAAACGTGACTCTAAACTGTGTCATTAACATAAACAAAACAACATAATGCTGTACGTTACAAATGTATCTCTATAGAGAGATGATAATCAAGTGACTACCATCAAACGTGACTCTAAACTGTGTCATTGACATAAACAAAACAACATAATGCTGTACGTTACAAATGTATCTCTATAGAGAGATGATAATCAAATGACTACCATCAAACGTGACTCTAAACTGTGTCATTGACATAAACAAAACAACATAATGCTGTACGTTACAAATGTATCTCTATAGAGAGATGATAATCAAGTGACTACCATCAAACGTGACTCTAAACTGTGTCATTGACATAAACAAAACAACATAATGCTGTACGTTACAAATGTATCTCTATAGAGAGATGATAATCAAGTGACTACCATCAAACGTGACTCTAAACTGTGTCATTGACATAAACAAAACAACATAATGCTGTACGTTACAAATGTATCTCTATAGAGAGATGATAATCAAGTGACTACCATCAAACGTGACTCTAAACTGTGTCATTGACATAAACAAAACAACATAATGCTGTACGTTACAAATGTATCTCTATAGAGAGATGATAATCAAGTGACTACCATCAAACGTGACTCTAAACTGTGTCATTGACATAAACAAAACAACATAATGCTGTACGTTACAAATGTATCTCTATAGAGAGATGATAATCAAATGACTACCATCAAACGTGACTCTAAACTGTGTCATTGACATAAACAAAACAACATAATGCTGTACGTTACAAATGTATCTCTATAGAGAGATGATAATCAAGTGACTACCATCAAACGTGACTCTAAACTGTGTCATTGACATAAACAAAACAACATAATGCTATACGTTACAAATGTATCTCTATAGAGAGATGATAATCAAGTGACTACCATCAAACGTGACTCTAAACTGTGTCATTGACATAAACAAAACAACATAATGCTGTACGTTACAAATGTATCTCTATAGAGAGATGATAATCAAATGACTACCATCAAACGTGACTCTAAACTGTGTCATTGACATAAACAAAACAACATAATGCTGTACGTTACAAATGTATCTCTATAGAGAGATGATAATCAAGTGACTACCATCAAACGTGACTCTAAACTGTGTCATTGACATAAACAAAACAACATAATGCTGTACGTTACAAATGTATCTCTATAGAGAGATGATAATCAAGTGATTACCATCAAACGTGACTCTAAACTGTGTCATTGACATAAACAAAACAACATAATGCTGTACGTTACAAATGTATCTCTATAGAGAGATGATAATCAAGTGACTACCATCAAACGTGACTCTAAACTGTGTCATTGACATAAACAAAACAACATAATGCTGTACGTTACAAATGTATCTCTATAGAGAGATGATAATCAAGTGACTACCATCAAACGTGACTCTAAACTGTGTCATTGACATAAACAAAACAACATAATGCTGTACGTTACAAATGTATCTCTATAGAGAGATGATAATCAAGTGACTACCATCAAACGTGACTCTAAACTGTGTCATTGACATAAACAAAACAACATAATGCTGTACGTTACAAATGTATCTCTATAGAGAGATGATAATCAAGTGACTACCATCAAACGTGACTCTAAACTGTGTCATTGACATAAACAAAACAACATAATGCTGTACGTTACAAATGTATCTCTATAGAGAGATGATAATCAAGTGACTACCATCAAACGTGACTCTAAACTGTGTCATTGACATAAACAAAACAACATAATGCTGTACGTTACAAATGTATCTCTATAGAGAGATGATAATCAAGTGACTACCATCAAACGGGCGTCCTTCTGTTTCAATCTCGGCTCGAGTCTTCGTCATACATACATACATACATACATTTTCCGTGAGCTCTCCGTGCCAGTATCTAAAAAATAATAATAATAATATGGGACAACATTCACACAAGGTCTTCAGGTCCCAAACTAGGCAGAGCCTGTACTATGGTAACCTGATGACTGATATATATACTTATATACATATACACACCCAGACACAGGTCGAACAGACATGTTCATACACACATATGTTTGACCTGTCCGGGAATCGAACCCGGGACCAGCGGCTCCGAAGGCAGAGTGCTACCAACTGCGCCAACCGGCCAGTCAGTACATACATACTTACGTTCCTACTTATAGACTTATACATTTCTATGATATGTTATAACACTTGCGTGCTACATCGTAACTGACTATCTAGTGAGGTAGTGGTCAAACTTGATTTGTTGTTTCTCGTCTAGTAGGCGTTCAAAATTGAATCGCAAACAACTCGATGGGGAAACTTATGATTAATAACGTTTAATGCGAATGATTCCCACACACAGAAATGTATTTTATCTAAGAGTTTCACTACAATTGCACAATCGAAATGTTGGATCTATTTTATTCTAGAAACGCCCCGCGGTTTCACTCTCGTGGATTACGGTTTTCCCGCTACCTCAATTATCCCACGGGAACTATGTTTTTACCGGGATAAAAGTATCCTATGTGTTATTCCAGGGTCTAACCGATCTTCGTACCGTAATTTATCGTAATCGGTACAGCCGTTTGAGCGTGAAGAAGTAACAGTGGTTTTTGAATTATTTGTGCAGCCAGGAGTTATCTTCGGAAACAAAATTAGCCAATGTGTTATTCCTGGACCTGAAGTATCTACATACCCAATTTCTCAATTGACAAACTAATATAATAGTTACAATAAATACAAAATTACTCACCTTATGAAAAATTTATATTCTAATTCCTACGGTTCGCTGTCTTTTACTGTGTAAATGGTTTTCTTCCTAATTTAAAAATGATTATTTTATTATTAATCTAATTTTAATGTCCTTACAATAATATGTGTAAAATATATTGGGCCGATGCCTTTATTAAAATAAAATACTAATAACTAATTACAATACTGCAGCTACTACAATAAGAATGGACTAGCTACTCGTATTGGTAGCCTATAGATAACTGAAATGCTCTAACCCGCTACCAATTGGCAGCGTGCTAGCAGCATTGCTACGTTGAATTGCAATGCTGATTCGTTGAGTCAATTATGTGCCAGCATTTTGGTAACGCGTGTATTATAATCAGTATATTTAATTAATTAACAAATATTAATCCTAACAAAAACATAATTTAACTGGAAGCAACAACAGTTTTGTACCATTATTCCGAAAGTGGAATAATTCAGCGGTAAGTTATTCGGATATCGAAAAGGAAAGCGACCGACCCACGTCTCAATGAATATTCATCACTTTGCAAATCCATGCTTTGGTGCAAGACTGACTCTAATAATTAGTGACAGGACAGAAGCTTGTAACGTAATTATGTTTCTTCTGGAATAATTAGCTGTTTGATACAAGACTTCTAATATTAATGACGACACTGGACGTTGGCAAAAGTCAAATTTCGGCCGAACCCAGGGGATTACATGGTAGTCCACTAATTCGGCTATTGACATTTATACATCTTATAAATCCCTCTTAGAGTTCATTGGTTCCAACTAGTTTCTAGATTTTTTTATGGTGAAAATGTTGAGGCAATTATAGAGATAGAGATGGAACGGAGCAGACGAGGATAACATGTTAAAGCGGCGCCATCTAGCGTGAGGTGAGGACACGAAGAAGGGATAATTTGGTTACACATACATTAGGTACAAACTTTTATTGAACTTGCATTGTAGCCCATTTTCGCCTTTCCTGCGGCGTTATTTGTATACCCTTAATCAGTTTTGATGTGTGCAAAACTTAGTTTTACCGGAGCATTGCCAGGGTGATAAATATACCAATTACATTTTCAATAACATTCCGGCGCGAGGCGATGTTATTGAAGCGATGATAGCTCAAACAATAGCTGTCAAACTGACGGACACTGGTTCGATTCCCAACAACAGCTTGAGTTTCCGGTGAAGGTAACACCGTTAGCGAATTCCCAGCATGGTGGTAGGGTACTTTCGAATACCCGCCTGGCCACCCGCAAGTGTGAAAAACTGTCACCAAACACATAGTGTGTTCAGGCAGCAGTCCTTGAGAGCCAGTGAGTATTCTAGGTCTAGCGTGATAACATCTTCGACCACAGCGTCACTGACCATCAAGTGAGATAGTGGTCAAACGCTAGATCTTTTCATTCATTCATCGCAGCCATAGGACGTCCACTGCTGGACATTAGCCTCCCTATGTAGGGGGGATTTGCCAATACTCGCCACGCTTGGCAGGCGGGTTGGCAAGCGCAGTATGGTTTCATATCCTCAGAAGGCGCTGCTGCCCACCTTCTGGTCTAGCCGACTCTTACGGCACCCGGACGGAAGAGATGGGGGAGTACTATTCTAGGCCGGTACCACCACGGCAAACGCTAGATCTACACAGTATAAAAAAATAAAAAGATGTTAGTGCCGATGAAGCAATGGGTTGTGTCTATAATCAACAAGAAGGAAATATTTGGAATTAAAATGAAGAGTTTGGATTTGAATGAAAATGTGTGTAGTTTTCACTGTATAGGGTTGTTTCAAATTGAAGCACTACCTACGTGGCACCTGCAATGAGAGTTGGCTATTAAGGAAGGAGTACATGATTTGTAGATCCTATTTTTAATATTTTTTCGTCTAGTGATGATGTTGCCAGCTACCACTGATACATAATGAGATTCGTTCGTTCATAATCATTTTTTTCGTACTATAATCACATTTGAAAATACTGAAAAGAAAATTTTCTGATTAGTTAAAATATTGAAACCAAAGAAGTTATTGGCTAAAATTTCAATATTATTTAGTTACATTGAATTCTAGTACAAATTCTCGAAACAGATATTATCGTGTAAGAGCGAAGGACTGTTGGTAGACCTAGAGTACCTAGATAAGCTGGCGTGGTCACTAACACAAGAGTTAATATTGTCAACGGAAAATAATTACTATGTATTTTATTGATCAGTTTCTGTCTGATATGCGACTAGCCGCAATTACAATCTACATTATAAACCCTTGGTTTTTAAGGGAAACGTGTTTTTAGGCGAACACTTCATTTGGGCAATATTTCTTAAAGGAGTGACGATAGTATTTATTGAGAATCTACGAAAAATATTGGCGACCCGGTCTGTCACCCCAGTTCAAACAAACCAAAATCGCCGGCTGTCTCTCTGCCTTGCACTGCTGGAGCTTTGCCGTTTGCCGCCTCGGAAGTCTAGCTCTCATTCGGAAGTCTAGCTCTCACTCGGAAGTCTAGCTCTCATTCGGAAGTCTAGCTCTCACTCGGAAGTTTAGCTCTCACTCGGAAGTCTAGCTCTCACTCGGAAGTCTAGCCCTCACTTTATACACATTCCTCTGTACGACTCTCCAGACATGTTTGAGTTCTTCATCAATATGTTCTGCGACACATAAATCACATGCGCGGTTGGTCAGTGATGTCACTGAAGAGTTCAGATAACAAGGATGGTGGTGCGATTCGGCGGGTAGGTATCGGTCGGTGTGAGTCGATTTCCTGTGCACTGTATGACCTAATGAACCATCATTTTATCATGGTACCGACTTTAACAAGTTATTTTGTGTTAGTGTATATATATGTTACCTATGTATGTTGTGTTCACTCCTAGTAGGTTCTGCATAGGACCTTGTTATTTTGTATGTGATTAATGTTGATATTGTATATTAGTGTAAGAACCAGTTTTGTGAACCTTTAATAAAAAAAAAAAACACTTTTGAGTATTTTTCAACCTTTTCTCAAAAAATTCATTCTTTGAAACAAAAAAAGGATTTTGAGAGTAGGTCTAAAAATGGGGAAGAAATGGGCGAACATACAAAAAAAAATACATACCTACAGTCCAACATGTAACCTCCTCCTTCTTTGAGGTCGGTTAAAAACTATCTTGTTTAACGGCCTTTTATAGTTTCAGTTTTAAACCAGAATCACCACCTATGGTTGGTTTCCGATGGTCGTCTCGAGAAAGCTCGACAGGCAGCAGCCAATTGGCAACGCCGCTGATATTGCCATTTCCTATGAGTATTTCCGCAGTGGTCCCATTATTACCAAGTAACGGTCCACATAATAAAATACTAATGAGGGAACTCGAGGAAAATAATTCATCTCAAATTATAGTCACATTAAATTGTCAGAAAGATCTCTTATTCCACATTTTTAACATTCTAAGGTTTTTAGTATTTTTTGTGATCTTATTTCATTAAACATCAATATCAAGTCACGCAAAACGCATGCGCGTGCGCGTGCGCATGTCGCGTGCAGCCCGCTCGTAAAACGCAACGGCCGCGGGCGGCGACGGGCCGACACGCATGTATTCGCGTATTAAGCCGATCTACCTGTTGGCAGCCTTGTAGCTTACACTCGGTCTACAGTGTTGCCAGATAGTTCGGTATAATGCTGGTCAGGATCAATTTATTATAATATATTATAGAAACAAGAATGGGAAATGTATATATAGGTTATATACAGGTAAATAAATATAAACGTTTAATAATTATGTTCCATTTTATAAAGTTATTGAATGAGCTAATTATATTATATCATGATATTATATGGTCATATCATTTGTTATTATTAGACTTTCGCGATTCGAGCACATTGTTAATAAATCAATCGAGGCTTGATCGCGAGAAAAACATTTAGTAATTTATTTACCTCGACGTTTCGATCAAGTTGCATTGGTCGTGGTCACGAGAAGACTGGAGAAATGCGGGTAGCAATATCGGTGAGAGCGCATATTTTCTCCAACTACCCACTCTTGATCTTGTTTAACTGTAGGGCTGTCACAGCCCTGCACCAGCACAGGGTTGTCACGACACACAACACTGACAGTATCTTTAGTTTTCTCAGGGTGAAACTACGCTACTATACTATAAATAAACTTAAAATGCAAAAATTTTGTCAAAATATCATCATAGTAACATTATACTTGTATAAATTAATAGAACTATGCATATAAATAATTGTTTGTATTTAACTTAACTGTAATTAATTTTAGTCACATTAGATTATTTAATTGAAAGTTAAAGTAAAAAAAATACTTATAACTAATTACATTGCTACAGCTACTACAAAAACATTTGAACAATCCACTAGCTATTAAGAATAATGTATTTTTAATAATGCCGAACACACACAGTCCAACAATAAAATGATTTATACTTGTATAACATATTTGCATACTAATAGTAATAGCAGTATCAGTGCTACCACTGTACACATTTATAAATGTTCTACAGTTGTTCCTTAAACCTTCAGAAATCCGCTTCTGAACGTATCAACAAATTATGTCCAATAATACATAAGTTAGTCGGAAAATTGATTATCCTACAAAAAAATCACGATATGAATGAAATAATTTATATGTAACTTACAACATACAATTTACAACTAAATGTAATTTATGATACATATGTAAATTACATACGAATGCATTGCAAAATAAATCTTTGCCTAGACTTCATCTTTGCTAAAAAGCTGTCTACGCTACCGCACTATTGTTACGTGTGTTATTGTTCATGTACACGCGATAGATACATTACTAATATACATTTAACATACACAATGCATTTTTGGAATGAGTCAATTATGTTACGCTAATAACATGACCTCGTAGTATCTTTATGTCAGGCTCCAGGGACTGGATTATTCTAGAACAGAAGATAGTAATTCTTACAAACATACTTTGAAGATATAGTTGAATTTGACGGTCACCGTGGCGCATTGGTTAGTATCATTGACATGATTTCTGTGTCCCCGGGACCCTGGATTAGAATCCCGGCAGGGGCAAACATTTGTGCGATGAGTGTAGATGTTTGTCCCGGGTCTTGGATGTTTGTGTGCTGTGATTGTGTGTGTCCATGCCTCCCGTGACACAGGGAATCCTAGTGCGGGGGTCTGAGTGTGAGAAAAAAAAAAGAAAACAAAAATAATTGACGAATGCTCCAATGACCCAAACCATATCCCTCTGGCGAGTCCCCCGGCCGCACGTCGCGAATACGCGTGCGATGTAGTTTGTTACCAATTTCGATGGTGTTTGTGATATTTTTGAAATGGAAAGTGATTTTATGTTATGCACGAAGGTACAATTTTTTAATTTCTAATTGGTTTCCATAATTAAAGCATATTTCATCATTCCTACGCCTAGTCGTCTCACCTGCATGAATTATATTTGTTTTCTCTTCGAAAAGGGTTTTTTTTTTCATAAAATAAAAATATCTAAATCCAGATACCTTTTCTGTGTTCCTAGCGCCTTTTTTGATTGATGAGTAGTAAGTATCCAAAACAAATGGTATAGAAATTCGGTTTTGTTTTATAATTATCATCATCATCTCAGCCAAAGGACATCCACTAGTGGACATAGACTCTCCACAAAAACCGGTCGGTAGCGGCCCGCATCCAGCCTGCCAGCTCTCCCTGCGATCCCGGGTCGTCTGTCCACCTTGTCGGTGGTGTGCGTGATTAACCCCTTTCTCAAAGTTATATAGACTTGCTTAATTGCACTGTTTGTCCTAGGTATATGTATATAATTATCAACAAAATTGAGAATCGACCTTCCACTTGATGCTAGGACGGGCACAACACGACCATTTGACATCATTTTTTATGTCCATTTTAAGGCATCGCGCTAAGACTGCTGAAGTATTCCATCGATTCTGCCATGACCACAATATCAAGGATTTTATTATCAGGTTCATATGAGTGATGGCAAAGTCCCGTAGCTAAATATATTATTATATTTAGCCAAAACGTATGCCTAACTAGAATAATCTAGTTGGCTACAGGGTTTGATTCAAAAGTTTCCTGGCTGCAGCTACGATGAAATGTAACGGATTAAACTTCCTAAGTTTTAAGTTTGAATATAATAAAAAAATGAAGGTGAAGCTTCGAAAAACAAGTGCGTGTATTATCTCCAAAATAACCTTCAACTAGTTAAATACAATCTATAAAGATATATTTGATAAATCGAACTTCTCGTAACTCATAAAATTAAAAGCATCGTGCTGTTGTTTGACAATATGATAAACGATTATGTATCGAGCACGATGTTTAGTAGCTAAACATCCCAATTACAAACTCATTTAAACAATCAAACAAATAATAACTCGATATGATCGAGATCTTTGTAACCCAGCGTCCTGTGAAGCAAAGCGAAGCTAAAGCGTTAGGCGCGCTATGCTATTGTATATTTATTTATTGTATAATTAATTAATAATTAATAAAATCAACAGCCTACATGTTTTCACGGATAGTTGCAGTATGAGTGATGGAACAGGTGGAAACAATAAAACAGGAACACAGGATACAACTAGAGTTAATTAGAATGGCTTTCATGCAAAAGAACGAAAAAAACGCACGTAAAAGCAATCATGATGGTAGACCTTCAAGTTTGAAAAACTGTCACCAAACACATAGTGTGTTCAGGCAGCAGTCCAGTTAAGAGTTAAGAGCTGACGTCAGTGCGACATCTATACATGGTAGATGTTACAACGCACGAAGCGTTTTGCTTCCACATTCATAGTGCGTATAGCTTATGAGTGGATTTCATTGCTTCAAACTGTGTTCCCGTATAAATACAATCTGGGTTTTTTTTTATTTTTTTTATTGGGAATAGGCAAGCGTTTGACCACTATCTCACCTGATGTTAAGTGATGATGCGGTCTACGGTGGAGCACGCCTGCCTAGAAGATACCTATTCACTCGTGACTTGAAGATACCCAGGTTGTGTGTTAGCGGAAACACAGATTTAGGCAATAAATTCCATTCGTTAGCTGTACGCACTAGGAATGTGGTAGCAAAACGCTTCGTGCGTCGATCGTGATCGACTACGCGTAAGTACCACGTTATACCCGTAAAAAACAGTGTAAAGTAATTATGAACGTGAGTTTTAATATTTATATAAATTTTTTCGAGGTGTTGCATTTACATTTCATCAAAATCGGTCAAGCAGTTTTTTAGTTACACTGAAAACTGAGAAAAGTGTTACTTCTATCTATGATGATATTATATATGATTTCCTTATTGAGAGTGATTAACAATTGGTCCCGTGCGTAGCGAAGGTCACTGAAAATAATGTTTTATTTTAATTAATCTCTATGAATGAGATAGTGCAGTATAGCATCGAACACGTGCAACAAGACATCGCTACACATCGATCCGGTAGCACAATTCGGTCACGTCGGTCGTGACTCGCCGTGATTAACGACCGATCGCGGCCGACTCCGATCGCTTCCGTGTGCCACGACGAGTCGCCACTTCGCGAGTCGCGACTCGCTCCGCAGCCTACAATTGTCAGTTGATTTATCATCTCTATGGGTATGGTAATGTTTGATACATTCCTGTTTGCGGTTCAAACAAACCAGTTTTCAGTGTGTAATTCAACGGCAAGAGTACAATACGACTTTGAGACAAAAATGATACAGCATCAGTAACCTCGGTGGTGTTCATACGCTCATTCCAATTTTAATCTGAGAAATAAATGTTTGACCGTTTGTTCAAAAGGCTAAAAAAGAGCAAGTCAAAAATAGAATATTTAATATTAACTCTTAAAGTTACTATCTACCACATCCAAGAACAGTTTATAAAGGTTCACATGTGTTTGGTGCGTCCAGATAAATGGATGTAAACATGCTCTAATTAAAAAATAAACAGCCTGAGTAGGATCACAAACGGGAAATTCCTTCACTTGGCCTTTTATAAAAAAAAAAACTAACTCCTACGCCACTAGAACTGTCTACTTTTTATATCCACATATGTACTGTAAACATTCCATTATTATGTATGTGAAAAGTAAACTACAAAAATTGTACGTCCGAAATGGGAAAAAAGGTTGAAACTTACATTGTAACCTTGACCATCTTATGTACACAGTTATATGCAATAAATATATTCTGTATTCTGTAGGTATTACCTGTATGTTCGTTGCGACTACGCAGACACATTTTATTGTAAACATATTTCTAAATCAGATAAGCGACTAAAATATTTAAAACCATCTCATTCATATCCAATATGGAGCTTGTATCTATCTATCGATAACAATTTATTACAGCTATAAAATTCAAAATTTATTTATTCATATTTAAATAGCACCGTGTAATATAATAATAATTGAATAACTTTAAATAACTGTTATTGACTTCCGAATTTAATAAAATATGTAAACCTATTCATAATTTATGCTGTAAAATTTCGCGGGTAATTTATCAATTTACTATAGGTACTTATCATTACATAATATAACAATAAGCTTTACACAGCTGAATGCTAAAGGCGCGTTTGATATGTCACTCAGTATTTCATTACAGTACTTCAGAAATTAGGCGTGTGTTCATATTTGGGCACAGATTAAAAAGTTATATATTACGATCTGCTAAATACAGAACCATTGAAGTGATTATCAAAATGAAGGGTTATGTATAAGTGATGACCAATTATCTGTCTTGCACATTATTTATAAAGAGCAGCAGTTACTGTTATTGATTTTATTAATTTATTAATAACATTTTAGGAAGAGTACCAACTACTTTCCTTAGATTAGACTAATTAATTTACTTTCAATTTTCGTTTATTTTACTATTGCACCGCTACCACTTTTCTTTCACCTTATGGTTGACTGGTAGAAAATGCTACTTAGCGATAAGTCCTCCACGTACTAAATAGTGCTAAAGTATAAATAAATAAATAAAAAATAGATAGGCATAAACATAGTTTATTTATGTTGTGCATTTCCCTAGTATTGACACGGAGTATTGAAACCCTTATAAGCTAAGATGGCGAGCAGTGCTCGGCTCGCAGCAGTAGTGTCGTGTTGTCAATAGATTAAAGCAATAATGTTATAATGAAATTGTTGACTCACATTGCACGAGTCAAGATTTATCGACACAATTAAGATAACGCGTGATATACCATTAGACGTTTTAGATTTAATTAAAATACTTTGTACGGACATATCGACGGTAACTCGTCTGGTTTATCTGTTTACTAATGCGCAGTAGGTGCTGAGCATAACACGAACACAGTACATTAACAGTGATACAATTCCAATGAAATTTTTGGCACAATGTACTAACAATATTTAACAACCTATACACAAGAAATATACTTCTTCCCTCGTTACTTCTGTTCACTAAGCCATAATTAACAAATTAATACGTCTTAAACGAGATTTTAATATCAAATATTAGCATATGTCGTCACAACGATAGAACTTCATTTTAGTGTATCTTCTTCTCAGCTATGTGCGTCCACTGCTGGACATATGCCTCCCCCATATAGGGGGGAATTTGCCAATACTCGCCACGCTTGGCAGGCGGGTTGGCGAGCGCAGTATGATTTCCAATCCTCAGAAGGCGCTGCTGCCCACCTTCTGGTACGTGGTCCCTTAGCCGACTTTTACGGCACCCACGGGAAGAGATGGGGGAGTACTATTCTAGGCCGGTACCACCACGGCCTTTTAGTGTATATAGTGGCTTAATACGAATCGTAGCCACAACATATGTTTGTGTGTCTAAAGTTACTTCCTTGTGGCTAATCCCGAGTGACTCAAACATAGACTTTTAAAAAAAATTATGATGCACCAATAATTAAATAACTCCGATGGATAAAACTATGTATTTTTACGAGAGTTTTCTGAACAGATATTTAAACTGCCGCACTGTTTTATCATCAAACTAGCTACCGTGCATCGCCTAAAAGCTCACCCACATGAAATGTATCTTTATATTAGTAGTAGTTATAGTAGTAGTATTTATATATGTACGGAAAATGGCAACTTGCTAACTATGCTTCGACTAGAAGTATATGGGTATAAACATACTTAATATATAAAATCAGTAAATAATACAGCAAATGAAAAGCCGTGAAAGTTTAAAACGGTACTTAAAATCGGTAAAGAAAGAAAAAAAAATCCCACTAATATTATAAATGTGATAGTTTGGACGGATGGATGGATGGATGGATGGATGTTTGTTACTCAACCACGACAGAAAGGCTGAACGAATCTAGATAAAATTTGGTACAGAAATAGATTATAGTCTGCAATAGCACATAGGTCTATTATTTATCCCGGTAAAATGTATAGTTCCCGTGGAATAATTGATACAGCGGGAAAACCGTAATCCAGGCGGGTGAAACCGCGGGGCGCTACTAGTATTATAAATGTGATAGTTTGGACGGATGGATGGATGGATGTTTGTTACTCAACCACGACAGAACGGCTGAACGAATCTAGATAAAATTTGGCATAGAGATAGATTATAGCCTGGAATAGCACATAGGTTACTTTTATAATGTCCCGTTATAATGTATGATTCTTGTGGAATAATTGATGTAGCAAGAAAACCGTAATCCACGCGGGTGAAACCGCGGGGCGCTACTAGTATTATAAATGAGAAAGGATGGATGGATGCTTGTTACTCAATCACGCCAGAACAGCTGAACGGATTTGGATAAAATTTGTTATGTAGATACTTCAGGTCCCGGAATAACGCATAGGCTACTTTTCATCATCATCATCATCAATCATCACCACGCCGGTAAAACCGCGGGGCGCAGCTATACATAACATGATCTTCTGTAATGCTTACACTGTGTCGTGCGCACACGACGCGCGTGCACACGATCAAGGCCGTGACCACTTCCTCACGGGCGCTACTCCTGCGCAACCAACAAACAAAACCATAAATTATGTACTTTATTTGTTTTACCTTTATTTAGCTCTGTTCCAACATATTATATAATACCTATAATATGTTTTCTTAATAGAAAACGTACTATCTAAATCATACGATAACGATGGCGAAGATCTATGAACTATCAAAATTATATATAATTTGTTGTAGTTTTTGTGTGACGTTCACTTGCGTATGCTATTATTGTATATTATCTTGTTCAATTACAATATAGCCTGAATACAAATTATCTATTAACTAATTAATTATTATATTAAAAAGTTCCTGTATTAAAATAAAATACTAATAACTAATTACAATACTTTTCCTTGTTAGACTTGTTAATTTGCTTTCTTTTGGTCTAAGAAACAGTTGAAGCCCATTTGCCGGTACCGCTTACATTGTATATACTATATAAACTACTATATATACTATATATATGTAATAGGAGTATTTTTCACGGATGAATTGGCCAGTGCAATCAATAATTGACTAGCATGAAGTTCTTAAGTTCTTCTTAAGTTCCTTAAGTGACATTTTTTTAAGGTAACTACGTAAGTAAGTTCTAAGTTAAAGCCAGGGAGTATTCTAGATCTAGCGTGACACCACTTCTACCTCATCGTCATTGATCATCAAAGTGAGATAGTGGTCAAACGCTAGATCTATACAGTATAAAAAGTACATTTTCAATAAAATAACTGAAACTGAAAAGACTTAAAGTTTTTTATTTAGCAAATGTTAGATGTCTTAATGAAGTTTGCCTGAAAAACGATGATTTTTTACCGTTTTTGTCCATCTCTTGTCTTTCGGTTGTTGACTCAAAGACAAAATTTAGAAGAAAATATATAACATTCCAATATTACAATCTATTCATTAACTTGATGATTAACACGGATACCGATTAAAACATATTTCGATTAGAACAAAGTAATTTAATTAATGAAATGTGTTTTGTTCGGCGGCCAAGAGCTTTGAGTTGACACGAACTGAAACGACATGATGACATTGGCCCTAATTCTGTTAATCACACGAACTAGCTAAAATTCACTAAAATTCTTCAAATTGAAGTAGCTCGTATTCTATTTACGCTAAAATTCAAATTCACATAACTCCATACAGCGCTCTTACTAATATTAGACGAGTTTTATTCCATTGCTGGCCAATTGCGGGTAGTTTTAGTAGGCACCAAATAAGTGGCGACTTAATTTCGCTAAAACTACCCGCAAATTTAATAAATACATTTAATTTTAGTGATGTTATTGATAAGTCTCATACTAATTTAGACTTTATCGTAACCTTATAAGAACTGGATTAGTTTCAAAACATTTTAGTTTAGTTCAGTTGAATAAGCGAATCACTACCAATATCTGACTTAACAGTGATTGACCTTCAGCTGGGCTTTAGACCTGTTTTACAGCGTGGTGACAGTTCACAAGTTCGCTATTTCTTCCAGTTTACGGCAATGCGTTCTTATGCCATTTGAAAGGATACGGCATAAACCCAGAAATACAGTTCTCTCTATTCTTTTACTCAATTTATTACAATATGTTGCTTTTGACCTCCGTTGATAGGGACTTTTTTTTTTTTTTTTTTTCCTAGTATAGAACGCATACAAATGCGTCCTATAAATATATTACAATCTAGCCTAAAAAAAGCTAATAAGTAATTTAAATCTAACTTAACTTGCTAAATTTACTGTACTAAGAATGTGTCCATCAACACTTTTCTTATTGTCTCTATTTAAGGGGGAGACACTTGATTCATGTGTTCTCTATGAGCAGTATTTTAACCACATTACACTAGCATACTGTCACTGAACACTACACTAATTCGAACGGTTTTGTTCTTTTGAGTCTTCTCACTAAATCGGTCTGGTCAAGGAGCATAACTGCCTCAACATTAACATGATGATGAAGTCTTTGTTGGTGAGCTTCTGCATAGTTTTTTATCACTTTGTCAACGAACTCTATTTTAAGGTCCCGGTGGAGGTCGTTGTTTCTTATGTACCAGGGTGCGTTTACTATTTCCCTTAATACTTTATTTTGAAATCTTTGTATAATTAGGATATTGCTCGGTTTGGTGCATCCCCACAGCTGAATGCCGTAAGTCCATATTGGCATTAATACTTGTCTGTACAGTAATAGTTTGTTATGAGTTGACAGCGCGGAATGTCTTCCAAGTAGCCATTGCATTTTTTTATATCGCAGATTCAATTCTTGTCTTTTTTTCTTGACGTGAACTTTCCATCTAAGTTTTGCATCAAGCGTCATCCCGAGATATTTAGCCGAGTTTTCGTAGGGAATCTTCTTATTATTAATGTACACAGGACAATAACTGTGACTTTTATTACTGAAATCTACATGAATAGATTTTGTTTCATTTAGTTTAATTCGCCATTTCTTAGTCCATCCGTAGAACTTATTCACTGCTATTTGTACCTTGTCCACAGCCTCGTTGTGGGTATTGCCTGTTGCCATTATAGCAGTATCATCAGCAAAAGTAGCAATAATGTTATTTTCTAAATTTGGAATATCGCAGGTATATAATAGGTACAGGACCGGACCTAGTACACTCCCTTGTGGTACTCCAGCTTTTATTTCCTTGATTCCTGTGTAAGCATCTTCTTGCCTTACACGGAATGCTCTATTTGAGATATACGATTTTAATATATCCGAAAACTGTTTCGGTAATTTTATTCTAAGTTTGTGTATAAGTCCTTCATGCCACACTTTATCGAAAGCTTGTGCTACATCAAGGAAAACAGTTGTACATACTTTTTTATCTTCAAGAGATTTTTCTATTATATTTGTAATTCTATGCACTTGCTCCACAGTTGAGTGTTTTTCTCGAAAACCAAATTGGTGGTCAGGAATGAGTTTGTTATAGTTTAGAACTGGTTTCAGTCGTTTGAGTAAAAGCTTTTCGAAAAGCTTCGACATTACTGGTAACAGGGATATTGGCCTATATGAAGATGTTTCGTAAGGTGGTTTCCCCGGTTTTGCTATCATAATTACTTCTGCAACTTTCCATAGGTCTGGTACATATTTTAGTCTAAATGATGCATTAATAAGAGTTGTTAGCTTAACGACACCTTTTTTCGGGAGGTTGCGAAGTACTACACCTGAAATCAGATCATAACCTGGTGCTTTTCGTGGACTTATATTGTGTTTTATTTCTCGAACAAGCTCTTTTGGTGTGACTAGGTCAATTTCTTCATCTTCTTTGTGATAAAGCTCTATCTCATCATAAATAAACGATTCATTTGTTGTGGATTCATTGGGTGTAAATATAGTTTCTAAATGTTCTGCAAATTTGTTAGCTTTTTGCTCGTTACTTACAGCCCATTTTCCATGTTCACATTTAAGAGATGGAACATGGTTTATAGGTCTTTTAAGGCTTTTTGTTACTTTCCACAAAGAATAATCAGTGCTGCTATCACTTGTTATTCCTTGCAGATGCATTTTTGTGTTTTCATCATTGAACTCTTGTATGAGTTTCGTAAGCTTTTTAGTAAGATTATTTAACTTACTTTTATCTGCGGGGTTCCTAGACACGTGCCACTTTTTTCTCTGCCGCCTTTTTTCGGCTATAAGATGTTTTATTGTTTCTGGATATATGTGCCCTTTGGTGTGTTTTATTCCATCAGGTGTATTCTTCCAAGCTGCTTGTTGTATTTGTTCAATAAACATTTTAACTTCTAGGTCCAAGTGTTCTGGCGTCTTGAGTGGGACCATGAGGTTTATATAACTATTTAAATCTGTCTTAAAGCTCTCCCAATCTGTTAGCTTATTAACTAGAGCTAAAGGTTTTTTCTTAAGTAAAATTGTCTCACTTACTTCTAGGTATATAGGAGAGTGGTCCGAACTCATATCGTAACTCTTATATATTCGCAAATAACTTGGTGATATATTCTTGACTATAAAGAAGTCTATCAGGTCAGGTATTTTTTTTGGATCTGTTGGCCAAAAAGTGGGCGTTCCCGTGGATAACGGAGTGCATTTCGTGTCTTTGATAGCCTTTAACAACTCCCTACCTTTTGTAGTTGTTAATCTGGAGCCCCAAAATGTGTTTTTGGCATTGAAATCACCTCCTAAAATAAATCTATGGCCAAGCCTCTGTAGGCAGCTGATATACTGCTCTTTTTTAATTTTGTGTCGAGGTGGATAATAAACTGACGATACATTGATAGGATAGTTCTTAGTATTCACACATATCGCCACTGCTTGAATTTCTTTTTCTTCGTATTTAGCAATTTCATGGTGTTGGATATTTTCTTTAATAATAACGGCACTGCCCCCTCTGGCAGTATTACTTGGATGTAGTGCATGATACACTTTATATCCTCTAAAAGTTATAAACGATTGTTTTGTAAAATGAGTTTCAGAGATTAAACAAACATCTACATTTTCTAACTCTAGGATTACCTGCAGTTCATTTTGATGACTTTGCAATCCATTTGAGTTCCACGCCATAATCTTAAGTGTGGTATTCATTGTTGTATCTTAGAGGTACCTGTTGTACTATTTTCTAGTTTGCTCAATCTTTCATTAAATGAGGTTATGAGCTTTAATATATCATCTAATTTTTTGTCGGTATTAACAGCTGCATGAGCAGAGGGAGCCTGGCTGTGCTTTGTTGAACCTTTTGCGGCAGCTTGGGCGTAGGAAATGTTCTTATTTCTTGTACTGGTGGTTGACAAGCCTCTTTTATTCTGACTCTGACCATCGTCAAGTTTTTCAGATGCCAGGTGTTGACGTATAACACCAGGCTTTTTCATACTTCTGCTACGGATAGCTTGGATTTCTTTGGCTACCATACATCCTCTGTAGTTAGCTGGATGTGGTAATCCACAGTGGACGCATTTTGGTTTCTCTTCTTTGGGCTTTTTACAATCCTTGGTATGGTGTTTACCAGTGCATTTTACGCACCGAGGCTCTTTGGCGCAATATTTTTGTGTATGTCCATAGGCCTGACACCTTTTGCACTGAGGAATAAGTTTATTAGTTTTTATTGTCTCGATCTCGACTTTACATCCCAATATAGTTTTTATATGGTGTATTTTATTTATATCCTCATTATTTTCAAATGTAAGCATAAACATGTTTAGTGGCTCTTTTGTTTTCCAACTTAATTTGTTTACGGCTTCTATAATTTTAAATCCTTTATTTTCTAAGTCTACTACAATTCTCTCTGGTTTGCACGTAGAGTGCAATTTTTTAGCCATGACTCTTATTGGCCTCTCTTGTTTATTTTCATATGAATGCCAGTGGCAATTGTTTTTAGTGAGAGTATTAGTTATTTTTTGATACGACTCGTTATTAGTAGCATTTACTTTAACGGTATCACCGTGCATCATTTTAATGCTAAATGCATCAGGTTGCTGATCTTTTGACAGAAAGTCAAAGAAGCTTTGGTAATCCTTAATACCATCTACTATAATAGGTGGTGGCAAAAGATTATTCTTTGTTTTTTCTTTATTTTTTTTCTCTTCTATGTCACTAGTTTCAGCTTGAGTGGGTGAGGTGTTCAGTTTTCGTTTCTTTCTCGTCTTGGTTCTAATCCACCCAGTTTCTCTAGCAAGTTCTTCTTCATCCGTGTTATATTCAGCCGGGGGGGCAGAAATATCCATTGTAGGTGCTGGTTTCTCCGAGTTGTTTACCGCCACGCACTTTAATTGTTGCTGAAGAATTTCAATTTGGTTCTTCAAGCTATGGACAAGGCTTTGCAGTTCATCTCGCTGAGCACGTTGTTCCAAGTAAGATTTATACAGGAAATGCTCAGTTTCTGTAGTAAGTTGGATAGTATCTTTACTTGGTGATTGCTTTGATTTTGAAGCCATCATTAAGTTAGCCTCGCTATAGCAATACTATAAAAAGATGACTAACGTCGCCTTAATAATATTATAACTAGGTCATCGCGCCGGGTCAGCCGTTTCCACGCGGCCTTGTTAGGAATGATGCGTTAGCACTTTACACTGCACGTACGCGGTAAGCGAGCGACACAGCTGCTCTCAATAGAAATCGAACGAAGACTGACGATGTAGTATAGTCACACTTGTCATTTTGTTCAGGGTGCACTTGTTGACTAATTACTGTACGTGATTATTGTGACCAGAAACACACCTCCGGAAGCTATCACAATATAAGCGCAATTTGACAAATTCATCCAAAACATCTCGGTGGGATTCTGAAACAGATAGTGGCGTAAGGAGGAGGCTGATTGCGTTCCTCTATCCTCGATCCATCCCGGTAATGTGATGGGTGATGAGTGTAAAGTGTGAGCACCAGCGATCCTCTTAATACTCAGAAGCTGTTTATGTTAGAGTACAGCTAAAACCGTATGGTTAAAGATGATTCACAAATCTGTTCTATGGTCTGCATTTTGGGGCACTAGGAATAGAATAGAATAGAATACTTTATTTGTATGAACATTGTATGTATACATGTACAACAAGTATACAATGTGGTATTTATATTTAGCCAGTGCGAGACATGTCCTCGCCATATTTATTGCATACAAATATTTAAAATAACTTATTTATAAGTGCATTAATATTATAGTACACAAACAAATATTAATTACATATAAAATAATAATGATAATTATTAAATATGTAAATATTTATAATTTAGTATAATTAAATTTAATACTACTATAATCTAAGGACTAGGACGAGACTACACTGGCATGTCACATCGCGCCCTGCTGTTATGTACTAAGTAATAGGGTTTATTGTTGTACCTCTGCTCCGTTTTTACACACATACGAAGCACTGAGTACTTTTCGATTACTACATACTACAAGTAAATTGTATATAAGTGATGGTAAAATTAACATGATGGACATGGATGGAAATATGAACGCAGACCAGTCAGAAATTCGAAAGAAAAAATGCGAATAAAGAAATAAATCCGCCTAGCATGATGTCAATGCAATGACTCAAAAACAGTCTGAAATTATTGAAAACTTTATTTTATTTTTATGTATTTTATTATCAATTAGGCCTAAAGTTTGACGTATAAACTATAAGTTTTTTGTAGTTCTGGTGTTTATAATTGTGTGGCACAGAATAAAGTCCTTCTCAGCGGGGTAGGTATAGAATAGATAGCAGAATATAATTATACAAGATGGCCGCATTTAGTGCGTAATCATCACCGAAATCTAACTGTAAGCCATAACAAAAATCAAGTGTCCAGTAGGAAGCTAGGATGTACAGATCGCAATGATCGCTCCCGCTAGAGCTCCAAACTCGCGCGTGCAGTCTCGCCGCGTAATGGGGTGAGCGATCGCGGCCATCTACATGCGGCGCACGTACCGCGCGGAGAAATTACGCGTCGATCCGCGCCCTACGGATTCGGTCAATCGATGCCTCTCCCACGATACAGAGGCTTCTCGTTTTGATACGTATACGAGTCTCTAAAACCCTAAGCTATACTAGCATTTCAATAAATAATTCTTCAGTGAAGTTGTCTCTTACAAATGCAATGTCAGCCCGATTGGTAATCTGTTTTTTTTATCACACTCAGACCCCCGCACTAGGATTCCCTATATCGCGGGAGGCATGGACACACACAATCACAGCACAAATGTTTGCCCCTGCCGGGATTCGAACCCAGGGTCCCGGAGACACAGTAGTCATGTCACTGACACTAACCACTGCGTCACGGCGACCGTCAACTTTGATTTGATGAAATTGTTCCTTTGTCGAACAAGCGTGCTGTTATAATGGATGAGTGGATTGGGTTTTTAAAAAAAAGAATTTATTTATTTGGAGACAACCGTCTTGGTTGGGATATATTTCGAGACTAACTTAAGTAGGTAGGGAGTCTGGGAAGGAAATAAATGCTGATATGGCGAAAGGGAAGTGGGTCTAGCAAGGGTAAGCAAAAAGGTAAAGAAGATAAGATATAACACCTCCCCCAACAAGAGTAAACTTACGGTTACAAGGAAGTTTACTTAGAAGTAGAAGAAGGAGGATGTCAAACGAGGAAACCAATAGGGCTGATTACAAGGATAGGAAGGATGCGCCTTCTATAACTAAGAAAGTTATACAAAACTAATACTTATGCTATTCTTAATCTAGGAAGTGGAACATCTTCTACAGGTGAACCGTCGTCTGTGTTTGACGGTGGGTTTGTACACATTAATGGAATGTTAAAAATCTTAGCTTTGTAATAAATGTAACTAAGAAGTAAAATAAAGGAAATAACTAATAAAATGGTAAGAATAGGGAAACTTATATGGTGAGATATTATGTTACTATCATCGTTTACAAAATTATTCAATTCTCTGTTTACTAAATCTGCTTGAGTTTTTAAATGCTTGAGATCGTCTAAGTTAATATTGGACAAGATTACAGCAGATGTATTTACTTTAAACTTGTTGAATGCATGAAAAGTACAGCATTTATCATCAATAAGGCTAAAATCTGTATGAATATGTGGTATGTTTATTTCTAGGTCAAGCATTGTTAACAGTTTTACATTTCGGCAAAATGCCACACATCGAGGTTTTAAGGATAATATACCTGTTCCATTTATATTTATTTCTCTGACATCAGAGTTACATTCTACGGAAAGTCTTGTAGATCGGGATTGTACAAATATCCAGCTATTATGACCAATGTTTTGCCATATGTCTACATTGCCATAAATAAATTTCGTTTCACACTGTGAGGGTAAATTTTTTACAACTCTCGTCATTAATTCAATTTCACAAATAGGATTTGTATTAACTGAAAGAATATTTGAAACATCGCAAGCGATATCCTTTTTAGATATAATTTTGCAAGATTGAAGGTCTGTTAAGGTGCAATATGTCGATTTATCTTTACTAAGGCCTACGAAGTTTGATGTAGGAATTATCATAGCATATGAATTAGATAAG
Organism: Apeira syringaria; assembly: GCA_934044485.1. NCBI lineage: Eukaryota > Metazoa > Arthropoda > Insecta > Lepidoptera > Geometridae > Apeira > Apeira syringaria. The sequence continues at coordinate 657,822 of OW203678.1, forward strand.
TTTACGTCATGTGGTACTGGGATAGGAATTATTTTGTATAAGTCATACTGAATATGATAAACTAGCGGGATCCTTAGTATAAATATAACATTGTTAGGGCTATAATAAGCATCAAGTTCCGAAACTTTTAATATTACATTGATATTACTTAAATCTATACTTACAGGTAATTCCTTATATTTAGGTATATGCTTAAGGTTACTTTCTATGTCAGCATATAACTGTGTCGGAGTGACGACAGAAGGATGCAGCGTATTGCTGTTTGCAAACATTACAGAATTAACAATATCCTCTAATTTATACGATAAAGTAAGTAGACTGGCTTCGAGGGTATTAATTACTTCAGCTAACTTATTTCTAAATAGTATTTCATTAGTAATAATAGATACATTTTTTAGTAGAGTACTAGTAACTTCATTCAAACGGGCTTCGTTATTTAATATCGTATCTATAGTTTTATTGAAATTCAAGATTGCCGATTCGGAAATAAAAATATTTTGTTTAATTAAAGAAGCTATCTTCTTTTCATTTAAATGCAGCGTTTGAATGGCGTTATTGTACTTATTTAAGTCATCTTCATCCATAGTACCGAACAAGTTTTTCATTAATGTACCAACACCAGCAAACCAAGCAGATTGTTTAGGTCTATTCGATATTAAGTGAGATATTGAATTATAATCTCTATATATGTCGTCGTAAAGCGACGTTAGTGGATTTAGCATATTATAACATCGGAAATCGTCAACTGCCTTGTTTTGCTCGCAGAGGAATTTATACGTATCGAATACATTTTTGATATTTGTGAGATGTGGTTTAATAAATTTGAGATCCACTGGTATGACAAAATGAATATGATCGTTTACGAGTTTCAAAGTGCCGATAGGGTCGAAGTAAATGCCAGGACTTTTATTCAGTGGTTGAACGAGTTCATGAGCCAAAGATGTCGTAATAGGAAATAGGAGTAGTACGAGTCTGAAAGTCAAATATTAAATAATAATATTAATGATTATACTAAGTTGGGACTTGCCAGTTTTATTTCGTCAAAATGATGTCGCACATGTCTCCTATCAATTAGTAGAGTCACAGTATTGTTGTTATGGACTTGTAGGATTTTGTAAGGACCTTTCCATATAGGGGATAGTGCTTTCCTTAGTCTAAGGTGATTTTTGAGATAGACGAGATCTCCGACATGGTATTCAGGAATTCTTGTATGTGTGTCATAGTATTTTTTCGAGTTCTCTTTCGATTGATTGATGTGTTCGATTGCTTTTTCTCTGGAGTATTTGAGCCTGTGGTTTAGCATTTTAAGATACTCAGGATACGTGAGGTCCGGTGCAGAGTCATAGATTGAGTCAGGTATGTAAGGTTTGTGTCCAAATAAAAGTTCATAAGGTGTATAGTTCGTGGTGCAATGAGTGTTGGTGTTGTAAGTCATGATAGCAGTGTAAACGTAACGAGGCCAGTTATCCTGATTATCATTGACGAATGATTTAAGATATTCTTTTAGAGTCGAGTGACTGCGCTCAAGGGCGCCTTGAGTTTGTGGGTGGTATGGGCTTGACCATAATTGCTTGATTTTTAGGAATTCACAAGTCTTTTTGAAAAGATCTGCTGTGAAATTTGTGCCTTGATCTGTTAATATGGTTTTAGGAATACCGAATAGGGAAATGAAATGTAACAAGCACTCGCTAGTTTCCTCAGCTGTTGTTGATCGAATTGGGTAAGCTAGTGAGTATTTGGTCAGATCATCTTGCAAGGTTAGGATATATTTCAATTTGGCTGTCCCTGCTTCGGGTAATGGACCAACTATGTCCAATGCAATGCGTTGAAAGGGGGATGTTGATGTAGTAGTGATTTGCATAGGAGCGCGGTTAACCTTTCGGAGAGCTTTATTCTCTTGACAGAGTTTACATGACTTCACATAGTTTTCTATATCGCTACGCATACCCTTCCAGTGATATTTCTCTTGAATTCGTTTAAGCATTCTTGCGCTTCCTAAGTGACCTGCGATAGGTATATCGTGATTTTCGCGTAATATCGTTTTTATTTCTCCCAATGATGGGAATATTATGGTATTGCGATAGATAGTGACGAGTATATTTGTATTATTAAAAAGGAATAGTATCATACTGTACAATTTTGTATATGAATGTGAATCAAACGGATTTTTAAAATCTGTGATGCTGATTTGATTGATAGATTTTAGAATTAAGTTATTGCGGAGATTTTTCAGGCTGTTGTATAATTCTTCATAAGAAGTCTTATCGAAGTGATTGACTTTGGTGAACAATAGATAAACGTTTCGATTTTTTAGATCAAAGTTTATGAATGAATATAATGTTCTTTCTCTATTAATAACTTCATCTTTATTTTCCAGTTCATTAAGGGTATCTTCTACGTAAGGGTTGCTTTCATCGAGATCAATAGATGTTGGTATTACAATGATTGCTTTGATATCGCTTTTAAGAATACTTGAATTTGATTCTAGAATTTTCGCATTGGATGTAAATGTTCTGTTGGCTGTCATAGTTTTCAGAAATCGGGAGTAATCATCGTTTGATATAACGAGTTGTTCTTCACTTATAGGGTTCTGAGGATTTTGGTCACTTCCAGTTTCGGGTAGGTCTACAGCTGGGTCGCTGTATGAATCGAGTCGTGATGTCGAAGGTAAGTTCATATTGTTCTCAGGATTGAGAGAAGGAGTGAGAGGTAAGTTTGTGTTCCTTTCAGGTTCTTCATTAGCGGCTGTTTCGTTAACGCCGGGTGCGAGATATTCTAATACTTCATTTTCGATTTCAGGATTAATGATATCTGCGTCTAGACTAGATGGTGGAGACACTAAAAGGCTTTGGAAATCGTCAGTTTTTTCATTAAGTGTGCCTGATGGCTGTGATGTTTGTAGTGGAACTTCGTCGGTTGCGACATTTGGGTTAAGATTTGACTTATTTTGTGGGTAGATTGGATTGACAGGATATCTAGAGAGCGCGTCTGCGGCAGAGTTGAGTTTACCTTTGCGGTACTCGATGTCGTAGTCAAACTCCTCGAGTTTCAGTCTCCAGCGTTGGAGTTTGCTGCTGGGATCCCTATGATTAAATAACCATCTCAAGGGTCTGTGGTCAGTGATGATCACAAATTTACGACCATAAAGGTAAGGACGGAATGTTTTACAACCGTATAGTATCGCCAATAATTCCTTCTCGGTGGTGTTATAATTGATTTCGCATTTGTTGAGGGTTCGCGAGGCGAATGCTATAGGTTGGTCCGTTCCTACTGATCCTTGTGAAAGGACAGCCCCGATGGCGTGATTTGAGGCATCACAGGTAAGTATGAAAGGCTTCGAAAAGTCTGGGTATATGAGGAGTGGCGCAGTTGTCAGGCGGTTCTTTAGTGTATCGAATGCTAGCTGTTCTTCGTTACCCCATTTGAATGGAACATCTTTCTTCAAAAGGTTTGTAAGGGCCTTAGCTGTTTTGGAGAAATCGGGTATAAACCTTCGGTAATAAGAGACAAGTCCTAGAAAGGATTTTATGTCCTTCGGCGTCTTCGGTGCCGGAAATGCAGTGACAGATTTGACCTTCTCGGGGTTAGGCTTGACGCCTTGCTCGGTGATGATGTGTCCAAGGTAACAAACTTCTCGCCGTAGGAACTCACATTTGTCGGGTTGTAGTTTCAGATTGAATTCACGCACTCTTTCAAAGATGTCGTTCAAATTGGATATGTGACTCTGAAGGTCATATGAGTAGATTACGATGTCATCCAGATAGACGAAGCATTTAATGCCCTGGAGACCCGTGAGAGCTGAATTCATAAGGCGCTGAAAGGTTGAGGGCGCATTTTTTAAGCCAAAGGGCATTCGAGTAAATTCAAAGTGCCCTTGCGGTACGGAGAATGCGGTTTTGGCTGCATCATCAGCGGACATCTTTATCTGATGAAAACCAGACGCTAAATCTAACGTAGTGAAGTATTTGCTGGCTCCTAGCTGATCAAGTATTTCAGAGATATTGGGTATAGGATAGGAGTCGCCTATTGTGACGTCATTTAGTTTTCGGTAATCGATCACTACCCGCCATTTTCTTTCACCGGACGCGTCAATCTTTTTGGGTACTATCCAGATGGGTGAAGACCATGGAGAATAAGAAGGCTTAATTATATCTTGTTCTAGCATCTTATTCACTTGCTTCTGAACTTCTTGTTTATGACATTCAGGGAAACGGTAAGTTTTCGTGTTGATAGGAGCAGAGGACGTAGTTTTAATTTCATGCTCGATGGCATTGGTAAAGGATAGTTTGTCCCCTGGTAAGTAAAACACATCGGAAAATTTGGAACAAACTTCGTGCAGTGCTTGGGTTTCCTCTGTATTCAGATGTGAAACACGGAGCTGCTCAATTACTTTACCTGTTCGAATATAATTGTCATGGTTTTCGCATTGTGACGTATGATTGATTGAATGAGGAGTCATCTCCTTTTTGTCTAAGTGTGTAATTGTTAGTTTGAGAGACGAGTCAATTGTCATAGGGTCTTCGGATATGTTTACAACAGAGATGTTAATTCTATTGTTGTCCTTGACGCGTACTAGACAGTTTGCGATCAAAAGGGTGTCGGATAATTTTTGGTCAAGGATTAGTCCTTCTCTCACGTCAGGGTTGGTCACAGCACATTCGATCACAGTCTCAGTCCGTGCCGGGATAATGAAGGCCGGTTCGTGAAAGTGTAGTTTTATCGCTGTCCGTCTGAGATAGAGTTTGTCGTCAGTATAGTTGATACTGCAACCATGGGCATTGAGCATGTCGGATCCGATGATTCCATCATATGGAAGGTGGATCCAGTCCACAACATGGAATTTGTGGCTGATATTACATGATTTGGAAAGTGCCATACGTAGATTGAAATGACCTCTGGTGGAGATAGGATCTTCATCAGAGTCAATGCCCTTTAATTGGATGGTCTCTTTAGTGAGCTGAGGGCGCTTTTGGATACATGAGCTTTTTAATAAGCTGACAGTCGATCCCGAGTCTACCAAGAGAGACAAGGGGATGTCGGATATTGAAGATTCCACTAGAACGTGTGGAAGTAAGGTTTTTGTAGGATCACTCGTGATTTCATAGAGTTGGCTGGGTTTTGATTCCTCATTTTTGAGGTTATGGTTTCCATGTGGCGGAACCATCTCGAGTGTAGAAGGCTTGGATGATGAGGAGCGAGCATGTAGCGCTGCTCCTGAGGGCTGATTGTCTACTGAGCGGCGTCCATGTCGCGGAGCCGGAGTAGATTCAGGAATTGGATTAGAATTGATGCCGATTTTAAAATCACGAGTTCTCGCTCGGCATCGAGACGAGACAGCTATTAGTTTTTTGGAAGGGTGTCGTCAGTTTCATCGAATCCCCGTTCAGGGGGTGAGTACTCGTCGGATTCTCGGTTGTCATCAGTCGTGAAGTTAACACGCTGGAACTGTCGCGGACTCTGGTCAAAGTTGTTTTTAAAGCGGTTGTTGTTGTATTCCCTCTTTCTGCACTGTTCAAGGACGTGTCCTTGAGTTTTGCAGTATCTACAGAATAAATTTGATCTGTTTGCACTGGGCCCTGTTTGAGCGTTGTACGCTCTGTCAGGCTGCTGTGGTCTTTGTGTTAGGAATTGTGGTCTCTGTGTTTGGAATTGTGGTCTCTGTGTTTGGAATTGTGGTCTCTGTGTTTGGAATTGTGGTCTCTGTCTGTCATTTTGGGTAGATCGTTTATAAAGGCTCTGCTGTATCCGTTCTTCTGATATTGCTAAATTTATGGCTTCGTTTAGTGTTTTGGGTGCCCTACACCTAACCATATTAGATAACCTCGGGTGGAGACCGATGAGGAAGTGATGGAGGGCTAAGTCCTCCATCGCTGCCGTTCGGCCTGCGATTTCTTTACTTTTTGTATTTGACAAACTAATTTCGGTAATAAGTTGGGCCAAGCAGGCTAGGGAAAATTGGCTAACAGTTTCCTGGGCGCCTTGCTTACTTTCCTGTAGGTCTGTAAGTAGGTGGGAGTAGTGTTTACGTTCACAAAATTGTTTTTTCAGGAATTCCTTGAGCTGTTCCCATTCTGAAAATTCCTTTATGGAACATGCTACTTCGGCTTTGCCGTTTAATTGGCTAAGGATATATTTGAACAGGATGGGCTTTTGCCCATCTGATGCGAGTTCAATGGCATTATTGCAGTTAATTAAAAATGGATTTAACGTCTCCCTATTCCCGTCATAGGGCTTGATAAATTTGAATAGGGTGTTAAGGTCGATTTCGGACATTTTTGACGTTGACCTTGTTTTGGGTGCGGAAATTAGTGGAGAGCTATAGGGTGTGCTTGCGGTCTGTTCGTCTTCTTGTGAAATATCTAGATCTATGCAATGAATGTCTTTTTCGGGCTTTAGTTCCCTGGGCATAATTTATTTGAGGCTCTAAAGATAATTATTTTCTCTTTAGAACAAATAGCAAGCAAACAACAACAACAACATAACAATACACAATAAAATTTCAAGATAATAATAATACAATGAATATAAAATTAATGGCTGAAATAAACATAGAATATTGTAAAACTTTGGATACGACACGGAGAGAACACAACACACAGTAAAATAAAATAAAGTTCGATTTAGAAATGGCAAGAGTTCACTTACTGGCTATACGCGTAGAATATTATAATTAAAAACATTGTCCGAGATAAGCCGCGGAGCGTCGGATTACGTCGACCAGCAGGTAGATAGTACCGGCCACGGTATAACCGTGACAGTGGGCAACCACCTCGCCACTCAAGGCGAAGACCGGCTGTAGCACAGAGCAGAGTGCCCAGCAGTGGGCCTTACAGGGGTGGACGTGGACACTCTCACGCACTTCACAGAACCTTTGCCCAATAGTGGGCTTCACACTTTTCACTTTTCGCTTATCACAGGTACTTTACCCTATAGTGGGCTTTGCACAGTAGAACACTTTCGAGATTTTTGCGCGGAGCCGTCGCCCAGCAATGGGCTTTCACCTAACACTTTGTATTTTATTTCACGGATTCGGAGGGTTAACCGGGGATTTTCTAATTTAAATCCCTTTACGCTGCCACCATTTGTTATAATGGATGAGTGGATTGGGTTTTTAAAAAAAAGAATTTATTTATTTGGAGACAACCGTCTTGGTTGGGATATATTTCGAGACTAACTTAAGTAGGTAGGGAGTCTGGGAAGGAAATAAATGCTGATATGGCGAAAGGGAAGTGGGTCTAGCAAGGGTAAGCAAAAAGGTAAAGAAGATAAGATATAACAGTGCGTTACAGGCATGGATGTTTTACCTAAATGAAAACTAATCTAACTTACGGAGACAAAGGACGAGATTCAGGATAGTCGATCGCATTAACTAAATAGTGATAATGAGAGATTTTTTAAAGGTTACGATAAAGTTCAAGTTAGTATAAATGACAATCCTAAAATAAATGTTTGTTTAATGGGTGTTACTTTTAGGTAAAATACGTGGTCACGTTATTTGCCATCGTCTACTACCCAACGTCGAACAAATGTCGTTTCATTTTAGAGATAGCCTTGTAAGGAGTTAAAGAAGTTTCATTTGTATCGTAAATAGAACATTTTTTTTCATTTAAAATAGAGATTTACACCATTTAATTAGGCCAAAGTCTATACAGATATTATTGTGTAGGTCACAGGTGTTTATAATTATTTTTATTTTCATCATCATCATCATCATCTTAGACATACGAGGTCCACTGCTGCACATGTGCCTCCCCCATTGATTTCCACAAGGACCGGTTAGAAGCGGCCCGCATCCAGCCATCTCAGGTCGTCTGTCCACCTGGTCAGTGGCCATCCAAAGCTGCGCTTGCCAGTCCGTGGTTTCAATTCCGGAACTTTGCGACCACAACGGCCATCAGTTCTTCGAGCTATGTGCTCTGCCCACTGCCACTTTAACACTACATCGGTGACTTCTAACCTTCTACGGATGTTCTCATTTCTGATTCGATCGCGTAGAGAAACCCCGAGCTCTATCTAGCCCTCTAACCCTTATATTTTAATTAAAATTAAATTTAGCCGTTCTTGAGCAACCTTCATTTCATAACTGTAAGCGAATCAAAATATAATACCAATCTAGATTTCGACCCGGTCTTGATATTTGATTATAAACTGTGACACAATGTGAAAGTGCCCAATAAAATAATTAAGCAAATTATGATGACATTCATTTTTACGATAATGGTTTTTAAACTGTGTATTTTAAATCAGTTCTAGTTCGAACGAGTTCCTTATCTATTTAATTACTGTATTTCCCTAATTTATATTTAGCAAGATAAGCTCGCGTGTCTCTCTGTCGACTCGCTTAAACCAAAGATCACTACTTTCTCATTCACTTCACATTTTTCTCGTAGTCTCGAAGCGGTGGTGGCCTAGCGGCGGGAGCGTCGGCTATCATCCTGGTAGACGCTGCTGCTGGTTCGATCCCGATCTGCTCGAGCTTTCGGCGAAAGTACCTGTATAAAATGTACAACATCATGTCATTATAAAACACACACGAGCTGCACATTTGAATTACATAAGCGAAGTTTATTTTATTTTTTGTCATATCTGTTTTGGCACTTTTTAAACTGGGTTTGGTTATAGTGGCAAAACGGTCAAACATGCTATTCGTTTCAAAAAGTTAGATTGCGTTTGTAAGAAAATATTAGTGGTTAGAGATTGAATCGTTTGAATCATGAAACAATAATTTCAAACATGGTTAATTATAGTAGTTCGTAATAGAGCATGTTTATGGAAACAAACTAATTATACAAAGAAATGTAATCAGAGTCAAATCTCCAGACGTCTCGGAGTTCCACAGTAAAAACCTCACAACCGAGATCCATTCAATTTTGCGACTCCGACGATAAAGCGTGATTGTCACGCACGTACACATTGCATGAAGCGGCATTACGGGACGGTGGGGGGCAGTCCCACCCCACCCCCGGGGGGAGGGTGCCCGTTTAACGCACGGAGAGGTTTTTCCAAAATAATATTTTTTATGGTTAGACATTTTTGCGTTTGACTGTCGTGGCCAATGTTTCACGGTTGCAGTGAATGTTAACTGTAGCTTGTGACGTCTCTACGTGAGCGTCAGTTTGACAGTGGCCTCGGATTGGTGTCTGCCGAATGCCGATACACTTATACCACAAAGCATTTACATTTATGACCTGAATTTCATCCGTCATCATCGTGGTTAAATAAAAATAACCAACAAATTTAGTGGCTTCGAACTTTTTTCGAAAAATTGTTCCTACAGGAGCATATGAATGCTGTGTAAAATGTTTAAAAGACTTTCCTGTAGGAAAATTTTATGAGTTGGATGTTTTAAAAATATTGTTATAATGTTTATATACTAAGCATTACCGATACAATCTGAACAAACCTTTTGTTATTTCATTATACCAAACCTTCACATTTAAGAAGTTTTTACTTAAAAAAACGACCGTATGCGCGTCGGGCCTGCACACGAAGGGTTCCCATACCATCGTACAAGGTAGATACGCCCATATTCTCTGCAATAAAATTTGTTGAATTTAATAGATTGTATATCAAAATTATAATAACATATTCATTTATTAAATATATGAGTTGATTCCGTGTGTTTCTGTTTAGACTGCACTTCGCACACACTAGGTGCACCGCGCGGTGCTGCTCGCAGAACCGGAACCTCTTCCCTTCGACACCTCATGTCTCGTCTCTGCTCGAGCATCATCGAGAGCCGTGCATTCGGCGAACATCGGAACGAGAGTGAACTATTATATAATTATGTCATTCGATATTAAGATTGAAAAAAATCGCAATCAAAACGCATCTCTTGCGGCGACTGTAGGTAGCGACCTCTATTTTGAATAATTTCTATTTAATTTCTTTAGTTGTAATTGTTATAGCTGCAATAGTAATTATTTTGTAATCGTCATTTTTCATTATATCTGTGTAAGGCGATAATGATTTTTTGATATACGGGTGTTAAACATCTGTAATGAACGCTGCCTATTACATTTTTACACCACATTATTATGTTTATCAGTGCAACTCAAGTGCAAGACTTATGTTACTTATACGAAACAATAACAAGCCTATACAATAATTAGCTACCTCCCAATTTCCATAAATCCTTCTGTACCCATAACTAACGCGAGGCCCGGCTCCCCCCTCCCCACCCTAACCTACCCACCCCCCGAACACGTACAATCCTACACTTATTGTATATCTTTTTAAATGTGTATCGTTATTTTTGTGACAGCACGCGTTCCCTAAACAATTTTACGACATTTTATTTTTGAGAGAAAAGTATTTTTCCTGGCGAGATTAGATTCTGAAGGGACAGGTTTCCGAAACTTCTCGGCCTAAGCTCCGACTATATCTGGTACGTGTCTATACTGGTTTGAGTAATAGATCAGATGGTGACTTTTAGAGCCTTCGCTGATTTTTCTATGAACTATAAATTACAGCATTGATAAACGAATTAAAAAATAGTCCTTTATGGTGGTATAGTGCGCTCGTAGCACAGTTACTCGATGCGATCAACTGGGTTAAGCGACGTACTTCACAGTCGTACCTTTTTTATACTGTATAGATCTAGCGTTTGACCATCTCACTTGATGGTCATTGACGATGTGGTCGAAGATGGTATCACGCCAGATACGCTAGAATGCTTACTGGCTCTTAAGGACTGCTGCCTGAAAACACAATACGTTTGGTGACAGTTTTTCAAACTTTAGGGTGGTAGCTAGCCAAGCAGGTATTCGAAAGCTAGCATGACTAAAGCATGCGGGTTACTCTAAAGTACCCTAACTACCACGCTGGGAATTTCATAACAGTGTTACCGTCACCGGAAGCTGAAGCCGTTATCGGGGAACGAACCTGTGTTCGTCAGTTTGACAACCGAGAAGCCATCATCGCTTCAAATGCAATAAGCAACCACTAGTGGCATTCACAAGTCAGAGTTTCCGTGCTTTGGATGACTCGTAAGACGTTGGTTCCAATTGTTGACTCATGTCAACAATTGGAACCAACGTCTTACGTAGTCTTAGTATGAACTAATAGTTGTTAAACTATGTCGGAGGCCCTTGGGCAGTCTGAAAACATCGACATCGGGTTGTCCACTACCTTCTCCACCACCTGGCGTTGGTTATTGTGTAAAATCCTGTAGCAATGTGTTATTTTTATGAAAGCAGCGAGACTGTTTCTCCGATACTTCCCTTATAAAGCCTATCCTATAACTCTGAATAATCCTGACTTATTGATAAGGAAACCGCGTTACATCTATTTTTACGATTCTCGAGCCTCTTTTTACGATGAAATATATTTCATGCACTAGAATATATCGCTATATTGCGGAGTGTCGATAACCGGTTATATCCGGTGATTTCTGGTATAGCGGGCGCGGCGTCGCATAAGCCTAATGTTATAAGTTATGACATGTTCACATCAGTGATCTATCTATCTATTCGTAAATAAACAGCACCTACCCTCGGTGTGCATCGGCTAGTAGGTAATCATGTGCTAATAATAATTTATTTGTATTTCGCATCACTTATTGATTTACTGAGAAAGCTCCCCGCTTTATTAACAATGACATTGATTTACTGCAACCTAAGGTGTACAAGCGTTTGAACAATATCTTTTCTGACTTATTGACGATGTGGTTAAAGGTGGTATTTGAGTATGACCATGCAATGTTAAAAGGTAGTCAAATCAAGAGTAAATTTTATGATTTGTTTATATATTTTACAATAATAGTTATAATTTATTTATTAGTTATAAACATTTGTGTCATTCTAACCACAACCTTATTGTATTCAATAACTATTAAAGTATACATATATAAGTATACATAATACTATTATTTACAAGGCCTTAGGATTTGCTAAATAGACAATTTTGAGTTTTTCCAGCTTATTTTGAGAAATCAGCATAGTTACAATGTTTGCTAATATAACAAGCTAGACTGTTTTCTGTCCAGGGAGCGGTTTTATAGCAATATTAATTAGTCCATAGACCAATTGTTACCATGGTTACGCGACGAAATAAGGTATCTCGTCATCAATCAGCGACGACTCGTTTAAACCGTGTTATAACCGTGTATGTTTGTTACCTCTTCAAGCTCAAACGGCTACACCGATTTCAATGAAATTTGGTATGGAGATATCTTATACCCTGGATTTACACATAGGCTTATTTTGTTCATCACCATCATCACCACGCGGGTACAACCGCTGGGTGCAGCTATTTATAAATATAGTTGTTAACTATTGTTTTAATATCCGTTTAAAAACATGTGATCAAAGGGACGTGACGCACTTCCTAAGTTAACAATTTCCACTTGCCCGGAAATAAAATACATTTAGTTTATAGTACATTTGTATATCATTATCTCATTGGTCGGTCCGCAGCCATACTTCTACTTGTATCGCATTAATACATGTCTCTCGCCCCGACATCGGTCGAGGAACCATTTTCGATTTAGCTATATACATAATTGTAGACTTGTCAACGGGTACATAAAAAGAATATTACAGATGTTTTCCCAGAATAGACTTAACTGCATTGTAACAATATTTAGAGTATCCAAAGTCTCAATAAGTAGCTAATCCAGGTTTCATCTGTAACACCGGTTGATTACTACGTCTAATTAAATATCTCGGTCCGGCCAGACCACCGACCGACATTCGGCCATCTCAACCGCGGGCTCGGCGTAGATTAAACATTTCGATATCTGGAGATAGACCATAAAGATAAAATTCGCTTTAATAAATAAGTGCTTTTATAACATAGATTATATTTAGAATATCTAAAGAATAGGAAGGCATTTGATCACTCGATTTTTGGAAGATGAGAAACTTGGTTAAGTGATAGAACCCCGCTATGAGATCGATAAGCATACAAGACGTACTTAAAACCCTTGTTGACAGTTTACTCAGACCTAGGTCTGATCGAGCGTAGCCTTGGGTTTGAATGCGGCCCTGGCCCATCAAAAGTATTCAAACCCAGTTATCAGACACATTACCTAGAGGTACCCGAAGAGTGCGATGAAAATACCAAAATGATTTATTCAATTTATCCATCGAAGATGCGATTTATGAGTTTCAATAAAACAATTCTGAATGTTCAAGTTAAAACAAGTCTGAATGATTCTGAATGTGTGATTAAAAAAAAACTAATAATGAATGAAATAATTATACAATATTCTAACGCCTCACCGGGAAGTGGCAAGAAACTTACGGTAATTCTTCCCAAATATGTTTCATAATTTGTAAATTAATCACAACAATAACGTCTTGACCCTTAAGTCTTGTGACCGTTCGACGAGCGCGCATGTCCTGATAACTGTGCTAGGTCTTGAGAGCTGTTTTTTTTAAGTTTCTAAATCATTTTTTTACCCACAGCTAAAACCCTAAAGTTACCGAACCTCTTTGGTCGGTTAAAGAAGTACTTTTTTTATCTCTTTAAGCTATCTCTATCCAACGACTAAGACTGCTTCATTAATAACATCACTTACGGTAAATAAGAAAAGCGTGGTCTTCCGCGGTTATTTCCTCACAAAAAACAGGAATAGTTTCTGTTTCAAAATTATTATATTTAAAAATATTGTATGGTCAAACTACATGAAAGTGTTTTATGATGGTTTTAGACTTTGAGTATACAGCCTCCGCTCCTCTTACTTCATCTGAGATTTTAGAGTGTATGAGTGTAATAACATAATCACTAAAAAGAGAGAAAAAAAAATGTTTACCAAAAAATGGAACCGACTTCAACACTCAAAAGTATGAAATAACTTCTCGAAGTCCATGATACCATGAGCACAATATTTTGATATCAGTTACTTTTGAAATATCATGGTACCGACTTCAACAAGTTATTTCATACTTTTGAGTGTTGAAGTCAGTTCCATTTTTTGGTAAACATTTTTTTATTATATCATCTTCATTATATTCGTAAGGTATCCACTGTTACTCTATCTGCTATGATTTCTTAATAAGTACTTCACATTTCTTTACACCCCAATAAAATCCGCCGTCGCCTTCGGTTCATTACTTTTCTAAAGATGGTTAGCTATAAACTGAATCCTCTAAAGAACGTTCTAAATGACCCTGCACCATCCCTTAGCTAGGGGTTGTGCTCATTAAGGAAGGGTTAAGATTGAGCCGGGACTTATGGACCGGCGTGCAGTGATGCAGTAATTCAAATGGAGTTGCCGAGTTAGGGTTAACTGTTGAAATATTAACAGCTGTGAAAAATTATCGCCTCTTAATTCAAATTTTTCGTATGCGTCAAAAACATTTTGTTATAAGTATTAAATAGATTTAACTCCTAAACTAAATGTTCAGTGTGTTATAAATCTAAGAGCCCACGTCGCGTAATAAATAAGGCCGCCACCACACCTGGCCACCTGAAGGACTACTACGTCGGTCGCCCGCCGCCGCGCGCCGCCGGTGCTGTTTGACGCATGGTTGCCAATGTGTTATCACCTTAATCTACCTTGCAATGAATTTGCTTAGACTTATGTACATAATGTACATAGTACAGAGAGTATACTTGTAGTCTGATGTAAATTTATTGAATCGAAATTAATATAAACATATAGAAAGATAACTTACAAGTGGTAAAGATAGTTGACCAATTATGAATTGTGTGTGCAACAAAAGTTATTTTAAACATATCCCCATAGCAACCAAGTCGAGGAAAGTATGAGATAGTTCGGTTAGAAGACGAAAATCTGGCCGTCATGAAGGGTCTGGCCATTTGGGTATTATAGAGGTGTATAGATAGCGTTAGACCACTATCTCATCTCGTCGAAAATATTATCACGCTAGACCTAGAATGCTTCGTTCTTATTTCTATTCTGTAAATTAATTCTCTTGAAATATTGCAAATTTTGTATTGAGCGTGAGTTTGAATAATACACTGCGTTTATTATTGCAAACTTAATATTTTATTATTTTACATGATAAACATTATTATTCCAATCATCTCAGGACAGAAAATCCTATAAAGCTGTAGGTTGACATTAAATTTTTATTTTAAAAGTACTTCTATTTCACAACAGTGTTAATCAACACAGTTTTGCATAACTTAGAAGAACCTTATATATGTATATAGATAGATCTATACAGTATATAAAAAAACCAAATGCAATAAGACGATAGGACTGCATAAAACGTAAAATAAAATTAAGAAGTAATAATTTTGGAAGGTCAGTTTAAATGTAAACAAGTACTAAATTTATTTGACTTGTATTTAAATTTAAGATTTCAGCAATTAACTTATAATGATCGCACAAATCTACTTTTTCTGAAACAATATTACCTATCCTCTAATAAATAACACCACAATTTAAGAAGTCTCCTGACAGCGCCTGCGATTCATGTTCCCCGTGAATCAGAAATGTTATGGCATGTGTACACTGTAGTAGTTCTACAGACGCTGCTCTCAGTCGATAAACAATAAAGCTTGTATAACGAGGCGCGTCATAACCTTCGCCCACGGGTGGACAGCACGCTGTCACACAAATCGCATTATATTATTTGTTGCGTTGAACACAAGCTCAAATTGGTCGCTCCGCGTCCGGTCGTCGCGTCGGTCGCCGGTGTGCCGCGAGCCTTATTAATGCGTTGTTTGACACCTTCGCATGTGGTAATGTCTTGTCGAACGCGAGTGCGATTTATGGACGAGATTGACGGTTAGATAATTTACATCGAAATACGAATCATCTGTACGTTGAATATTATAATCATTGTTGACTTCTATAAACAATTACTTTCTTACAATTTCAATCAATTTAAACTTTTTTTTTTACACACTTAGACCCCCCGCACTAGGATTCCCTGTGTCGCGGGAGGCATGGTCGTACACAATGCACACAATACTATTTTAGTGTTTCTACATAATACACAATTATAGTTGAACCTCTCAAATAACCGTTACAAAAGAAGGTAAACAAAAATATTTTATATCACACGTCACCGAATTTTTCGCATCTCTAAATTGTTTTTTCAAATCTGGTTTATAATAACGGAGGTCTGTGGTCACACAAAAAAGGATATATTCAATTAAAATACTTCACTGTTTTTGAGGTCAGTTAAGAATACTCACCCAGTCACAGAGAAATTATAATTTTTATTAATATCACTATTGATGCAGTTTTGTAAAAATATCCCAATGTTTATGAAGGCTACAGTTTTATGAGATGTTTATAGCAGAAATAAATTAGAAACTCGTCTAATATAATTAACTATATCGAAGGAGGCTAAGGTCGCAGTTTGGTGCGGAATGTGCACGTATTGCTGTGTTGATATTGCTAAAGTTATAACCTTTCATAAACGAAACGAATCAATTCATTATATACGTTTTAGCGTTAATCAAGTTCACACAAACTTTACATTTTTAGCAAAAGTTAATTATATTTATTTCGAAAGTAGGTAAGTTACACGCGTCCATACATATGTTTCTTTTATGTTCACGCCTAAGCGCCTAAACTGATTTATATGAGTTTTGACACAGAAATAGCTTGTCAGTTTTATTATTATTTAATTGACATCTAATAATTACTTTGCGTGATTATTTTTTGCTTCAAATTATGTTTATTAAGGATATAAACATTTTGACATTCACGTTTCTTGATACTTTACGATTCACAGATGTTTATAGTTCGTTGATAGTGCGTTACTCACCATTATGTTTCTAGATAGTCTATGACTCACTATACTCACCCTCACTATACTCACACTCACCGTTCTATGCTAAGAAGGAACAAGGTATATAAAACTTCTTACTACAAAGTTTCTTGTACTTTCTTACTACTTGACGCCAATGATGTGCCAATGATTACTAAAGATGACGTATATTCATACTGCGCGGTGCTCAGATTTTGTTCCTTTACGACATAAACATGCTTACTGTGACAGATAATACGGTATCAATAATATAGAAAGGGATAGCTATATGTTTAGACTAGCGCTTGAAACACGCGTCGTAATTAAAATTACTACAATTGACTTAATTTTGCCGCCTCAGTTTCCGCGCGCTTGTGCGACGTCTACCTCATATAAACATATAATATCATTGCTTGACGCCGCAAAGTACTACCGGCCTGTATCTTCTTTGCCTACAGGCATATACCTTATCAGTCAAGAAGATTTTATTATTA
Source organism: Apeira syringaria (assembly GCA_934044485.1). Classification (NCBI taxonomy): domain Eukaryota; kingdom Metazoa; phylum Arthropoda; class Insecta; order Lepidoptera; family Geometridae; genus Apeira; species Apeira syringaria. Next base: position 674,992 of record OW203678.1, read on the forward strand.
TCTAACACTGACAGGAGTGAGACAGTGGTCAAACATAGAACCATAAAGAAGATGGTTTTTATGTGCCCCTTAGAACCAACTGTTACTGGTAGCTGAGGGTTCTGTTGAAATTATCCAACTTAATGCCGAATTCCATGAAAACCCAATCTTCTTTCGAAATTAATAATAAAAAAAAAACATATCGAAATACATACAAACGGCGATTCGAACAACATCATATTGAGATTTTCCGCTTCGCACAACCGGAGAAGGTGAACTGAGTCACTGCATGCACGTCTATGGTGTAGACACTAAACTTATAATTAAATTAAATAGGTAGATGGTGATTACAGCTCTCACAACTTCTAATTACAAAGGTTGTTAAGATTTGGCTAGCTTAACGATCGCTAAATAAAGTAGGCCGCAAGTCCATTACAGGTTCCTTTGGCTATAAACATAGATGTAAGCAGCAATTAATTTGAAAATATTGATTTGACACTGACCTCCGGCTTAGGCCTGCGAGTGAAAGTCAAATCATGTGTTTTTACTTGCGCCAATTAACAACATTTTGTTCGTCAAAAGCCCTTTTCTCGAGAAGGCGTACGGTTTCTTGAAGCTGTGACATAATCAAACTTTTAACTTTACGTTTTTGCCGCAAAAAGCGAATATTTCGACAATATCAAGGTAATCAAAATTTATAGGGTATTTCCTGTTAGCATAGAACTATGAATTTTGGCAAGTAATACCGTCTCATACTACAGGTATAGGGAAAAATCGGAAAACTGTTCATTGGTAATTAAATCATAATGTTCATTGATAATTTAATCATAATAAACAGGGTCTTTATGCAAGGAACGGCCGGGTCCAAATTTTCATGTGGGGTATCATATGAAAGGGCTTAGGAAAGTTGGCACAAGCTTAAGCAGATTTTTAATTATTTTTATGATGAAGAATGAATAAATAACCTTTTTAATTATATAAATAAGAAGCTTCCTATGATAATATGTACCTAAAAATTTGTACGGAACCCTCGGTGGGTATTAAATGTATCACACGATACATTTAATCTTAGGATGACTGTATGGGTCATTACACGCTTTCAATTTTAAAATGTACTGAACTGTATTTTGAGATGAGACATATTTGAATAAGAATGATTTTAAAGTTCTAAGGCTATGTACAACCATAGCTATAGTATGTACGTATGTGAAAAAGAGCAAGCATCTGCAAATCAGACAGAGAGCAAAGATAATCTCATTTAGCATCTTTGGTTTGTCAGCCCTGATGGTCTACCGTCTAAATGCCGGTCGTCGAACGGATCTGCCAGAATACAATATATGGTAACCGATAAGATTTTACGCTTTCAAGTTCAGCTCAAAAGCCAATTTTTCTATCTAATTTGAATACGTTTGATATAAAATTAAAACAGGATTCTTATCCCAGCTATCAATCGCTTGACCACATCTAGATAAGCAAATATAATTTTTAATAGAGCAAATCTAAATATTCTTGCCAACGGTCATTTTTAGTGGGAACGATACAAATATAGTGAAAAATTGTCAATCTCACACAAAATTATTCTTAGAAAAGATGTATGTAAATGTATCGAAGGCGCTTCTAATCGCAACAATTAATACTTTCTTTTTTATAACCTATAATATAATTTATAAACGAATAATCTGTAAAAAGATCATATGCTACCTAGAAAACATTTTACTTCAAAAGCTTACACAGTTTAAGTAGAAAATTTTTACTAAATATATTTACAAACTTAAAACAACAAAAAAGTGCGTCACATATTATTCAGAGCTGCAGAACTTGGTCTGGGTAACGTAGCTCTCACGGGAGTTGACCACCCGATTACAAAGAGCTTCATTGATGTCAATATCATTGATGTAGTTTTTAACAGACATGTGGTAACCATGGTAACCATATATTTAAGTGAACGTTTGATGTAAAAAGTAATTTGGAGAAAGTCAAGAAAGTTTTGCTTCATCGAATCGGTTTCTGATTCATGTGTAGAGACACATAAAACCATTAAAGTTATATGGATAAGTAGAATAACAAAATTGGAATGGTAGAAATGAGTTAATTTAAAAACATGAAGTTACCAGTAGGTCAAGTTGTGATTAAATGCAGTCTCAATTAATTGACCACTTAAGATATCTAATCACTTTTTCGAAAATCTCAACTATTGCGGTCAAGTTTTTAATAAAGTTTTTAGGTAGACACCGTAATGTCAATACTTTTTCGCTTCCATTATTATAACTCAATGTCAAAGTCAGGTTTTGAGGTCGCATTTGGAATAACAAACTTTCATCGGACGGTAAAGTCCACACCTGATTTGCATAATAACTGATTGTTAATGGGATGAAATCGCGTTTTATTTAAGTAAAATTTCGAAGCACATGTTACTGCACATAGCCTAAGATGTCAAAAAAGTCCATATTTCTAGTAACTAATTGTGAGCATTCATAATAGTAATAAATACCAGTCCATATATTTTGCTTTACATCGCAGTATAATCTTATCGCGAAGGTTGATTTTCTACTAAAGAACTCAATATTTCCTGTGTCGTAAATCATATCTACATCTGTATGTGTGGAGGTGTACATGCGGCTCTAGGGGCCTACTATCGATCTACGTGTCAGGACAAAAACTGTTAAATAAACATTATAATAAACAACATTTAAAACTTATTATATACGACAAAGTTCAAAGACAGGTTTAGATGAGACTCTGTCACATCTTTTATATTACCGATGCGTCTAAACATGTCCAAAGATGGACAAAGGCGACTGGGGCTTTTCTTCAAAAGTTTAGTTATCTTAAGTAAGCATCAGAGCTTTCACAATTTAAGTTATATCTAAAGCAAACGTTACAATTATTATAAGTTTAGTTATGTAAAGCAAGGGTCAGATGTTCTACAAGATGAGTTCCTTAAAATAAGGATCTGAGTTTATAACTAACTACTAAACTAATAACTGGTAACTATCTAGCAAGCATTAGAGCTTAATAAGTTAGTAGTTAGAAGATTAGCTACAGAAAGAAAGAGTCAGAGCTTTTACTAGTATGACTACCTAAAGAGTCAGAGCTTTTATAAGTTTGAATTTTTAAAGCAAGCATCAGAAACTTGACAAATTTAGTAAGCGCACGGCTTTGACAAATTTAGTTACCTCAATTAACCGACAGAGCATATTATTATATGTACGTAACCAATAGTAGTTCCCCGATATCAAAGTTGTAGAGAACGGTATCTTGCCAAATGACACAAATCCACAACAGCAATAAATATAGTTGTTAGTGATATTTATTTTTATTGCCATCGTTTCAATAGTGCTCGGAGAAAGCGGACTTGGGAACTGCGTCTAATCGATTTGGGTATTAATTACTTATTGCTACACCAGGCGGCTGAGTGGTTATCAAATTATACTTGTCTAGGTGACCTACAATTTTAATGTTATCCTATTTCTTCTGAAGTATGGTTAAAGTGCCGAAATGAACATAACTCAATATCGTTGAGCGATGATAGCCCCAAGTAGTAATTGTGAGCAGTTAGATGGTCGTTAGATCCGATTCCTCCCATATAGCTTGTAAGTTTGTTTTTACTTCATGTAGTCGTTCAAGAAAAAAAAAAACCTGTTTAGTGATGGACCTTTTGATGATAACATCGATGTCAAATACACAGCATCATGGTAGAGTAATTGTAGTTCCCGCTTGGCTTCTGCGCACGCAAAAGTTTGTACTAGAAGTTTGCCTTTTCACGTACTATTTATATCCAGAATATTCAATAAATTAACGCAAATTGATTTTAATAGGTATATAATTGAGAATTCGCAACTGTTCTCGTGTACTGGCAATCATTAAAAAACTGCGGTGTGCGAAACGAGAAGAAACAAACACTTGCTTGCTGTAATGTTGACTCGTGGTTCAATAAGTAATTTGTAAATTGATTAATTTTCAGCCAAAGTGGAAAATGTATTATTGCTGACATTTAAGACATTCGATAACTTGTGAAGGCGGAATAGCGGAATGTGTAATGTGTTCTTGTCATCAGTACTTACTGTATTGATGGCCATATTTAAACGAAGTGAATAGATAATAAAGACGCCATACCTTGCAGTGCATCAATATATAACTTTATCATAACCTGTACTAGGTTATGATAAACTTAAAAGACTTCTATTGTTAACGCGTTGACTTGTACCTTTTTTCCTAAGAAATCGCGCTTGTTATTTATCATATTGTATTTCTTTTGACTTTCAGATTCAATTGTTGCCATATCTTTATTTATTTTTATTTTATTTTTTTGATAATTCCTTATTTACAATCAGTCACTGACTTTCAGCAGATTGGTTGAGAGGTCTATGTCATGTAAAGTGTGCCCTCCACTGAGGGCATCTCCTTGTATTATGTCTCTATCCGTTTTAGAGTCCTGATTCGGTCAGTAGTGAAGACTTTCTTTCTCCTGAGCCTAGGCTCATATGTGTTGGCCATATCTGACAATTACGTTATTCGCATTTGGCCGAAGAGTGACGTAACGGACACTTCCTCGCTATCTAATATACTGCAAGTTGCAGTATATTCGTCTATGGTAGTACATACACATTGTTTGTTCCAAATTGATCTCATAATAGGTAAGTATTTAAAAATGAATAGTTGTTATAGTTTGCAAATGTTTCATTTAAGTCTCTTCAACTTATCTACAGCTAAACAACTATTTACCAACTTAGAGTTCAAACTAATGAAAAACAATTTAAAAACAGTAAATCACTTCACGACCGTAAGTTTAATATTATTTACGATCCACGAAACGGGTCTCATTAGTGATAGATAACCGTTCGTTAATTATCTACGATCCGTTAGTTCATTCTAATTAGTTTATAAAACAATATCATAAATTGAACTGTTAATTTCTCGTCTGTCCGCGACTCGCATTATTATTTAATGTAAGCAAATCAGAGTTAATTATAATGTAGAATTGATTATATATTTGATGATAAAGTATGATTCATCAAATTGTTATTTAGTATTTGTAGGTGTTCTAGTTGTGTACTTGATTCAGCGTTGATAGGGCGACTCGCAATAGTGACCATGGTACATTCTCAATCAAGTAATAGTATATCGCGACAGCGAGATCACATGAGAGATGAAAAGAATAGATAGAGACCTTACAGTTTAATAAATTTTGCTCAACTATTTCATAGACAAAGAGTCTACTAGTCTAGACCATAATTACTGAAATGTGTTTTAATTTAGGTAATTGTAGAAAATCCACCGTTAGATACAGATCTTTCAATGATTTATACTTCAACAGACTTTTTTAAAATAGGTAAATACCAGGCGAGTCAGAAAGTATTGCGTATAAAAGTTTGGATGTACTCGTATCAGTCTGGCTCAATAGAATATGATTATTTATAAGTATAAAAATTGGTACATTCCAATTTCAAAATTTTCCTGAGGTTTTTTGCGAGCTAATTAAGGTTATTAGTGTTTCATTGTAAAATGGATCTGCGCTGACAAAATAGCGTTGGACCACCAAACGCTATCTTTTCAGCGCAGATCCATTCACACGAAGCGATTTTGAAGCGATGATAGCTCAGCGGAGGGAGCGCCGGCTGTCAAATTGACGGACGCTGCTTCGATCCCCAACAACAGCTTGAGCTTCCGGTGAAGTAACACCGTTATCAAATTCCCAGCAAGGTGTTAGGGTACTTTCGAGTACCCGCCTGGCTAGCTACCATCCTCAAGTTTGAAAACAAGTCACCGAACACATAGTGTGTTCAGGCAGCGGTCCTTTAGAGCCAGTGAGAATTCTAGGTCTAGCGTGACAATCTAGAACAGTGTGTGGTCTAATCTTCGACTACATCGTCACTGACAATCAAATGAGATAGTGGTCAAATGATCTATACACTATAAAAATTGGTAAAAAAGTTGAATATTCCGAAATTAAGTACTGAAACAGTTCTATTATCTTACTGTTTATTAATGTTTTGCAAGATTTAAATATATTTTTTCTAAATTCTAGTTGCACATTGTTTTTTTCCTCGCTAGTATCCGCGGGGGGTAGAGAAACATGAGATCAATCCTTTTCTGTAATTGGCTAATATTTTTCCTGTAGCTCGTATCTCGGCGCCAGTAAACTAATTGACCTTGAAATGGGTATATTTTAAAATTACAAGCTTTAACAAGAGGGTGCCATGGGGAACAAAATGAAGCTTGGATTTGGGTATCGACTCTTTACTAATCTGTGAGTCTCTTGGTCACTGGGCACTGGTGGAGCTGCATGCTTATATATAAACTGGAGGCACTGGCGTTTTAAGATCAATTATCCAATATAAAAATATTTTTACCAAAAAATGGAACCGACTTCAACACTCAAAAGTGTGAAATTACTTGTTGAAGTCGGTACCATGATAGTTCACAAAAGTAGCTACGACTATCATTACAATATTGTGCTCATGATACCGATTTCGACGAGTTATTTCACACTTTTGAGTGTTGAAGACAATTTTTGGAAAAAAAAATTTTTTTCCCCCTTTTTAGTGACCTTTGTTACTCACGGGATCAATTGTTATTGTGTATGTTCTCCGATGTCTTAACCCGCAGCTATAATAATTTTTTCGAGGTATGCATAGCACTTTTCAGTTAATAAAGTGTAACTCAAAAATCGCTTGTCCGATTTTGATGACATTCAAACGGGACCATCACGAAAATATACTCTTATAAAAGAAAACACAGTCATAAAAAGCGGTTCATAAACGACGAAGATATTCGCGAACACACATTAAAAAAATACATATACGGCCGAGTTGAGTCACCACCTTTTTCGAAGTCGGTTAAAAATAGTATTCTGCAGGTTAATGTTAGCAGTGTATGTATAGTTTACACTGTGGGATATCCTTCTACCACGCAGTGTAGAACTAAGTTTCATAGAATACCGAAGTTGGTAGAAAACCTGATAAGAGCTGGGAAGGGTGGGATGCCGGCTGCTTCCAACAAGTGCTTGAGGTAATCCCTGGGGTGCATCATGCCCAGCAGTGGACATCCTTCGCTACATTACTGGTATCTTTTGAGCATACAAGTGAACACAGCGTAATAGAAATTAATCACCTTAAGTATGCTAGCCATTTGGCCATTTTGAGCCATTTCGTATTAAAGCATTGGTGAAAACAAGGAGCTCAAATATCCCTAATTCCTAATTATTGCGGGAATTGTCTGGGCAAAGCTTCAACATTATGAGTACCTACGCAGACGTTTAATTTCTACAATTTCGTTATAGTGGGTGTCATATTGAAAATAGTTTGTTATAACATTTGATAAACTAAAGGCATCAACACCAAATACACAAGCCAGTAATTTTATGGCGTAATTGGACATAATTCGTGTTGATGTTATCCGCCCTTGAATTAATCTTTCACTCGTTCCTAAATTAATGAAGAACATAAATGTCACAGACTTCTCACATCGCAATACAATCACAATTATAATTGATCCATCAGCTCGATTACGGATCATCCCAAAACAATTATATAAATAATAAATAGCATTGAGCAACAATCACAATTGGTGTGTCAAAAGCTTACAACATAGGTCGAGGAAAACAACAAGATGCGATCCATCATGATGCTTAAATATATAAATCATAAGGATCAAAATGCAACGCGCTCGGGCAAATCGACGAAAAATAGAGGAGAGGCGATAATTTTATTGATATCGTATTAAAATTATAACTTATACTAGAGTAGGTGTAGGTATCGTACGTGTAACTTGTCTGGCCGGTTGGCGCAGTTGATAGTACTCTGCCTTCTGAGCCGCTGGTCCCGGGTTCGATTCCCGGACAGATCAAACATTTGTGTGTATGAACATGTCTGTTTGACCTGTGCCTGGGTGTGTATATGTATATAAGTATATATATATCAGTCATCAGGTTACCATAATACAGGCTCTGTCTAGTTTGGGACCTGAAGACCTTGTGTGAATGTTGATAAATAAAAAAAACACTCTTGGTACTACTATCAGCGCTAGCTACTGCTTACAGTAAGCTACAGTAGAGTACAGTACACTACTGTACAGCAGTAGAGTATAATATTGATATGTAAAATGTATAACTGTACTTAATATTTACTAAATACAAAAGTAGCTTTGTCTGTCTGTCGGGTGTTCACGCTTAGACCACTCAAACAATTTTGTCCTTTCGAGTGATATAATTTATCAAATCGGCTTACAAGAGCTCCCATGTAACAAAATAAAATAATAAATATATATATATACGACTCATATGATAAGTTCATATTTTTTTGGAAGTCGGTTCAATATCTCGAAGTTTGAACACCTTATTTTTATAATGTATAGATCTAGTTTTTGATCAGTATCTCATTTGATATCAATGACGGTCAGTGACGATGTGGCTGGCTCTTAACAACTGGTGCCCGAACACACTATGTTCTTTGTGACAGTTTTTAATACTTTAAGTGGGTGTACTCGCCTTCGCCGCAATTCGTGTATAATGTATTTTTTTTTTTATTTTTTTTTTTAATCATACTCAGACCCCCGCACTAGGATTCCCTGTATCGCGAGAGGCATGGACACACACACAATAACAGCACACAAACATCCAAGACCCGGGACAAACATATTTCGCAGGAATACTTAATCTAAAATGTATCATTGTGATAAAACATACTTTAAATAGAGTTGATGTCATGGAATCGACCTGGTATTGATTGACGTATTCATTAAACTTCCAGATTTCTAACTGTCCAGTATACATAAGTAATTTAAAAATAAAAATACAATGGAAGTTATATATTATGATAGAGTAGTAAAAAATAAAGGTAATAAACAAAGTGCCGATGTTCAACATGTTTTATATATATATATATATATATATATATATATATATATATATATATATATATATATATATATATATATATGGGACAACATTCACACAAGGTCTTCAGGTCCCAAACTAGGCACAGCCTGTACTATGGTAACCTGATGACTGATATATATACTTATATACATATACACACCCAGACACAGATCAAACAGACATGTTCACACACACAAATGTTTGACCTGTCCGGGAATCGAACCCGGGAGCAGCGGCTCAGAAGGCAGAGTGCTACCATTTGCGCCAACCGGCCAGTCAGTTTAGAATTGTTATTAAGTTAAATTGTATTTGAATCGTTAACTCTTAGACCTACTGCAGGAGCGGCCGTTGCGTCTCGCCCCTTGACACAGAATAGACCAGCACAGAAGTGTTACTAGCAGCGAGCGGAGAAGCGCGCGTTATTTACTGCCTACGAGACACGGACATAAAAATCTAATGCAGGTTCGTATTCGATAAATCACTCCGAGCGGAGGTCGGATGCCGACTTTAATGGCGAAAACTTTTCGGTTCCCACAATGATGTGGTGTAAATACTGTACAAATGTGACAACAACTTGAACTTGTATTGATATGAAATACAAATGTGACAGTAAGTTTGTGAAACAAGTAACTTTAGGATACTACTTACTACTACTACTACTACTTTAGGAACTTCCATAAGGAATTAACTCGTCAGTTCACAAAAAACATTGTAAAATTATTCATTCTGTAATTTCTATGACACAATTTTTTCAATATTTCTGCACATTATATTACACGTGAATATGTTGTTTTTTAATTATGATACAGCTGATAGTAGGGTATAGTGGAATCCGGATGTGGAGGTACTTATTATGGTGACATTTGTCGAATATCTCACATAGATACCATAATAATATATATTTCATACATAGTTCATAGTTTTTTATTAGTATAAGATTATACACGTCATTGGTAAAATTAAAATTAAAATCAAGATTAATATAAAAATGAAAAATAAAAATATTGCCATACAAATATTTCGCATTGCACAGTAATAATAACATACGTTATTATGTAACATACATAAATAGCGTAATTAAATCAAATATTTCATAAATAAGAATTCTCATTAATAAAGACATAAAATATTTGTTTTCATTTAAGTACCCACTTATTTAAGCTCTAAGAATTCCTTAAAACTATAGAACATTGAGAAATGTACAACAGATTATAGATTGTTGATAAAACTTACTTAAATGTGTAATCATACAACGCGCTCGTTAGACTTGCCGTCTGGAACTGTGATATCGCCGTCCGATATATCTAAACGATTTTTAGACATCGCAAGTCTGTCATTTCTCAATATTGATGAAAATATCACGATAATCCTACTAATATTATAAATGCGTAAGTTTGGATGGATAGATGGATGGATATTTGTTACTCAATCACGCCAGAACGGCTGAACGGATCCGAATGAAATTCGGTATGTAGATACTTCGGGTCCTTCAATAACACACAGGCTACTTTTTACCATCATCATCATCAATCATCACCACGCGGGTGAAACCGCGGGGCGCAGCCAGTTTAAATTATATTAACTACGATTTATCATTTGATGCGAACAAAAATAAATAATCATTGTCCAGATTATTAATTTAGATTTTGATTGAGTTCCCGATATTTCGGCGCGGTTCCACGCACCATGATCACGGTGAGACTGAAGAAAGCTGTAGAAAATATATTGAAATGTTAAGGACAGACATATCTGTCTACGCTCTTTTTTAATAATGTATTGTATAATGATTATTGATATCATTTGTAATATTTCGGCAGAGTTACCTATGTACGTACGTTACCAGACAATAAGATTGTATTCTGTATTTGTGAACATGTTACTCTATATACTTATATTATATGTATGTGCGCTTGTATGTCTTTTTGTTCCGGCTAATAGCCTTTACTTGGCGGTTTTTGATGTCAGTGATGATGTGATAGGGTAAGATAAACGTATTTATAGGAAAATTAGGTCCAAATATGGCAGTAGGTACTGTAGGCAACCCGAATGAAGCTTGTAACACTAATATACAATGTTGATGCATCTCAAAGCTCCAGTTTATCTCGTGCTGTGCAAATTAATTTGAGGATAAATTTCCCTTTATGGACGTTTTCATTTGGCTTTTCTAAGGGCTGTTTGTGTCGAAGTGAGGGGTGGCGTTTAGTTTTTTATCGGATGTATTTAAACTCCGTGGGGTGAGCTCGTGGGGTTGGCTTGTTCGACTTTAATGCTTCCTTCTTACACGTACAGGACATTATTAAGGGATGGAAACTCGAATTCATTTAGTGATTGCTCGGCGCGGTTCGTTGGACTAACAAATGAGATGTTGCAAATATTATGTTACATTTTCATTGACTGTTCTCGCAATTTAGTAATAAATTAGTAAGAATAATAATAGTATAAGATAAATTAGTATCATTGTACACAAAAAGAGACGCTTTGCTTTTTACTTGTTATTTATCAGTTTTTTAAGTATTTATATATTATAAAAGATTCTGATAGAAAGGTAAAAAGAAAAAAAATGTTTATATCAGTATATTTTGTGTGTCCATGTATAAGTTGAGGTAAGGTGAGGTAAGGTGAGATAGTGCGCAGATGCTAGTCGAAACTAATCTACCATATGCGCCCTACCTCACCTGATCATCATTGGCATATACGTAGCATCAGCACAACATAAAATGTGATTTGCGCCTTATAAGCGCTAAACCATTTTGTTGTCGTTTCATAACGTTGCTCTTCTGACAGCTAAAACTCAAGATGGAATTCAATCTCGTGATAGGCTAATCAGCAGCCAACCCCACTACCTCTGAGTCGTCATCGCGTTGACATATTTATACATACCTTTCAATAGCCTCTTTATAAAAACCTGATTAAAGATTAGACCTAAACTGTTCGACCTCACAACTCTCAAATGAATAAATATGAATAGATCTCACCTACTCCTCCGCTACTGTATAATGAACACAATCAACATTTCACTAATTCAATCACCTCCAGCCATTAATGGAGGCGTGTGCGAGAGGTACTATCTCAATTACTTTTATTTTTTATACTCTGCCGGCTACCGGCCGCGCCGCCGCCGCTGTTGTGCGGGGGTTTATGATCCACAGAAATTAAAAAGTTAATTGCATCTCGAGGATTAACTTCGGACGTTTTTTTATTGGAAAATATTTGACATATATCTTTGGAATTGATTGATATAGCTGTCGAGGCTGGTGCGGCTTTTAATGAACTCGACAAGAAAGTATAAACAATTTTTTCAAGCACCTTCTCAACATCGTCTCACTCGAGCTTTAATAACTGTAGTAAATTGTAGTCGAAACAAATTAAACTTTTAAACTGCATCATATCCACCGCTCACTCGACGGACGATAAAAAACAATAGCAGCGGTTTGGTTGAGCTTAGAATTCGCAAAAACTCTACCCCACAATATTCTGACTCACGTAAAATGTAATGGGAAATTACTCTAAAATAAAAAAGAGTCTCCCTCAAACGGAACCCTTATGTTACGGCAATTTGGATAAGACTCCCCCGGTACAGTAAAAATTCCACTAAGGAGCAAGTCTCGATATGCACATATTCCTTCCCTCACAATCTACGCGAACTCATAAAACTCCAACAGTTTTAATCGAAATGTTCTGGAACATTCGTTTGTTTTTCTGCCCGAGCACGTGATTCGATTATGAGATGGCTGCGAGGATCACTATTGTTTTAAAGTGGCTTCAGCGTCTGCGAATTAACTTTGTGTGCGGATTTTGGGGTGATGGATTTGTTTACTGGAAATACTTTTATGATTTGCAGAAAAAAGAAAAATGACAATACTATTTCAAACGGGGATTATAACACAGAAGACAATATCGAGTTCAATAAAGCCAGCTGAAAATGGCCGCGGCTTACTGTTTGTCCTTCGTAATGTTCGCAACAGAAGCTTTTTATGGAGAGCGCCCGCGGCTCGCTAATCCCAAGCCAAAAAACACAATAAGCCAAAGTACGACGTTGCGAGCTAAATTACTATCCGAGTCATTTCAACCCCACGGCGATCCCAGTAAAGCGTTTGATAAAGTGGATCACAAAACGTATAATATAGCGGCGGGCCCATAAGTGGTCCTTGCGGTAAGCCAGCGTGGCTCGGCGTCTCCGCCGCGCCGCCCCACGCGAAATCGCGAAAGTGGTTTCATAAGCTAACCGTGCGAAACGCCTTCCCGGTTGTTATTGTGAAATATGAATTATGAAAATAATAAAAAATAAAGCGCTCGTAGGAGCGGCAGGGGTCTAAAGCGGGGCGCGTGTCGACACGTGCGGTCCGCTTTACTAACCAAAATATTGAAAACTTTAACCGCGCGGTTATTGTGCGCCGCGACCTATCACTGGAAGTCAATGCATGTTTTTAATGTGACACGCGACTCTCTTAATTTTTACCATTAAATGGATAGATGGTAATCAAATTACTTATCGTTATCCTCTCATTTGGGCCATGCAATTTGATTTTCTTGGGTCGTTTGTCTAAAAATAGAAAGCTGGCCAAGTGCGAGTCAGACTTGTGCACGAAGCATTCCGTACCATTGACTATAAAAACGGCAAAAAAACACGTGTTTTGTATGGGAGCCCCCTTTAAATATTTGTTTTATTTTGATTTAATTATTTATTTTTAAAGTGAATATATATTTAAATATTCTGTGAATATTTCAAGCGTTACCTGTTGCTGTTATCAATATGGAGCAAAAGCTGGAAAAAATAATGAGATACAGCGTGGTGACAACGGATGGACAGCGATGTCTTAGTAATAGGGTCCCGCTTCACCCTCTGGGTACGGAACCCTACAAATAACCTTTGTGAATCTTCAAAGTCTGCACTGCCACCACTGCTTTTCACCACCGGCGGTAAGGATTCTTTCACACTTTTTACTGGCTTCTTCCACTCTTCTCTGATTGGTCAGCGGTTGGACAATAGCTTCGTCAGGTGCGTTCTCGGATTTTAATAAGAGTTCATTGTTAACTACTACTATTACTACCTCATAACGGTTAGATTGCTATAACTCCATAATATCGTCTTTTTATGACTGATTAAATAAATTAATAAAATCTCCCTGAAACCTAAGCTAGATTCGGAACCCGTGGTATTCGGTCTAAGCACGCTAACGTTGTCGGTGCATACACATTGTCATTGATTTTTTTTAATTACACTCAGACCCCCGCTCTAGGATTCCCTGTGTCGCGGGAGGCATGGACTGACACAATCAAAGCCCACAAACAGCCAAGACCTAGGCTAGCTAGACAAACATCTAGTACACTCATCGATCAAATATTTGCCCCTGTCGAGATTCGAAACCAGGGTTCCGGAGACACGGAAGTCATGTCACTAACACTAACCACTGCGCCACGGCAACATTAGGATTGATGGAATGGCACGTAGATAAAAAAACTTAAACAACTTCCAGATTGTAGAAAGTTCAAATTTGTTACCCAGCTAGGTGATTGTAGGTAAACAAGTAAAAAGATAATAAAATAATACATTTTACTATATGCTACTTTTGTCATTATAAAGCAACAAAATGTAATTTTAATTTTAAAATCGAAGTTTGGGTGGCGGTATCTCCTCATTTCTAATTCGATGGCGAAGAGAAACCCCGAGCATAGCCCTCTCCATAGCTCGTTGTGCGACTCTGAGCCTGCTCAAGGCCCCTGGTCAGGGACCACATTACAGTTCCGTAAGTCATCACTGGTAACACACACTGTTCGGAGACCTTTGTTTTCAAGCATTGTGGAATCTTGGAGGGAAAGACATCGCTGAGTTTCCCGAAAGCACGGACACTCAAAAAATGCCACTAGTAAGCTATACTTCCGTAGTAACTGCACAGTTAGAAACTTAACAAGTTGATCGGTTGTTATATACTTACCCCGCTGGCTCAGCGACCCAAAGTGGATCTTGACCTCTGACAAAAGCAAGCGCCATCCTTCCCTATCATGAGTGCGTTCCTGCCAGTCGTCCACGTGGAGCTCACGCAGGTCCTTTAGCACCTCATCTTTCCACCAGTATCTAGGTCTTCCCACTGGCCGACGGCCGGTCTGTTGAGCCACATACGCCCTCTTTACGCCTCGATCTTCACTCATTCTTTGCATGTGGCTGAGCCAACGAAGTCTGTGAGCTTTCACTTCTCCGATAATATTGGGCTCGCCCACTAGTTCTTCGACCTCGGTATTCCGTCGTAGCCTCAAACTGCCATCCTCCCTTTTGACCGGATCTAGATTTTTTTTATTGGTTTGGTTTGGTTCGGTTACAGCACATACATAATTATAATTTCCTGTACTATTGGTACCGGTAGTAGGTACTGACAGAAATGTTTTTCGCATCAAATTGTTAAAGCCATTATGATTGTTCATTTCTGTTCCTTAATGTTCAATGAAAAATGTTTTAGTAGAAAGATGTCGAAAGTAAAAAAGTATTAAAAGTTAAAATTAAAGCTGTAAATAACGAAACTATTACAAATCGACTTGCATACGATTACGTGCGTCTAATTAAATTGTTTAACTAAGAAGCATCCGAGTGAAACAACTAGTCGACCCAACAATGAACTGCAGAAAGCACCTCGACGATGATTGTCTCACCGCACGGTAGGGTTGTTCCACCGAGCTCTCTCAATAAGGATTAGGACACACTGCGCTTCCATTCATCCAATATTTATCCTCCGCCGACGCTATTGTATTAATAGTACAAAAATTTAATGCTGTTTGTGCCGCCACGGTCTAACTCCCGGATTATAGCTGAGGGTACTTTTTTAAATAGGGTAACGTTCTTTCCGCCGGCGAGAGGGTCGTGATAAATGACACATGCACATTTTTCGAAATACCCAATTTCGGATTTAAGTCACCCCAAAAGTGGCCCGATGTGTCGGACAATGGGGCCAGCGGGCGACGCGACGCGACTTGACGCGACTCATTTACACCGACTTGTAGTGCCACAAAGGGGTGCTACAAACACCCGTAGATATTGGAAACGGTTATGGGGTTTAATAATGCATTTTTCTATTCGTGACGCCTTGTTATTAGCCTTGGGCCTATTAACCTTGGGATAAACTACGCGTAAAATTGCCATCGGAAAAACTTAACGAGTGTGTTGGACCGACGACGTGATGCTCCGTCGAAGCTGCTGAGGATATAACTAGAGTAGTGTTTTACTTAAAAGGGGCTCATTGTATAGTTTTCATCGCGGTCAATTTAAGCATATAATTCACAAAATTTTATTCAATGACGTAATCGAGTACCTAGAACATTTTCAGATTTGGAAATTATTGTTCTTAAGGAAACAATGGATACTAATCGCAATGGCCAAAAGATAATTAGAGTTAAAGGATTCACGAGTGGAGTTGGATCTGCCTAGTGGCGTTGTTCGTCCCGGGTAGAAGTAATGGTCCCCAACTCCAACAATCGAGCTCCCAACTGATAGTGTGGCGGGCGCATTATAGACATTCGACTTAACTTTTGTCTTGTCCATGTTCATCCTAAGGATAATGATTATTACTTACGGATCGATTGAGGCCTTCGAGCGATGCTCGAAAGCCTCGCATCTGCTAAGGTCTTCCATCAATTCTGCCATGATCACAATATCGTCGGCAAACCGAAAGTGAGTGAAGTACTCGCCGTTGATGTTGATGCCGAATCCTTGCCATTCCAAGAGCTGGAAGGTGTCTTCCAATGCGGCAGTGAAGTGGTAGCGTTCTTGTACAAGCACTTCAGCACCGCCCACATCATGATCGAATCAGAGGCTTTTTAACAGTCCACAAACGCTTATCTTAACACACAATCCCAGCACGCAATCATCCAAGACTCGGGACAGACACCTATCGCATAATGTTTGCCCCTGTCAGGATTCAAACCCAGGCTCCAGAAGTCACGCTGACCGTCAAAGATGATGATCACATACCGAATTAAATCTGAGATATTGATCGTTTATGTTTCTTTATTTATTTATTGGAAAAACAACAAACATATAGAAATCCTTAACAATTAACATATGAACCGAAAGCCAATTTTATATTTTCATTGATAAAGTACATATGCGAACACTGTAAGTCACTAAGTTAACACGAAAACTGCATAGCAGTTTGCTATGCAGTTTTCGTGCATATTATTGAAATAAAGTATAGGACTATAATTAAACTAAATTAAAGTATCAAACTACTATTTGTAGTAGACATTTCACTATGCACCGCTATGCGTTGGGAATACTAGTAAGAAAAGTTATCAATGTCTAATAATACATTTTATATAGGGTAAGCGATAAAATTATTACTCGATGATATTAAATTATTATTAATCGATTTGATTCCGATATTATTTTATGTCAGTGTATACCATGTTAAAGTTGTCACTATTGAAATTGCAGAATAAACGCAAGTAATCAAACGAATTGCGAAAAGATAAACAACACTATTACAGTAACGGTGGTTTAGAGAAAAACAGTGGCATAACGCTCGTTCTAGAACATTCATCATATCTATCTATCGTCCTATCCGATAGAACGGGAAGACATGGTCTCTCTGCGACAGCTCCACAGTAAGAATCGTAGGAAGCATTGAAACCCGACTTTCTTACTTATACACTCTCTTGTTAGGTTAGTGCTACCAGATGGGTGCACCTGGGTACAGTAGCACCATGGTGTAAGCCGCTAACACTAAACATGTACCACACTGTTTTCTTGTTTTTTTCGAAGACTCCCTTGAGTTTATCGAGCAATAAATTATTATATTATCTTCAAGTCGCGAGTGAATAGGTTCCTGCTAAGTTTGCGTGCTCCACCATAGATCTCATCGTCGCTTAACATTAGGTGAGACAGCTAGTGGTCAAACGTCAGCTAATAATCAATAAAAAACTAAAATCAATAGAAATATTTGAAGCGATCATCGCTTCAAGTAATAAGTATAAGAATTATTTGAAGCGATGATAGCTCAGCGGGAGGAGCGTTGGCGGTCAAACTGACGGACACTGGTTCGATCCCAACATCAGCTTGAGCTACCGGTGAGGGTAGCACCGTTATCAAATTGCCAGCATAGTGGTAGGGTACTTTCGAATTCCCGCCTGGCTAGCTAGCACCCTCAAGTTTGAAAAATTGTCACCAAACACATAGTGTGTTTAGGCAGCAGTCGTTGAGATCCAGTGTCAGTCTAGGACTATCGTGATAATATCTTCGACCACATCGTCACTGACCATCAAGTGACACTTGATGGTCAGTGACGATGTCGTCCCATCCCACCATCAAGTGAGATAGTGGTCAGTGACAATTGCACTTTGTTTAAAGCTTCAATTTGTTCAAAAGCAACAGGACAGTGACAATTTTTTTTAAGCTTTATCTATACAACATTTTTTTTTAAATTGAGTTTATCAAGGTATGATCGCTGCTAAACGATTCTGACCCCAACGTCAGAGGAATTAATAGCATTAATACAAAAAAAATATTAAAAAAGCCATCTACCGTCTAACGTGACCGTTTGTTCTGAGTTTAACTTTTAAATGTTTTCCATTGCAGTAAAACTAACTTAGAGGTTTTATTGTGTTTCGTGTTCGGGTCATTAAATAACTTTTTGTTTATCACACTTAGACTCCCGCAATATGATTCCTATGTCGCGGAAGAAATAGACACATACAATCACAGCACACAAACCAAACACAAACACAAAACCCAAGACCCGGAATAAACATCTACATTCATCACACAAATGTTTACCCCTGCCGGGATTCGAACCCAGGGTCCCGGAGACACAGAAGTCATGTCACTGACACTGACCACTGCGCCACGGCGACCGTCAACTAAACTCAATCCAAGTCTTTCCTTCGCATCAAATAACGATTACTACTTTTTCGAACTCCTCTCAAAATATCTGTCTAATAAACAAACCACACATTCACTGATGCAAGTACCACTAAAAAAATACAACACATAAAAAGGGCCACAAAACAGACATAATTGAAAACATCACCACAGCCGCGGTCGGTACAACGCTAGTAGCGTTTATGTAAACCGTAAAAAATCCATCACAATCTGTTTAGTGATCATAACCGATTTTTTATTTTGAATAAATATTGCAATTACTGCTTTATGGCTGTGACAGCTTATCACCAGTGGGTACTTCTTATAAATACCAATGAAGCTGGGGAAAACTGAATAGGTTAAGGTTGCTGATGCAAATTCGTAACACAAGTTTTGGTTGGTTAGAATATTTCAGTTATCTGTAGGTTGGTAAAAGCTAATAAGTAGCTCAATTGTTGCCGTAACAAATATCCATATGTATAAAAATATAAAGCTGAATACATACCACCTAATTATTTTTGAAGTCGGTTGAAAATACTATTGAGAATATGATTTTGAGAGATGTATCTTGAAACCCCTAGGGAACCGAGCGTCTTTTGTTTCATTTGACATATAATCTTTAATATTTTGGTTTGCGTGGTACCTAATTATAAAGGTGTCATGGTCATCGCTGTTATGACAAAGTTGCCATAGTAACCATTATTACTCTGTGACTAATAATATATTTCATTAATTTATTGTATACCTACTCTTCTACATACATTTTTCGTGTTTTCAACATGAAAAAAATCAAACAAAATAACTAAGAGCTTATCACGTAAACTGTCAGTGTTCTATATCTGACACGTTTGTAGGTTGGCGATATTTTCAGAGGTTTTCAAGGTACTGTCTTACCCCCAATACTGTTACCTATCTGTTTTTTAGATACCAGACTCTACTAGAAGCTTAAGCAAGAAATCTATATTTCCTGCATAAGTATTTAAATTAGGTGTATTCTGCTAATTTCCGATGACTTATTGTCTGTTTCGTAGCGTCCTCAACTACAGTTTAAAAAACAATAAAAAAGAGTTATTGCGCGTTTGTTTATTGAACTGTAGTCAAGTTATAGTTTTTGTATGAACCATTAACATAACAAATGGTAAAATCAGGTGCTACTCCCAACCGCCAAACTGTTCAACTCCAAAACTATGCTAATGTGAGGAAGTTTCAGGTATTCCAATAAAATTGAAACTATTTCTTAAATAACGGTAAATAGCACACGACACTGTGTATTTGGGTACATACATAACCATTGTTCTCTAGTTGGTTAGGGGTTTAGCTACTACGGAGTCTGGCCAGTCGGGTACTCCAAAAGTACGCTACCATCATTCTGGGAATTTGATGACGGTGTTTCCTTCATCGGAAGCTCAAACAGTAGGTGGGGATCGAACCAGCGGCCGCCAGTTTGACAGCCGACGCTGTCACCGCTGAGCTACCACCGCATATCGTAATATAACAATGTAATACAGCAATTTATATACAAGATATATGTCAGGACTTTTCAACCGTCTGCGAAACGAGAGCCGTTACAAAAAAGAAAATAGTGTTAAGGAATGTGTACAACCCTTCTGTACTTAATAAATGTCAAGAGTTCAGGACGACATTGACATTTGGTGGGGCCTCCAGCGGCGTGCGCGGCCGGCCGCCGCGGCCCCGTCACGGCCGATTTGCGACCATTATGGTAGGGGGTGGTTAAGCTCTAAAATAGTGTATTGATTTCTTTGACCAAAAAAATCTTGGAGAAATAGTAAACGATAAATACACAATATTAAGTGTTAATTTAAATTATCCTGTATCATCATCTCAACCATAGGACATCCACTGCTGGACATACGCCTCCCCCGTTGTTTTCCACAAGGACCTGATGGAAGCGGCCCGTATGCATTATAATGTATGCACACATTAATTAATACAATACAAAAATGTATTTACATTCTATGCTTTTATCATTATGAATCTCTTCAACCGACTAGTTTGCTTTGTAAATCAAGAACTTGTTCATGTTCTACTTGTTATATGTTATTATATTATAAAGATTATATAATGATATTATATCGTGTCCAGATACATAATAGACAAAGTTACCTCATTAAAGCACGATTGCTGCAATACAAAATACATTTTTATTTAACAACACATTTGTGTTTGACTATGGAAGATAAGATATTTTTTAGAATAGTTTTATGTATTTATACTATTAACCGAATAGTACCGTTTTCTGTCAAACTCTTATTAAATGTTTATCGTTTTTCTTACAAAATATCAATAAAACATTACCAATCCTAAAATAATTATGATTTAAAGTAGAATTTTAAAGTACCTCTACATTTGAAGAACATTTACATATTTTTGAAGATCAAGCTTACGTTTGACCGCTGTCTGAAGTTAAGTGACGATGCAGTCTAAGGTGTAGCATGCAACAAACTTAGAAGGAACCTATTCACTCGCGACTTGCAGACTCCGGGGTTGTACATATCGGGAAACACAGACTCAGGCAGTGAGTTCCACTCTCTGGCAGTACGCATCATAACAATGGAAGAAAAACGCTTCGTGCGTAACGGTGGTATATCTACCATGTAGGTAACGCATAGCCGTACGTCATGATTTCTGGTACCCAAACTAGGCATGAGGCCTATATCTTGCGCCACAGGACCCATACCTGAAACATTATCACGTGCAATTCGCACTTGGCCCAATGAACTTTGCAAACTGTCATAGCTGTTCTTGTGCGTCTTCATCACGCGGCCCGTCATAATGGAACAGCCCTGAGGGCGTCAACTTTATATAATTCCCCGTGTCGCGCGGCCAGGTGATCGATAACTGACTCACGACTGGAAAGTCGGTGTGGAACTAATTGCGATGCCTTGAAAAATGGCGTTTAATTAGAGTAATAAACCTGAACGTTTAAATGAGCCTCAACATCAAAATGTATGTAATACTTTAAGACATCTCAGATACATTGTTAGTTTATAAACGCTGTTATGTTAGTACTATAATGTTGGATATATAGGTATGTACTTATATATATATAATACAGTATTATTAAAAGCACATACTATGTTATTTTTATTGTTGTCATTACTTTAGCCATAAGAATAAGAATAAGAAACTTTATTGGCCTTATAACAATGGTCGTTACACTGGGCAAGTCAAAATTACAATAATAAGCTTATAATACATAAGAACGTAAGGATTAATAATAAAATAAAATAAAAAACATATTATACAATTCTACGAGATGAATGAATATTCTTTGAGACGCATTTCAGCAAACTCGTTTAATGAGTATAATGGGTGGTTTTCAAAAAATATTTTTAGTTTTCTTTTAAAGTCCCTAGTGTTTAATTTGGCTATAGTCAAAGGTAGCTTGTTAAATAATAATATTATATTGCAGATTCCTTGTTTTTGAACCTTTGTCAATCTTACTTGTGGAAGAAATAGATTTTCTTTATTTCTTAAATTATACTTATGTCTTTGTTTTTCATCAGAGATTTCCGCTCTTCGTGTATTTCTATTAAACTGTAGTAAATATACATGGATATCACTGTCATTATTTTATATTTTTTAAAGTACTCTCTAACCATGTACGTCTTTTTAGTCCAAATATGATTCGTATTGCTCTTTTCTGTGCCTTTAGAACCTTACAAACATAGGCGCTATTACCCCAAACAGTGATAGCATAGCTAGCCAGGGAGTGAGTGTAAGCATAGTATACCGACAAGAGGTTCGCTGTATCAACCAGTGGCTTCAACTTAAAAAGAGCATAATTGCTACTAGCCATATACTACACATATGCCATATAGTACATAGTTCATGTACTGCTGGAGAAAGACCACCCCAATCAATGGCCACAAAAGAATAGCTTGCTAAAGATGACCACGTTACATTAGATATTGTACTGAAATGACGTCATTCTGTCCCCTACGTCATATATGCCACATCTATGTTATAGTGATCCCTAATCCAGTACTTTCAAAGTAAACTGCGTTTAAATATAAGGATCTGATGTATAGATTCAAAGTGTGAGTTTATACGGCAAGTAAAATTTGGTTCATTTCTATAATACGATGATGAAATAAAACGTGCCAGCCAATCGGTCGCTTAGTTAATGTTGATAAACTCAATAATTGCATGCACTGTATAAATGAACATTACGTTATGCGCGCGAAAGAAGAAAAAAAAGAATGTCCGCGGGCGGTGCGGGGGCATTACACCAAAGAATCTTGCATGCAAGCCGTATAGACAAATACATCAATATTATATCTTAATTAATCCAATTATCTATAAACTAAACAGAATCCTAAATACAACAATATAAAAAATTAAGGGTTTTAAACTGTCTATTATCTTACCAGGAAATCTGCAACGGTTATTTAATTTTGTATAAAGCAATAATAAGCTTTTTCTTTTTTTATCCATTACGCTTTTTCATACGGTTGAGCAGTAGGAAATTAAAAATAAATATTTATATGTGGGAACTTACATTTTAACAAAATTGGTGGTATGGGTCTTTTTTTCTCTCCCTATCTCCTATATGTAAATAATACTAATAATAATTTTCCAGGATATATTTAAATGAAACGTGGCAATCGGCACGGTCGCGTGCTATTCGTCAAATCAATAAATAAAGTCTGGGAATATTTCCTAATCATTTCACCTCCAATGGCAATTGAAATTAGGGCAACCTACCGATTTCAATAATTTTGTATACTTTATGTTGTATATCTAGTAAAGATATCTAACACAAAACCAATTCGTGGGACGCGTGTCATTGAAATGCTATCAATTAGATATTTTAGTTGACATTTGGATGGATATAGAGGTATAGGAATGCCCAAGAACGCATGGCTAGACTGTGTGAACAATGATAATGTTTATGAAAGGTTTGAGCACAAGTATGATTTGTCGACCACACCTAGTGTAGGATAAGGGACAGAAGAAGAATAACATTGTGTAACACATTCAATATATTACATTATTAAAAGAAAATTTGTTATGAAGTTACTTTTTTTATTGTCTACACGGTATTTCCAACATTTAACCTTGTGTATTAAAACATACAACCAATCCAACAACGGGCAAGAAATTAATTAATTATATATATATATGTTTATATAGGTATATTTTTAGGTTGCATTTTAGCGCTATCTGGCCTGATTTTGAGTAAAGATGAAATTAGCCTGTTTGGAAATACCGTTTCACTAACGAGGTTAGTACACTGATGTTATCTGAGAAGAAACA
Source organism: Apeira syringaria (assembly GCA_934044485.1). NCBI lineage: Eukaryota > Metazoa > Arthropoda > Insecta > Lepidoptera > Geometridae > Apeira > Apeira syringaria. The sequence continues at coordinate 698,973 of OW203678.1, forward strand.
TAGACTCAGGCAATCAATTTAACTTTTTACATTATTAATGGTGAAGTGGAATAAAAGTGTTAAAGTTCAGAACCAATTCTCCGCCACCATTGCAATAGTAGTATTTAAGTGGAATAAGTACAATTACAATACTGGAAATACTTTCGCACTCGTAATTATCGACTGAGTAATAACACGCTCAATTTGTTAACCATTCGTCTAAATAGAGCAATAACAATTACTATTTACATATTGGTTATGGAGGTATTCAAAGTAAACTAAGTTTGAATTAGTTTAAAATCAACTCAACTTACATACACAAGGAACACAAATTACAGTGGTTTCAAGATAATTGGCGCCTAATTTTGAGAAGTTCAATCAGCGTGCGTATCTACGCACTACTGTGTGCACTACAGTGTACTGGAGTGGGAGGGATATTTATTTTCTATCTAAATTGCCCTCGAAAAAAAGATGGAATGCGTATAAGATTAACAATCTTAAATCGTGTTAGAGTGAGACACGGTAAATTATATAGTACCGTATATTCTGTGACTTTCTTCCTCCAAGAAATCATCGTACAGTAGAAATCGTATAAATCTCGTACAGAGATAAATCCTCCTTGGACAAAGTGGTGTCAAAAACAGGCGTTACTGTTCGCGGTATCGCGAATACACAAAACCAACAACAAAAGAGGTGCAGTGTTGAACTAAACTTACTAATTAAGTAAATACTAACTAACTAATACTAACTAAAAAACTTACTAACTAACTAATTAAACTTGCACTAAACTACACTCTCTCAGATATCCCCCCCAAAATAATAAAGCTAAGCATTGGCGAATATTACATCAGGCGTTGACAATGCAAAATAATTAATAAATTAGCTTATCTGAAGACTAATGTCGATATCTTTGTTAATTTTTTCTATCTTTATAGAACCATACATGATGAGAAAACAATGCTTTTCATCGTTAGTAGCTCGAAATGAAGCCATCATCGAGTCCCTCCACCACCCGAGCCCGAGCCCCCGGCCCAACTGTGACACCACTAATCAGTTTACACGGTTATGTTCCGCCGCTATTATTACATACAGACATACATACATATAGCTGCAGGTAGCGGGAAGGTGCTCCAACGGCCGTCGTACACCTTGCATCGCACCTTGCGTCTGCACACTGATACCAAGATATCAATTAAAACCAACACAAAATGACTTAACAACCCAAGACGCGACCGACAAAAAACATACCGTTATCGCATACGATGAAAGTGCAAATTCGTTTTCTAGTTTTGTTCTGGGGTCAGTAGCGGAAAGATCTGACCACCCCACGCTTAGATTAACGTTATTTTAGCTAAATATAACCTTTTTTATAGCTCTATATTAGTGGACACGCTTGTCTTGATAAATTAGGCACCAAACTCGATGCTCGTGAAGAAACGTTGAGATCTCGATAAGGGGGTTCGAAAGCGAAATTAGGCTATTTTTACACGTCATAGGTTGTACGATAGACGCGACAGCTGGTCATTGTTAATTGGTTATGTTGAGAGGGAGACCTAGGGTGATGTACGCTGTTCTTGTCTCGGTCGACAATGTTGCCATAACCATACGGGTTACGCATAGTAAGTTTATTTTCGTTACAGCTGGGCAATCAGGAATTCATTAAAAAGGACGATAAATTAAATGGCGAGCCTTAACAGGGAATCCATTTGTGGAAGGCTAAACGGGAAGCTCGTCACAAGACAAATTGTACATATGCTAAAACAATTATTTTTAGTTGCAGAATATAATAAGATTATCTATATATTATATAATTTGGATATTAATTGAACTTTGATAACATTTTGATATTTCAAGTCCATTTATGTATGCATATCATTAAAAAAACGCAATTTCGCACATAATATTTATACATCTAAACTTTACATTATGGCGAAAACCGACCAAAGCTCAGTTGTTAGGTGCTTTGATGTTGGTGATATGGTAAGATAGTGAGGGAGTGGTCAAGTGCTAAACCAGTGTAAAAAAAAATGATTGTTCTCGGTAATTGAACTGTCTCGCAGGTGTTGTTGATCCACGCCGATATTCTACCACAAAGTAATAGTGCGTCCTCTCTGGGCCTGTTCCAATGTCAAGAGTACAGGTGAAGACTTACAAACGCATGGGCAGGACACCCACGGCATATGTAGACAGGCGACCTAATGAGCTCGCAGAAGAAAGGGGATCTGTGCATAACCAGCCGCATAAGTGCTTGTGTTGGCCATTATCCACACGCTGGCCAGAGCGGGTTGGCCGATGGGGTTGTAGCTAGCGCAATAACAGCGTTTCCAGGCCACCTAAGGACCTCCGTTACGGCTTAGCGGCTGTCATCACTGGACAATGACCAGGACCGACGGGTTATCGTGCCCTCCGAAGTACGGAAGCGCTCAGTTTTAAATGTCACCAATGGTCACCCATTCAAGGTATGATCGATGAGTACGTTGCTTAACGCAGTTGGTCGATGAATAATCTTTACGAGCGCTTCTAAAGGAGATCAATGGAAGGGACAACATTGTGTCCAGTGTCCAGCACTGGATATCGTACGCCTGCAGTGATGAAAGATTATAAATACTGGCCGTATATATAGGTACATGATCAGCGAATTCCAATATAACGATTATTCAAAGAATCAAGTAAACGGTGAGTAGTAAATTCTGTAACAAATGACAGCATAATAACTGCAGCTCGTGTAAACAAGTTTTTCTCTATCAGTACGAGCAAACATAGTTACACTTGCGATCATCATCAACCTTGTATCGTTGTCACTAAGGGTCATATTGGAGTACTCTCCGCGTACCAGTTAAAGGTGTGCACACACTAGTCTAACGCACCCGTCGACGCGTGACTTATTTGAATGTTGCATTTGCAATTGGCTCACATTAAACTCGGTACACACTATTTATTAGTATTAATATCAATTACATAAAAGTATAATATACTTCAGTGTATATGGGTATTCAGTCTTTATCTCGAGTCTTATACCCGACGTTAAGCGCCAGTCAATATGATAAAGTACCAACACTTGCAAGAGCAGTAGCGCTCTATGTGGGATTTCCTCCGGGGAAGTACTGTCACCGTACCTATTGCTACCGCAAGGCAGTAGTGTTCGCATTATTGTGTTCTGGTTTGAAGGGTATGGTTTCCGGTGAAACTACAGGCACATGAGACTTACCAACGTTATGTCACAGGGTGACGGGCGCAGTGCAGTTCTTTACGGATTGTATCTGTCTATAGGCAGAAGTTACCACTTAACATCCTGTGGGCCTTCTGCGTGTTCCTTTACCTTATAACATAAAAAAATACTTTCTCAACAACTCAGCTTACTTTTCTTGAAACGTTCTTAAGATTGAGACATCAGCTGATTAATCCGTATCCGTATAACGAGCTGATCCATCATTTATCAGTGGGTCGTGAAGTGAATAAGAGGTAGTTTGGGTGTTAGGTATGCACGTAAGGGTTTGTTACTGAAACCCTTAATATGTGAGTATTAACCAACAAACATGTTTGCATGATGTAAACTTTCTGTTGTTCTCGTAATTTTATTTTAAAAGTTCAAACGATTAATAATGTATTCAAGATGATAGAACTTGCGCTCGCTTCACGACTGAGAACTCTAACCGATCCGATCTAGTATGAACCGGCTTTTATGTGTTACGATAACATAACAACGCATTGAACAAGCTATCGATTATGATAACGCATGTTATCTTAATCGATCACTAGTACATATTGCGTACGCGCAACTGCCTTATTCATGATATGTCAAGCGCCACTTTGTGAGCGTTATTTTATGACATAGGTAAATATTATAGGTACAGGAACTAGTACCGATAGCGGTACTCAATTATCACACAATTAAAACTACAGGCACTTTATATCGCAGGGTGGCGGGCGCAGTGCAGTAATTCACTAATTGTATCTGTTTTTAGGCAGGGGTTACTACTTAACATCCTGTGGGCCTTTTGCTTGTTCCATCACCATCATTCCCTTTAAAAAACCTCACCTACCTTTTATAATTTTAAAACTGTAATAACCGTCGTTTGCTACTGAAAAGATGAAAATGAAGAGATGTATATTATTTATCCAATTTCGTTTAGAATGGGACCTTTCTGAAAGTGTACCCAGTCTTATAAAATTATATCAAGTTGGTTCATAAATGAATTGAGAGTGAATTTTACAAGTTATTTCACACTTTTGAGTGTTGAAGATGGTTATATTTTTTGGTAAAAAAAAATGTTTCACCCTTTTTAGTGACCTTTGCTACTCACAAATGGGATCAATTGTCATTGTGTATGTTCACCCGCAAATTGCAAGTCGTTCAAATAGAGGTAATTTTTTTTTAGTTATTGGAGTGTAACTCAAAAACAGCTTGACCAATTTTGATAAAATTTAAATAAGGCCACACGGAAAGCCCAGCTTTCAAATAAAAAAAGGATCATCAAAAAAGTTCATCCAGTCAAACGTTCTGAGGTAGCAAACATAAAAAAATACAGATGAATTGGGAACCTCCTTATTTTTTTGAAGTTGGTTAAAAATCTTGTACGGTACAACAGTTGTGAGTGGCTCAGTAAATATTATAAAAACTAAACGTTAAACTTTAACCATGTAAAAGGCGGGAAAACAACACACGGTAGCTTTGTTAAGTTAAAACAAAGAATTTTAATATACCGTTGTTTTTCTACGCTGAATAATTGATGCAGCGTAGAAAACCAGTTCAGCGTTAACAAATCATTAAGGTATTTGGTAAACTCATGCGTGACGGTTTCCCGTATTTTCGTCGATTTTCGCGGAAATTTGGCAAGAACACTTGTTCTTGTACTAACGAACGTGACGAGACCAAGCCGCGCCGCGCGCCAGAGCTAGGCTACAACCGCATCCAACTGTTCAAAATGCATTCAAACATACATCCGCGCTGCTCCTGCTATAGAAGAAGAAGAAAGATAGCACATTTATTCAAGACACAAGACGATCTTTAGCCTATAGTCATGTTGGTTGAGCTATTCTGGAGTTGTGTGATCTTCGCTGCGACTACAGCGGGCATATTCTCCTATCCTACTAATATTATAAATGCGAAAGTTTGTATGTGTGAGTGTCAGTGTGTATGTTTGTTACCTCTTCACGCTCAAACGGCTACACCGATTTCAATGAAATTTCGTATGGAGATAGCTTATACCCTAGATTAGCACAGGTAGCACTGTAGCATTAGGTTAATTTTTATCATCACCATGAACACCGTTATTCATCACCACGCGGGTGCAACCACAGGGAGCAGCTAGTATAGAAGACATCTCTGTTCAGTGAATCTTCTTATTGTTTTATTAAATTCATTGTGAAAACATGCATTATATATTTGTAACTATTAGTTATGTAATTTATGGCTTTGAAGTCAAGTAAATCGAGGTCTGAAGTTGCAAACTGGGAACCATATTGTTATATATCATACTTGGGGAGAGGAAGGAATGATGTGCAGGCTAACTCTTCCCAAAGACTGTGTCGACTCTATATCTTTATAGAGCTGTTCAAATTCACATCCGGTCTAGTAATATAAAATGTGTGACAGTGTGGTCGCTGATGTGTGTATGTGCTCCTGTAGCTTATATATTGGGATGGTTTTGCACGACGAAGTTCTAGAGTACAAGCTTTACTTTTGCCTCGAGCTAACTTAGAAACTGGATCTCATTAGAGATGTTGCCACCCAGAGGACAAAATCTTTTAGACATTTTCATGGAAATATTTAGAGTACCGTTAGAAAAACACGTATGTACGAACACAACTTTTTCAACGAATAATATTTAAAAATTGTTTGACTGCAACAAACTTATAAAAAACATACATAACATAATTATGGACACAAACTCTTAGAGAGCAATGGACGCCTATGGCTGAGAAACTTCATCTAGATTGAGGTTGAAACAAAAACATCCATCTATTCAAACTTTCGCGTTTATAACTAGTACAAAAGGTAAGTGAAATTAAATTACATTGCTACAATTTCTTTAAAAGTTTTAAATAGTTTGAACACAATTAGTATCTAAATTCAAACAAATTTAAAACTCTTTTGCACTGGGCATTGTTGCTGCATTACGAAATAAAATAACAGGTTTTCCGGTCGAATAACTTCACTATATAAATCTAACACATAACTATCTTTTTAAAATGCGTCTTCAAGTAAGTGTGAAGCCTTGACACTTCACCCCAGGGTCTGGCCGGCGCGCGGGCGTCACAGTACCAGTAGCAGTCAGGGAACTATATAGGCTGATATCTGATGACCGTCGCCTTATCGCGCCGTTTGACACCCGCCTCTCTACGCTGTTTACTGCTTATTGCTACACTTTGGAACTTGAAGACGATAGTTCCGTTGCTGATGGTACCGATAGGGTTGGATTGTTTCGACTGGGTGTGAGGGGGATTTGACGGGGGTTTTGCTTAAAACAGGAACGTTGGCAATATTTATGATGATTCTTTTGTGACTGCGTAGAGGCTGTACATGTGTAACCAAACTTGGAGGCACAGTATTACGAGGCAATATAACAATATTTAAAGTTAATTTCAATATTAACGTTGTTTCAAAATTATAAAATCCGATTTCTGAGACCGACTTATCTGAGGGATAATTTGCAATATTTTCTTACAGAAATGTCAAAGTGACACTACACTTATTTTAAATAACTTTACGTTAATGAACGATCGTTAAATTGTTTGGATATATATTTATACAAAAATACCAAAATGCCGTGTAGAAAATGGGAGGTGCGGGTAGGAGGTAAAAATACGCACACAACGTCATACGAGTGATGACGTCATATACAAATGAATTTGTTGAAGTCGGTACCATGATAATTCAAAAGTTACTATTATCATATTTTTTTTATTTTTTTTAATTTATTTTACGATCTACAAACAGCACAAAAACTTACAATTAGGTGCGAAATATATATGTATAAGTATAGGTAGTTAATGTACCAACAGCGTAGACCACAGATAAACTTAAAAATAGAACCCTATAATATTAGACATATACATGTTAACATAGATTTTTGTACAGGTATCTCATTTACTCAATTTGAACCATAATTTGAAGGGGCATCTTTAAACAAAGCGCATGTGTGCGCATGGTACCGACTTCGTTAAGTTATTTCACACTTTTGAGTGTTGAAGTTCCATTTTTTGTATATTTTTTTTCTGCCTTATCAGTGACCTTTGCTACTCACGGAATTAACTGTTGTATTATGTTCACCGATTTTTTCACCCTCAATTAAGAAGTCGTTCAACTAGACGTAACACTTTTTAGTTATTAGAGTGTAACTGATAAACCGCTTGACGGATTTTGAAGAAATTAAAATGGGACCACACGGGAAACACCAGCTTTCAAATAAAAGAATTATCAAAATCGGTTCACACAGTCGAGGTAACAAACATATAAAACATACGGGTCGAGTTGACCACCTCCTCCTTTGTTTGATGTCGGTTAAAAAATTAAAAGCGATCGAGTCGATTCGGAGTGCGACCACAAAGACCGTCTCACTAGATTATTGTATATTAGAACATAATTTAGAAACTCGCGTATGCAAGTGAAATGTCATTCATCACACGGGGGCATGAGAAGGCTCTAACTGACAGCTCACAGCCACAATATGTATTTAATAGCGTTTACTTCGCGACCACAATTGCAAGGCGGGCGCGGGCGAGCGCCGGGCCGGGCCGGGCCGGGTGGTCGACAAATGCCCCACAAATGGGCCACAAACGAGCCACGATTAGCCCCACATGGGCCACCACCGCCATTTGTTACCGCAACTTGAAGTGATTATTACAAGAAATGGTTTTGTTTGGCGGGAATTTATATAAATTGTTTAATATTCTTAAAAACGTCATACACATAAAACAGTTACATTTTAAACAATGTTAGAATAAGAAATATGCACATTGAGAGAAATAAAAAAAGCACATCTTCTTTCATTTTGTTTAAACTTTAATTATCAATAGATTATATGTCACGCTTCTTACCGATTGTACGAGTAGTAAACACATACAAACCCTTAAACGGGCTGCGATCCTGGTATTGTCGCTTATTTTATACAATATCACCAGAGAGAGCCAGTAAGCTCTCTAGGTCTAGCGTGATAACAACAGTGATATCGTCACTGAACATCGAGTGCGATAGTGGTCAAACGCTAACATTATAATATTGTATTCATGCAAGGGAAACGGAAGAGGAGAGTTCTCCCGACCATTTTTAGACACACGGTTGTAGTATTGACGTGGCCGGTCTCCAAAACGCTCAGATAAATGAACCAATGGATACCCAAAACCAAAACGTTATCAATCTTATCCTCATACGTTCGCCTGAGTGAGAAAACATTTTTTTCTTCAAATGATCATAAACTGCAAAATCTAATTTATTCGACCGCCATTATCCTAAAAATCTTTAGTTTACGAGGTAAAAAATTTGGGTCCTCACAGACAAGAAATGTAGACTGATATTCATGGAAGTCGCAGCCCTGTCAGTATTTGGTTATTTGTCGACAGATCAAAGTAGTGAGGAGGCGTCCGATTGAGGGCATTTGGAAGTGCACTCATCTATGCTTGGTAATTCTATGACGATAAATATACTTCAGTGTTGAAGCGCTATTTAAACATATTTTTTCTCAATAGGATAGTTTTAGGAACTAATTATCGGGATCTACGAAACTAAACGAAGTGTTTATTAAACACTTAACGTTGATATCAAGAAGTTCTAATTTTCATGAATGTTTTCTGAAACCGTAGAACTATGAAAGAGTGTGTATGTATGTTAGAATTGACTAAATGCTGTTTGCCGCGTCACCGGACTTTCGGCGAGTGCAGAGGGCACACAGCCGGACTATAAAAGAGTAGAACGCTCAAAAATGTATAAGTATGTTAGAATTGACTAAATGCTGTTTGCCGCATGGGGCATTTACGGCGTCACCGGACTTTCGGCGAGTGCAGAGGGCACACAGCCGGACTATAAAAGAGTAAAACGCTCAAATATGCTTTACATTATCAGAGCTCTCAGATCCCTAACCTTGAATAAACATCTTGTTTTTAACACCTTTCTTCCGTTACACTTTTTTTACACTCACGTTTAATTTTTCTATTTGTTGCCAGTTACACGTCGCACATGGAAATATTATAATCTAAATATTATATCAATCAACGCGTATCTAAATTGTGGGATGATATTGAAAAAGAGGGCAAACAAAGCCAGCTTAACTCTAACATTACACAATTTGAATCACCGGTATTGATCAATACGATAAAATAGATGGAGACCCGTATCACCAGCAAATTGGCGAGTGTGACAGCCCACCGCCGGCGCACTAGGCCGTGGGCCGGCGGCGGGCGCGCGGCCAGCGATCCGGTCGTATTTGCGTAAGCTCCCGCCGCCTAATCCTACAGGATTATTGATGAGGCTGCCCCATAGTTATTAACATTCGCTGGTCTAAAGATGAGTTAACCAGCGGAGAAATAGGAATAATAGATTTACAACCATCACGCGACTTTCGTGATGCGAACACATGGCCAGTTAATATTTAGAACGATCTGTCAGCGCGACTAAGCCCCGTTACTTTTATCAACGACACATGGTATATATTATACCAGGCAACGTGATTAGAAAGAATAAAGAAAGAAAACTTTATTTTGTAACAATTAATATTACTACACTAGTTCATCCTTGCTGTCTGTAACACGAATCATTTGCGATCAGAAGTGTTCGTATGGTCGTCGTATTAACAATGTGTGCTGTGATTGTGTGTGTGCATGCCTCCCGCGATACAGGGAATCCTAGTGCGGGTGTCTGAGTGTGATAAAAAAAAATTGAAAATTGTGACAGATGTGTGTACAGAATTCAGTAGTGAAACGTGCTTACTAGCGCGATTTGGTGTCAATTTCAAATTGAAGCACATTCAGTTCGCAGAAGAACAGGTCAAATTCATCACTAACTGTTGTTTATCTGTAACAAATCTGACAGACAAGTCATAGTCAGTAGGTGCAATATGTGAGTTAATCAGTTGTTTATGTTATCTGAAAACGATTTTTTCAATGCATGATCTATGGTGCATATATACTTTTATAATATTTTAATTTAAAATAAAACAGAACGCACTACTAAACTAGTGTTTATATTTTATTTTTGCTCTAACTTGATACGTTGTATTTTATAAGTATGAATTTTGTGATGTACTGAAATGAAAAACTTAATAATGATCTTTTTAAATCTGTACTATATTTTTATTACATATTAAGTATCGTGAGGGTAACAGCAGTCTGCTACAAGTTACTAACAAACAGAAAAAAAAATCGACTGCTGAGTTGGCTTTGATAAATAATAATGTATGACTTACGTCGTCGCAGTATGGGCGAGTTTATGTCCTGAAGAGCTTCACATAATATATATCTCGGGTAAGTCAATGACTCTAACTTACAAAACAGTAACATGCAATGACAAAACCACCCGAAAGTAACGAATTAAAATAATATCATAATTAAAAATATATAGTATTTTACAAAATTGACATGTGAAACAATATCCAACAATATATATAATATTATATATCCGAAAGTTTGTGCGTATGTTTGTTACTTCTTCACGCTCTAAAAACGGCAAACGGCGACACCGATTTCGATGAAATTTGGTATGGAGATAGTTTAAACGCTGGATTAACACATAAGGTACTTTTATTCCGAATAAAGTATAGTTCCCGTGGGATAATTGAGGTAACAGGAAAACCGTAATCCATGCGGGTGAAACCGCGGGGGTATTAGTAGGATGTATCTATGCATTGGTTTTCAAAATTCTTATCTTTGTCAAAACGAGTGTGCTTTCAGATTAGTCCCATCAACTTTATATCAAAATCGCCTACTTTATTTTTCATCCACCGCTTAGTAGTTTTAAACTACGTAATATTGGTAGAAATGGCACAGCTGTAGTGTTTGTAACAGTTGTTAATAGGCATCAGTAGAATATCTTTACCCCGCGGTCTTCTACCCCTTGCGCCTGTCTCTCAAGACGTCCAGCTAACTTGCAAGGGTCAGGCATGTCGGCCGAGCGTGCGCTTACCTTCACAGTGTCATTACAGCGCTCTGTGATGCTGACCCTTGTTACACCCTATTTTGGAGGATTACCATTGTAGTGTAAGAATGCGATGATTTCAAAATAAACCTTAACAAATCACGTCGTTAACGTAGAATATATTCAATTGATTAAAACTGCGTGCGCTTATTTGATGCAAATAAATAGTAACCAAGTATAAATAAGGAAATTCTTATTTTCTTTTTATCACACTCAGACCCCCGCACTAGGATTCCATGTGTCGCGGGAGGCATGGACAAATACAATCACAGCACACAAACACCCAAGACCCGGGACAAACATTTACACTCATCGCACAAATGTTTGCCCCTTCCGCGATTCGAACCCAGGGTCCCGGAGACACAGAAGTCATGCCACTGACACTAACCACTGCGCCACGGTGACTGAATTCTAATACATTGTTATCTTGCATCGACTAGAAACTTAATAGTATATAGAGTTTCAAGTAATTTCATACGAGAAATGGATTTCGTAATGTTTTTCAGATTTTATCTTACAAGAAATAGAATAGTAATTTGTAAAAATTTTGAACCGACCATATTGAGATAGTTATCAAACGACAGGACGGTGTTCTGTAGTCGTAGGGTTCAAGTCCCACTAGCAACCGAATTTTTCCTTCAAATATTTGACCAAAAGTTATCAAACGAGTCTGAAATCTCATACGTTTCTAAAATGGGCACAAATGGAGAAGCAGCATCAGATCAATAACCCCCGCTAAGAAGACTGATGTCGTTCACAATCATCCATATACCAGAAGCTTCACAACCACGACCACTCCGGCAAGAGTACCCGACTAAGAAGAAAACACTTTGAGAACAGAACATGAAATCCAACACTTAGAAACTTAGAAAACTTTAGCAGAACGTACAATCAGTTACAGTAGTTTTCCTGGAAAACCGGTGCGAAGGAATTATTATGCGATTTTTTACTTAATCGCTAGGCAATATGATATTATATCAATATGTAATTTACGTAATAACCTTAAAACAGTACTAAGCACTCAGCACATCTTATAAAATGTAATGACATTCTTCAAAGAGCAACGGATGCCCTTCTCAGAGCATCGATCACAACATTACCGTAAAACAAAACGGCCGATCAACACCAAACCGACAGCGGAACAACATGCCCGAACCCACGATTGAATCCCACGAAAACAAACATAAATAAGCCACTAAGGTCCAACTTTAAACCGGCATCATAAATACGTAGCCCATAAAGCGAGAGTCTGAAACTTTAGTGCGGACCTCGCATAAATCATCCCGGTAGCGGCGACCCCCGAGGAAAACTCGCCATTCCGGAGTGTATGAGCTCGCGGCAATATGTCATCTCGGTCAAGCGGCTGCTATTTGTCTTGCAAAAATTCGGGAAAACATGTTAGGAACGCCGATGTCCCTAGCCATCCCCACGTCGGGGCTCGCGGGTGTCGGGCTCGGAACTTCTGAGGAATGCGGTAGGGTTGGGCGCGACACGCTGTTCGCAGGTTCCTGTTGATTGATCGAAATCCAGAGTGAATACAGAACATTGGCGATAGAAGGTGTGAGCATCACAAGGGCGATTAAATTGCTCGAAATGTGCTTTGTGGAGCTGTCTGTCATGACCCTTACATCATCGGCAACAATAAATTTTTGCAAATGTGTTCTATAAACGATCGACACGAGTGCAAGTCACGGAGCTAGCACCGATTTCATAGTAGCTACATTTATTTTTCGTATCCACATCCAAAAATAAAAGTAATTGTAAATTGCAATAACTGTAATGTCAATTTAATACAATGATTGGCATTGCTATAAATATAATTGTAAAAAGCATTTACTAATAAAATGTATACTTGACGATTTATTGAGTTCACCGAGACAGCTAACGCAGATATTCTGAAAAGAGTGTTATTTAAATGTGCCCATCGACAGTTATGCGAGTACTTTATTGTAATGGAATGATGCGATGTTAATTGTTAATTGGATTTATAGAAAGCTTTGTCACTCGTTTGCAATATTCAAATAGAATCTTTTATAACGAAAAGTAAATTTAACATAATATAATTATAAATTATGATAAGTGCCGCCAATAGGTGAACTGTACTTGACCACACCTACACGAAAAACTGACCACATCCATAATATCCTACTACCCTCCGTGAAGCACAAGCGTGCTCCCTGACAACCGCCTATAGATAATAACTTACTGAGGCTACTGTTCATCAACATTTAAAACGTCCGATTATCAATTTAACCGACGCTCAAACAGTTTTTATCATACAGTTAAGCGACGGTTAATTTAAAATCGAACTTTTAAATTTTGGTGAACAGTAGTAATCCATGCTTTTATTAACCACATATAAGTGCCTACACCTACACACTCACACACAAGCAAATACGAGTGTGCAAATGCACTACAGAAGGCATTTTAATAAGTTTTTTCTATATTTGCAATCTTTCATTATTGGGACTTAAATCGTGAGATTGTCCCAAACTAGTGAGCCTCTAAGTAGGTATGTTTACTGCGATTTCTAAAGTTAACTTGTTTTTTCAACATCTTTATACCTGAAAGCATAATACGCATAATTTACGTATACTTACTAGTTGCAATACAGTATTGAGTATTGAGTTATTTATTTGAGCACATGACGTCACTGATATGAATTGTACAACACAGCTAGAAACTTGAAGCGCATACATTAAATATTAGTTAAATTAACGCTTATTACAGCGCATCACGGTGTATTATTAATCATATATTTTTAAGACTATGGCCAATATTGATATCGATTGCCTTGCATGCAAATTGACACAATTGAATAATATTGTTTATAGAGCTTTATTTGTAACGGCGGCCTAAGTGTTATCATGTTCAACGAGCGTACTTAATAAATATTAAGTATGCTCGTTGAATACGATTAGTTTGTTTATTGCACACTTCTAATAATATAGTTGAACCATCAAGTGCGAATAACAGCCGCACATTTCCATAAGGTAACATATTTACAATACTCAATGCTAAAGAAAACATGAATCGTACGGAGTGCAGTCGAATTCCCGAAGAATATTTAAAACAGCAAAGTCCAAGTGTTTACATACTTATGGCATATTTACACAACGCGCAATCAGCAGCCGCCCAACGCTTCCGCCACCGCCCAACGCCGCCGCCGCCGCCGAACGCCGCCGCCGCCGCCCGCCCAAACCGAAGGATGGTGTTTATCGGCTGCCCAGCCTGATTTGTGTACCCACATCGCTAGCGTTTGTCTTCGAACACGAGTTTGGGCAAAAGGAAACAAAACGATTGCAAGGGATTTGATTTTTGTGTTTTAGAACGGATCGTTAATTAGTACGGTTTGTTGTGTGTGTACAATGGTTTATACGATTTCCATTTTGTTTGTGATTGGTTTAACGTTGAAGCAAAACATATAAACATAGCTAAATCAGGCCAACTTCATACCAACTGCTAGATCACTTATCAAAGACCTTGGCCGTATTTAACATGCTATCCCAATGCTGCAATTTCTAGCTCTGATTTGTTTACAACTGAAAAACTTCAAAGTTATGAAGTAATTATCAGTCTCCTTGAAGTCTCACGGTAATAACAACTACCCTACCTAGAAATGTCATTTATAAGGTGAGAGGGTAAACAACTATGGACATTATATCTAACTATATTGAGCCGATATTCATTTATATCGTGACAACAGACAACGTGCCCATTTTGGTCTCTGATATTACTAATTTAAAAATACTTATATATTTCCATATATGTGTCCACCAATACAATAACGATGAATACGACAAACACACAGACAGACAGACTGAAGTTTAACGCACTCTCGAATCTTATTATCCTGGCAGTTGTTGTGTAAATATGTACTAAAAAGTACGTGTTCGGCTTTATACCTATATCACCTGAAGCAAAAAAAGATCTGAGTTTATCTGAAATAGAACCATACCATTAGATGTATAGTGCAGTGTAGTGCGTCCCCAGCGGCCGGTATTCAATTAGAAGGCAGCGCAAAAAGCGGCAATCGGTCGGCACCGGCACGGCACCGGCACCGGCACCGGCACCGACACCGGCCGCCGCGCCCGGGAGATTTGTAACCGTCGTTACTTATCTTCGAAATTCGAATTTTACTCTTGCTCTTAGGGTTGCTAAGGTATACTTTTATAGTCTTATATTTAAATTATTTTATCGAATACGATACGGCTATGTGATGATTGTAGAGAGACGACTAATGATAGAAGAGGACGGAAGAAAAATACATGTTGTGTTTTTAGTTTAGTTATTTTTTAGTTTTTATATTTTCCTTCTTCTTGTCCCACAGTAGAGAGGTACAAAAATAAATACAAGTGAAAATAAATCGAAAACCATTTTTTATGCATCAC
The DNA here is from genome assembly GCA_934044485.1 of Apeira syringaria. Classification (NCBI taxonomy): domain Eukaryota; kingdom Metazoa; phylum Arthropoda; class Insecta; order Lepidoptera; family Geometridae; genus Apeira; species Apeira syringaria. The sequence goes on from OW203678.1 coordinate 714,471, forward strand.
TTATTTCGGCATCACGGTTCTACTGCTGTACTAGCCGACACCGCTTGAAAGCCTATCCATATATTGACTCACGGGAGTCACGTGCTAAATCCTAGACAACGTCATCACTTAACATCAGGTGAGACAGATGTCAAACGCAAAATCACTTTTGCTTTACATCTGCATAATGTGGGGTGAGCATCCTTCGTTCCCGAGCAGCTACAACATGGGATTATTCAAAAGGAGACCATACGTAGTTAGTAGCGTGTAGTACCTCGAAGTTTTAACCGTAAGCTGTGTTGCTTAAACGAAATCAGTTAAAATTACATGGACAAACTCAGTTACGATTGTGTACGAGACTTATTTTATATTTTTTTGACAAACTTTTGAAAGTGTTTCTTCATTCCCATTAGAAAGCCTTTTTCTCAATATGTAGCAAGCCTCTAACCTCCCGGCGCCCTGCCTGACCGCCGACCCGCCCGCGGCTGCGGTCACACATTTTATTTCACTCCCATCTGATTTGCCGGTGATTTACCTCATCCCGGGAAGCCGAGGAAACAATTACGGTTAAGATATAAATGGCTTTTTCATTGTACTTTTTATATTCTCGGCCGTTTATGCTTTACTAGTGTTTCGTTGACTGCGATTAGATTCTCTTAGTAATAAAATATGTAAGAGAGATATGTGTACGGGAATAGGATACTTTCTAGTGACCGCCAGGCTAGCCACAGCCACCACCTACCTACCATCTGCAAGTTTGAATAACTGTCACCGACCGCAACTTTTTGTTTTCTTTCTTTTTCAAAATCGGTTCATAAACGACGAACTTATCCGCGAACATACATTACAAAAAATATATACGGTCGAATTGAGTAAACTCCTCTTTTGAAGTCGGTTAATAATACCCGTTAACTCGGTAGTCCCAGCAGTGCCCAGCAGTAAGGGCACTGCTGGGACTACCGCGGCGTTCCAGCACATTGGGAATGTTTCCAGAAGCAGGAGTTGAAGGATCCAAGCTGTCATGGTCATGCGCGGAAGGTCGCGTCAATGTTCCACCACATAAGGAGTAGGATAGGTATTGTCACGGTTAGAAACAAGACGTGCTGGCAGGAGGCGGATATATTGTTTAAAAAGCTGTGAAAGTGGTTTGGCTGCAGCACTACTACAGTTTTTAGAGCTGCAGCCTCAAAAGTTGGACTTGCTCTCATGTAGTTACACCCTTGACAGGAGGGAAACTCTCAGAAGGAGAAGAAGAATTGTTTAATTCAGTTGAGACACTTATTTAATACATATCTTTCTTATTCTGTTTGTTACATTTTTTCTTGGACTTTGTCATGTCAACTGTGATGTTACAGGTTTATATGTACGACGAGCTTCTATTACACGCTACGGAACCCAAAGAGTTTTTTTTTAATTTTACATACTAAATGTACAACTTCACTGTCGTGTTTTGCACTTTAAATATACATTAGTGAAGTTATGATATATGTATTTTATAAGAATATATTTACTGCCTTTTTTAAGTAAAATGTAATTTTTAATTTTCTAATATTTACAAAGCCATCTTCGAGTGCTTTAGAAGAAGCTGACAGTAGCTAGCGGTGAGCTAACTGACCGTTAACCACGCGGGTTAAATATCGCTCGCTGACAGCTTTGATTGACAGGCGTAGCGTCGGCGCACGCGCAATTTTGTCTGTTATTGAAATGTTTATTGAAGATGTAGGTTAGGAATGAAGATAGATTATGAGTTGGTCAATTGAGTTGCATAGCTAATTGTTCATTTTGAATCTATAAAAATGTGGATTTTATATGACATATATACAAATGTTGCTGAAAAAGAACCCTCCGAATTTTGGGAATCCTTGGGATAGTTCATCATCTCAGCCATAGAAGATCCACTGCTGAACATATACCTCCCCCATTGATTTCCACAAGGACCGGTTGGAAGCGGCCCGCATCCAGCACTTGCCTGCGATCTTAGTCAGGTCGGCTGTCCACCTGGTCGACGTCCATCCTATGCTGCGCTTGCCAGTCCGTGGTCTCCACTCGAGAACTCAATTAAGATTTGGGAATAAGACACCATTGATTACTTTGGGTGCTAATTCGTAATGTTATAATAATATATTTCTACATTATTTTCATGTTTTTATTTATTTATTGTTTCAATAAATTGAGTTTAACTGGAAGAGTTATTTAAGGTTTTTTTCACTTTTTGTTCATCATTACAGAACTAATTTTTAAGCTACGTATAGTAAACTACAATTAATTATTTTATAACTCATTCAACAGGATAATATACAACTAAAAGTTGGTTCAGGTAAAGCTCTATAAGAGACCAAATGTATACATCTATTGTAACGTTACATTCACGTTCGTAGCCGTGATCGAATGTTGAGAGTGAAGCCTTCCCTATCCTTGTTGTGACAAGGACCTAGGGAACTCTAGGGTTCCCTCACCTAGGGAACCCTAGAGTTTCGAACAAGGAGACACGGTAATAGCAACCTAATCAGTAGATATAGTACATAAAGTACTATCTAAAGAACGTTTATAATAATTTTAGGAGTTCAGGAGGGAAAAGGGTCTATGGTACAGGACCACAGGAACAGATTCTATGAGGAATATTTGAAGACAAGAGACCTTAGCCCCTCAGGGGGATATCTAAAGTACACAGATAACTAAGAACACAGTGATTTGAATATACCGCAAGATGTGTGTTGGACATAAACGTCATGACTTAAATATATAACAAAAAATGTTTAATTGGAAATTCTCGTGACTTTGACACATTGTTATCTGTCATGTGGTCGCCGCGATCTGGCAGCGTAAACTCACCAGAGCAGGGCACCGGACATTCCCGAAACCTAGGTCAAACTTCGACTATAGCCGTGAATATAACCGGATAATACTTTTATAAAAAAAAAAGTAAGCTAACCGTGTTTAACTTTTGCAATATCTAAGTGAAAAGCTCGCGTAATTTAGAAGTTGCACTTTCGTTTAAAAATCGGTATACCGATTTTTACTTATTTGTATACATATTATACTTGTATATATATACACATACTTATTTACGTAAGTAAATATTTAACCATCCTTTGCAATCACGAATATAGGTCAGGCGGAGTTGCGTGGGCCCATCGCCTAATGACTCAGCCGATACAATGGCCATTGTGACAAACAGACAGCCGTGCAAGTGTACGTGCGCTTATTGTTTTACACGCTTTCTATTAACCTTTAGTCAGTGGTTGTGAAAAACTGAACTGTCAAATGACGCGTCGTGTAGGTTGCTATGGAGTTCGGAAACTTACTTTGGATATGGCAAAGTAAAAACAGCAATCAGTTCTGACGATCGATCAGGAAGAACAAAACCATCAAAATTCATATAATAAACATAAAGTGTTTTTTTTTAAAAGTACTTGAAGGAAATAGTTGCATACTTACATATTTTAATTATTTACTTTTCAAACATTGTATTTTTAATCAAATCATTGTCACGAGCGTACGGAACCACGGGGTTCGCCCAACCATCACTTAACATCAGGTGAAATAGTGGTGAAACGCCTGACTATATTTTTTTTTAACTACAATAGTTTACAAATCCTTGCAAGATAGAACATCTAGCTAGAATATATCAAGAATCTTACTCGAGCCTATTGAAATTCAAAATAGTCCTCATTTCGTTGCAAAAAAAGGTTTAGCACCATGTCATTCTTGCCGGCACTCGCCACGTCTGGCAGGCGGGTTGGCGAGTACGTTGACTTATCCGCAGAAGGCGCTGCTGCTCACCTTTTGGTAAGTGATCCTTCAGCCGACTCTTACGGCATCCACGGGTAGAGATGGGGAGGTTACAATTCTAGGCGGGTACCCCACGGCTAAGGAATACTTACTTGGAATCGGAAAATTACTGGGTCATGTGACTCTGAGTTTGATTTGGATTGGGTAGTATCTAGTTGGTCGTCCTGTGTATCTACCACTCTAAAGAATAAACATGTTTCACCAAGCAACCAGCAATGCCCTGTTTCAACAATAACTAACGGAATTGGAGTTTTAGCAACAGGGGTACGCTCAGTGCTATTCTATATTAGTCTTTTTCTATTCTATGACTATATAATACCCAAAACTAAAATACAAAAATACAAAATACAAAAGTTTATTGATTCAAACAATACAAGGATCGCTTTAGAAACATACACAAGAAATAATGATCGTGTTTGCTTAAATTACTTGTATAGTCTAAAAAATGACATACAGAACCCACACTAAGAAAAAGTTCTTGTATCGTGGGTGTCTTCAAGGTTACAAAATTTTATATACATCGGCCTTAAATATATATTTACGAACATAAATGTAAGCAATTAATAAATCTATTTGTGTATGCGTGTCGCATGTGTTGTGTGTGTGTGTGTGTGTGTGTGTGTGTGTGTGTGTGTGTGTGTGTTGTGTGTGTGTGTGTGTGTGTGTGTGTGTGTCTGAAAGTGAGGGTTTATCGTTACTCAAAGTATCTTCTTAATTATATCACATATTTTAGTAAATTTTCTGTATCATCATAACTGAGCTTAAGCAACCAGTTATACAGCGCGACTCTGATTTGTCTATTTGTTAAAGTTAATAAATTAGGTATTTCTCTACAAGCTTTATTATATAAGTAGGGACTTGTAAAACACTGGTGACGCTGGGCTAATTTCGTATTTAGTTTTGGAAGAGAGAACACTATATCCTTCCTTCTTTTATTAGATGATATTAAAATTTCGTTTAAAGTTGTCTGTTTATGTTTAGCTGACAAGAGATTCTGTATGAACAGTTGCCGAACTGTTAACACTCCACATTCTTTGTACAATTCAATGGTAGGAAACATCATGGGCTTACAAGTTGCCACCTTTAGTACTGCTCGCTGTGCACGTTCTAGCGAGATCAAATATGACGAGCATGCGCCGCCCCATGCAGTATTACAGTATGTAAGAATTGATCTACAGAGAGCGTTATACACTTGGATGATCAACTTACGATCAGCAACATCACGGAGATGTTTAAAAACGAATATCAGTTTTCTAACCCTGCCGCTTATATTAACAATATGATTCTTCCAAGACATATTTTTATCAATATATACTCCAAGGTATCTGATGCTTTGAACACATTCCAATTTTGGACAGTTACAGTCACTTGTATCACAATACGAATGGACTTTGATATCAAAGGATGGAGTAGCACGACGTGAATTTGAAAATGCGATAAATTTAGATTTCTCTGTATTAAGCGAAAGTGAGTTATTACGCAACCATTGAGTGACAATTTTTAGCCCTTCTTCAGCATGTTTGTGAGCCTCATCCCAACTACTACCAACAAAAATTAATGCAGTATCGTCGGCGTATGAGAAAATTTTTCCATGGTGTAATTTTAGATCAAACAAATCGTTAACATATACCAGGAATAACGTGGGGCCTAAAACGCTTCCCTGTGGAACTCCGTGTGTTATCGATTCCTCTCTACTTGTCACTTGGCCAACTCTAGTCCTCTGAGTTCTTTCTTTCAGATAATCATCTAACAAACACAAAGCAGTTTCTCGTAGCCCAACCAATTCCAGTTTTTTCACAAGTATGGGGACAGAGACAGTATCGAATGTCTGCCTGCTGCCTGCCTGCATTTAAATAAAACATTCTAATTTTAGTAATGTCATTAATGAGTATGATACGATACTGTTCTGAAACTGACGAAATTCTGTCTTTACTTTAGTTTACCGATGCCTATCCTCAGATGAGTTTTCGCTGCCAGATCAGTGGTCGCTGCGACAGCAAATATAGTAAAGCCGGATAATAGGTACATGTATGTATATAATCATGTGTCAAACACACGAGAATTTCTAATCAAAATATGTCTAAAATCTATCTAATTTGACACATGTTTCGTTGGTTTTATGGAACAACACAATCACTGTCAATTTATTTCGTAACCAAAAACTACGCGTCGAATGCCTCCTCCACAAATACCTTACAACTGCGCGCGCGTTGGGGCTACATTATGACCTAACAAATTGACAGTTACATGACGTGCGAGCCTACCGTTACGACACGCGGGAGGACGGGACACGACCGCGGCCAATAATATGCATGTAAAAGTTGAATAAGTTTTGCATATACATGGAAGAATTGACATTATTATCGAGATATTCACCGTGTTCATAATTTTATTACCGTGTAATTTTATTTGTACTGCGCCGACATCTTGACAACAATGCTCAAGATTTCGGCGCAGTTACATGCGCCATCTTCACTTGGAAATATCTACTGCAAGTAGATATGTTCAGGAATATCCGACTCTCTCACAACGTGATGGTCATAAATAATTTGAGTAGTTATCCCGATGTGGGAAAATAAAAGGCGTCGGAACTTTATTTTTTCAAAACACAAATAATCTACATAGGGCTCTATAATTAAAACTAGTAGCGCCCCGCGGTTTTACCCGCGTGGTTACGGTTTTCCCGTTACCTCAATTATCCCACGGGATAATTAAAATTTATAATTATATAATTAATAATTTTCCGGGATAAAAAAGGCCTATGTGCTCATTCAGGGTTTAAACTATCTCCATACCAAATTTCATCGACATCGGTGTAGCCGTTTGAGCGTGAAAAAGTAACAAACTTACACACATACACACAAACTTTCGCATTTATAATATTAATATGATAAATTGTAACGTAATAACTATGTGCAGCAAGGTATATAAGCATATTCAAGAAAGCAAATGTTTCTATGAAGTCGACAATTTACCAGCTCTATCCTTTTCTTCATTTGTATGACGTATTCAACTTTCTGTTAAAATATGACTACACAGTAAATGATTGTGTACATATGGCCATAGTCACTGAAATATCGCTGAATCATTCGCTGTCGCATTTATATGTTATGATTTCAAGTATTGCCAGTGTCATTTGGTCAACAGTGAAAATGTTTGTGTCAGATTATGATGCCAAGATTGAAATGAGTGTAACTATTATAATGTCGATTATCTAAACTTAGGTGCGGAATGTGGAACGCAGCGTGAACACAGAAGGTGATCATGTCGTGGCATGGCGACCTTCGCGAGCTGTTCCTAGCCGTACCTAGGAATTGTAGTTACGAGTAGGTCTGGTGTCGCGACGGACCAGCTGGGAGTGTCCTACGCACATTCTTGGACAAGATCGATATTGTTTTCATGTCTGTTTATGGTTCGAGTCATATAAGTTAAAGCTATGTCGTAACACAGAATCTGAGAAGATTATGGCGAGAGTTTGAGATGCAAATATCGTAATTTAATTTTCAAATTGAGCGTTGCTTCGAATGAAAAACCCCACGATATATTTCATCTTAAATGATTTATTTAAATTATATCACACCTCACTACATTGAGTTGCCTAATAATAGTACGAGTAGCTTTTAAGCTTTTAAGTTGCCGAGTTTACGAAAATTAATAAAACAAGCAAATGTTTTTTTTTTTACTGAAAGGGGGAAAGAGTAAGTAGGTACGGGTTTGGCTTTAAGTGTTATAGCACGCAGCATGCGTACAAATCGTAGAAATCACCGCATTGATAATTTATCAAAATTGGAGGATGATATTTGCAGTGGAAAATCTCAGTGCACAGGAATGCATTGGTTATTTTTTTATGTGTCTTACAATATTTTAACAGGGCCCCACAAATCATTTCCTAAAACAACGACTAGAGAATACCGTCCTGTCGCTTTCCCAACTAACCTATACAAGCACTCCACATTTGAAATATACATATTTCAGTAACATAAATTAAACATTCTATAACAATTACAAGTATACAATGAACCTTAGTATATTATTAAGTTTTTTATTTATTTATTGTGACATTGGAAATTACTGATGAATTACATAATAATTAAATGTAACTAGAGGATTTTATAATACAGGAGACATTATAACAATGTTTATATATTGTATGATATTAAGTGTTTTAATTAATTAATAAATATATTACAAGTATATAGTATATACCTAGTACATACTCGCAATATTGTATCCAGGTTTTGCCGTGCCTCTCTGCTGTTAACCCCCGCGAGCCTCCGAAAATAAAAACTGTCCATATCATTTAATTGATGTCAATCTTTCCACTGTAATATTCTGCATGATGCCGTAACTGTTACCATGAGGTGAGCATGCATGCATGCATGCATCTATAGCAACGGATAGGGTTCGCTTTTGGTTTCTGTAAAATAAAAAAAATAAACACTTTCATAATAAAAATTGACTTTAATTACCTATAATATACTCGTAAAAAATAGTAAGTATAAACCTTTAAGCACTTACCGTGAATCTTATGTTAGAAAGTTCATAAAATCGCTTCGGTGTGAGTATCAATAAACTTAAGAATCTAATTATTTTGATGTATAAATAGGTTATAAAATCGTTTGCACGCTTTAAGGTTTGCCAATTTCAATCTTTTTTAATCAAAATTTATATGGAAAATTGTAATAAGTTTTTCAAACAAGGCTCATACCTACTTGATGTAAAGAAATTGTGGATATTATATTTTAAGCGATGTGAGTGAGCGTACAGTGAAGGCAATATCGTTATCAAACCCACAGCGTGGTGTTACTGGGGTACCCGCCTGGCTAGCTATCTTCCTCAAGATTGAATAACTGTCACTGAACGCACCGTGGTTAGGCAGCTGTCTTGGAGAGCCAGTTAATGTTCAAGTTCTGGTGTTATTCCATCTTTGCTAACATCGTGACTAACCATCAAGTGAGATTATGATTAAGCGTCTATATATTATTAAAGAAAAACAAATATTTCGTTAAATAAAACAAATAATTATAACCCTTATGATTTATTACAACAAGAGAAAACAAAGAGTACCAACATTGCAACAATCTATGAAGTAGTAATAATAATAATATGGGACAACATTCACACAAGGTTTTCAGGTCCCAAACTAGGCAGAGCCTGTGCTATGGTAACCTGATGACTAATATATACTTATATACATAGTTATATATATACTTATATATATAATTATATGTATAATAATATATTATTCGTGCTGCATTGTCGTATCGTCATGGTATACATAAACAATTGAATAACGTACATATATATTGCATTGATTTTTTTATATATTACTGATAATAGGCTTACGAAAGTGACTCGTGCGCCGACAGCTGTTATAGAACTCCGTGACGAGCACAAACTCAAACATAAGGTAAAAAATCTCTGTGTCTATCTCTGTGTTTTAAAGACCGTGATAACCTTGTTGTATGTTTTCAAAATGTAAAGTGGGTAATTGTAAACTCTACGCGCCGACATTGTCACCCGAATTCCGCAGTATTTTCGTGACGGCCGCGGTCACGATAGCGTGAAGACGCGTGAAGACGAACTGAAGCAATATACAAGTTAAACAAATGTTTTTCACGTAATTAATCACCGTTACATCTTATAAACTATATCATTCGAATCGTGAAGATATTACAATTCTAATAAATTGAAAATATTTTTATTACTTAATTAATTATTTTAAATAATACTCAGTTTACAGAGATATAAAGTTTAATAGCAAATATGGGCATACCCGCGAGCAGTAACTAAATGCATAATTCCGCAGCGTCGTACGAAGGTAGGAATGTCTATAACTGTAGTGTAGTGGCGAACACCACTTAACCCGAAGGTCAGAGAAGCCGTTTATATTAAACTTCTTAGAAATACTATTCGCCCTACGACATTATCTAATTTCTCGACCTGTATACATACATAGGTTGGGGAATTAGATATACAAACTAAAGTGCAACGAATTGAGAATAACGATATCATTTTAATATAATTTATTACAAACAAAACAATTGAAGCGCTACCTCATAAGGTGAATAATAGAGCCAATTGGAAACCTTTCAAAGGATTCTACTCATTAACAACTAAAGATAAACTATCAAAAATAAATATGTTGTCTGACTGTTGATTCTGTTGGCAAACTGAAACTCAAGGGCAATCTGAACGTCGAGCAACGCAAGAGTTGGATGAAAGATAAGTGCATGTCGCAGAGATGCGAATGCTGAGATGGATGTGCGGTGTGACTAGGATGGATAAAATTAGGAATGAGTACATCAGAGGAAGCATGAAAATAACACCAGAGAATGATAAGTTGAAAGGGAACAGTTTAGCTCGGTACGAGCATGTCATGCCCTTCTCATGACATGCTCGTACCGAGCTAAACTGTCTAAAGTATTAAGAAAATATACCAAAAAGGTGGATGGATATAGAGAAGATGGTATGGATGCACTGTGTGAGGAATGATATGTTCGTGAAAGGTGTGAGCGCTGAGATGATTAATGATAGAAGAGAATGGAAGAGGAAAACATGTTGTACGGACTCCACCTAGTGTGCGATAAGGACAAGAAGAAGAAGAGGTAGAACCAATACATGTCAAATTGAAAAATAAATGAATTTACTACATTGCAAAACAGGCACAATACTATACAATTGAATGTTTCTTTATTACACTTTATCATAAATATAGGTACTTATAAATTATTACAAAATTACTATAAACTCAGGGAGTCCGATAACGTAACTCCAGCTGGCCGCCAATGTATTCGCCAACCCACGCTGGACGAGTGCATGGAACAGAGCCATCATACTGAAATGTGTTTCTTCGTCGTAGTCTACATAGTTTCTCGTCACTCTATGCATTAGATTCAAAGTCTTGTAAATTTGCATTGCTATTACTCTAAATTAAATATTTATTTTAAAACATTTCTTACTGATATATCTAAGATTATATCACTACAAATATTCGTACTATTATTTTGATTAACATATTTATTCGTTAACCGTTGAATAAATATATTTATTATATCAAAATTGTATTCCAACAAACATTGGTGTCTAATTTATCTGTCAAAATTTGAAATATTAAATACAAGCGCATACGAAACGTCTGGATATAAACGCGATTTCCACAATTGACATGTTTTATGTATTTATGTTAATACAAAATGACCAATGGCTCAACAAAACCCATTATTGGGTACAATCGCCTGTCATACCTGTCAATAGCATACGTCACGTCGCAGTCAAAGTGCGCGTAACGGCGCGGGCGTAGAGGTAATAACATAAATAGACATGTATAGTGGCATTAACAAGATCAGTCTACCAAAAGCAGATATGTTTATTGAGATTTATGGAGCAGTTCTTGAGTCAAATAATCACATCTATTCGCCGCTGATGTGTATTACCGAAGCGAGTGTGTGTGTATTGCGAGATACCGAATTTAACTGTAAAAGCTTAGTTAGAGTTTATTTAGATAAAATCTTCTAGTACAAAATATATCTCATCTGAAATTTGTGTTATACGGATGTATATCTATAAATATATATATATGTATATATATATATATATATATATATATATATATATATATATATATTATAATACAATAATTGTGTCTCACGACATGTCTCTATTTCAGCCTGTTATTCTTCTTCTTCTTCTTATTGATGGGCATTTTTGGGGCATTCCGCGCATTCCATTAGAATCGACACAAATTGCTGAAAATATGTTGTGGAGGATGTCGATTTTCGGTGCATATTTATAACCATTATTTCTTCCTCTTATTGCTTCTTAGTGCTAGTTCCAGTTAAAACTAATTTTTGTATTATTGGAAATTCTCGTGAGTTTGACACAGTGGTCGCTGCGATCTGGCAGCGTAAACTCACCTGAGGATGAGCATCGGACATGCTCGAAACCTAGTTCGAAACTTCAACTATAAACGTGAGTAAAGCCGGATACCACATATATATAATTAACATTTCTTATTAACTGAAATATTTGCTAAAGTTTTCTAGAGTTCAAGCAATTCTGTGCATGTACTAAACAGTTACCATTACGTCTCTTGGGATATTATTTATTGTGAATGGTAGCAAAAACGTCCAAATACTGAAGCTAGCTGTTAAAATTACAAATTCCGATAAATCCTGCCAACATGGACGCTCGCATTCCATTCAAGCTTCGTGTCATCTGGGCTATTTCAAGTCCTCGATACATAAAACATCAGCGGTACAGATCAGACAGGCGCGAGAGCCTTATTATTAGCCGAGTTAATATTTAAATCCGCTTCCGCAAAAAGCTATCGCTGCAAAAAGCCTTTTACGATGTGACATCAAACGCTAATGGTTCTGTGCACTGCAATTGCTATAAAAGTATGTACTGTGGCTAGGCTAGGTTATATAATTTTAGTTATCTATCTATACTTTCGTGTATTGATTGATTGAGACTTATTGAAAGGGCACAAGCTACTGAACCCGACACGTCCCCACTGCTGGGACAAAGTTCTTTCTTCCAGAGCAGAGGCGAAGGTTTTGGCTTCGTAATCCAAAGCATAGCGTTTTACCGACCCAAGCAAATAAAAATAGCATGTGCCTCCCGTCTTACATTTCTTTTCACAGATCAACTAATAATTTTCTCTTTTTATGCATTTTTGCCTCAAAAGCAATATTGTGCCACCCTGTACTATTTTAGCCAATGTTTCTGATTATGTTTGTCTGACATATCACATGTCCGTGTTTATCTCGGCCGAGTTACTGTCAGTGTGAGCAAGCGCTTAAATACATATTTCCGCAGCAGATGTCACAATCTGCGGGTTTTGAATATTCCATTTGTTATAAACAAGTGTCGCTTCAAACTCGAAGACGTTAGCTTATCTGCATTTTATGTTGGCTGCACTTTTTATGGAAATTCAAGTACGGGACCATCAGACAGATGGTCGAGAGTGCCACCGTCACACCCGTGAACGGAGTTATTGATACACCAGAATGGTTTTCGTTAAACTCATTGTGTATCTTGTCGTTCATGGCAGAGGTCGCTTGATCATTCTTTGTTCGTCATTTCAAATTGTGTATTATTTTACAATTATTTATTTATCAGAGCATTTAACCGATGCGACGCGTGACCTAAATGAAGTGGCAGTGGACATCGAAGAACTGATGGCCGTTGGGGTCGAAAGGTTCTCGAATGAAAGCCATCCGGCCACAGCTAAGGTAAAGATACGACTTGACTATCAATGGGGGGAGGCATATGTCCAGCAGCGGCCGTCCTACGGATAAGATGAAGATGATGATGGGCTGACAATAGCTAGTGGTCTAATGATATTATAGTAGCTGTATTATTGTAATTAGTTATTAGTATTTCATTTCAATAGAGGCAATAATACTACATATAAAACAATATGCATTTTATTTGCTACTCCCATAATATGGGAGATTTGAGGGTAAAAATGCTCACTAGTTCTTTGCTCTTGAACTAATTGAAATTTGGATAATCTGAGAGGAAATATATTTTTCTCATGAAGGTAGAGCAAGCCCCCATGGCACCTTAAGTACCTTCAAGTGAGGGATAGTTAAAAGTGCGTGGCTAATTGGCCCTATATCTCCATCAAGCAGAGGGTTAAGTCGAATGCGCAATAAACGAAATGGAATAGTTAACCCGTCGGTGTTCGCACTCGGTTTAATTTGGTTAACTGTTTCGTAGCGCCCCGAGCAATGCACGCGGCGAGGGAAAGGGTTTCATAGTGACGCCAACTCACTGTCACTGTCACTGTCGACATGAAACAATATGGAAACATCATCATTATCATTTTTCTGTTAATTAAAGTCTTATACACACCCCTTTTTAATGTTAAGTAAATAAAACATTAACTACACTATTTACCGTTCGACCGATCTGAAATTTTATTTGGATATTTATGAGGAAACGTGGAAATATTATAGTAAAGAGACAAATATATTTTTAATTGTTGTGTCAAACCCAAGGTGATAATATGTGAATTTACAATATATTTATCATATGAAAGCTATAAATGATTGAAACTGATAGTAGTGAATTTTCACCTGCTTGGAGATACAGATATCAGTTAAATTTCAAGAACATATGTGAAAACATATGCTATAGTTTTCTTAGTCATCATCATCATCTAAGCCATAGGACGTCCACATAGACATAGCGACAACGCCTTCCCCATTCTTAGTATTATAAGCCAATTGCATAATAACCATTCCATGTTTTAGTCAACGAAACATGGAACACAACGAATGTATGCCTTAATTTCTTATCTGTTAACTTGAGAAACTCATCGATATCGACAATATGGCTTCTTATCGACATGTCTCATTACTACGCTAACTCCGCGTTTTCATCACCAGCTAATTTATTTTGACCTCCAGTGCACCCCCGCCTATATTTAAAAGCTTATAATCGCACGATGAAGTGTTGCCTGTGCTGATTAATCACCAGGTTTTCGCGGGAATTTTGGGCATTTCCCGGGAATTACTCATAGACAGGGTTGAACCCCAAAACTCTATGTCTCCAATTTCGAAATTAACGTTACTTTAGAGGTGTTTATGTTGCCCTTTAAAATGAATAAACAATTTCTTCGTATATGGCAATTATACTGACATTTTCTAAATTTAACTTTCATGATCACTTGTGTTCGTCATCATCATTATCATTTGTGAGCAAGTATTATTATTTTTACTATAAGCGTATGGGATCAAATAGATTCCGTCCATTGTATTGTTTACGAGTAAAAAGTAAAAAAAGCTGCAACAGAACCTGTCTGCAAAATGATACTTGCGTTTTGTCCGACCGTTGCATTACCTAACAATAAAGCCTTTGCACACACATGATCAATACATTTTTTTTTTATAAAAGAATATGTTCATAAACGGCCGTTCAGAGCCATTATTAGTCAATTTATATTAAGACTATCCTTCCTACTGATACTATGATTTTCTACAAACAAGGTCATTGTACTAATATTATAAGGCGAAAGTTTGTGCATGTTTGTTACTTCTTCACGCTCAAACGGCTACACCGATTTCGATGAAATTTGGCATGTAGATATTTCAGGTCCCGGAATAACACGTAGCTACTTTTCATCATCATCATCATCATCATTATCATCAATCCATCCAATCAAAACCGCGGAGCGTAGCTAATTTATTATAAAAGATGGTGTAATGTTGTCAAGAAATACGTTATATAATCTTTAATCATTCAAAATACTCATAAAAAAACTACCAATATATTTTACAGCATTCAAACATTGAAGTATTTTGGGCGTGAAGATGTCACGCAACTTGCCTGCTCCGTCGTTGTGATGATCATTTGAAAAAGGCCTATGGCTAGCACTGAACGCTCAACAAAAATATAAAAACAGTTTTCGCGTTTGTGTCAGACCTGTGTAGCAAAGCCTTATAATAAAACAAAAACTATACTCGTACATAATGAAAATGCAGCACCTGCCCACTCGTTGGTTCGGTATCGATAAAATCAATCGAGATGTCACTCGATAAGTGGGGGCCGTAGATATACGCTATTATCGCTGATTATTTGCAACAACGGTTATCGATTTGTTGTCTATTGTGGTATGGCAGATGGCTTACGTTAAAATATGGTTTAGTACATTATTCTGAATGGAAGTCAAATTGAATATTACATTTTTGTAATGTAACAAACCGACTAGGACTCACGTAGTAAACACTGGAAAATTACTCTCCGACCAGTTTCGAACTTATTTGCAGTTCTTCATCTGGGAGTTATGATCGTTCCAGGCGGCGAGCGCGAGCCTCAGCACGTAACTGAGTTTGTTTTTTTTGTTACATTACAATTATGGAAAAAACCCGCGATAGTTTTCAGACTCAATATTACATTTTTGATACTGTCTTATCGAAAAATCAACTGTTTCTTACAGCTAAGTATAGCAAGGTATAAGTTACAGCAAGGTATTTCTTTATTAAAATCCATTCAGTAGTTTTCGGCACAATTAAGACACAGAATCAGGCTAGTTTGATATGGTATAGCACTAAATAAGTTAAAGGTATAAAAATAATATAATGAAAACGAAACTACTTGATTAGAGATTTTTGACTTTTAAATCGGTATTAATGAATGATGAAAGTCAAATAAAGAAACCGCTTTAAGCCAGATCAAATAGAATGAATGTTAAATCTGCATGTTATGTTTTATTAATTGTTATTAGTCAACGATTTATATGCATAAATTCGTTCTTTCATTTTAAGACGCGTTTTCATTGTAAAATGAAAGCTTTAAAATTGAAATATTCAATACAATCGAATATTGTTTAGCGAGACGAGTACTAATTATCACATTTAGATAATGTATTTTTTTAATATATTCTTTTCGTTCGTCGAAAAATAAAGTTTAGGTGAAGAAAAGAGGATCTATACCACTTACCAGTGGATGAGTAAGTACGGCACGTAGCGTGCGGGGTTGTAGGCCTCCCCAGGCTGCTGAAGAAGTAGCAGACGAACCTTCACCGTCGGGGTGAATGACCTAATGTAGGCCGCTACTGCAAAATTGTATTAATAGAGTGGCACATGCTTAGCTGAAAAATTGAAAATATACATCACCATGCATCATTGCATGGTGGTAGGGTACTTTCGAATACCCGCCTGGTTAGCTACCACCCTCAAGTTTGAAAAACTGTCACCAAACACATAATGTATTCAGGCAGCAGTCCTTGAGAGCCAGTGAGCATTCTAGATCTAGCGTGATAACATATTCGACCACATCGTCACTGACCATCAAGTGAGATAGTGGTCAAACGCTAGATCTACACAGTATAACAAAAAACAATCAAAACAGACACCTCATCGGTATGATAAACAATGCGCGCGAGGATTTTTGCTAAAATTGCATATAAACATATGCAACTTCCTTAGATATAAGGAACATGTAGTATATAATCTAAGACAAGTTCAAGAATAGAAGCTAATACTCTGGTGGGAAAGTCCAAACTGTTTTCCTTAAGAGACACCGTGAGACTTCATTCGATCAAAATTAATAAAAACTAGCTGTGCCTCGCGGTTTTACCCGCGTGGTGATGAACGATGATGATGATGCATTATGGTGATGAAATATGTTATTCTGGGACCTGAAGCATCTACATACCAAATTTCATCGAAATCGGTGTAGCCGTTTGAGCGTGAAGAAGTCACAAACATACACACATACACACAAATTTTCGCTTTATAATATTAGCAGGATTAAGCGCTAAAATTCATTTAAGGCTTTATACCATTATCTCAATGTTCAATTCAGTGTCTTTGTGTTGTTCTTTGATGAAAGTTCCAATAAACCTAAAAAAACAATTTTTGAGAACATTTCATGAAGGTTCATTGATTGAAAACAGTTTAATTTTAATTTATTGGTAAAAAAAACTTGTCTAATGACCATATTTTTCCTTTATCACAAATTCGCGCAGCAACAACGAATGCGCTTAAACTTAGTCCTACACCAGAAGAAAGGAATTAAAAAGTCTAAATACGAGATAGTAATATTTTTTGAAGCCCGTAGGTCATCTGTAAAGTACATATTTGTGATATTTAAAATAAACACGCATCAGGAGTTGTCCCGCCCCCTCCGCCTGTAAACACCCGCGAACCATGGCATCTACACCTGTTAAGCCCTTAAATGTAATCCCACTAATAATATAAATACGAAAGTTTGTGTGTATGTTTGTGACCTCTTCACTTATCAAACGGCTGCACTGATTTCGATGAAATTTGGTATGGAGACAGCGTGTACCCTGGATTAATACATAGGCTTATTTTAATCATCACCATGATCACCGTTATTCATCACCGCGCTGGTAAAGTCGCGGGGTGCAGCTAGTATACTACAATTCTGAATTCAATAGAAAAAATCTCAGAAATCATTATTATGTAGTTTGAGTGCATCTTATAATATTTAAGAGAAATTCTTGTTTATATATTTATTATGAAACAAGAAGTGCTCTTTCGGAAACGACTCGAATATTTTAATAATTTGAAATCCTAGAGAAACTTACTTCATATAAAATGAAAGTGTTTTATAAAATATGTTGCATGTTGTAAAAAATGTTAGCTGAATAAAAAAACTAATGAAGCTTGAGTATCACGAATGGTTTTAATTTAGAACTTTCTATTCAGAAAGTGTTCAGATAGTTTATAATTTTGATTTTAAAATCGAAAGTTGTCTGAAATAAGATATTGACCACTTAATTCTTATTTTGGCCTAGCTACTCACGGGAAAGATACACTTTCGTTCGCATGCATGTACATTAGTATAAATACATTAATAAAATTATAATATAATGTGCGTATAGGTTTTTTTTAAATTATAAGCTTATGTTTGACTACTGTCTCACCTGATGTTAAGTGACGACGCGGTCTAAGGTGGAGCACAAACTTAGAAGGTACCTATTCACTCGCGACTTGAAGACTCCGGGGCTACCTATAGGGGGTACCTATCAGGAAAGACAGACTCATCTATCAGTGAGTTCCACTCCCTGGGAGTACGCATTATAAAAGTAGAAGAATAAGTTTTAGCCTCGAGCATCAACGGCTTATTGAATTATAATTCATAGAGTTTTACTGATAAAAGCTAAAGACCCAACCAAAGATTCATCATCTCAGCCATAGGACGTCCACGGCTGGACAAAGCCTCCCCCATTGATTTCCACAACCAAAGATTAAAAGGTGTTAAACATTTTAGGAAATATAAGTATCCACAGAGAATTCAGCAGAGGGTAGTATATAGGATCTTAGAAATTAAAGAACGGAAAGGATGGTTCAGAATTAAGGTTCGAATAAAATGGAAAATTTCATAAAAATGCTACAAAAGATATTTTTGAAGGAAAATCAAAAAACAGATAAGAAGACATGGTGGTGATTCCATGATTCATGATTCCATGAAGGAAACGTTATGATTTGAATTAAAAAAAACTGCGCTTAAGGAATGTGAAGTCCGTAGAATTCCATCACTAACACTAACTCATAGTTGAAATGAATAAATAAAATAAATAAAATAACGAATTTAAAAAATACAATGCATGCCGTCTACACAACAGCAAGCAGAAGCAAAAATTTATAAATTACATTAGAAATAAAAAACTAACTGTCAAGAAAACAAGCTTCAAATTCTTGAAGTAGTAATCAGGGCCGCAATCGGGTTTAATTAATCCCCCCGTCATCGTTCGACTTTAGCATGCAACTGCATTTCACACAACTTAATCAGGAATTAAATTTTCGGTAACCCCTTACAGTTTTGTTTTTATAATTAACATATTTGTCTCCAACATTTATTTGCAATATATTCAAATGAATATATCAGCGAGTCGCAGCCGTGCCCATTTACATATGAAACTCGTTGTCCTGTTACTAAACCAATATTTATCATGTTCACGTTTCACGACAGCTTCCTTATTATCTAGAACTGGTTTATTGATTTATTGCAATTAATATTGTTATAGCACTAGTATTGTGTATACACGTATGTATATGTTTGCAAGTTAAAACCACTACCATACTGCCGCGACTAATAACAAACATATATATCAGATATATAATATACCAAAGTATATGTTTTAACAAATAGTGAAAGACGACCCGCTTGATAGTAAGTGCTCAATTGGCTGCCAAAAAGTTGGGTATTCTTGCTAAGGTCAGACAGTACTTCACGCCGGGGCAGTTGCTTAATCTGTATCAAGCACAAGTCCGGTCGTGCATGGAGTACTGGACCCACCTTTGGGATGGGTCAGCCAAATACCAGCTAGAAGCTCTAGAGTCAATCGAGAGGCGAGCCAAAAGAATCATCGGCAGTAACTCTTTGGTGGAACGTAGGCTTCAGAGCCTTGAACACCGGCGTAGAGTAGCAAGCCTATCGGTTTTCTATCGGGTGCATTTCGGAGAATGTGCACTGGAATTGCATAATCTGATTCCACCATCACCTTTCTATCATCGGTCGACTCGACGTACGGCAATTCGCCATCGCTATATGGTAGATATACCACCTATACGCACGAAGCGTTTTGCTTCCACTTTCTTAATGCGTACTGCCAAGGAATGGAACTCGTTGCCCGAGTCTGTGTTTCCCGATATGTACAATCCTGGAGTCTTCAAGTCGCGAGTGAATAGGTACCTTCTAGGTTTGCGTGCTAAATCCTAGACAACGTCATCACTTCACATCAGGTGAGACAGTTGTCAAACGCAAACTTATAATAGTAAAAAAAAAAAAAGCACATTGCCCTTAATTCTATTACTAACTTGAACTAGCTAAAATTTACTGAAATTATTTCAATTTGAAATAGCTCGGATTCTAATGACGCTAAAATTCAAATTCGTATAAATCCACACAATGCTATCTTTAATATTAGAAGAGTTATATCGAAATGCTGGCCATCTGGCGGATATCATTTTTATGTACTTTTACGAATTAAAGTACCCGCGACTTATCTTACTTCTAACTCCTCGCAATTTTAATAAAAACATCTAGTTTTAGTGTTTATATGGATGAGAGTCATACTGATTTTGACTTTAGCGTAACCATTTAAACTTATCTTACTTTCCAGAATTTTACTTTAGTTTAGAGACAAGAGATTATCTACCATAGAAAGCTATGAATATTTGCAATATTACAAATCACGACTTATTTAATAAAGTCTTAGTCTTTTTGATGTGTTTTACAGTAGATTGCAATGTTGTATGGTTATTCTTGTGTGTTTTCTGCCACTAACAAGGAGCCATGCTTCACTTATGTATGGATGACCTTTCAAACAATGGCGACTATTAGGTACCCGCTATTATTTTTACCCGCAATTATATAAAAAAGTTATTCAAAACACTCTTTTGGAGTCTTACACATACGCGACTTTCACCTAATGGCGTTTTCAGTTTTATCATATTCGAGTATTTTGTTTGTAAGCAGCAATGTGCAGTATTGTGTTAGTGTGTAAACAATCCGATCACAAATTATACTTACGGAAAATGATGTGGTATGCGCTGATTGTTTTGACAGCCATCTTTGAGCATCGTCGACCTTTTCTTGTTACTCGAATTGGCATCAACTAAGTTGAATGGAATGAAATTGCTGGAGAATTTTATTTAGTTGGACTGTGATTGACCCTCTCGGTGGGATTTCTACTTTTTAGATATAAAAATGGTTTCCTACAGTATAATAGTGACGGTCGCTGTGGCACAGTGGTCAGTGTCAGTGACATGACTTCTGTGTCTCCGGGACCCTGGGTGCGAATCCCGGCAGGGGCAAACATTTGTGCGATGAGTATAGATGTTTGTCCCGGGTCTTGGTTATACTACTATAAGGCACCCTGGATCCCAAATAGATTTGATCAATTCTGTTTCGTATACAGTCAAAGTGAGTCAAGAACACAGTTTCTTGCCGCTTCTTCTCACTATTGGCTCTTTTAAGTTGAAGGCGATGTCGGAGCCATGATAGATTTTTATTACCATATATTTTATAGACATTCACAAGTATTTTCTTATATTTTGAAAATAATGGCAGAAGTCCTGGTGTCCACCGAGAAAAGCTCTAAAACGTAGACGATTACTCTCAAGACAGGTTGGAACAAGATTTCAAAGCCATGAGAGCACCAAAGCAAGATCGTTTTTTAATCCGATGTTTATCGGTTGTTTATCGGATACATTTCGAGTTTCGATTCTCGATAGCACCTTTATCTAGGACCCAACGGAAGACCAACGCTGGTATTAAAACTTGCATGTGCTAACTTAAGGACTAATTAATGACATGCACTTTTAATGTTTGTGTTCTTTTCTTATTATATTTCCTGTACCAATATATGTGTTAAGTTATAAATAAATGGATTTAATCTTCTTTTTCTTCAATATTTGCTAATTTTTTATTATATAATTTCAATATTTTCTTAACATTTAACTTGATTCCTCCTTCCATCTACAAGCGACTGATGAATGGCAATGTGACAGGCCGGTTGGCGCACACTGCCTTCTGGGCCGCTGGTCCCGGGTTCGATTCCCGGACAGGTTAAACATTTGTGTGCATGAACATTTCTGTTTGAACTGTGTCTGGGTGTGTATATGTATATAAGTATATATATCAGTCGTCAGGTAACCATAGTACAGGCTCTGCCTAGTTTGGGACCTGAAGACCTTGTGTGAATGTTTAAAAAAAAAAGAAAAAAAATATATATTTAGTTAATATTCCACCTTGTCACACGAAGGCTTCTCTTTACACATTCATTCTGCATACAGCTGAGGAGTTGTATTCGTTGCTTAAGTATGTGTTTCCGTAAATAACCTTGATATCTTCAGTTAGCCAGTGAATGGGATGTTTTAGGCAGCTGTGACTTATCGTAGGCCGCATTATCACTTAACATCAGGGGAGGTCGTGGTTTCCAATAAAAATATGATGTATCAACACAACAATGTACCACGTAAGTTTAATATTATTTTGAATGGGGGATTTATTCATTTGTACAAATGATATGCGGATTTATTTATTAGAAAATGTATAACTTGCATAATATCTATTAGGTATTTTTAGCAAAACAATTTTAGAATATTTATTTCTGTTCTGTAAGTTAAAAATAATTAGTTATTTCTAGCTTGGGCTACTTTCTTACGTTTATTTCTGTTCTCAAATCTCAAAATAATCAGGTTTTTTATAGATAAAACTGCTTTCGCGCGAAAGCAGTTTTATTTATAAAAAACCTGATTCCTTCCATCTACAAGCGACCTGATGAATGGCAATGCGACACCCATATTTGATTAATACTCCACCTTGTCACACGAAGGGTTCTGTTTACACATTCATTCTGCATACAGCTGAGGAGTTGTATTCGTTGCTTAAGTATGTGTTTCCGTAAATAACCTTGATATCTTCAAGTAGCCAGTGAATGGGATGTTTTAGGCAGCTGTGACTTATCGTAGGCCGCACCATCACTTAACATCAGGGGAGATAGTGGTTTCAAATAAAAAATGTCATGTATCAACACAACAATGTACCACGTAAGTTTCAAATTATTTAATTTGAATGGGGGATTTATTCATCTGTACAAATGATATGCGGATTTATTTATTAGAAAATTGTATACCTTGCATAATATCTATTAGTTATTTTTAGCCAAACAGTTTTAGCATGTTTATTTCTGTTCTGTAAGTTAAAAATAATTAGGTAGTTATTTCTGGCTTGGGCTACTTTCTCACGGCTATTTCTGTTCTCAAATCTCAAAATAATCAGGTTTTTTATAGATAAAACTGCTTTCGCGCGTTTGTTTCTATTCTAAAACTTTAAAAATAATTTTCTATTTTTAGCATCCTACTTTCTAGTTATTTATATTCTATCATTCATATGATTATCTTAAGCTAACGATACTTTTAACTGGTTTCTTTCTTAGGGTCAAAACCTACGTATCTACAAAATTTGAAGTATTCAAGCAACTGACGGTCGCCGCCCGTAGCTCAGTGGTCAGTGATATGACTTCTGTGTCTCTTGGTCCCTGGGTTTGAATCCCGGCAGGGGTAAGCATTTGTGCGATGAGTGTAGGTATTTGTCCCGGGTCTTTGGTGTGCTTTGATTTGCCTCCCGCGGGAAGCTCGGGACTTAGGGAATCCTAGTGCGGGGTTCCAGTGTCATTAAATTTTAAAACTGTCACCTAACAGTTGTTTGAGTGCCAATATTGGAGGTCTTGTATGAGACTACGACCATATATCATACCAATCAATTGACGTTCGTTGTGGCATAGGGATCAGTGACACTGATTTTCAAACCGCGACCCCGCGTTTGAATCCCAGCTGGGGGAAACATTTCTGCAGTGAGCATAGATGTTTGTGTCGTGGATTTTTGTGTATTATTATTTATGTGTCCATACCTCCCGCGACACAGGGTCCTTGTGCGGGGGTGTGATTTTGAATACGATATCATCACTAACCAATTACCATCAAGTAAAACAGTACTCGAACCCATTCCTCGTCCATGTCGTACGTACATTTCTCAGTGGTACATACGCACCGAGAAGGAATAAGATTCTGGGTTTGATATATATTTATTATATAAAGACTATCCCGTCTTATTTTGACCACAATCATTGAAACTTGGTCGCACCTTCGAGGGTAGTCAAAATTATATTTTGATACCTAAATGTGCACAAAAAGTATAACTAAAATGAGACTAGGTTCAATGTATCGTAAGTAATCGACATTATTTAGTTTAACTTACGTATATCAGTCACTTTTTAACTTTTCTATGAAAAAGTGACTCAGGTCACTTAACCGGCCAGGATACCTACTCGACTACGTAATTTAAACCATAGTTAAACCGTAGTTTAACTGTAGTTAAACCATAGTTAAACCGTAGTTAAACCATAGTTAAACTGTAGTTAAACCATAATTAAGCCATAGTTTACTAACTAAATAAGACCCTGGGTGGTAAAAGATCATATTGTTATTTTGTTATATGACCGCCGCACATAATATGAAAAAGGTTCCGGAATTGCACATTATACTGCACATAACTAGAAAATATGCTAATAAATAAATGTATGTATAGTCATGTATGTAGAATCCATCGGCTCCCAAAATTGAGAAACTATTTGAACCTGTCTGTTTGACCTGTTTCTCGGTGTGTATGTATATAAATATATATGGTTACCATAGAACAGGCTCTGCCTAGTTTGGGACCTGAAGACCTTGTGTGAATGTTAACAAATAAAATAATAATAATAATATTTCAGGAGCCAGTGTCTTTATTGTTGTCTTATCGATAATAAAAAAAATAAGGTGATCGCTTACACCGAGGGGTCCGTCTGCTTATTTGCAACCTATAAATAATAATATATATAAAAATAATGATTGAGGACGCTTAAAAATACTAATTTTATAATCATACCAATTTAGACAGTGATACCATAACATCCTGGAGCGGTGCGAGCACCGGCAGTAAATCGACGGTCGCTGGATTGATTCCAACCCCCAGCGTGAGCTTCCGATGAAGGTAACATCATTATTCAATACGCAGTATCCTGGTAAAAATATTCTAGTACCCGCTTGACTAGCTACCTGGACTATCTGATACTCACCAAGCACACAATTGTTCAGACAGCTGTCCTTGAGAACCAGTTAACACTGTGAAACCAGCATGATTCCGTCTTTGACGAAACACTGACCATCAAGTGAGATAGTGGTCAAGCATTACATATATATAATAGTAATCAATAATAATTTATAATAATAATTAATAATAAAAAAATCAGGCTATGCTTGTAATCATATTTGAAGATCATTCTCATCTAAGGTAGGTTATCACATAAGTGTTATTTGTTTATATGTAAAATAGTATATTGAAATCATCTTACAGTCGTCTGGACCCGCGATAATCTTATATCACTATTTTTTATCACACGTAATATTAGTTTTAGTCGTGATGGCATAACGCAGATGTGACTATTATTAGCATAAAACAGATTGAATAACAGTATTATGTAACATTATTTACATTGAATTTTAATCAGTATAATATACCTACTTAGTCAAATTAAAGTGTATGCCATAAAAAGATTCTATCATTCTCACTCGTGTTCATCGATAAAATAAATAATCATTTGCTGTATTATTTTATAATCGTTATCTACTAAAAAATCGCGAATAGTAATGTAGTTTAAACATTGATGTTCAGTGTATTGGAGATCGGATATTTGAAGGTTATATTCTCATTTCGCGGGTGTATCATTTACCAATATATACAGTTTTCAGTTTGTGTTTTTGAATAAGGTGTTTAAACACAAGTTTTGCGAAACAATATAAAAATATGCTAAAAAAAATTTTGTCCATTCGCTTTAGACTGCTGCCACATCGTGCGGTGAAAACTCTGTCCCATTTAGAAAGATGTTGGCCCACGACGTTCCCGTGACGCAGATGCGGACCTCAGACGTTTCAGACTTAGCTGTATATAACACACCACAACAAAAATATGTTTACTGGATCACTTGATCTGGAGAGCTAAGACAGACAAGCTTCATTCTCAAATTGCTTTCATCATGTCCGCAAACATCGATCTCGTCGTGCTTCTTTTGAGCCATGTTATGCGCTCTTTATACAAGTTTTCTTCGTGTCACTTCGAAGCAGTTCTCTCTCTATTTAGCATGTTTGTGATGTATTCCTATTTATAAACAAAGCAGAGTTACAAAGGCTAGCTAGTCAAACTTCCCTTTCGGGTTAAAGGCTTTTTAAAAACTAAATTAATTAATTAAAACGACAATTACGTCCAGCCGATTTGGAGGCTCGATTTAATGTGCTCATAATATAAAACTTAACCTACAGGAAGGCACACCATCGCGTGTGGCCGTTCCGAGAAAGCTTTTACATAAACCGCTGACGATGTGAAGTCAGCGGAAGAATACCGAGAACAATGCTTATTAATCTAAAATGGAAGGTTCGGGCGGATGTATAACTCCTCCCTCCCCAAGAGGGAAATTATCGGTGCGTTCGTTTTTAATAACGTGCCGATAATTTCGTGAACAAATTAAAATTATCTTATTTCGAAACACATATGACATAATTACAAAGAAACATATAATAACTAAAACTAAAGAAGAGTATACAACTACACTGAAGTTAGAGTCCGATTCTCCAAAAACACTGTTCACCATTTCACTGTGCTTTAGCGCATAAGACATATATTTCACTTCATCTAAACTGATTCTTTGCATGTTTAGTGCACTTGTACTGGATAGCGATGTGCCAATACTCGCACTGTTGTGGAGGCGAGGCAGATCGATGACAGGAATCTGGTCATCAAATATGCTCTTGGTGTAGGCACGATGATGTCGGATCTGAATGCCGTGGATTTCAAAATCACAGGGCTTGTCCAGAGTTGCAATATATGTTCCGAAGACTGGATGCTTAGTAACCTCGGCATCGCAATATGTTGTTACTACAGTTTTAAGTCGTGAATATAAAATCCAACTAGTAGCAGCAATTTGTTGAACACGTACGTCTTCAAGTTGGATTTGTCGTTGCACGCAGCGAGTGAGGTTAGTATCAAACCTCATGAGTTGTTCGATGCAGGTAGGCTCTGGGTAAGGAGCCTTGTTGTTATCAGCACACAGGTAGTGGTCTCCAGCGGCAAGAGGTCGGCATGGATTCTCAATCGGAAGGTATTTCATTCCCTTTGCCAAAAGGTAAGGATATTGGGGAAAAATGGATAAGGTTTTATTTTCAAACTCATGGAACATTGGTAACGAATATAGTTTAAAATAATTGTAAGTAGTATTGTCGGTAAGGGGCACCTCTATTATAAACGTAATCTGGTTATGTTTGATATAAGACTTAATGCTAAATGTTTCTTCGAGCTTTACCAAATTTCTTTCAGTTACAGGATATACCAAGTTTTCGGTGTTACTTATAAGCGTTAAATGATGTAACAGTTCAGTGGAGTTCACTATAGACTGGTGCAATACTGATAATTTGCTGAAGGCTAGGGCAGTTTCAATTTCACCTAATTTTACAAATATTGTCCTAAAGTTACTTATGAATAGATTATAGAAGCTAACAATATATGTGGAATAGTCCCAGCGTTTCTTTTGAGACGCCAGTTCTTTTAACATTGATTCTAAAATTTTCATGCGTGCCTCTAATAAAACTGAGTTCTTATACATGGTATCTGTTGTGTTAATAAAGCTATCAATTACTTGTGAAACTAAAGTTAATTTCTTTGAAATAATAATTTGGTTCTTTCCAAGTTTAGACGTAAGTTGATCATACTTTGTTGCATCACCGTGGTCGAGATTACCTGTTATGATTTTAATGAGTGAACCCAAAGGGTTAAGTAAACCTCGCTTAAATCGTTGTTGCGGAACAAGTTGTCTGTATTTCTGAGTAGTTATATCACGTAAGTAATCCAAATGCATATTCATGGTCACAAAATCACGAGGATATGATTCGTTTTGTTTTATTAAAATATTAAATTCGTTATAATTATGTATTACAAAGCATAAATCATCGTAGATTCTTTCCAAGTCCAAAGTTTTAATAATAGTCCAATGATCAGTTTGCATATGAGCTTGACCTTCTTTTACTGGTAGTATGCCTGGGTTTCCCTCAAGTGATCGCAGATGAAGGCCCAGCACCGGCATCGCTACGATCAGAACGCTCCACCTGCGGAGGGCGTTTTATGTTTTTAATAGGTACCTTCGTAACTCGTTCGCCTATTTGTATGGGTACTACATTCCTATCTGTCCTGCCTACAACTTTTGTTTTAGTATATCTGGGTTTGTCTTTACTTTTCCTTTTATTCACGTCTTTGGCGAAAATAGTTTTTCCGTCTTGAAAATCTATTCTCTCCTCCCCACCTTTCTTTTCCCTGATCTTTTCCTTACTCTCTGTCATTTTCTCTGCTAATTGTTTGTATAAAAATTTCGTTCGCTTAGCGTGGTCTTTCACTAATTGTTGTATATACTGTCTTTCCGATTCTATACCGAAAGGACTACCTGAGTCGGTGTGTCCGAAAGCTACTTCGAATGGGGTTAGGCCCGTGACTGAATGGATGGAATTGTTATATGCGATTATAGAGTACATCATGGCTGATGCTACATCTGTACACTTTTGTTCATACTTAGCGCATCTATAGATTTCGCAGATAGTAGAATGTAAACGTTCTATCAGACCCATCGAGTTAGGGTTATTGGGTGTGCCAATATGAAGTTCAATTTTATGTAGAGATAAAAATTCTTTAATTAGCTCATTGTTGAACTCTGTGCCTGGATCTGAACTAATTCTTTTTGGAATACCATAGAATGAGAAATATTTCATAAGCGCGCGAACTACTTCGGGCGTTGATCTGTTGGTAATTGGTATAGCTTGGCCTAACTTACTAAAAGCGTCTACAAGTGTTAAAAAGTATTGACCTTCAATTTGGAATAGATCTATGAATAGCTCTTGGAACGGAGCGTCTTGCGTTTGAGTTAGCTGTAAGAAAGGTTTGAGGGGCTTACGATCATATTTCATTTTACGGCATATTTCACAAGCGTTAATTATTGCTGCAATTGTTTCGTGCATGTTGACCCAATAATAAGTTCTACGTATGTTAGCTAAAGTCTCTTTAGTGCCACGATGGCACGTTTTTCCTTCATGGTACTTTAACACTATAGCTCTCTGTTCTCCTTCATCCTCTACATATACTACGCGTTCTGTACATTCAATTAACTGTACGGTACCTTTCCTAAACAACTCTACCACTATACGACTGAACTGACGGCGATGTTCTTCATGTTCGAAATATATAAAGTATTTTATCTTTGGCCTGATATATTCTTTGAGAAACTTCTTTACTAACTCTGAATTATCTATGGGTAAAAACACTTCTAGCACCTTTTGTTTAAGGCGAGATATGTCTTTAACCTGTATGTCATTATTGAACCATGTAAAGACAAGAATTTGGTTTGGTTTTGTGTCAATAGCCTCTTTTAATATCGGTATATCTGTTACGTCTACATCCATAGCAGAATGCACTGTGTTAGAAAGAGATGGTTTTCTAATAGGGTATCTGATTTCGCTATCTGCGCTTGCAATAGACAGCGTATCAGAGCCTGAAATGGACATAGGACTTGCTGAAACTGTGGCGCTAGCGTCAGATATTGTAATGGTTGAGGAGTCATTTCGTTCATTTTTCTTTTTAGCTGTCAGTCGTACAATGTCGTTTACTAAATTATCTACATGTTCCCTAAGTTGTTGTTCTTTGCTGTCAACATTAACCTTCATGGACTGACCTCCGTCGTCAGTGTCAGAGAGAGCATTTACCTTTATTCTCGATAGAGCATCAGCATTCGTGTTCTGCTTACCTTTCTTGTATACAATGTCATAGTCATAGTCGAGTAGTCTCAGTCTCCAACGGGTAAGTTTGCTACTGGAATCTTGTTGGGCTTCAAGCCACGATAAAGGCATGTGGTCAGTATAGATGGTGAATTTACGACCGTAAAGATACGGACGAAAATGTTTAACGGCCCAAATAATAGCTAAGCATTCTCGTTCGATCGTGCTATAGCGTGATTCAGTATCGCTGAGGGTCCTACTCGCGTATGCAATTGGTTTGTCACTGCCTATTTGGCCTTGTGATAAAACAGCGCCAAGTGCAACATTCGATGCGTCAGTCGTGAGTATAAATGTCTTGTCAAAGTCAGGGTATTGAAGCAACGGGGCATTTGTCAAAAGTTCCTTACATTTGTTGAATGCATCAATGTAATTTTGGTCAGTTACTATTTTGTTACGTTTCTTTAGGCATGATGTTAGAGGCTTAGTCACTTGTGCAAAGTCTTTGATGAAGCGTCGGTAATAACCAATAAGTCCGAGGAAACTTTTTATTTCGGTAGTCGTCGTGGGTAAAGGGTAGTTCAATACTGCAGTAACCTTATCGTCGTTGGGCTTAAGCCCGTCTTTTGTAATAGTATGACCTAAGTAAAGGACTTCCTTTCTCAAGAATTCAGACTTGTCTAACTGAACTTTAAGATTGGTTGCCCTGAGTCTGTCAAATATAGTCCGTAGCTTTTGGATATGGTCGTCTAAGCTCGCTGAAAACACTATGACGTCATCAAGATATACCATACAGTGTATTCCCTGCAATCCTCTTAACACATTATCCATGGCTCGCTGAAAGGTAGCCGGGGCTGTCTTCAAGCCAAAGGGCATACGCAAAAAGTGATAATGGCCGTTCTGCGTGCTGAATGCTGTCTTCTCTTTATCCTGTTCCTCGACCTCAATCTGATGGTATCCACTAGCTAAATCAAGCGTGCTGAAGTATGAGCTTTTCCCTAATTTGTCAAATAAGTCGTTTATGTTAGGTAAAGGGTAACGGTCATCAATAGTGATGTCATTTAGTCGTCTAAAATCAACTACCATACGCCATTTTAGTTCTCCGGATGCATCCATCTTCTTTGGAACGAGATGGACGGGGGCATTCCAGGGAGAATGAGATTCCTGAATTACGTTATCTTTCAAAAGCTTTTCAACTTGTTGGTTTATTTCATTTACTTGAGCAGGCGATTGTCTAAAAGGTCTGACAAAAATTGGGTCTTCGTTCTTTGTACGTATTCTATGTTTAACCTGATTTGTGAAACTCAAAGGAATTTGGTCACAATAAAATATGTCTTTATAGTCTCTACAAAGTCGAAATATTTTTTCATGTTCCTCACTATTAGTGTGGTCAAGCCTTAATTTTTGTAGGTTTTGTTCCAGTAGTTGGTCTGTCTCTATGTCTGTACTATGTCTAGTAAAATTAATGTTACAGTCAGTCGCGTCAAACTGTGTTACTGTGAAAGGCCGGAATACAGTCAGAGTTAAGGGCTGGTCAGTGATGTTCTGTATGACAGTCGATGCGTACCCATTTGTGCAGTTGACCAGGGCACTGGGCATACGTACACCAGAGGTGAATTCTTTGAACTCAACTATAGCTTCGCCTGAGTGCTGGTCTATCGGGATTTTAACGCGTTGTTCACATCGTGGTTTTAATTCAATGACGTAATTTAAATTATTTACAATTGGAATACAAGTTGTATTAGTACGTAATACCAGATGTTTTAAGTCGATAATTGCATCTAACTGTTTCAGTAAGTCATTACCAATAAGTCCATCATACCGTCCGTCTACGTCGTACAAATAAAACTTATGGTAGTCGTTACTGTTAAATGTCGGTAGCAGTGGTATATCTATGACCTCGTTATGTCGACTAGTTGCATGCGTGCTGACTACTTGGAATGGTTCATGTTTAATATAAGCTGAGAAATAGTAATAAGCCATGCGAGGGCTTATGAAAGAACGAGTACTTCCCGTGTCTATCATAAACTTGGCATTGATTTCCGGTATATAGATGTAAGGTAGTTTTAAGTTAGAGTCACAGTTAAGTTCTATGATTTCTGGCCTATGTGTGAGGCTGCTATGTGAAAATTTTCAGCTTCAGTGTTAGGGGCATCTTGTCTTTCTGTCAGTGTCGTATCATCTACACAGTCCTGCGTTGGAGTCAATTCTACGTCTTCACTAGGGTAATAGTCGCTATAGTCATAGTCATAGTAATAGTCATTGTCATAGTAACCGTCATAAAATACCGTCTCATTACTATCCGAGGTAAGCTCGTTTAGCCTAAAGCCTTGATTTTGTACTTGGGGCTGAGGCTTGGAAGGAATTGTCCTCATGGACACGTCAGTCGTTTGATGTTGAGGGCTTTGTACCTGTGGGGGTTTGTATCCAAACTGTTGAGGGGTCATGCCAAAGTTAGGCGGAGGCCTATTGCCAAACTGTGGCCTATAACCAAATTGTGGCGGCTTGTAACCGAATTGTTGTGGTTTGTAACCGAATTGTTGAGGTTTGTAACCTAATTGTTGCTGAGAGTCGAATTGTGGGGGACGATAACCAAACTGGGGCTTATGGCCAAAGTTTTGTTGCTGTCCAAATTGTGGTCTCAAATTATTTGAATTTTGTGGAATACCAAAATTAAATTTTTGTGGTGTTGTGAAATTATTTTGGGGCTTAAAGCCGAATTGAAGTTGTGACGTCATTGCTGGTTTTTGCACTGAGTTATTATTATTGATACGATTTCGCATAGAGTACTGTTCATGGAAGTTTACTTCCTCTAGTACTACGCCTAAAGCGTCTTCTAAAGTGGCTGGTGATTTGAGCCTAACTATACGAACCATATTCTCGGGTAAATTGTATAGGAATACATTCAGAGCCGTGTTGTTGTAGATAGCTATTTTTGCGCGTTTAAGTTCGGTATCACCCAATAAATTGACCTTCGAAATAAGCAGAGACCGAATATTTTGAACTCTACAACAGAAATCCAGATATGATTCACCTGATTTAATTTTACATGATTCCAACTCAATGCTTATGCACTCCTCACTTCGCGGATCACCGAAATGTTGTAATAATAATTCTTTTAAAGAAGACCAGTTAGTAACGTCTTCTCTCTCAGATAATAACGCGGCTGCATTGTCAATTAACCGGCTCGTGATCGCGTGCAGTACATAAACATTTTGTTCCTCATGACCTCTATATCGGCTTATAACATATTCACACTTTCTTATAAATAAACTAAGTTGTCGCTTATCGCCTCCAAATAATGGGATAAGCCGTAAAATTTCATTAGGGATAACTATAATTTGAATTGTTGTAGCTGCTTCGGCTGATTGTGGAACTTGACGTGATTCCATTGCAAATTACGTAAAAATTTAATCACCGAAATTAAACTCAAAAATCAATTACACAAATGCACAAGTTACAACAAAAAACACGGTTATAAAATCAATATAAAAGTATAAAAGTAAAATCCTAAATCATATATAAAATTGTATAAAATGTATATATATTAAAATAAAACTGTATAATATCCTTAAAACAAAATAGTATTCTAATCTCACAATTTTCTCATTTATTAAAATTCAATTAAATGCCACATCTATTTTTCTTTAATCTTTGTTCATATACGCTTATCAGAATGGTTCAGACTTTCTTAGAATTAGATAGCTGCTCGACAGAGTTTTATATCAAACAACCAGATACGTTATAATGAGAGAATTTTGATCTCGATTATAACAATAAAAATACTAATAACTAAAACCTTTCAATGAAAAATATGGGACAGGTAATGGCAAGGAAGGCAAAGAGTTTTACTCACCAACCGACCGCTGCTCCCATACTCGGCACCATCAGGAGTATGACGAATTTGTTTGGTTCGTGGATCGTTCCACAGCTATTCGCGCCGCACTCGCGTTATTTCCAGGTGGATTTGGACACCCGAACTTCACCGAAAGCGACACAGCCTTATCGAAACGATCCTACCGGCTGCGCCAGTCAAACTTCCCTTTCGGGTTAAAGGCTTTTTAAAAACTAAATTAATTAATTAAAACGACAATTACGTCCAGCCGATTTGGAGGCTCGATTTAATGTGCTCATAATATAAAACTTAACCTACAGGAAGGCACACCATCGCGTGTGGCCGTTCCGAGAAAGCTTTTACATAAACCGCTGACGATGTGAAGTCAGCGGAAGAATACCGAGAACAATGCTTATTAATCTAAAATGGAAGGTTCGGGCGGATGTATAACTAGCTTCTCCGGTTAAGCTCCTGTCGGAAAGTCAACAGTTCGCCGCAATACAAAGGCATTTATTGTACGAATTTCACGCTTGCAATATAGGGTTGGACGAACTGTGATATATTATTTTGATACTTTGGAATTTCTTTTGAAATCATACGGTAGATATGGTAACTTTTTTTTTTCATTTTATTTATTTAAATTAATATATGTACATACATAATTTGTGGCTCTAGCCAACAAAGTGGGTGTGCTACCACCCGCATCTTGGTAATTAGTATCATTGTGTCTCTATGTGTACTCGTACCTATATATTATAGACTTACAGCAGAGGTAGTCTGAAATTAATTAAACAAATAGGATTAAGCAACAGCAAGCACATACGGTCGTAAGCACTAGGGTTTTGATTGTGGTCATAAGACAACAGTCATCAAGTAAAGATGAGAAAAGCGTTTTAAAAAATGAGCTCGCCCCAATATTCGGTTGGTTGGGTTGATTATGGCATGAATATTTTATTTTAACATAAAAAAGGATATGAATCGTGTTGATTTTTTTAGTTACGAGAACATAGTTTAAAGCCCAAGCCTCCGTTATTAAGAAAAGTATTATTACAATGTGTCGATAAACATACTTAGATTATGCATAAATTAAAAACGATTTAATGTTTGATATGATTTACTCTAAAGCTTCAGTTTCTGTCAAGTATCAAGATGTAACGCGTTTCGACATCTAAACATCCCTCAGCGGCCGCAGATCGCGTTGAATACAGAAGGGTTGCATCACAACTACCCTCTGAACGCAATTTCGTCACGCTTGTCCCCAAAACACTCACACATACAAACCATAAGATACAGTATAAAAATAGCTCTTGACACATTTTTCTGTTCTGAATAGTAGGACAAATGTGACATAATATTTTCGTAGACTGTGGCACTTTAAACTTTTTTAAGTTACCCTTAGTTTTAATCAAAATAATATATATTTATTTCAACAAAAGAGATGGATAACTAGTTCTCTGTGTAAACAAATTGTTTGATTAATGTATTTTAGAAGGCAAATTTAAAACTTCTTGTATAGTTCAATTTAGTTTAATATCTTTATTAAAAATAACTACTAACGAATGACAATACTCAGCCAGTACAACACTCACTAATAAAAATATCTGAACATAATAATAATAATATAATATAATAATGCTAGTATTACTATATAAATAATAATACTATCATTAATATAATATTATCTATGTTCATATCTGCTAGCATTCTGGGCACGCTGCCAACTGGTAGCGGGATAGAGCATTTGAGTTATCTATAGGCTGGCAATAGCTAGTGGATTGCTCAAATGTTTTCGTAGTAGCTGTGGTATTGTAATTAGTTATTGGTATTTTATTTCAATAAAAGCATTGGCCCCTAATAAAACATTCTGTAAATAAATATTGAAATAAGCGATACGATAGAATATTGAAATCATAAATATTTAAACTTTATATCACTATACTCTTTTTAAGGCAACGACATTATCGATTTGAAATTTTCATCGCCTCCAAATTATATCTATTGGACCCAACGAGACCTATCGTTAGATTTTAACAAATAGTCGTGTGCATTAATTCTAAACATTATTATCTAAGAAAGACGTCTCACATCGATTGATCCGATAAAAATTGAAGGAGTTTTCATGACAGGCATGTTAAGCTCCGGTAGCGGCAGTGTAACATGGGGGAGTCTTAGTGTGAATATTACGCTCCCACTATCCCACTAATGTTATAAATGTGTAAGTTGGATGGATGGACACATGTTTGTTAATCTTGCACGCAAAAACTACTCAACAGATTTTAATGAAATTTAGTATGAAGATAGGTTATTTATTTATTAACTTTCACACACGGTTTTCAGGTTCCAAACTAGGCAGAGCCTGTACTATGGTAACCTGATGACTGATATATATATACTTATATACATAAACACACTCAGACACAGGTCAAACAGACATGTTCATAAACACAAATGTTTCACCGGTCCGGGAATCGAACGTGGGACCAGCGGCTCAGAAGGCAGAGTGCTACCAACTGCGCCAACCGGCCAGTCAAGAAGTTAGAACTAGGAATAACACATGGGCTACATGTATCCTGGAAAAGTATAGAGTTCCCATGGGATAATTAAGGTAGCGGGAAAACCGTGTTTTTTTTTTAATTCACAGAACTTTTCGAAACAAAATAACAAATTGGGGGAAACATTTTATTAATTCTCTTTCATTCCAGCTACTAATGACTTAACTCTAACTTGCCATCTCTCTGTATTTCTAATTCTTCGTCAGCATCATCAAGTGTCGTTACAAAAATCGCTGAACGTGACTTGCCGACCCATACTAGTTTTAATTTATGCCAAAATAGGCCCTGCCTCGTTGTGCTACGGTTTAAGCAAGGTGAATTTAATTGTGATATTCAATTGTTTGTGTTCTTGGGTGTGTGTGTCACGCCACTTTGGTCCAAGTCAACGAGCCGGAAGGAGAGCGGTGTATGGAAATGGCAGTCTAGTTATTTTGTATAGGAAATGTAAAATTAAAAACAAATGAATGTGAAGCCACCTTAGTGATGAGTAATAGACCTACTTTCTCTGTCCCGTGGGTGTCGCTGAAGATGCCGACTTTAAGACTCAATTATAAGCATAGAGTAAAACTGTAATTTCTAACTTTACGTGCTCGAGCTTTGATTTCATTATACGAAATACTAAACAAACTCACTATGAAGATTTGAGAGAGCGAAATATCTTATGATCCAATAAACGTGGTGCCAAGCAGTAGATAAAGTAGTAGTGGTGTAGCCATTAAGTTGGTACTGCTCAGATACAAGCCTTCCTCTCGGAGTCCTGCCTCCCTCCGTCAGTCACCACGGTAGCCGATGCGAGCTGGCGCTTAGAATACTGGCCAGAACAATACCACAGCCGTAATATGCCTTTCTGACTTCATACCATAAAAATGTATGTTCATGGTATGAGCTCAATAAACCATAACATTCCTAGAATCCGTTCTATTGTGCCTTCGCTTGATACGATATCAACTGTAATGTTGGTCGATCAGTCCTATTAATAGTTCATACAAGTAAAGGTAGATGGCGCTAAGAACAACATCCCCTCAGATGCTAAGGGAATTAATAAATTCGGGCGGCTATACTCTATACTCAATACCTTATTGCATCATATGTGTACAAAAAAGGTTCTTAGGGCTCATTATATATAGAAACAACATATGACCCTGGTAGGGTGTCGCAATTCGGGCGGCTAGTGGAGAGCTACTATGGCTTAGTTGGACAAAGCGACAGGACGGTGTTCTGTAGTCGCGGGTTCAAGCCCACTGGTAGCCGATTTTTTACTTTCAAACGATTTGAACGTGAGTTCGCCTAGAATGTTGTTAATGCAAAAAAACATACATACCATGCAAAAACTAAGAAACCAAACCTTAAGTTTGTATGCATATTTTGGCATGTACTATAATTATTATAGAAAGAACTATATTTACGTAGATTTTAGATTTATTTTGACGTGATAACGTTTTATAAATTGATGAATGCCAACATGAAAAATAGTAACGTTCCGCGTAACGTTCCACCTGAGTTTTATCTAGATCTAGATAATATAATCAAAGTCAAAGTCAAAGTCAAAGTCAAAGTCAAAGTCAAAGTCAAAGTCAAAGTCAAAGTCAAAGTCAAAGTCAAAGTCAAAGTCAAAGTCAAAGTCAAAGTCAAAGTCAAAGTCAAAGTCAAAGTCAAAGTCAAAGTCAAAGTCAAAGTCAAAGTCAAAGTCAAAGTCAAAGTCAAAGTCAAAGTCAAAGTCAAAGTCAAAGTCAAAGTCAAAGTCAAAGTCAAAGTCAAAGTCAAAGTCAAAGTCAAAGTCAAAGTCAAAGTCAAAGTCAAAGTCAAAGTCAAAGTCAAAGTCAAAGTCAAAGTCAAAGTCAAAGTCAAAGTCAAAGTCAATGTCAATGTCAATGTCAATGTCAGAGTCAAAGTCAAACTCAAAGTCAATGTCAATGTCAATGTCAATGTCAAAGTCAATGTCAATGTCAATGTCATACATGATTATGTCGTTATCACGTAAATCTATCGTCCGTAAACCGACTTTACAGAC
Source organism: Apeira syringaria (assembly GCA_934044485.1). Classification (NCBI taxonomy): domain Eukaryota; kingdom Metazoa; phylum Arthropoda; class Insecta; order Lepidoptera; family Geometridae; genus Apeira; species Apeira syringaria. The sequence goes on from OW203678.1 coordinate 752,472, forward strand.
AACCAATTTTTTTATGAAGTAAATGATCTTTCGATTCTTATTGACGTGTCATTGGTAATAAGAAGAAAGAAATCTTTATGATTGACATACATTGTATATTCAATTTTCTGTTATGTATCTCCCCAAAACTCGTCATATTAACATCCTTTAGTGGTTGAATTTTCAAAATATGTCACAAAGCATCAATTCCGCTGTGCTCTTTAAATACAACAATGCTATTGATTTATTTCCGAATCAGCTATGGATTAATAATTAATCCTTCAATAATAGTAGAGCGCGCCATCCGTCCGGCCATACTCCACGCGGTGGAGCAGGGGCTGGAGCGCACCATATGGCGCCGTATCCGTCACTAAGAGTCGATTCGCCGCATTAACTCTAATCTAAACCTTAATTTGAACACATTTTACACTGCTGGCCACAATGGTCACAGCTTCTACTGTAGTCCTGATGTTGTGGAGCGAAGCAGTTCGCACGAATTCAAACTTAACATGCAGTGATTTTTCGGACTAGGATAGATCATCTTACCGTTTGCAAAGTACAATTACCGGGTTCCTAGATTTTGTTATTAAAACTGACGTGGTTTTGACACATTATGAATGTATAAAACACGGGAGTTACTCACGTAGTAAGTCAGAGGGTTCCGACATTTATAGGATATTGTTGCGTTGTAATTCCCGTGTTTTATACATTCATAAAGCGTCAATTTCTAACTGTTCTAACTTCTATGTTATCTAAGATGTGCCACTACATATATGTGTTTCGACTTTGTGCCAACTTGTCTGGGACGGTATGTATGTAATGCAATAATATAATCCTTACTCTCTCTAGCGTGTTGTTCATCAGTAGCGCTATTTTTTGTTACTTACGTACATTAAGTATGTAAATTAAATTGAATTGTAATTGACTGGTCGGTTGGCGCAGTTGGTAGCACTCTACCTTCTGAGCCGCTGGTCCCGGGTTCGATTCCCGGACAGGTCAAACATTTGTGTGTATGAACATGTTTGTTTGACCTGTGTCTGGGTGTGTATATGTATTTAAGTATATATATCAGTCATCAGGTTACCATAGTACAGGCTCTGCCTAGTTTGGGACCTGAAAACCTTGTGTGAATGTTGTCCCATATAATTTATTATTATTATTAAATGTTCTAAATTTTACATTACAAATATCTATTGTTGATGTGATTATGGTCTCACAAATCAGAACTGTTTTTTTTATCAACATATACAGGGGCAGTAACTATATTATACATCTACACGGTAGGTATACAAGTACTACTTACGGTAATACATGCATTTACTGATGCATAATACTTACGTAACTTGGAGTACCGTGCATAATACCTACGTAAGTGCATCATCTCTAGTCAGAGATTGTGTTCGGTATCTGCAAACTGACATGCTTATTCACCATTTTTAGAACTGTCTATGCAAATTCAGCATCTGAGCTAACCGTTATAACTGTGGGGTCAGACTCACCGGTGTTGTAACGTAATGAGCAATTACACACGTGACGTTCACATGACAGTCACTAAGACTCACTCATGTGATGATGGGCTGGTAGGGTATTTACCATCATGTAAAACACTGGCCCGTCACGTAGTATTTTAATCAATTTCATTACATTTCTTGATTCCGTAAAGTAATATATTTTTTTCTTTTATCACACACATATTACACCCCCGCACTAGTATTTCCTGTGTCGCGGGGGGCATGGACACGCACAATCACAGCACACAAACATCCAAGACCCGGGACAAACACCTTCACTCGTCGCACAAATGTTCGCCCCTGCCGAGATTCTAACCTAGGGTCCCAGTGACCCGGCTAGGAGTCATGTCACTGACCACTGAGCCACGGCGATCGACGACCGAATTATCACAGTATTCGATAAAAAAGAGTGAATATTAAAAATCTCCTTAATTGACCACCACATATCGACATCAGCGCCCACCGCTGCACCACCCTTCACATTGCATCACGTCGCCTCACCATCCATCATCGGGAACATCAGCGTGACAGCGCGGGGCGACGCGGGGGGAGGGGGGACAATACCGGGTCATTGTTTTCCTATTTCATCTGTTATTTGATTTAAAAATACTGAGCCGAATATACTTTTATAATTCGTGATTTCATTTGCTGTTTACACAATTCCATAAAATGATGATAATGTATTACTTGCAAGGAGCACTTAGAGTATTCTTTTTATTCGAAGCGATGATAGCTGCTTAGCTACTCTAGGGGTGTGACGGTGTGATCCCCACCACTGGCTTGAGTTCCAGGTGAAGGCAAAACTGATATCAAATGGTATAGGGTACTTTCGAATACCTACCTGGCTAGCTGCCACTCTCTAGTTTGAAAGACTGTCAGCAAACACATAATGTGTTTATGGAGCAGTCTTTGACAGCCAGTAAACATCTAGGACGGATCTAGAGAATGAGGTTGATTACGTCTTGGACCACAAAGCCACTGACCATCAAGTGAGATAGTGGTCAGAAGCTTGACCTATAAAGTTTTTTTTTAAGTACCTAATATGTGGCAAATATGCAGAAGGTCCGCCAGATGGTAAGCGATCACCGTTGCTTATCTGTAAAACTGGGGGCATTACGACACGTTGCCAATTCTTTTTAAGAGTCTGTTAATTTTTTTTTTGACTAATCCCATATTGTAGCTCCTCGGAAACACGGAGGGAGGAAGTTCGTTCCACATTTTGCAGGTGTGTGACAGAAACGATCTATGGAACCGCACAGTGTGTAAAGGTATATAAAATTATATTATTATCTATTTCATAATGAAAAATGATCTAAATACCTTTTTCACCTTACTCTATCTAGCCAGTTTTACCATCGCACCACTTTTAAAGGATTATTTTAGCCATATACGTTAATCGAACGACCTTCCATCAGATCACCTTCAAAAGGGGAATCACCAAAGTACATAGAGGTTAGCTAGTTAGTAAAGCACTGATGATAATGCAGATGTCTATAGTGAAGGTCACCGTTTACCTTCAAGCGGACATTGTGCTTATTTGAGGCAAACATAATTTAACATCTTATTAAATCAAATATAGATACTCGTAGTTCATATGTTTGATTTTATAATAAAATCCTGAAAAACGTATAAGATCACTAATAATAAAAATATAAAAAGCTCTGTTAAATATTACGGTCCTTTATATATATTTATATATGATTTATTAATTACTTTATTATACATATAACCTTAGTTTTAGCTTTTAGTACATAAGTTTAGAAATGTTTTCTATAATACCTACTCTGTGGGATACATAACCTCAAACAATGGCTCTAACCCAATATTCCCCGCAACTAATTTTACGTTGACAATATAGGGTTGAATATATTGACACAAATGTTGCGGTATGGCGGGATAGTGTGAGAGGCAGGGGACTAAATACAAAAGATGTTTCAGGCGATATTGTATGTGAGGAAGGATAACATTCAAAATGAACAAATAGGTACCTCTTTTTTACCTAGTCCAAAAATAAATAACATTTAAGTGAACGTCCTGTTGCAAGATTCTAGCCAAGTAGGTTATTGATAATCTTATCTCTCTGCTTCCGCGGCCATGCGATAAAGAGAACTGGATTTATATATAGCTCAGTACCACCTAACCTACCGCAACAATTACGTCAAGAAATGAATTATTATTCAAACTACATCAATCACTGTTTTACAATATTGCACTAACAACTGAATACAGGTATAATTTAGCTTATGACCTATGTGAAAATCTTATCTGAACTAGGTATATTATATAATTTAAAAGGTATATTAAAATTTTGCATAAAATGTGCATATATTAATCATTAACAGTGCGCAAACCTGTGTTACAGCTGCCAATGTCTTCCTCCTATATAGGAACATATATAATACACCAACAATAGTTTTTTACGTCTTCTACTAAATTATTGATACAATAACAGAAGCGTGATCGATTAAAAAAATATATAATTGTTCATCCAGGCGGTAGGCAGCAGGACAGACTAGGTATAAAAAAATTCACGACAAGACACCAAAAATCTTCCAAAAACACACCCCCACCTCTCGCTACATCCAGAACCCTTCTGTTTGAGGTTATTGTTTCCTTGATTCAGCCCCGTGGCTAATTAATTTAGTGTCGTTTAAGGGACCCCTAGCCCTGATTGCGGCTCCGTTTTAATATTTTGATATTGGTTTTTGTCGGGCCAACTGTCGCTGACGAATATTGGGCATTTCTTATTAGGCTTCATCATATTGCCTCAGTTGGATGGAACTATTGTTGTTAGTTACTGTACAAAATACATAGCTTATTAAGTCTAACCAGGATTTATCATTAATGGCCGATGTCCACCAGTGGACGTCCTATGCCTGAGATGATGATAATGATGGTGATGATGATAATGATGGTGATGATGATGATCATTACTAAACAATAACTTTTTAATAATTTTTTAAATGACTTGTAAGGTGGTGACAAAAAGAAGATTTCCTAAATGAAATACCTATTGATTATATCAAAATACATTATCAAAATACTATTATCAAAATACTATTATCAAAATACTATTATCTGAAATAAAAACTCTAAAAGCAAAGAAGAATATAGAAAGGGTGTTCAAACATAAATTGGCCCAGATATGTGAAAATTGTCTACAATTTTATTTTATTTTAACGCAACTATAAATATCTTAATGATTTACTTTTGGAAGTCAATCCATATTGCTTATTACTTATACATTTTTTATTAAAATCAGACACGTGTCCAATCCATTCATGTCCATTACCAAACAGTAATCCAACGGAAAACAAGTACGAGTATTTTTGTTGAATTTTCATTGCAAAGACATCAAAACTGCGTAAACCCCCTCAACATCTGTCAAAACGCAATAAAAACCACCAAAACAACATGCAGACCAGTAATTGCTACAGTCTAACACAGAATACTTCGCGCCGCGCGCGCGGCCGCAACTCGGCTAACTTTTCCGCAAACAACATGTTGTGCCGGGCCCACCGCGGAGCGCAAGCTGCTCGTTTTGCGTTTACGTTTCGGGTTGGGTACACGCTGTTTATGCAAATTTATAGCATGTGCGTTACGGAACTTTATGGTACTTGTTTTACTGTTATTGTGTTTATGCTATTTAGTTAGATAAGTTACAACTTTACTACTATTTTTATGTTTTTATTATTGATGACACTAGAGGTTGACTTCGCTGTGAATGATACAAATGACGATGTAGAGAAGTCTGCTATCACGTTAAACTTCGAATGATGTATACTTAATCTAGTTAATTCGAGCAAAAATATTTTGATTGCACTAATATGGAAGGTGTAAATACTTTTTGATGTCATTTTGACTTGGATCTTATCCGTAAGTTTTAACAATGTAATGCGTAGTAGTAGAATAATGAAATAAAAATATTACTTGTACTCAAATTATTTAGTCAACTTACCATAAGACAGCCAACATAATCACGGATTTCACACAAAAGCCCCGCTTTACATTGCATAACGCATGGCTAAAAGGCCATGTTGTGTGGGTTGTCAATCCAATGCCCGTCGACAGTTGGCAGTGACAGGCGATGTGACAAGACGAGCCGTCGAGACCACGACTGCGACCGCGACTGCGACCGGCCTGGCTTGTATATGCACTTACTCACCCCCCATGGATAGTTCGTTGGACAATTTTTAATATAATTGTGAATCAGTACCAAAAAACATGTAAGTTAGCAAAGTTTATAATAAAAGGATAGTGGAGCATCGATAACTAAGTTTCAAATTTGAAAGGACTATAACAATTTTCAAATAATGCAATTTGGTGCCTGTTTCGTAAATAAGAGTATTATAAAATAATTACTTAGATAAATCTAACATTATACCATAGCACACCTGATTTTTTTCTTCACCATTCCACCATTTAACTTCCCACAATTCCTAACATCATGAAGGAAGCATGGGAAAGATTATTTGAAGTTTCTTCAAGTTGAATTCAAAAAGATATTAGCGGGACTAATTTGTGAAACAGCGGGAAACCCAAAGCTAAGGTTTTTAGTGTCAGCTTGAACTGTTATGCGGGTAGGTTCAGACGTAGCTGTTTTTAGACGCAAAACTTAGATTGGCGAAAGTTTCATGTTTCTAAGTAAGTATCTGTGCCGTGAAGGTAATTATGTTTTTTTTTTTACATATTATAAGTTTGCGTTTGACAACTGTAGATGTAGATGATTTTACGACGTACAAAAGAAACCTTATCAATAATACATTAAGTCAGCTTTTTACACGTCTCGTTTTACAAGTTCTTTATTTAAAATTTACTTTTTTTTGTTTGCAGCTACGGAGAAAAATACAGTGTCAAGGAAAACATCGTATTTATAATAATTATATTGGCTGTGGCTAGTAGGCTGTGGTGGTACCGGCCTAGAATAGTACTCCCCCATATCTTCCCGCTGGTGCCGTAAGAGTCGGCTAAGGGATCACGTACCAGAAGGTGGGCAGCAGCGGCTGATCAGATCAATCATACTGCGCTCGCCAACCCGCCTGCCAAGCGTGGCGAGTATTGGCAAACCCTATATATGGGGGAGGCATATAGGTTCTAAGGCTGAGATTAATAATTATATTTAAGCTTAAAGAACTTGCATTAGCGTCAGGAGCCTTAAAAGAAGTGAGCGAATCACCGTCGCTTTTAGCAGACGCGGACACGGACGCGGACGCAGACTCGGACGCCCCGTCCCGTCCCGTCTGCACCGACCCAAGCTCGAGATCCACGTAGCGTAGTCCGGGAGCGATGCCAATCGGCACGCAGCGGTTTTATCGACTGTGACCGAGGAGATTGCCGCTTTCAAAAAAGCGCACTTTAATTTGGGGCGTTTCGGCCGAGCCGCGGTAATGGTCGCGAGCCCGACGTGCGTGACGGCCGCCTATTTATTTTATTACCTATAAAAAGGTTTTGCTCGAGTTTACATTTGAGATCTATTTCAGACAGTAATTATATAAATTAATCCTACTAATATTATAAATGCGAAAGTTTGTGTCTTTAACACACAAACACAAACAAACATACACATGTTTGTTGTGTCTTCACGCTCAAACGGCTACACCGACTTCGATGAAACTTGGTATGGAGATAGCTTATACGCCCTGGATTAACACATAGGCTTATTTTCATCATCACCATCATCAACGTTTTTCATCACCACGCGGGTACCACCGCGGGGCGCAGCTAGTAATAAATAAAGATGTCAGTGTCCTTGGTATACTTTTCCTAAAGATTTTTCGAAAATATATTCGCAGCTTAGTTATGAAAATGTTTTTATGATGTACCTACCTATATGTATATGTGAGCTGAATTAAGTATTAAGTAAAATAATAGATAGCTCTCTAAAATTTAGAATAGATGCTTGGATTTTATAAAATTCTCGATAAAAAAATTGGTTTTGTATTGTGTGTAAATTATTTACCGGTGAACCGAGAGTGTTTCATGTAAACTATTTTTCCAACATAAAACAGTAGGCGATGAAAAACATTGTCACTAACTCTCTATAGCAAAATTTATAGACTAAAAAAGTTTTCTTTTTATTTTTCTACAATGAATTGAAGAAGGCAATTCGTCAAGTAGCTGTTTCTTCACTTATACGACTGTTACTTATACAAATACATACATTTATATTTCTACTTATACGTTAAATTTAAGAACTAAAAATTTTTTTAATTTCTATATCTGTGTCTTACTTATAATAAAAAATAATCGAACAATATTTGGCCTTCAGAGCGCTTATTAAAACTGGATAACTATTGTCTATAGATTTCGTTACACAATTCGTCCTGTACGACAAACTAGGGCTGTTCCAAACTAATTGACAATCGATGCCCAACTTTTTTGGATCCGAGGGCGTCAGACAAATCGTCTTGCAAGAACAAATTAATTTGACAAGTGTTCGAGCGGGCCCGAGACGGCTGTATTAATTTATTTGGACGGGAAAAAATGTGGTTGTGGAGACCCCGGACGGACGGACCAATATCGGAGGGGAGGTGACAGTGATCGGTGGTGAGCTGTTAAAAAATGGTTCGGGGTTGTAGTTTGGCAGAACTTTTATAGAGGCGGTTCTGATCTATTGTCATTCACAGATTTTGAACCATCTAAACGCATCTGAGAAAAATGGCTAACCTTCATTCGTCATTACACTCATTAGTCTAAAGAACCTGCTTCGTTAAACAACGCTTGCAGTGGCCACCAGAACTATATATATCTAAGCCTATTTTTGTACACTTTCTGGGCATATAAATGTTTTACGCACTCAGTGCTAGTTGCTGTGTTAGAAAAGCACTTGTTGGGTATTGTCGGAGTCAATAACTAGCCACCTTGCCCTTCATCGCACGGTTACTTTTTTAAAATTTAGATTTCATACCCATTTTAAACAAGGATGATGATTTTATGCTATATACATACGTACATAAAGTTACGGCTGTTTCCTGAAGGGTTAATCGAGATCACGGTCCTGGCATATCTCTCTTGCTCCCTTCATCCTGAGAATCTTCATACACCTCCTTTAAGTAAAATACCACTCCCAAAAACTTGACTCTATAGGTATATCAATAAGTCAGGAAAGCACAATAGTCAATAAGACAAATCCACGCCAATGTCAGTTTCGCCATTATTCGGGATATCACCAAACAGGAAAACAAAACTCCTCCGGCTTCCTAATCCACACCCTCCGGATTCAGTTATCACCTATACATGGACATAATGACATCAGGAAAAACTCCACTCGTATATCGATATATTTCCTCGATGTACCGAGAGGGGAACTCGATTTATGACGTTCTGATGATACAATCGAATCAAATAAAGCGAGTATAAATCAATGTCCGATTCGGTGCGAGGTGTAATACATATATGAAGGAGATTCTGTGGCATGTTATGTTGTACGCGTGTCGGACGACACATTTAAAGAATAAACTTCTTGGAAATCTGTAAGTATTGCTAGCTTCAGGATAGTAAGAGTTGGCCGTCGTGGATGGAACCACACCCCGAGCTTGCGGTGAGGGTTACATTGTTGAAACTCTCAGTATCCGTAGTATTTGCTCGCCTGGCACCTTAACGCCGTTACAACTCTCAAATTTGATAAAATCTGCTATCAAGCCCTGTAGGATAAGGCAGCCCCCCTTACAGCCTGTCAACATTCTAAGACTTAGACCATCGCTCCAGAATGTCAAAACGTAGTCAAAAGCTACTAGTTTAATCAATAACAAAAAGTCTATATATTGTTGACAGAACTTAAGGATTATTTAATTGTATAGATAGAATGAAAGCTTATCAAAAAAATCTAAATTTATCTATCTAAAGTAATCGTTTCCGCGTTGCCTCATACAAGGGACTGTTGTGTGTACGAGGCGCATTAATGTCGGGTTCGAAGGCAAAAAGGGCAAAGATTCAATTAACAACGAGTCGATATTCGTAATGAGTGGTTGCAGGATTTATCTGCTGGATAACCGACAATTAAACGTCTTTGTTCCGCGGAGCTGCGTCTGCGCGGCGACCCCACACCACACTACACAACATAACATACAAATAATATTATAGATTTTAACATTATATATCCCGAACAAGTTTTAAGATTTTTTATCGGGAATTTTCTATGTTATTTGAACTCTAATATAATATTACTTACATAGACAAATGATAATCGAGATCACATTAAAATTCTTAGAACGAAAAGATCGACCATGTTTGATTTTAAACACATTCGGACTCTGGCGCTGTTGTGAAATAAAATATTATTATTATTATTTTCACCACAGCGCCATTATGAAAATTATGGTAGAAAAATCGTAGGTAAATAATATGAAACATTTATTAAATTAATGAATAAATGACGATAAGTAACCAATACTTATCACGCATTAGCTTTCGCTTTATAAATATTTTATCATAAATTGTTACTTTTGTTGGTAATTATATAAATAAACGTATATGTACATATATATATATATGTTGATTCATCTTGCGGTATTATTGCTGGCTGCCGATAGGGTCTGGCGATTGAAAGATGTCTCGGCAGAATAACAGGGCCTAGAGTTCGACTGCGGGGCGGGGAGGGTTAATGCTGAAACGAGCCCTTTTAGCTGCACACAAAAAAAAATGTGTGCTACTTTTGTGTTCCTATAATGTATGTTTGTGTGCATATGTAGGAAGGTATTTTGTCTGGTAACTAGTTATTTCCTTATCACTTCAATCATTGTTGTGTGCTGAAATTTTTTATATACAGATCTAGCGTTTGACCACTATCTCACTTGATGGTCAGTGACGATGTGGTCGAAGATGTTATCACGCCAGATATAGAAAGCTCACTGGCTCTCAAGGACTGCTGTCTGAACACACTATGTGTTTGGTGACAGTTTTTCAAACTTGAGGGTGGTAGCTAGCCAGGCGAGTATTCGGCTTTGATATAAACGTCTATGCGTGATACTCTTATGTTTAGGTACGGCCCGACCTAAAATGACGTATAATATTTATCAATAATGTGTGACACTATAGCTAATGCGGTTTATCTATAATCAGCACCCGAGGCTAAAATTCTATTTAAAAAGGATTCGTTACAAATAAAGTACCAGGAGTCCATAGCGCTATCACCAAAACCTACCAACACTCCGAGCAAAAGAAACAAAGCAAACATTAAGACCCTATTAAGAAGGAATCGAAAGTCTGACTCATATCTGTACGGACTGTGTCACGTATTCTCTGAGGGGCGTTGATTCGTGCATGTCCTAAGAACAAAACGCCGGGCAAAAAAGTTGGCCCTCACAAGACGACGCATTGTCCCGAACAAAGATCTCCGGTCTGAAGGCACGAGCGATCGTAATGGCCCTTTAATTTAAGTAATAAACACCCTTTCAATATGCTCGATATGAATGAATTGTGTGGACGGCCGAATTGGGCATCATTGGACATATTGTGTCCAGGTAATAGCTGCACCCATGCCAAGGTAACTGTTATACAGTAATCGCACTTATATTAAAAAAAAGGCGAAGGTATGTGTGTAAGTGTGTATGTTTGTTACTCCTTCACGGTCAAACGGTTGTACCAATTGCGCTATAATTTAGTATGGAGATAGTTTAAGCCCTAGATTAATAAATAGCCTACTTTTCATCCCGAATATAATTGCTGTTCCTGTAGGATAAGCAATAAGTTCAAAAATCTCTGTTACTCCGTCACGCCCAAACGGCAGTTCTGATATCAATGAAATTTGGTATGGCGATAGGTAAGACACTGGAATAACACAAGGGTTACCTTTATCCTGTAATCCACACGGGTGAAACCGCAGGGCGCTACTAGTTTAAAAATAAATTAATCATATTATTATTAAATCGATATAGACTTCCAACGTAATAAATATTTTCATTCATAATAAATTTATTTTATTTTATTCATAATAATTAATAAGGCTTTATTCAAACTCAAAAGATTAGATAGACTAATAAAATGTCAATAAAAATATACTGATCTGACTTTCCATTTCATGTGTAACGTCACGTTTTGACATTTTCTCATTACGGTATACTTTTCAAATCAGCATAATGCAACTCCTTTTTGAAAAGTCGGATATTACAAATAGTAATTATGTGACCCATGTCTACTACACCTAGTAAAACAACTTACATTTTCGGGGGGAAAATGTGACATTATAATACGTACGTATGCTTAATATGCTTATTAAATACATCAATATTTAGGAATACCTACCTTTTTTCTAGTATGTGCATCTCTCCAATCAATTCATCTGAATTCTGCTCAAGAAACACGATCATATCAGGCTCATTCTATCTAACACCTTCGTAAAGCCGTACACCGTGATGACTTGCTGTATTCTAATGTTTTACCTTTATCATCGCCCTTGTTACAAGCGCAGTAGAATTTATTATCATTTGTATGTATAGCGTGTCTTATATCATTATCTACCTGAAGACAATTTAACATGTTGTTATTGGTGGACTGTATTATATTAGCAGTAAGGTCTAGTGTGAACCAGATCGTACCAATGATAAGTGCTATTCCAATGATTTGATGCATGTTGAGTGCGTCAATCCTTTAACATGCTCCATTCAAGAAGTTAACCATTCATGTTTTTGATACTTTATCGAGATTGAATGGACGTACCTCTTCTCATTCATTGTAATAATTTTAATAGAATGTAATTGTTAGATTTTTATTATCGTAAAAAAAGTCTAAAATAGCAAGTTGAAATTACTAGACGACTCTATTTGGATGCAAATGTGTATTGCTAACAGTTTTCTATGTAGGTACCTAACCAAAAGACGTGTGTCGGGGCCGTAGCATTAAGAAGGCTGTGATCTCTGCCTACCCCTACGGGAAAGAGGCGAGATTTAAGAAAGCATATACAAATAAAAATACACATTGATTTATAAAATTATCTAGTACCAACGAAACGGAGCCCAAACAAGTATGTATATAGTAATAAGCTAGGTGAAGTGCCTATATCACAAAAATAACTCCGTTCTAGAAATCTTTAATTTAATGTCGCAGATAAGATAAACTACTTGTTTCGTCCATTAAAACAAGTGACTGATTGTGTTCTGACAGTAAATTGATAACACTAAATACAGATATAACTTACCGTTTGTTTCGGTTTATTACAACGTTAAATATTTTTATTTATTTATTTGCACAAAACACTTACAAATACATTATACATTACTACAATACATGGATAAAGATAGATAAATACATATGTATGTGAAAACAATATAACAGGCCTTTAACAGCCGCGCTAGGGTCCCCTGTGTTACGGCTGCTAAGCTACTTCCTATAATCAAAGCAATACATAACAATATGCAACGAGTATCCTGAAATGACATAACTTAATAAATATATTATTAAACAACATGGTTAGAAGAAATAGAATAAAAAACCAAGATAAGTTAGACAACTAAAACTTAAATAATATGTTGCAATGATACAAAATCATGATAATTCTTATGGAAATAAAAAAACAATGTCCATGACTAAGATGATGATGATATTGTTTGAAAACTTACGCGTAGTCGCTATATCGACATTTGATTAAGGTTCTTCCGGAAGACTTCATCAGGATAGTGAATGCGGTGCGTCGCCGATGTTATCAACGCGTAAGTGTTCACGTCAAAACCGTTTTTAAAAATTACTGACTAGAAAACATTGTTCTGCCTTACAAACTATCAGAATGTCAATGTGACACGACACTTCATGTAAATGGCTCCATACGCCAATGGACGAAGGGTAAATTATTTGGGTATTTATTCAAAATAATACTAAAATTGCGAGAAAGGTTTGGGAGGTGGGGGTAGAAGGGTGAAAAATACTTTACAACCTATTCTCAAACCTACCAAATACACAAAAATAATTATAAGAATTAAGCTACCCGTTTCGGAGGAGATTTTTTTTTATACTGTGTAGATCTCGCGTTTGACCACTATCTCACTTGATGGTGAGATAGTAGTCGTTCGACCACTATTGACATTTTTATTTATTTATTGTGATAAAAACGCAAGATAGCAATTACAATTACCACATCAATTACAATATTACATTGAGTACATAAAGTTAATATAAACAGTTACATAACGCAAAAGAACAAAAAAAATAAAAATACTTCTTCTTTTTCTTTTCAGCAATTAGAAATCCGCTGCTGGACATATGCCTCCACATATAGGGGGGATTTGCCAATTCTCGCCACGCTTGGCAGGCGGGTTGTCGAGCGCAGTATGATTTTCGATCCTCAGAAGGCGCTACTGCCCACCTTCTGGTACGTGGTCCCTTAACCAACTCTTACGGCACCCGCGGGAAGAGATGGGGGAGTACTATTCTAGGCCGGTACCACGTCACAAAAATACACTAAGTCAAAATTATCAATTTATCATACATATAATGTCAGAGTGAATTACTGTGTATATATTAGATTAGATAATGAACGTGAGTAAACGGATAGGTTGATGACAAGTTCAAGCTCCAGAGTTATTACAGAACTACTGTTAACTTCAAGCACAATCGGGCTGCAGAAAATTGTTTAATTGGTCACTAAAGATCACAGAGCCGAGCTCCAATCAGATGTAGGTACCCTGATAGTTAATACTAGCCCTGTTCAGCGACATCCTTGACACTCCCTCAGTACATGACATCCCTCATGCGCCGGCGCATGATTAACCTGCCACACCCCTCGCTATATGCAAATACCGTGGCTTTGTCTCCAGTGTCTCTGGCCGTGGGCGCACATCCTGTCGGCGCGTGTACGTTGTGTGGGTGGGAATTAATTGTGAGTAATTGATACGAAACGCTGTACAGTAATGAACATTGAAGGACTTTATTTTTTATATATTAAAGATATAAATATATATATTCAGAGAAGATTAAACTAATATCAAGCCGATACCAAGCGATTAAAGCAATACCAAACCGAACTTGCTTGAATATAATCAAAAGATAGTTAAGTTAAAAGTATCCTGATTTGACACCCTTACTTATAAACGTTGAATAACCTCTGAATAGTTATTCAGTGTTTTGTCTTTGTCGCTTATATGACAGTTTGACGTTGAAAGAACGGAACAAAACACTGAGTTACTATTCGCAGCTTATTCAAACGTTTATAAGTAAGGGGGTTGGTGTTAGGTGTAGAGCTGCTTAATTCTTGGAAGATTGAGTAGCTTTTGCAACTAGATTCTGTCATCCGTACACTGATGTTATTAATGGATTATGGTCACCCTAGCCGACAAACTGCATTGGGCCAACATACATAAATTATAAGTGATATCATCTCCTTGTTAAAAATCTTATTTTCTATCACTATAAAATATTGATCTTATGCAACAATGTATCTAAAATTCCCAATTCAAAAGTTCACAGTCCATCGCGACGTTAAGCCAGCAAAACAACAGAAGCCGCAGCCATTGTCAACAGAAATACGGCACATTTGCTGTAATTACCACCTTTCTTCCCCACAATCCCGTATCAGCCTCGCCTTCAGCACTCCCTGAAGCTATATCCAAAACTTTCGACTAACCATATTAAGAGAATACTCGTTGCTGCTTTTGTTCAGGCAATTTTACGATCATATGGAGTAAGCTCGCAGTGGTTGATGAATGTTACTCAAGGGTAGAGTAGAGCAAATTAGACAAAGGTACGAGGGTGTCAAACCTATGATTAGTACACAATTAGAGGGTTGCATTGTGGTGAAAAATGTTGCTTATGCATTCACTTTTAAATTGGGCTTTTGCGGCGAGCAAATATGAGGTTTTGATTCTAAATTGTAATCCTTAATTAGCTCCTTTTTATTTTATAATTTTTATAAGTACTTCTATCAAGCGATCAAGATTGTATTCTGCAAAAATCATTATAACTTAATATAAAACTAATCACTACATAGTATAAAACAAAGTCGCTTTCTCTGTCCCTATATCCCTATGTATGCTTAAATCTTTAAAACTACGCAACGGATTTTGATGCGGTTTTTTTTAATAGATAGAGTGATTGAAGAGGAAGGTTTATATGTATAATAACATCCATTAATGACATAGGCTATATATTATATTCCCGTGCGAAGCCGGAGCGGGCCGCTAGTTAAATATTATAACAGAAGTTTGATGTATGCGTGATTTATATATATATATTTATCTGCCTACGTCATCGGATTATAGCAGCACGACTGTCATGTCATGAATGTCAGTTCATGGTTGAGGAGCCAAAATACCGTACCTAAATATTGTTTTAAATATCCTTAACCTCTATAACACATTTAATAATCTTCTATAGAAAAATTTATTATATATATATTATGCATATATGTATATGTAAATCTGCAACATGCCCATAAGTACCAAAACTATTTTAGTATATCCAGCACCAGTAAATATATACATATATTTTATCCATTATAGTTACTACTAAAGTTATCTGTACCTACTAATAAAAAATGAATAATCGAATTTCGGTATCCGTTTTTATATATTGTTACTTTTAGTATCGTTAAAGGTAGAAAGAAGTACTTGTATATTCATCGAAAACAGTACAATTTAATATAATTCAATTGCCTGCAGGTTATACAGCTAGTTTTACCTTTATTTACCTTCAACATAATCTTATTAAACACTAATATTATAAAGGCGAGAGTTTGTTCCACGTTTGTATGTTTGTTATTCCTTTACGCTGAAAGGATTTGCAGAAAATTAGGAATGAAGATAGCTTATTCTGCCTTGTTATAACACAAAGGCTACGGTTTCATCTCGGAAAAGTATAGTTCCCGTGGGATAATTGAAGTGCGGGAAAACCGCAGTCCTTGCAGTTGCAACCGCACGGCTCAATTAGTATGAAATAAATACATCTGACTATATATATATATATGTATAGATATATATATATATATATATGTGACATGACTTCTGTGTCTCCGAGACCCTGGGTTCGAATCCCGGCAGAGGCAAACATTTGTACGATGAGTGTAGATGTTTGTCCCGAGTCTTGGGTGTTTTTGTGCTTTGCTTGTGTGTGTGTCCATGCCTCCCGCGACATAGGGAATCCTAGTGCGGGGGTCTGAGTTAAAATAAAAATAAATATCGTTATACTCACCGTAATTAAAATGTTATGGATAGACTAAGTGTAGAATAATGATTATTTTCAAAAATATAGCAATAAATCTGGTTTTCTAATTATGACTTTGCCCTAGTAGGTACTCTTTCTTTTCTTTTCAGTCATTATGCAACCAGCGTGATATA
The DNA here is from genome assembly GCA_934044485.1 of Apeira syringaria. Taxonomy (NCBI): domain Eukaryota; kingdom Metazoa; phylum Arthropoda; class Insecta; order Lepidoptera; family Geometridae; genus Apeira; species Apeira syringaria. The sequence continues at coordinate 769,222 of OW203678.1, forward strand.
TGTTTATTCTTCCAAATTCCGTCGAATTTCTTCAAATAGCCTTAATTTTTAAAGTTTGATAGCATCTCCACACTCAACAATGTGATCCAAAAATGATCAAATTGGACTCACTTAAGCTTTAAAAAAAGCACCTTATTCCAGGAAGAGGCAGATTACACGCGGCGATTGCCAGCCTACCTACCCAACTACCCATTGTGAGCCAATAAAACCATCTCTGATTGATGAAGCACGCTTTTTGTCAAAACTCGTGCGTCCATTTAATTTCGTCAAGAAAAAAGCCAAAACACTCAACAATAGAACTTTTTTCATCACAACAGAACACTCCGCACGGTCATCGATTAGTTTTTTATCGTCTACAATATCAATAATCTGTTTACGCCCACTGTTAATTTCGACGTTAGTAAAATTGAAACTTGACACGTGTTACGAGGCGAAAATAATTTTGTGGGTGCGTGATGGTGCGCTTTTACCACTTTTGTTTGTTTCTTTGGCCGACGCCTCGAGAGCGCCCACTCGGGGCGTTTAGTGCGTGACTCGGCCTTATTTTATTGCCTTTGTATTGAAAAAGTGTTCGAGTGCATCACCTGACTGCACTATCGCCCCGTCAGAAGTGACTCGTCCTATTATTGCAGTCAATTTGGCGAAATGAGCGGCCGTTAGCTATTAGCGACTAGGCTAGTGGTTGTCGTCCTCGATTCGGCCATAAAACTGCCAACGTTTCACTGTTATTATAGATGTAGTATTCGGTTTTACTCACGTTTATAATCGAAGTTTATAAACGTGAGTAGTATTATTATTTAAATAAAGGCATCGGCCTATTAAAAATAAATATATCTGGTATTTTAGAATATGACAGCTCGTTCAAATGACATTTTTATTGCGTTTACACCGCTTTCGACTAGTGTGTCGAACAAATAAGCGTGGATTGGGTATCGACACGGTACCCGAGCTACCATTACATACATATTTACAGCCGTAATCGAGAGTCGTAAACGGCGTTGATTGTATGGATATTATTTCAATTTTCTAAATTCTTGTTAAAATAAAACTTTCTCGTGTTTGCTTGGAGCTCATTACCGCGGGTTCACACGGCGCGCCGTGCGGCGGGCACAGCTCGGCGCGCGCGCCTCATGCCCCGAAAACATTCAATAACATAAGTTATAACTCGAAAACGAGCCTTCAAATTACACAAAACTGACAGCTTTAATATTTGCCCTGAGCCGGACCGTGGCCCGGACGGCGCGGGCGGAGATTCACGCTGAGCTTTTAATTTGTTCCATGCATCCTTTCACGTGGAGTTTTTCTGTTTTGTTTGAAGGCCGGCGGTGATCGATCGTTTGCTCGCTTTTTTACATTGTTTAATTTTGAGAGGAGCTCTGCCGTTTCGCCAAGTCATTAGTGGCCCTTACCTACCCTGTTAAGGGGCACGACGTGTCTCTCGCGTCATGTATCGTTGTTCTCTCTGACAACTCTCGCTGTGTTCCGTTTAGAAGACGACGTCTCGGTTAAGTATAAGTGTTGTAAGAGATGTTGCTTACCTGGCAGTAAAATCTCTCATGTCCGGTAACACATAATATTGGAGAGTTTCATAATTTATCGACTACAAATTACGACGAAGATTTCGAGAAGCTGTCGAAACTTCGGCCCTTGTTGTCCATGCCCAACAAAGAGATTAAATGAAATCGTTCGTATGCGCGCCGAAATCGGTCGATTTCACGATCTGACGGGAAAATGGGAGTTATAAATCACGGTATAATTCGAGCGTAACCTTTAAATTTCTACCGATTATGAGAAATAAGTCATTGTCAGGTCGATAAACATATCAGTTTCGGTGGTGGCGATACCGCTGGACGCTGGTGGGAGGAAATGTCAGTGATTTGTTTTAAGGGGTGATTGATTTAGCCAAGCAGCTGGTTTGAGATGGTTGACTCCGTCCGGCCCATTGTCGCAGCCCGGAGCGGCGAACAAGATGATTTACATCGGTGAATTACTTCCACTCATATATTTGCGTGTTGAGATTTCGTACGCAATTTCACTTTCGATAATGGTTGCTGAAAGTGATTTTCTACGGACATACGAATTGTGTTCGGTACTGTATCTAAATAATTGAGTTAAATATTGCAATCATTAATAAGCTGGATTGGATATTAATTGTGGACCTTTTTTTTTTTTTTTTTTTTTTATTTTTATTTTTTTTTTACGTGGGGAAAATGCATTTACGCTCTTCCGCCTACCGGGAAAGTAGGCGGGGTCTGTCGGGCTCGCTCGAGCATCACCGCTCCCTGGGGGGCCTCATGGCCCCCAACCCTAACTGCACCCACAGCAGCCAGGGTCCACTACCGACTAAAACCCACGGTGTCCATCCTGCCGCTAGAACGGAGGGAGCGCGGGGTACATTTGCATACCGCGCCCCCACCACGGCCGTCCGTTTCCGGACCCCTCCAGGGGGGGAGGATGACCCTCCCCCTCGCGACCGTGCCGGGACCAAGAGCACGGCCGCACCACCCCGGGGACCACACAGTGCAAGGAACGCCAGCCTTCCCACATCCGACGCTCGTGGTCCCCTGCGATGGGCCAGATGGAGCAGCCCCATCGCCAGCCGCTTCGGCCGCCACCCTCCGACGGCGGCCATATCGGCGCCACAGCAGGAGACGAACTGAATCACTCCCGCCGCAGCGCCTCCTCAGCTGCAGCACCGTCCAACACGGCGCCGCTGCCCCCCTCAATTGCAGTGCCTTGCAGCAGCACCGCAACCTACCGTCAAGTGGACCGCTCCTCGTCGGCTTGGCGAGCAAAGCCTATCGGGAGCAGTCCCGGCCAAAATACTATAAACATACATAAATACATGGATATAAATAAATTTACATAGATATGAGACACGCGAGGCGCCGGACGATGTCTAGTTACGTCTAATTCAGAGGAATTAGACCAAGAACAGGCAGCACCGCGAGAAGGTAATCGCCAGACTTGCCTTGAGGATCATCACGACCTGCGCTTCCCCCAAGACCGTAACCTCCCTACCCATCACGGGATGAGTAAAGAAGGCCTGGACTTATCCAAAACAAGCAACGTAAACGCTGCAAGCATAGGCATAGCAACTATTTAATGGATAAACCCAGACCCGCCCATTAATTGTGGACCTAAGTTAATACTGTGCTTCAGTCTAGTGCTTATGTACTGGGTCCTACGATTGAGGTATAGTTAATTAGACCAGAGTGGTATATTTTGCTTCATTAATTTAGGAACAAACAATCCTTCGGATTAACATTTCTTTTACACCGAATTTAATAAACGTATGCTCAAATCATGTCCTATGGCCATATACAAACATATTTGAGAAATACCTATATTTTTTTATTTTTTTTATTTATTAACATTCACACAAGGTCTTCAAGTCCCAAACTAGGCAGAGCCTGTGCTATGGTAACCTGATGACTGATATATATACTTATATACGTATACACACCCAGACACAGGTCAAACAGACATGTTCATGCACACAAATGTTTCACCTGTCCGGGAATCGAACCCGGGACCAGCGGTTCAGAAGGCAGAGTGCTACCGACTGCGCCAACCGGCTAGTCGCATTGTATTATTATATTGTAACTAGATATAAAAGATGTTGTATTGTACCACAACTATATCTCCGAGCACATCAGAGCCGCTATTTTCAAGAAATATTTGTTTATTCTAAGTGTGCTGATCAATATGCTATTCAGTCTCTATTAAATATAAAACCTGCTACCAAGTTTTCCCGGTGTTTGCCCGGCATTGACATGTTTATGTGAAACTTAAAAAGTATAGCGTTATCCATGTAAAAACTGCCATCCAAAACGTTCGAGCCGTTTCAGAGTTAGTCTGAAGATATAGTCTATACCTACAAGAATTGCTCATTTTACAGTATAATATTAGTAAAAGTTGCAAGTTTAAAAAAACATCATAAATAAAATAAACAATCATTACTGGCTTATTTTAACAAACTTTTCCTAGAATTATTTTTCTGACGATGACCGATTAATGCTGAGGTAAAAAATATATTGCATATTGTTCCAGGAACTTTTTTTTCATCTTTGACAGTCAAAAAGTTAAGGGTATCATTTATTGTCAAAGATGGGTCCCTGATCTCTCAACGATCAATATTCGGTACAAGCGCACCACTCAATCACCGCGTCGCAAATTAATATCTTGTCATGAAGACGCGTCTTACAATTAATTCTGAAGTTAAATGTCGGTATGTTTAGTTAGGTGTCATTATCTGGACCCAGGAGGAGAGAGCGGTTTCGTGTGGAGGTGGACTGGCTGACAAATATACCTACACGTGAATAATACAACAGTTTAGTTAGGGACGTTGTTCAATCTAATTTAAAAATATGAAATATGCAAACATCAATTGGCTCAAGCTGGCAGTAAAACATTCGCTTCAATCGATCGAAAAAAAAACTACAAGGAAGAAATTGAAAAGAAATACTACACAGTCGATTAATTACGACATCAAGTATCGACAACGATATACCTACTAGTGGATTGCTCAAATGTTGCTATTATATTGTAGCTATGTTGTTGTATTGTAGCTATAGAATTGTAATAGTTACTAGTATTTTACTTTATTAAAAGCATCGGCCCAATAAAAAGACGTATTGGTCAAGTGAAGGCATTAACGCAAAAATCCCTTAAATGTGTTACTGGCAACTACCAAATATTTTACATAATATTATGTTCAAATATTTGAAGGAAAAAATTCGGCTGCTAGTGGGATTTGAATGCACGACTACAGAATACCGTCCTGTAGTCATTGGGTTCAAATCCCACTAGCAGCCGAATTTTCCTTTCAAATATTTGAACGTAAGTTCCGCCTAGCATGTTGTTAATGCAAAATACCATAAAACTATTTTACATATCTTAATGAAATTCATATCATAAAAATGTAATTTTGTTTTAGCTATATGAAGAAGCTGTTTGTATTTGTTCAATTCGGTGCTTAGTGGAGCGAGCGAGAGCTACTCCAGAAATCATAGTAAATGAGGAGGACTCCGGAACAAAGATGATGATGATGATGATGATGATGATGATAAGCCTATGACACTCACAAATCACGTGGCTTAATTGTCAAATTTGCTATCCAAAATTTAGGAAATTACATTCTTGTTACAGCGAACATATTTTGTCGTGAAAAACTACACAAGTGCTCATTATTCCAGGTCCAGATCTCGTGTAGGCAATTACTACTTTCTTAGTCCTTGTTTTACCAATAACATGCAACTAAATTAAACCGAAGCCATGAAGGTTTTATATCAACGTTTCTTTCAGATTGCCTACTATCTGGCGTAGATTTCTTATAACGTAAATAAAAAAATCGTAAAAAACGTGAATATTTTCCCAACTGTGGATCACGACACCTCTCAACGGAACCATCACATAAAAATAGCTTGTCTGTCACGCGATGTTGCCATGCTATATCCCATAGAGTATAAAATGGTGTGGGATCGCCATGAAAATACCATTGACAGCGTGCAAACTGCGAATAGTAACTTATATTGTTCGCAGTTCATCATACTGCACGCGTGAATATTGCTGACAGAAATAGATTATAGTGATGTGACAGTGCCACTATCGATATTGATGAAATATCACGCTTGAATATGCTCTGAAAATTGTATTATTATTAATTAAGCTAACGATCGCTGAGATGACGTGATTAAAGCTACATAGAACTTAGGTTAAAAAAAATATTCTGTATTTCATAATCTATATTTTCTAGACTAGCAATATAGTTAAAATATAACTGTATCAGAACCATGTCGCATGCGCCAACTTGCATGTTGAAGCCAGCCAACAGAGTACGGAATGATTTATCCACGTTAAACAATTATAACATCCAATCTATTTATAGTCTCCGCTATCACACGGGCGTAAGTCGCCTACACTTGCAATATAAGGCTTTCGCACACTTGCTACTTTATGTCTTTTTCTATCTAATACAATTTTAAACTACTTCCTCTAATTTGGTAATATAATTACTGCTCTGTTTTATATTATATGTTATCATACAATTTCTACAACTCACACAGAAATTTGCTATATATAAAAATAATAGGTTTATTAATGCTTTTACCAATAAATTACTAATAATATTACACTTTAAATGTCTAAAAAATAAAATATCCACCAAAAGCTTGATTTAAATAGCTATGTGTATAGTAATACTTTATAGTAATTGGTGGCAACAATTACTATCATTACTAATTATATCTGAAGATTAATCGGAATATATATGTATGAATATGCCAGTATAATTTGACTGGTCGGTTGGCGCAGTTGGTAGCATTCTGCCTTCTGAGCCGCTGGTCTCGGGTTCGATTCCCGGACAGGTCAAACATTTGTGTGTATGAACATGTCTGTTTGACCTGTGTCTGGGTGTGTATATGTATTTAAGTATATATATCAGTCATCAGGTTACCATAGTACAGGCTCTGCCTAGTTTGGGACCTGAAGACCTTGTGGGAATGATTAAAAAAAAAAAAAAAAAAAAATTTACACCATAATTGACTACATTAAAATACGAGTCATTGAGCGACTTTCATGAGTTTTGATGAACACATTTTAATATAAAATACTGATTCTATTGTGATAGCTATCTGTAGGTTGAAACGTGTATAAGGTTAACGTTACTGAAATCTAATATTGCATTATATGTTCATAATATAATAACCATCCCCGCACATCGAGACAAGCGGTCGAGTGTGCGCGGACACTCACACCGTGGAATGGTCAGATTTATCGAGTGTCGACAACGGCGCGCAGCACTAGGGGGCCTCACGCGTCGCAATCCGTCGCTGTACCTCGTAATTTAAAATCTCTGATTTATAGTCCAACAGTAGCATTAAATTTGTAATCATATATTGATTTACAGCCACGATAAGGTGCGCCCGCTGTCTTTCCAGAAAGAGCTTCTATTGCGTTGGTGATTCGTTTTGCTGAAATTGCCTTTAGAACATGTGGGCTGGCCTTGCTCGGCCGCTCGCGAGAACGAGCGTGTCGTTGGTGCGTTTATACTGCTTTATCGATTTGGTGCCGTGATGTCTATAAAATAGTAATGGGATGACTGACACTGATTCGGTGAGCTAGTAGGTACAACGAAAGATGATTACGACGAAATAAAACAATATATACTTCACATGGCTTAAAAACAATTGAAACCTAATCGACCTACTTGTTAGTTTATTATTATACGTAGCACATTTTAATTTTTTTAAAATATCTAAAAGTACTAGGCGAAACGCAATCGTGTCCACGAGCGGCCCGTATTCTCCTTGAAAAAGACCATTGAATGTGGTTGAAACTATAGTCGGAACCCTCTGACTTACTACGTAAGCAATTCCCGTATTTTATACATTTTGAGTGTGTCAGAACGACGTCAGTTTTAATAACAAAATCTAAAAGTAAAATAACGAAAACTTTCTTGAAGCCGCACACGAACTTGCAAATTTGTAAGATCAGTCAAGTGACATATTCCCCTAAAGGCAGCAGGTGTTTACAAACTTAACTGTGTATTTGTATAATATAATTATATTATCATACATTGGGCAAATAAATACTTGTAATTAATATATAGGTACTCATAGATATGTTTTATCCAGTATATCGATCACTGAAGTGATCGAATGGTCGGGCCATATAATTAAACGCTTAAAGTCGCTTAATTTAAATATTTGTTTTTCCTTCTGAAACTAAATTAATACTTTTTACTCAAAACTATTTTATTTTCTCTTTAAGCTGACAATAGCCAGTACGTTGTCAAAGTGCTTTGGCGCAGAGTGATTCTAAGTTTGTAGTATTTTTAGAAAATCAGACTCAGTATATAGTTATCAGACATCTGCCTGTTACCGCTATCTGATGAATTTAAAGTCATTTTCTTTAATTGAATTAGACACAAATACGGATGCTTCGTATTTTCGTTTATATATTATAATAAAATAAATTATGAATGGTTACAAATCAAAACTCCCAAACCAACAAACACAAGCATCAACAAAAAGCACAAAGTCATCGCCAGGAAAACAATGGGGGTTCTAAATAATATAAAATTTGTCCAAATGTCTGTCTGTGCGTGCGTGTTCCATTCGATTCGGTCGACACTTCCGTTGCATTGTCGAGGCGTCTCCCACAACGCAGTGCTGACTTGCGCACGCGCACCCAGGCAAGGAACACAGTCATGTATAGATATGCCACGACTAGTACCTACTGAGCTGAGCTGACCGCAGCACCTACTCAAAGGTTCTCTGGAGGATACCACCATACACTAGACGGAGGCCTACAGGTAGCCGGCATACAGCTTAAGAAATGTCAGAACATTGAGACGACTACTGTGAGGGTGGAAGAGGAAAACTTTAATTTTATTTAAGGCATCGGCCCCTTTCAACAAAAAAAGTATAGAATTCTAATATTGATACGTGGCGATACGATTACTCCACCTTTTTAATGTTGATATAAGCTCCAGGGACGTGTGCTGTTGTGTAGGTAGACCGGCACCGCGTGTATCTCTTCTGTTCACCCATCTAATCTATATAAAGGCTGGATGTCGGTGTCAGTGTGACGCGCCAGGACTATGATTTGCGCCGCGCTCGGCTTGCTCCCAACAAATGATTGATGCAAACTAATCTGCCATCGAAAACCGCTCGTAATCACACATTCATTATATAATACCCTGTAAGGACATGGACCGGTAGTAGTAGAAAGCGACTCTAAATGTTGATTCCAATTCGTTAGATATATAATCATTCTGATTTAATTATTTTGATTATATATATATGGAAATAGTATTATTTTTACGTATTTAGTTTTTTGAAATATCTCATTATGTGCATTTCTCTAGAGTATTTCACCAATCTAAATTAAAAACGGCTTCTTTGATTAGAATGAAAGTTTGTAGGTTTAGTGATCATTTTAGGTTTTACAAGTTTACAGATAAATAATATAGTGTCTTACCCGGGAAAACGCTTAGCAAAGCTCCGTCTTGCAGTTACTTGAAATATATATAAAAAACGGCCAAATTGTACGCCTGACATGATGTAAATATTAACTAGAGTATAGACGCATCCGCGTAAAATCTACAGCTTTTAATAAATGATAAAGGTTTTGAGGAGTTAAATATCATTCTAAAAGTTGAGATATTTTACAGCTAATTAATAAAAAATACAAAATAATGAAAAATAAAAACACCGTAACTCAAATTAAAAATTGATAACTGATTACAAGCGCCGCTTATATCTTGCAGAGTCAAATATGTGTTCCTGTGACCATATCCTACACTAACAAATACGCGTAATGGTGAAATTCATCGTTTAAATTTTAATTCTTTCCATTTTGTTAACGCCATTGTCATTGTGAGGTAGAGAGCGAGGGGTGAGGGGGGTTGTAACGTGGGTAATTGAGTTTCTGATGGGGAAATGATTAGATGGCATTGTTGTTGGTGAACAGATTTTCATAACTGGACAACATTGTTTTATTCGATTCGATCACAGCGAGATGGACACCATGAGACTATTAGAAAACTGTAGCGTTGTAGCGGCGAAACTCTTATGTTATTTTTACACTCCTCCTTGCGTCGTTTATCCTCACTGTAAGATCTTTCATGACATGATGCCATCGGTTTCTGTCGGTAGCAGCGTGTGGTAACTTCATAGACATTGTTGTCCAGAGTAGAGCGGATTTGGTCTAACCATCGATTTGGGCTCCGGCCTCTAGGCCGCTCCCCCTCGACCTTCCCAGTAACTGTCAGTCGTTCAGGTTGTCGCTGCTTCTCCTCGCTATGTGGCCAAAGTATTTTAAGACCTTCGGCGACAGGTGCTTGATAACCTAGTCTTTATGCTCAGCTCACGCAAGATGGATTGTGTTATATGATGGTTGATGCGGAAGGCGGTTCATGGTGTCTGCGACATCTTTAACGAACACCATATTTTAAAAGCGACGATGCGATTTCTGTTTACTTTTTTCAATGTCCACGTTTCTGCGCCCTAGTTATTTTTTTTATATAGATCTAGCGTTTGACCACTATCTCAATAAATGGTTAGTCACGATAGATGATATCACACCAGACCTAGCATGCTTACTGGCTCTTAAGGACTGCTGCCTAAACTCACTATGTGTTCGGTGACAGTTATTTTTTAAAACCTGAGGGTGGTAGACTAGCTGGTAGCTAGGCGAGTCCTCGAAAGTACCTTACCGCCACGCTGGGAATTTGATACCAGTGTTACCTTCATCCGAAGTTCAAGCTGTTGTTGGGGATCGAACCAGTGTCCTTAGTTTGACAGCCGACCCTGAAAAACGCGGAAAATCAGGCGAGCTATAAAAGTATTGTGTAGATACGCATGGTAGGTATGGTATAGGTGTTGGGTGCTGTTATGGCACAGTCGACGCCGCGCCCGCGCCCGCGCCCGCGCCCGCGCCTGCGCCGACACAGAACAGCACAGAACACCGCGAGATAACTACTTCTGAGAACGGCTGAGAGTATTATCAGTCTCAGCCCGCCGCTAAAGGCGTGAAGCCATAATAATAAAACATTATATATTCGCGGCCACGTGCCTCGAATAACGACTAAACTCGTCACGTTCAACTGGAAACAAAAGTAGGTGGTTTTGTTTGCAGTTTATAAGCTATCGGCACCTCTGTGCCGATTGTGTGGGGTTTATTGCAAGTGTACGACGCGTGAAGGCTGGCAATGCAGAGCGTGCTGTGCTGTTTGGAATGTATTTCATTTGTTAAAACAATCTGTTGATTTAGAGATATGATTGTCGTTATGCGTCACGTCATTAAATGTCATTCTCGTTATAGCATTTGTTTAATTATTGTTACCACGAGGGTATTCTTTAATTATTAGTGATTTCACATCAGCTACAAGCAGAAACACGGGTGACGAGCCTAGCTCAGTGACCGCGATATTTCCCACTGCTGGGACAAGGATGTCCTTCTCAGAAGCAGATGTATTGGCCATAATCCACCATGATGGTCAATGCAGGTTAGCGGATATGCTAGTAGCTAGTCTAATGATGGCTTGAAGTTGTCAGACCGCTCGAGGGACTAATACGACTACTAAAGTGTCCTAGCGACTGTTACCCTAAGACGACAACCGGGGCCATCATCTTGACGTAGGACAAACGCTCAATCGCTGTCAAACGCAATCATAATGCACCGACAGATACCCGATAACTAACAACATATGTGTTACTTTTTAGTCATATATGAGTAACATTTTTTTTATATTAAATTTAATTAAAATTTAATTTGGAAATTGTCCATCACTAACTTTCATAATTAGAATTCAGATCATCAAATATATAAGCACTGCATTTTACTACTTTAACCTAAACTTGGTTAAGCAATTGTGTACTAAAACAACCATTTATTGTTTAATTATATTCCGGGTAAAAGCTAACAATAAAGTTAATTTAAATTAAACTTTAATACACTTTCAAATGGGCCCCTATTTAACGGGCACTGGGTCAAAAAATTGACAATCGGGTCCATCAACGACTTCCTCTATTACTAAATTAATTTTTTTATCACCGTGCAACGTAATTACTTGTTCAATTTGTGGACAGCCAAGCGTAAACCTGCACTTTACACGCGGTAATTATGTGTCATTGTCCACGGCTGGACATGGGTTAGTTTCGGTCAAGTTGATCGATTATAGAAAGGTGCGCTCTGCTTGTCGGATGTGTACTGTGGTTAGTGATACGTGTAAAAATAGCCTTGATTATAGTTGATTAGGCACATTAATTAGTATCTGTATAAAGAGTTAATGAACTTTACTTGACACCCTAATCTCTGACAACAATATAACTCTAGGAAATGGTTTGACTAATTGTGTCGATGTATGCGTGTTCAATAGGTCATACTAAGATATACTAAATCAGATACAAGCGTCTCACATTAGATTAGAGTATAAAAAAACCTCTTTAAAGGTTTTTATTTATAATATTTATTTTAGTAACAGACCAAAGAAAGAATTGAGAACTACTTACTAATTAAAAATGTGTAAATTACTTCTTTTTCTACTTGTGAGCAATTACCTTTTGTAGATCCTCTTAAAGATAAATAAATAAAAATAATGATTCTCTATGATCGTTTTTTTCAGAATACCTTATCTGCCTTTCATCACATTCACATCCGAGTTACCTAAACGATCAAAGTTGAAGCTCAAAGAAAACTGCACAACAATATAACCTCCCCTCATGACCTGAGGTCGAGTCAGCTATCTGAGGATACGCTGGATCTCACCCTCAACCGGGGAACAGTTTTATTCCCTTATTGCGCTTCGAAAGCTACCTCTCATTATCACACGTTGCATCTTACCGAGTAAAGCGACGGTAGCCTCAGAGAAGTGTCAATTAGACGTTCGCCGTGTCGAAACCCATCTTGAGCTTTCCTTGCAGTAACATTGCGATGGATCTCACACCATGAAGATAAGGCATTCCTAAGCACTGAGATAGCTAACTGCCACCTTTGTTTGATAATTAACCAACACCTACTTACTACCTTAAATAAATACTACTTAGTCACGGCGGCCACATTCTCGCTGACATCAAATCTCATAAAATATAACCGCTATCAAAAACCGTAAAGATATAACTTAAATTGTGTTAGATATAACTAGATGTAATACATATATATAGAAAACAAAGATAGGCTAAGAATATAATTTTAATGTGAAGAAAATGTGTCTGCGACATTTAAATTACTAATTATAATTGTATATTTGAGTTTGAGCGTGTGTACTGCAATACCACTGAGTAAAATCAGCAATGTATATTCTCAACACAGGGCCGGTGCAAGTGAACGTTTTGTTATGTGTTTGACGTTGATTCCCTTCCCCCACCGGCTCGCGAACTCAGCTAAATCTTTCCTAAATAGTGTGCTTAACAGTGGCTCTTCCTATCTCCCGATCGCCCCCGCTTGGGCGCCATTTTTATCCATTATGGGTGTTTGAGAACCTCTGCAGTCAAGGGGCACTGTCTTGGTCAATTGCACCGCTATAAAGATTTGAACGTAGATAAACGTTCGAGTGTATGTATTTGTGATAGTCAGATTAGATAGATAGTCTTTAATATATACAGGATATTAACTTTAAAGATACTATAAAATGCAAGGTAGAGGTTTATGGTTATGACGTTACAAAGAGAAGACTAATATTATTACAAATAGAACTTATATAAGAGATAGCAAATGTATCTTTTATAAAATCAGTGAAGGAATTATCGATGAAATATATGTACGTATAATTCATGAATACAAAAAAAAACCTCTATAATTTATGATACTATCCACAGTACATTTAAGATGAAGGTTTTTAGCGAAATCAATTGTTCACAGAAAGTAAACAGCTGACAATTACAAAACACTTAGTTACTGCAGCGCCACTATCATCGCATAAAAATGTTGCTTTAAATCATCTCAACCATAGGACATCCACTGCTGGACATATGCCTCCCCACCTGATCTCTTCGAGGACCGGTTGGAAGCAGCCAGCATTCATCCTATCATATATGTATGATGTACCTATACCCCCATATCCTTTAGATACCAACTAGTACTTAGAATCTAGAAAAATGCTATCGAAAAAGCTGGATCATATAAGAAAAATCATAATCAATTCCAACTCTTGTTATAGTAATGTAAGTCCATAAAAAAATATTAAAAATATTCAATTTTCAATTCTAATATTCATTAAAAAGAATCGCATAATTGATGAGCCGCATGCGCAGGAGTACCAGCAGTCTTCTAACCGCCGTGCTGATGATTTACACTTCAGCTATATGAGGCATTGGTTGCAATGATATTATATGTTTATATGAGGTAGATGTCTCACAAGCGAAACTGAGGCGGCAAAATCAAGTCAATTGTAGTAATTTTCATTATGACGCGTATTACAAGCGCAAGTCTAAACATATAGCTATCCTTTTCTATATTATTTGTACCGTATTATCTGTCGCAGTAAGCATGTGTATGTCGTAAAGCAGGGATGCACAGACTACGGCCCGCGGGCCGCATGCGGCCCGCCGGTCGAATACTGGTGGCCCGCCGACAGCAAAAATAATACTCTCGTACATTCGAAAATATTGAGTTCTATTCCAGAATAAAACCAATAACAAATGTTCGAAAAGTAATTTGAATCTCGCGCGCGCGCTCTATCAATCTTATCGGTGCGCCGTGCATGCGTCGGTAACAGCGGTCGGTAATGTTCGTGCTGATCTCGGTTAAATTCGAGCGAGCGAGATAGCAATAGTCCCAAATTCCCGATAGCTCGCGTAGGTAGATACACGAAGCTTCCAGAGTCGGTTTCGAGATTTCTCCAGACAGTTTTCGACTCTATGCGCGTGGTATAAAAGCCACGCTAACCGCAGCGACCGACAGTTCGGTTTTAATTTGAGTAAAGTGTCGTTAGTTCTAGTGTAGATTTTAACTCGACTAGCCGGTGTCATAATTATAATATATTTTGATCCACATTCAACGTAGATTTCCCGTCAAGTGCCGTGTATAATTGTGTTGTGAAATCGTAAGTAAAACTGTTATTAATTTTATCTACATATTTTATCAATTATTTTTGGTAATTAATTAGGAACTGTAATTGGTAGACATGGGCGTTTTCGTTATATCACCAAAACCGTTACACCGCTCTTTAGTAAGAAAGAGAAGAAACGAATATCAATCCATTCAGTTGTGTGCACGGTTTTGCGTTTTGGTTATATCGTTTGCAGTTTTCATAACGTAGGTATTCTCGCGCGTGTTTTGATATCGTATCGATAATATAGATATCATAGTTTTTGTAATATCGGTTATGTGCAACCGTCATATCGATATGATACGATATGAAACTCATATCGGTTATTAGTTACGTTTTGATATATCGAACTCATGCCTAGTAATTGGTTTTAGGTGCTGTGGTAATCCTAGTCAGGATTAAAACGCAACATGGACATGCCAGGAACTAGTAAAAAACGTAAGGTTAAAGATGAAAATCGGCAGTTTCAAGAAATTTGGACTGAGAAATACTTTTTTGTATGGTCGCATAACAAAGTCGTTTGTTTAATTTGCAAGAATTCTGTTGCGATTGCAAAGGAATATAATGTAAAAAGGCACTATGAAACGCAGCATCCTACTTTTACGAAGTTTACAGGCGAATTAAGAAAGCAAAAAGTTTTGTCTTTAAAACGGGAGCTTATTGGTCAACAAGCTATGTTTACAAAACCCATTCAAGATACAGAAACAGCTACAGAAGTTAGTTATGAAATTTCTCGAATGATAGCAAAGCGGAGTCGCCCCTTCAATGATGGGGATTTTGTAAAAGAATGCATAGAAATTGCCGCTAAGAAAATGTGTCCAGAAGCAGCAAAAAAGTTTGAGAAAATTCAACTGAATCGTATGACCATCCAAAGACGAATTATGTCTTTGTCAGATAATATTGCGGAACAATTAAATGAAAAAACTAAGATAATTGATTTTTTTTCATTAGCACTCGACGAATCCACTGATATTAGTTCCACAGCTCAACTTCTTATATTCATACGAGGTGTTACTCAAGATTTTGAAGTCTTCGAAGAGTTATTAGGAATGTGTTCATTGAAAGGTCAAACCAGAGGAGTTGATATACTCAATGTACTTTTGGACGAGTGTTCAAAAACTGATTTGGACTTATCGAAATTATCGGGAGTTTCGACTGACGGTGCTCCTTCGATGATTGGTGTCAATTCTGGGCTAGTTACTTTGTTGAAAAAGCATTTGCAAGAAAAAAACTTAAACGCTGAAGATCTCATGCAGTTTCACTGCATTATACACCAAGAAGCCCTCTGTTCTAAAAAAATTGAATTTGAAAATGTCATGAAAGTGGTAGTTTCGACTGTGAATTTCATAAAATCACGAGGACTCAATCACAGGCAATTCAAACAATTCCTTGATGACATTGAATGCGAACATGGAGATTTACTGTATTATACAGAAGTAAGGTGGCTAAGTCGTGGATTGACACTGGAACGATTTTTAAATTTAATAGAAGAAATTGATATTTTTCTGGCGGAAAAGCAAAGGGACGTCCCGGAACTTAAAAGTCCTGATTGGTTGTGTGATTTGGCTTTTTTAGTTGACATTACAAATCATTTGAATGTCTTGAACACACGGCTTCAAGGCAAAAATCAACTGATATCCCAGCTCTACGCACATGTATCATCCTTTCAATGCAAGCTGACACTTTTCAGATCGCAATTGAATTCTGGAAATTACAATCATTTTCCGAATTATAAGAAAATGGCTGAAAAATTCAAAAAAACTGCTATTAATTTCAGTTATGTAAAAAAGCTAGATATTTTGATTCAATCTTTTCAAGACAGATTTTCGGAGTTTAAAACAGTGAAACCTCTGTTGGACATATTTAGCAATCCTTTCACGATTTCAGTTGAAAATGCGCCAGAGTTAATGCAGTTAGAAATTATCGACATTCAGAACGACCAAGATTTACGCAACAAATTCAACGAAGGAGACTTGCTGAACTTTTACCGCTGCATTGATAAAAATACGTACAAAGAGTTGCGCATAAACGCTCTGAAATGTGCAAGCTTATTTGGTTCTACCTATATATGTGAACAAACCTTTTCAATCCTAAATAATAATAAAACAAAAAATCGAAACCGCCTTGCAAATGAAAGTTTGGAAGCAGTTTTACGTGTTGCTACAAGTAAATTTGAGCCAAATATAAAAAAGATTGTAAGCACTATGCAGTGCCACGCTTCAAATTAATAAATTCTTTTTCAATTTGAATACATTATTATCAATTTTTCATTGTCTTTAATTACCTATACTTCTGGTGGCCCACCATCAGTTCATAATTTGCCCGAGTGGCCCCTAGTCTTAATAAGTCTGTGCATCCATGTCGTAAAGGAACAAAATCTGAGCACCGCGCAGTATGAATATACGTCATCTTTAGTAAAACATCATTGCATTGGGTGGCAGTTCTTGGACTTATCCTTGCTTGTTGACCAAACAGTTACACAATGAGAAAGGCACATCGCCATTACTATTACAGCCAAGATTATGTTCATATTACTAATATAATATGGACTATAGTCTGATATATTATTTTTTTATCACACTCAGACCCCTAGGATTTCCTCTGTTGTGGGAAGCATGGACACACACTTCACAGCACACAAACATCTACACTCATCGCACAAATGTTTTCCCCTGCTGGGATTCGAATCCAGGGTCCCGGAGACACAGAATTCATGTCACTGATACTAACCACTGCGCCATGGCGACCGTCAAATCAGTTATTTAGACCGTTTATTTAGTTATTTGTAATAACGCAAACCCAACTCTTGTAGGGGCCACATACATGGTGTTATGTTATAGAATGAGCTGGCGCGCGAAATTGTGTACAATATTGTTTTCCAAGTTAACATTCTTACCCGACGGTATCTTTAGCGAAGTTTCAGCCCTACAAAGTTGACTAGTTTTATCCCTGTTAAGGGTGTGTCACCGGTCAAAGTTACCCTTAAATAGGGGTGGTCAGCGAGAGGAGATTGATAAGTGCCTTATTGGCACACTTGTTGACATCGGTGTAATCTGATGGCTCACAAGAGTGTTTCCCTCACGTGGGAAAATATAATAAAAGCGGATTTTCTGTCAGTTTGTTAAAGACTTTTTGAGTGCTAAAATAGTTTTAATTGCCTGTCTCTGAGTTTGAGTCAATAGACTTGGTGCCCATACTACCGTACCTACGTACCTAACGTATTTGCGTAGGATTATGCTACGGATAAAATCAAAACATATTGCGCTCGCCAACCCGCCTGCCAAGCGTGGCGAGTACTGGCAAACCCCTCCCTAAAAAGCAATAGGGGAGCTGTATGTCCAGCAATGGATGTTCTATGGCTGAGATGATGATAACGACATAGGAAACGATATTTATAACACGCTACGTATTTTATGTGAAATACTTATTCATAAGACTGTTTTCAGGCCAGTAGGTACTATATATATAATAGATAAATCTACAAGGTCATAAACTCATGACCCGCATGCGAATAAAAAAGGATAGCTGAATGAAACGTGAAGTGATTGTTTATATACGAATCATTTTCATTTTTCATATATTGATAATTAATTTTTTTTAGTATCATTTTTTTTTCCAACATTCACACAAGGTCTTCAGGTCCCAAACTAGGCAGTGCCTGTACTATGGTAACCTGATGACTAATATATACTTATATACATATACACACCCAGACACAGGTTAAATAGACATGTTCATACACACAAATGTTTGACCTGTCCGGGAATCGAACCCGGGACCAGCGGCTCAGAAGGCAGAGTGCTACCAACTGCGCCAACCGGCCAGTCAATTAATAACAATATATTAGTAATCAATATATTTAATAGTACGCAAACGGAGTGTAATATCTTGCGGGTTGGCCGTCGTACCTACTGCTCGTGGGTACTTACTAAAACCTTAAATTATTATTAAAATTATATTTGTATGTTCCTAGTCAGCTAGTTACCTACCTAAGCGTCGCCGCCGTAGCGTTTCGTAGACCTTGACGCTGAATAACCTTATAATAACTATAATTAATATTATTTATTATATGAGAAAACCACTTTTACGATTATTTTCGTGTGTACGGTGTGTTCCGGTCCATGAATTTTGACGATTTTGCAGTAATGTAGATGTAGTTGTTAGATTAGATGTGTTACTGCATCGGTCCGCTGCTTATCTGTGCCGCAGTATACATAACAGTGAGCATAGAACCGACGGGTGCAGGCGATTGTGCACCTTATTGTCTAAGGTTTGTTCATTACCCATTTTCATACAATACAAGTAATGTTTGTAATGTCAAAGTGATGTGATAGCTTCGGGCTTGCGAGAGTCGACTGTGTATTTGACAGTAGGTTTGATATCTACCCCGGAGTCGAACCTTTGGTGTATGTTTCATCTACGAGGCCGGGTACACCATCTGGATGTACTAGCAGAGTTACAGCTGCGCGCACCGGTGCAATAAGTGATGTTACGACGCCGTCCTGCGATTTTTAGTGTCCCGAAAGCGAAGACTAATCTTCTTCAATATTCCCCCTTGACAAGAGCCAATGTCTAGTCAATCAGATATCTTCCCATATTGACATTTTTCATTATAGCATGGCGAAATTCACAGAAGTTGTGTAAAACGTTAAAAAATAATATATTATCATTATGATTTTACTGCATCGCATTGGTGAATACTGTAATGGTGTATGTAATTATTTATGTAATAAATAAAATATAAAATAAAATTATCAAATCAACATTATGCTATCTTTCGCTTTGAGATCATCTTTGTAAATGCGTTTACCTAAATAAATGATTTATGATGAAATAATTTATGATGTTGTTGTAAAGGAACTCAAGAAAGTCTAAACGAATGCAGAAGGATCTTTCAAGCGTAAGCTTATGTAAGGTAACATTTATGTGTTGATAAATAATATATTTTTATCTTTATGAAATTCATATTGTACTGCCCGAAACCTACATATTATTATATCGAAATTTTTTTACCAAAATTCCAATGTAAGCTGTTTTTGTACAAAATATTTCATGTCGTGTTCAGTGTCAGAGGCTTTGATGTATAGCGATTATGCTGACGATGTGGGGATCAAACTGTGTCTAGTGGTCAATGTCGATTCGCTTCCATAGCCTGCCTGAACACACTCATTGTTTGATTTTGTGACTGGTGACTTAGTTCGGTAATTTGATCGTCATGGGCATTGGACATGTCATGAAAAGGGATGATAAACATTTCACAAAAATTTTTTGTACCAATAAATGGAACCGACTTCAACACTTAAAATTGTGAAATAACTTGTTGAAGTCAGTACCATGATAGTTCAAAAGTCCTTATTATCAAAATATTGTGCGCATGGTACCGACTTCGACAACTTATTTCACACTTTTAAGTGTTCAAGTTGGTTCCACATTTTGGTAAAAAAAAATTTACACCTTTTTGACTGTTTGACACTGAATGTAATATTTATGTCAATGTAATATTTTGTATTTATTTGTATTTGTATTTTTCAGTGACCTGTCCTACTCACGGGATTAATTATCATTGTGTATGTTCACTAATGTCTTTACCAATGAATTTATAATATTAGGCAAGTAAACGTAACACTTTTCAGTTATTGGAGTGTGACTCTAAACTGATTGTCCAATTTTGATGAAATATAAATAGGACCACGTTGGAGCTAGGTACACTCTATCAAACAAAAAAGAATTTTGTGAATCAGCCTAAAAATGGGGAAGAAATCCGTGAACATACATAAAAAAAATACAGTGAAACATACAACCTCCTTTTTTGTAGTCGGTTAAAATACAATATTAACGTTAGTATAGCTGGACAATACAATAGATCTAGTGGGAGTGTTTTCACAAACGCTACAAGCTCGTTTGCGTAACGCCACAGAAAATATAATAATTTGTATGAAAATCCAAAAAGCTTGTTTTTCAGTTGTCATAGCAACAGTTATTTTTTCTGTGTGATACTTGTGCGTCCATACGTAGCGTATATATGCGGACGTTAAGTACTATGCCTTCCTCTGGTTTCCCTTCAACACGTATAAATCTTTCGCCTTTTACTATAGACATGGTATAGTATCTACTCATATAAGGCACATGAACATGTACTTCATAAATAATAAACAAACTATATAATTTGTTTATTATTTATAAACAAACTTCATGATTTTGTAGAAAAAAATAGTATTCCCTCGAGCGGGACCCAACCCGAATCTGTTGGCGTACCGCATCACCTCTATTAAAAGTTATTAGTTTATGATTTTTTTACATCACGTATCTATATTAAATTATACACCAAATAGTACTTTTTTCTCTTTTGTAAAATTATTTATTAATTTTAATTTGTAGTAAGCTGTTTTTCAACGTGCCCAAAGGCAGGAATTAAAGCTTATTTAAAAAAAATCCAATACATACGTATACATCATAAAAATGTATAATTTTAAAAACCGTTAAAAATGTACCGCCATATAAAATAACGAACAGTGCGACTGTGATTTATAATTACGCGTATAATCAGAAGGTTTTAATTAAACATCTTAACTGTTTGTATTTCGGACAGATCACATGCTTTCTTAATTAAATTCATTTAAGTTAATTTACTTCATTACACTTTAGGATTATGTGAAGCTTTTGAAGTCTGTGTTTATGCCATCGCTATCAACTTAACCACAGCAGAACTTTGTCTTAGCGTTCAGCTTTATGAAATTAAAATTATACTACCCGAAATCTAAATATTATCTTTATACCTACATTACTAGTTATTATGCCGAAAAATGCTACTATTACATATTATTTAATTTGAACATATGACCATGAATTCATTTAAATGAGAAACCTTTAGCTGAAACCTTATTTAAATGTAAAGTTAGATTTTAATTATTTTTTTATTATTTTTAAAACTAATTTTAATTCAAGTTCTTAAAATAATGCTTAGGCTCTGCTGCTGATTTTCCAAAAAGGAAGATGAAAAGAAATGTTATCCTTTCATTGACATCGCTACTGTGGAAGTCCTAGCTCATAACATCTGGCGAATGCGTGGCCTTAATCCAGTGGTGACGAGCATAGTGCAGTCTTGAAGAAACTATAAGCGTTACAAAATTATTATGAGCGTAGGTATTTAGAATAATTTCGTTTTTTTTCATTAATAAATTGTATATTAAGAGCCTTAAAAATCTCAACTATACAATACTAAAGGGCAGAAACGAATAAAATCTAGAATACTCGAAGAAGTTTTAAGGTATTTTTTTTTAATTATAACTGACACCTTCATAATTGTGTTTACATAGATATCTACGCTAACAAAGTTGCGGCGAGAGATTAGTGTGAAAATAAAGCTATTATTAATGCACTAAAATAAACTAAAATGTCTAATAGCACCATTTACCCTATACATACCTTTCTGTCGGTCATACATCACAGTCTTCAGAACATTTTAGGAGGAAGGAAGGGCCGCCCGGAGGGCCGGCCTCGACTTCCGGCGGATACGCTCGTATGGCCGCCGCCCGCCCTACCAGATGACCTTTACTGGACAAAGGTTTTTTGAAGCGTATTTGTTTAAGACACACATGATTTTGAATTCTGATTAACAGATCTTCACAATATTTAATATTCTGCCGCGAAGATGAGACGTGGATTTATTGTCGATTATTGTTAAATAAAATACCCCGTTGTTCTAGAAGTTGACTAAAACATAATATTAGCGTAGTTGACCCATGCGCTCTTAAGGGCTTACAGGTGCCCATTAAATGAACAGAGCCTCGCGGGTGTTTACAGGCAGAGAAGGTAAGACAAATTGTATGTAATATTTTAAATCGACATGCGTCCAGCATTACATACGCAGATACACAGATAACCACCGGCTCAAAAAAATGCTTATCACATTTTTAGCCTTAAAAGGCTAAAAATACCAGAAGAAAGGAAACTAAAATTTCCTCGCGAATTATATATATCTTCTAAATTTATATTTTATTTACACTTTTATTACTAAAATATTATATATATATATATATATATATATAATCTAACTTAAAATAAAAACCTTAAACATTTAATAAAAACTAAATTAAATCTAAAACGGGCCCCTGCGGCATTGTACCCAAGATGCTGGCAGCGTTTCCTCTTTGTATTGCTAGGCTAATACGTTGAGCGAGGAAGCTGCCAGCTCTTCGGTCTCCTGAGACGTCAACCAGTCTCTTGGAGATTTCCTTGAAGAAGTTTAGCGCGCTAGGACCCCACGGGCCAAGGGTTTCGACACCGAAAGGAACAAAATTGTATTCTATATATATATATATTATATATATTATTATATTATTATATATATTCTATATATATCTTCTATCTATCTAATTATATATAAATCGCGGACGCGGTCGCTCCGTATTCTCCTTGCTAGGCGAATCGCGACCGCGCCCGCGAGCGCCCCGTATTCTCCTTGAAAAAGACCACCGAATGTGTTTGAAACTATAGTCGGAACCCTCTGACTTATTACGTGAGTAACTCCCGTGTTTTATACATTTATAATTAATTAATTATTAATGCATTATTAACCGCAGTTTGCTTTATTCCAATTTTAGGTAACTAAGTACCAAGTACCAATACACAAGGTACCGCCCCCAGTGCACAGGTACCCCGTAGGTAGGTATAGTAGGTAGACACCGGGCACCGGGAAACACGCGTCGAGTCTGCGAAACTAATCGAGTTTTCGGTTCTAAGTTATTCTATTTGAACCTGCCTCGACAACTTGTCTACGAGTAGCATTTACAACTTACGACAACATCATCAGCAGTTTAAAACCATTTTTATTACCCGACTGCGAAAGAAGGATGGTTATGTATTTCGAGTGTGTGTATGTATGTATTTTTCTTTGGCACGCCCTAGAGCCTAAACGGCTGGTCGTATTTTGTGTGACTGGTATCAATAGATTCGCCTTGGTCGTGAGAGTGACACTGGATACATCAAAATTAAGAAAAAACATTATGAAGAATTAATGGCGCCAAAATGTATTCTCAAAAAAAAAAGTTTTCAAAATACATCGAGTGTGGTATCAAAACAAAGGATTTTCAACGGTGTTTACGAATATATAGGAAAAGAACTTATATGTTTTATTGTAGTGTTTGCTTGTTTACCCCTACAAATTAAACATATTTCCTTCATTTAGCGTCTTCCAATAGTGGCTTCTACCTATGCTAAGGTTCACTGGAAGAAATCGCTTCAAGCGATAAGTCCGCCTTTTGTTTCCCCAATGAGCATAAGCTATCTTTACATAATGAATCTATTAAGTTACTTTTGTAAAACTTGGAGAAACGAATAAAGAATTGTCTATCTATCTATCTATCTATGCATATCGGATATAGATTTAGGAAATCTAGCGTTTGACCACTATTTCACTCGATGGTCAGTGACGATGTGGTCGAAGATGTTATCACGCTAGACCTAGAATGCTCACTGGCTCTCAAGGACTGCTGCCTGAACACACTATGTGTTTGGTGAGAGTTGTTTCAAACTTGAGGGTGGTAGCTAGCCAGGCGGGTATTCGAAAGTACCCTACCAGCATGCTGGGTATTTCGATAACGGTGTTACCTTCATCGGAAGCTCAAGTTGTTGGGATTGTTTGCGGCTTAAAACAGATTGAGAGAGCAAATTGAGACGTAGACCGCATTATTACTTAACATCAGGTGAGATAGTGGTCAAACGCTTGCCTATTCCTAATGACAAAATATAAAAGAATTTTTCGAAATTTACAGGGATTGAGTCGTTATATGTACGACGATTTAGTTGCTCGCCAGACTTTAATTCGTTATCTTGCATTTAATTTTAATCCCCGATATCGTGAGGTGTAAACATCTCACAAACACACTCCCATGTAGTATAAACGCCTGGTCTATTACTTAGTTCCTTGTATAGCTTACTACTAAGTTTGTGGGTACATACAGTCATTCTTGTTGGATGAAAAAATTAAATGTAATATATGATAAGATGGTTGTCGTTCAGCTGTGGGCTTGGCTTCTGTGGCACATTCATGGAAGCTGGGAGGAGGCATGTTTCACGTGCTTTTTCTATTAGACCGTTTTCATTAGTTAAGTCCAATGCATTTGCGACCCTGGTGGACAGGTGCCATGCGCTTTCGTTACAACTTTATCAGTCTACAACTTCATCTTTATCCAGAAGTCATCCCGTCTCCTGGAACCGTAATCACTGAAAAGTGATTCAAAGAATTCATGTGAATATACGCAACTAAAACCGTTTCAAAATTATTTAATTGCATGTTTGTTAATTTGTTTGTTTAGCATAAGTAAGTATATTGTGGAATTATAAACGGAAAACAATAAAGCCCTATTTGTTGGAGCTTGTAGATTTTCGAAATATTATAAGGGAGCAGAACTCATTGCCTAACTCTGTATTTCCGAGAAAATACAACCTGTGTATCTTCAAGTCACAAGTGAATAGGTATCTTCTAGGCAGGCGTGCTCCATCATAGACCACATCATCAATTAACCTCATGTGAGATAGTGGTCAAACGCCTGCCTATTCCAAATAAAAAAAAGAACTAAAGTAATAGAATATATGATTTGTAGAGACGAAATTCTTACTGAATTTTTTTTTTTCCAAACCACGTGTATTTTCACCGATTTTTTCACCCGCTATTAGGAAGTCGTCCAAGCAGATGTAATACTTTTCAGTTATTGGAATATCACTCAAAAACCGCTTGTCCGATTTTGATGAAATTTAAATGGGACTACCTCGGAGGTACACTCTATCAAACAAAAAAAAAAATTATAATTTTGAGAATCGGTCCAAAAATAGGGAAGAAATCGGTAAACATATGTAAAAAAAAACATAAAAGAAACATATAACTTTTTCCTTTTTTGAAGTCGGTTAAATAGACGAACGCAGGTTAGCACGGTAATTACCACTTAGTAATTTTACCACTACCAGCTACTGTTATGTGTTTAATGGAGCATCAACACGCCGTGTAAGGGTCAAAAGGGTGTTTGGATCTTGGAACGGATTTGTATTTGCACTTGAGTGCGTAACTTTGGTAATTATAGTTGGGATACAATCTAGAAGCTACCAGCGAGGTGGATGTTTGTTAAGATGGATATTATATAGCAGCAGACAGCACTTATTCATAACGATATAGTACTGATTACAAATGTTATTGTTGGATAATTAATAATAATAATATAGGTAATAATATTGTTGTCTGATATAGGTAATAGGTTAATGTTTTAGAGAACTGGTCTGTCCAGACAAACCTAACTTTGGTTTTTGGGCAGTGTCTGCCAATGTACTTGAATGTTTTGTATTAAGAATAAATAAATAAAAAAATATTTATGCTATATACTTATGCTTCACCTCTCAAACAAACAATAGAAGAGGAATAAAAAAAAGGCGCATAGGCACTCACATTATTCACATTATACATTCGATAAAACTAGGATCACTGGGATCTATCCGTATTTTTGTTGTTATTTATTACACGTCCTGGCTTATTAGCTCAGTCTCAATAGACAGATATGGTCGAAGGTGGAATAAATCCAGACGTAGACCGTCTCGTAGCCTTTAAAGACACAGTGTGCCTGAACACACAGTGCATTTGGTACCAGATGTAAATACAGTTTACAATAACTCGAGCGTGGTAGACACACACGGGCACTACTTATGTCGACACTCTCGAACCAACAACAATCTTCGATGTACGTGTGCTCTAGCGCTCCGACTACGACTATTGATAGATTTCATTTCAAACATCAGTTTGATAAAGCGCTGTGTTTTAATTAAATCACTGTGTTAATGCTTATTGTGTTTATTTTTGAATGTATTTATATTTTCACACAAGTACTATGTCGCCTACATACCAAAGTAGAGGCTAGGTTTTGGTGCGTTAAAAATTATACTACGCAGTTGCTTTTTTCATGTAAAACAAATATGATCCATTTGTTTTTGATTTCCCGTACCGAACCTATCGATTAATAATAGAAAATAAGCAAAATTGGTATTGATGATGTTTATCTGTTTATGTTGCGAACAAGCTGACGGGGCGCCTGATGCTAATCGCCTATGGATATGTGTTACTCTGCCAATCCTTCTGAGACTCTGAACTCTCCTTTTCAACAGCCTGATATCGTAGCTTGGAGCAGCTACGATATCAGGCTGTACAATAGGTGGGCAGCAGCGCCTTCCGAAGGTCGGAAATCATACTGCGCTCGCCAACCCGCCTGCCAAGCGTGGCGAGTATTGGAAAATCCCCCCTATATGGGGGAGGCATATGTACAGTAGTGGACGTCCTGTGCTGAGATGATGATCCTTGAGCAAGTAAAACGTAAATCGACAAGCGTTCATAAAAACTATGTTAAGAAATAATGAAACAAAATAATGCAGTATGTGAAAGTACCAAATATAAATTGGTGGTCTATGTGTTTAGTTGCCCAAGGTATTTCGAACAATCTGTTGCTAGTCTTTGAATTAAAAACTTCACGCAAATGATCTAATGGAGAGAGAGTGAACGTCTAGTCCGACTATTACGTGTACCGTAGTGATGTGCGTAACGCGCAACACAGCATCGATATCGAGTCGCATTGTCCGCGCACGGCCGGGGCCAGACGCGCGATAAAAGATTACGCGTTTGCGTATAGCACTCGCGCGTGACGTGAATATTAATTCGCCTCCCCTTCGCTGCACTAATAGATTTTAATCGGCCGCGGACACCGGCGTGAAGACCAAATACGAACAAATACGGATACAATTCGGGGTTGATTTAAAATTGGAAACGGCAAAATTCCATTTATGTCTAATCATGACGCAGTTTAAAGAAAATGAAAATCCTATTATCACTATGCACTTTCAGTGGCAGTAGCACGAATACATCGTGTGAAACTTTCGCATTGTCATAATATAAAAATGATAAAATCATCATATCTGTTCAAGCAACTTTTCGACAAGTTAAACCGATTTTCCATCATCTCATCACTTATAATGCATTTCAAAAACATTAAGTTAACTCTTATTTCCTGTGTTCCAGTTCGATAACATCATGAAAATACAGAAACATATTATTGCATTTTTTTTCATGGAGCAAATGCGTTTATTAAAATAAAACACTAATAACTAATTACAATACTGCAGCTACTACAATAACATTTGAGCAATCCACTAGCTATTGGTAGCCTATAGATAACTCAAATGTTCTAACCCGCTACCGGCTGGCAGCGTGCACAGAATGATAGCAGCATTGCCACGTTGAATTGCAATGCTGATTCGTTGAGCAAAATATGTGCCAGCATTATTAGCAATCAGCAAATCAAATCAAATCAGCATATTGCATTGCATTAACATGTAGGTGACGTAGGTACTTACTATCACGTGGCAAACACGTCACGCTTCCCAGATCAGCACCCATCACTCCGAAAGGCTTAACGCGCATTTAAATATTTTTATCTTCACTTGTTTTTCAAATATTAATGGCGTTTTAGGCATTAAGAGTAATACTCTCGCCCTTGTTTTTGTTCAATTTGCATGAGGGACATCGCCGATGTGCCCGAATGTTTTGCATGCGATGGATCAAAGGATGCATTATGGGAATGTATTCGCTGACACGTAAATAAATAAAGATAAACATTATTTATAGACTCGTTTGGTGTGGGAACTACGCGGGCGAGCGATTCGTTTTGAGCCGATTATCTGGTCGATAGTTTACAATGCTTTTTGTCAGATCATTGTGCGAATTTTAACGTTATAGCATTTTTTTGTGTGAGAATATCGAATTCTTTACTTTTTATTCTATATAAAATGGGTCAGTGTGTCAAATTTAAATATTAGGTACGTTTGCGATAAATGCAAAGATTATGGTCCTTCATGTGTAAAAATTATACTATCAGCCAAACAACATGCCAATCATTCGCACACTATCTGGCTAATACTTATTGCAACCGTTTTTATTGCTCCAATCGTTCCAAAGTGTTAAGTTTGAAGATGTGATTTGCTAGTGATGTTCTGTTAGTGTTAATGTATAAAAATACGGTATTTAAAAACAAGCCGGCGAAGCATCGTTGTTGGTAGCAGTCTTGGTGAACAGTTACCCCCAGGTGAACTAGCCACTTGTTCGTGTGAGATAAGTGGGGAAACCCACAATTGCATTGATATTTGAAATAAACCTATCTACGTACAATATCTTTTATTTATATCACACTCAAATCTCTGCAGTAGGAATCCCTGTATCGCGGGAGGCAAGGACACGTACAATCACAGCTCACAAACATCCAAAACCCAGAACAAACATCTACACTCATCGCACAAATGTTTGCGCCTGCCGGGATTCGAACCCAGGGTCCCGGACACACAAAGGTCTGACCACTGCGCCACACGGTGACTGTCATTCGTCATTCTTTGTTCGTAGGTTATCTTAGTTTAATATACGACTCGAATTATTATTTTCAGAGAGTACCACAAGCAAGTGATATTCTTATAAACGCACAATCAGCATCAACCAGGTTTTAATAAGGTTTATATTAAGCGCACTGAGAGACGAACGAGCGCGGCCAAAAGATCAATAAAGAGCCGATATGAGCTCGTGCAGATATCCGCGTGCACAACAATATATCTACCGATAGTGGAGCGATGTCTGCCCATAATATTCTTTGGGGTGCATCTCATTTGGCTTAAGAACCAGCCTTTGTCAACAAAGTTGGGGGCGGAAAAATCGATAGTGGCCGCGAACGTGGGCTCTGATCATCGGCCGCTTGTCTTTCGTAATTCGTATCTCTATTTGAATTTTCAAATTTGGAATGCTGCAACAGTTCCAATTGTTAAGTCAAGTACATTTTAAAAAGATTATAGCGAGAACTTGAGAACAAAATATAGTCTTAGTTTCCAAAATGAGATTATCGTGTGTTTATGAGCAGTAATGGTTCACAGCACACCATCGCTGCAATCAATAAACTTAGAAGGAAAAGATACTTAGAAGACTTAGTGCTATTCTATTCTAAAATAGAATAGAACTTGTGTTGTCAGTAAATGTACACAAGTGTAGAAAAGCAAAACGAAATACCTAACGAATCCCTGCCTATTTATTTCTTCTGTACGCTACTCAGGCACTGCGTTACGTATATGTAAGACTCGTGGGGTTCTTATATGACTTATTGTTTCACGTCTTAAGTATATAGAGGCTACCGAGAGTTCGTTCGCGGAGGTACTGCCACCATATCTATTTCTACGCCAGGCAGTAGTGTTCGCATTACTGTGTTCCGGTTTGAAGAGTATTCCAGTGAAATTACAGGCACATGAGACTTACTAACTTTCTGTCTCAGGGTGACGGGCGCAGTGCAGTTCTTTACGAATTGTAACTGTCTATACTATAGGCAGAGATTACCACTTAACATCCTGTGGGCCTTTTGGTTGTTCCGTCACTTTATCCCATAAAAAATAACAATCATGACTTTTTAATGCTTAATATATTATAAGGTTTGGCGAGTCAGCTGCGGTCTGCAGAAGGTTGAACCTTATTAGATGGCCATGCCACCCATACGAGTACACTTTCAATAATATATAACCCTAACATTTAATCTACCTAAGATATTTATGGTAAGTACTTATTTTACAAGCACATAATTTACTACTGATCATTAATTAAGCCCACACATGCTTTAACTTAAATCTATGGTGAAATTAGGCAACTTTAATTTTCATCGGTCTTGTTTTTTCTGGCCCGCCAGGCATTGCGGTGGATTTAGCTCGAAGAAAACAGCTTGTATTCTGCGCAAGTTCATATATGGATATTATGTTTACATTTTTATTTAAAAAAACAGTTAGTTATTGAAAAAACATCCCCGCCGATGGTACTAACATTATTTATATACTAATATCGAATTAATTCGGCCGGCTAATAGTGGTACTATAGTCGCTTGTATGGCAGGGCGACGGGAGGTAAGTTCTGCTAAGTCAACATAAAAACAGACTTATCCGTAACACTTTGTTAACATTTCCTAACTTTAAAAATAAAGAGAAACACGTAACCAATTTAATGACATTTCTATAGAACCATTGGTAAAGTATCGGTTTTTTAATGCGAATCATTTTTGAGATTGGTTCATAAATGATTATGTTTCAAGTAAGAAACAGTAAAACACAACCAAATACATAACCTCCTTCCTTTTTCAGTCGACTTCGATTTAACAATTGAAATTTTACGACGTGCTGCTTATGTGTCATCGTAACACATAGACAACCTAACAATAGAACACGTCCTGAGCCTTAATATTGGCGATTCATCTCAACGACAACTATCTGAAATCATTTTATTTTCAATTCCACAAATTATTAAAGTAAATATTATCGACAACAATAAAGTACATAAAATGTAAGGTAAATTGGCTTACATAGAGCACTGAACCGACGCATAATTAGACATCCATCAGACACTTAATAACCACGCATAGATTGGTATCTAATGCAGCAGCAAAGTCGATGAGCATCAAGTCTCATAGTATAGCTTGATCACGTTGGTAAGTTGCTTTTAACCTCACTTTTGATTTGCAAAAATAGTTTTTGTCAAAACCCTTTTTTTACTCAATGTAAACTTGCGTTTGACAACTGTTTTGTGGTGACGTTGTCTAGGATGTAACACGCAAGCCCAGAGTAGCTATTCACTCGTGACTTGAAGACTCCAGGGTTGTACGTATCGGGAAACACAGACTCGGGCAACGAGTTCCATACCTTAGGACACGCATTAAGAAAGTGGAAGCGTTTTGCTTATAACGGAAGAAATTTCAATTATTCTACAATTTTTCACAGGAATAATGTTTCAGCTGTTCGAAAGTATTCTTTTAACAGCGTTGTCTATGATAAACTGGCGACTAGGCAAGTGACGTCAAGAAAAAGGTTAATCTTCGGATCCAACTTAGTAATAAATTCAAGATACCTATGGTATATTTCTTAATAATAATGGCGACGAGAGGTTAGTCTCATATTCCATTAGAAATATCAAAAGGAAAGAAAAAATAAATCTATACTTATGGTATAAGAATTGATGTAATCTATGTTTTATTTTTTTCGAATTTCGATTCTGAATTTCGTTTTATTTTCCGTAATGATTGTTTCATGTGTAATATTGTATAATGCTAACTAATCGAAGGTTTGTTACCTCACGCACAGAGTTAATAATATTCAAATATTAGACGTAAACACCCGAAGCGACACTTACTTTGGAATGAAACACAGTTGTAATATCGACATCTTTGCTTCCCGCCATAAAGCCGACAGGTTGATTTTGTTGAAGATACGTTTGATTCGGAGATTAGACTACGTGTCGACACTCTTAGATATAATATCAATCTTGCATTATCAGGGTAAATCGGGTTCATCAAAATAGAACAAAACAAAAGAGTCTCAATTTTAAAACGGTTTCTGAATTCAAATCAGACACCCGCGTTGGTTTATTACGCCGATATGTAAATTTTGTACAGCGTCACTACCCTTATAAAGACCCTGTTTGAATTGAAAATTTAGTTGAACGAGCGAGAGTACGCGCCGTTCAGGCCGTGCCAGTGTGGCCACGTCTTTCAGCCAACTCGCTGCTTTCGCGCTGGACGAACGAGAAAAAGTAAATATATTATTCTTTTTTTAACTTGACTGTGAATTAATCGGCGCGAAATTGTTACGTAGGAGATGGTTCCGTTTACGATAAGCGAGTGACATGTCACGTGGTTTTTCGATCCGTCAGTGTGAGAGGGAGACGGGGGATTGTGCGAGAACGAGAAGGACATATTGCGTGCGTGCGTAATCGTAAGTACGTAAACAAAATATTTGCATTAGCATAGTATCTAGGTGTAAGTACGACTAATCAGTCAAAGAGTTGACATCATTATGATATGAATCTAAAGTTATTTTAAAGTGTAAATTACCAAAGGAAAAACGAAACATTTATGCTTAATGTTTTTTTTTCATTAGTTAGTCGTAGTTTAATTTACGGTGGTCGTCGTGGGCTCAGCGTTCAGTGACTTGACTTCTGTTACAGGGCCCTGGGTTCAAATCTCGGTAGGGGCAAATATTTATGTGATGAACGTGATTGTTTGTTCTCGGGTTTTCCATGTTTGTGTATGGTTGTTAATAAATCTGTCGGGGCTTGATCGCGAGAAAAACTTTTAGTAATTTATTTATCTCGACGTTTCGACCAAGTCGCATTGGTCGTGGTAACAAGAAGACTGGTCGACCACAGTGATCGACGAAACGTCTGGAACACAAGTTTCACTTAGACCACGGCCAAACAGCCCGGAAGCAATACATACAACATGCAACGCCGGCCGTGAAAGCCTTAGAGTTTACATGAATTAGTATTGTATATTCGTAGGGTATACCCAATAGCTACCTATCTATTATAACTCATCACTTCTCCGTTGCTGCATCAAACATTTCTCGGCCAACTAATATATAAAATATAATAACATAATTGGCGAAAAAAATAAGTAAGCTAACTAATAATAATGAGTACGAGATCAATCTCAAGAATAATATTTTTTTCTTATCAACCATTTCACAGCGAACCCGCGGCTTCGGAAGGTGGTAAGGTACTTTCCAATTGCCACACGCATGATTAGCTACCGCCCTCAAGTTGAAAAAATTGTAGTGTGTAATTCGTTGTTAATTCAATTTAATTCAATTCATTTATCCCGTGCATAAATTGGGTACAATAATACAGGTTATCTACAGAGCTCCATTTTCTGCCTTTCGTGCGCATTGTGTAGGTAATATGTGTAGCACATGCTTAAAACAATATACACCAAAACACATTTTTTTTTTAAAGTCGCAGTTATAATGTCTTGAGGTAATTAAAAAAGAATCGTTATTATATTATATATAACATAATCCAAAGCTTACGTAATTCTAAACTCTTAAATTTATCATTTAAATATCCTATACTATACTCTATACTATACTATAATATGATTTACGTTGTAGCGTCTCACGGAGCTGTTCTTATGAGCCACCGAACATTCTAGCGAATTCCACATTCAACCACATCGTCATACACAACATTTTCTGTCTAAAGAAAGAATCGTTAGGGCTTCAAAAATCATTACTAATGCTTATCTACTATAATGGCTGGAGGTTTTATGATAACTTCTTTGTTTACTTGTCTATATATTATTATGTATGTATTTAAAGTCGACCCCATCGCACGAATTCACATTTGAAGATAAAGGCTTTCTAGCAATTGGATACTTCGCGGTGTCCTGTAGGTTAATAAAAAGCTACATCAATATTATAGCTCCATTTTCCATATCAAAACAAGTGATGAATGAGAAGCATAAAGACGGCACCGCGGCGTCACGTCCGCCATGACGCCGCCGTGACGCCGTGACGCCGTGACGCTATGACGCGACACGTGACTTCGCTTCCAGCTACAACGTGCAAATATCATGCAATATTAAATACCGATAACAGTACATTTATGAAAACAACCGAGAAAATTAAAAAGCAAAAGTGGAATCATGTAGGGTGAAGGTCAAAACCCTCAGACAATAGAAACATGTATAATGGTAGAATCACAAAACTTGCTAATCTTCGCAAAAATCTTGCTGCACTGTTGGGAAGTATTGTCTAATAAGGTCTGGCGAATCCCCCAATAACAGAGTAATCAAGGCAGATCACCAGTGGATGCTTAGGTATTTTAGGGAAAAATTTGATTAATCATCCACAATGTCTATTTTCGAATCAAGATAACAACCATACAATAGTACCAATAGTAGCAGTTGTAGGGAGCATTGGTCAAAACATGCAGTATGCGTCACAGTTCCTTCCTACGTGAGGGCATGAGGCTCGTACCAGCCCAGACAAAGGCATTGGCATACATATGATTGATATATTTTTAGCACTCTTGGATGTATTTAATTACTATGGGTTACTATGGATTTTCTACAATCTGGAAGTGTTCACGTTTAGAATGAAAAAATAACTCCTTAAATAATTCGTTACTTAAATGAGAAATTTTATTAGTGAATTAATTTAATTTTAAAAATAAATATCTTAAATGACTATTAACTTATAATTTTACTGGTATGAAAATCTTAGCAAGAACTATGTTAATTAATGACCGGTTCAAAAACTTAGTAGAAAGCTCAGGAATAAAAAGCAGGTTAGTAGGAAAAACGTATTGCACCTTAAGATATAAGTAAAACCTTCCAATATGACTATCTATATATATTCACCCCACACCTAGTAGGAGGCGTTGTTTAAGACCGCTTGCATCACAACTGCAGCCTTTGACACGAGCGTCAGAACAGACTCATTATGCGCAGACACCTTGCTTCAAAGCAGACCCTACCGACTCACCCTTGAGCCCTCATCGCGTCAACCCTACAACATTATCATGCAAATTCCAATTTTAAACCACTTGTTATCTAGTTAGCGACGAAAAATACCTAACTGCACCCCAAATTAGCCCCCGGCTGTCAACTAAACCGTAAATAATCGATGGCGATTGACAAACGAAGCATTCGGCTGTCAAATTTTGTATGTAGCAAAATGGATGCAGACTTATCGACGTCACATTGGAATCATTCTTGTGTCTTATTGCAATGGGATAGCGCTTATAGTTCTGTACTTGGACGGTAGCAGAGTATAGGTTGTTAGGTGCGTAATGGAGGTCTTGTTATGTTAATGGGAGCCCTAAGGCGGTGGGCATAAGGGATGCATGTGCAAGATATTGGAGTGGCCATCGGGGGGGGTAACGAACGTCCATAATCGAATGTTCGGTGCGGCACTAGACCGGTAACGGTGAACTCGTGGGAAATCTAGAGTGGTCTATGATCTATGAATATTGTGTCATTCATTTTTGTACAATAATAATAAGCTTTATTTATTCCATACGAAGATTAATTTCAATACTATTATAAAATGTTACACGTAGCATAAAAATGATGAGGTTTAACAAATATATTAAACTAGTTATATTATTGAATAACATTGGTAATAATATTTTATTTCCGCATATAAGGCTTCCTGCGCTTGCATCCTTGCGTCATAAGATTGTTTGTACGAAGCTATGACAGCCTTCGGTATGAGCGTTTGGTGTCAACCTGACGTTCTCCGGATTGAACTTCTCAAACTTAACTTTCTTTCTTTCTTTCTTTCTTTTCTTTCTTTCTTTCTTTCTTTCTATCCGGCCGCATCTTGGCTGAGCATCAAGTGTGACAACACGCAATAGAAATTAAAACTTGATGTACATATTTGGGGGAGGCATATGTCCAGCCGTGAACGTCCTATGGCTGAGATGATGATGATGATGATGATGATGACTCCACTGCACAGAGCGCTAGCGCGACTAAACGTGATGGTCAGTGATTGTTCTGCAGATATATTTTT
This sequence comes from Apeira syringaria, assembly GCA_934044485.1. NCBI lineage: Eukaryota > Metazoa > Arthropoda > Insecta > Lepidoptera > Geometridae > Apeira > Apeira syringaria. The sequence goes on from OW203678.1 coordinate 805,166, forward strand.
CCACTCCGAGACAGAATATTTGGTCATAGCCGGCGCTTATCTCCCGCCTGCTCTCTACTGTTACAACTACTACTGTGGTTATTTACATATCTAAAACTTGGCAAAAAACATATAAACACGATACTGTGCATTTAACTGTTAATCCTCTTTGAGTCTGAAAACTATCGCGAGTTTCTTCCATAATTGTAATGTAACAAACCGACTAGGACTCACGTGGTAAACACTGGAAAATTACTCTCCTTACTGTTTACCACATGAGTCCTAGTCGGTTTGTTACATTACAATCCTTTTTTAGTGAACAACATTTTTAGAAATACAGATTTAGTTTTTCATATTCAGATAAACAAGTCTACAATATATACCAGTAAAAGGTTACAAAACAACATATTTATGTTTTTAATAAAAAATATTGTTTAACACGGGATACGCACCATGATTTAGATTTTGATTGAGTTCCCGATATTTCGGTGCGGTTCCACGCACCACGATCACGGAGAGACTGAAGAAAGCGGTAGATGTAAAAATATATTAAAATGAGACATATCATGATCTAAATCATGGTGCGTATCCCGTGTTAAACAATATTTTTATTGTGAAAAGCCATGAAAGTTTAAAACTATGTTTTTAATGTTGCTCTAACCACATTACTTCGTACTTTTAAATTTTTGAGGAAAAAACAGAGCGATCTAATCAACCTTTACTGACCTCATCCTGATTAGTGCGGGGGTCTGAGTGTGATAAAAAAATAATTTCATACACAGCCAAAGCAGGCCTCATATTATTTTGAAGAAAAATGTATCATAATTAGATTATGCGGATAAGAAATAACCATTAATTAAATTCTAAATAACTTTCTGTTTTCTTTAAATTTATTTTTTGACCTCTCAGTATAACTAATAAAAGTACCATTACTATTTTCTTATTCCTATCACTTCTAGAAACGAAAGATTTCGCTGAAAAATATTATCTTATTGGCCTTCATACGAGTCGCCGCATTAAAATAACAAGTGCACCGTTCACAAACGTTTCCAAAACTATTTTATCTGTTATATTTTAAAATAAATAAAGGGCAGCCGCAATCGCCGCCGGCAGACGATTAAAAAAACATTGGCATCGTCGAGCACGTGTTATAAATTATCAATATCCCATGATAAAACAAGCCCACGGGTACTCTGTTTATGTTTATCAGACTTTTTTCAAACAAAACTTGGCAGCTCATTTTGGAAAATTACCACAAATAAAACAAGAAAAGGAATATTAATAATATAAAAATGCGTTTATATAGGAAAAAACTATACAAAAGAAAAAAAAAGAATTTTAGCAGAGCGTGGTTTCGATCCACGGACCTCTGGGTTATGGGCCCAGCACGCTTCCACTGCGCCACTCTGCTCTGTGATATAGCGTTCGAAATAGCCCTTGTGTTTACACGATCTTGTACTAAGTATATTGACTAATTTTAATGGTAGTAGACAGTGATACCGAAACATTTTTTACTCACTATCGTCATCGTAACGCAATAGTAAGTAACTCAGCACAAAACGATACCAACTTGTATATAACTGTGAAGCAGAAAATTATGGTTTGTACGAACAATGTTATTAGACGGCGATGACATAAAAAATGACCAAACCGTGACCCGAACGAGTCATGCTCATGAATCACCATCAAAATCGTATTTAAGATATACCGCAGTGTGCAATAGGTAGGTAGGTACATTATTTATTAAAACCCATATTTTATAACCACGTCAGTTCATCAGATATATTATAGTATGGATGTTTGTTATTCTTTCACACCAGTACAGATGGACGGATTTGGATAAAATTTCATACAAAAGTATTATAGTCTAATTTGTATCGCCAAAAATGTATGATTTCTTTGCGATGACTGAGGTCATGGGAAAACCGAATTCCATATGGGTGAAACCGCGGGGCGCCGATAGTTGCTTGTCAAAGAATACTTGACAAGTTTTATTGCTACAGACATTAATGTACAAAAAGTCCTAGACTGTCCCAAATGAATCCTTCATGCACTGACAATTTAGATGAACCGATGGCATGACGTTGACAGAAGAAGCAAACCGCTTCCAACCGTTCCTTGCTGAGTTCAGGGACAGCTTGAAACCAGCATTATGTCGTCTTACGGTTAAAATGATGCCAATGCTACCTTTATTAACTCAATTAAAACCAATAAATGAACTTTGATTTCCCCCCTACAGTAAGTGTGAAGTGGCACTTAACTGTTTTTATCTCGACAGTATGTACTCTACATGTTTGAAAACCACTCGAAAATACTTCGATCGGAATTAATGTGGAATAATCGCGACACGGGAATAAAGGAGTGGTATCGGGAGCCTCGGGCGAAATGTTTACGGTACACCGGCCTTCAATAATCACTAATAAAATACAGTACATTTTGTGAAGTGCGTTGAACTTGTTCAAATATTTTACGATTACACAGTGTGTGACGTAAAGGATAACGAGCTACCAATATGACGATGACGGTCGCTGTGGCGCAGTGGTCAGTGTCAGTGACATGACTTCTGTGTCTCCGGGACCCTGGGTTCGAATCCCGGCAGGGACAAACATTTGTGCGGAGAGTGTAGATGTTTGTGTGGTGTGATTGTGTGTGTTCTTGGCGTAACACTGACGCCTACACTGAACTTCGGAAGCTATATAGAGTCTAAGGCGCAGTTGGCTGCCGAAAAGTTAGGCATATTGGCTAAGGTGAGACAGTACTTCACGCCGGGGCAGTTGCTTAGTCTATATCAAGCACAAGTCCGGTCGTGCATGGAGTACTGTTCGCATCTCTGGGATGGTTCAGCCAAATACCAACTTGAAGCTTTGGACTCAATAGAAAGGCGAGCCAAAAAGGTCATTGGTAGCGACTCTCTGGTCGAACATAGGCTACAGAGTCTTGAACACCGACGTAGAGTTGCTTGCCTATCGGTTTTCTATCGGATATATTTCGGCGAATGTGCACTGGAATTACACAATTTAATTCCACCTTCTCCATTCTATCATCGGTCAACCAGACGTACGACTATGCGCCACCGCTACCCTACTGCGCACCGCGACGATGTGGTCGAAGCTAAAATCACTCGTTATGTTGTCTGACTCAAAAGGAGCTGTTTTTTGCGCCTGTTCGCTTGAACACACTGTGTGCTTGGAGGCAAAAGCCTAATTCAAAGCCTGCATGTAATAACCGTAATGCCGACGTGAAGTCGCTAGTTTATCGGTCTTTTATCGGATACATTTCGGAGAGTGCGCTCCGGAGTTACATGATTTGATACCTCCATCCCCATTCCATCTGAGAACAACTACACGGACGGCAGTGCGACATCTATACATGTTAGACGTTCCAACTTGTCGCACGAAGCGTTTTGCTTCCACATTCATAGTGCGTACAGCTAATGAGTGGATTTCATTGTCTCAAACTGTCTTCCCGCATAAATACAATCTGGGTGTCTTCAAGTCACGAGTTAATAGGTATCTTCTGGACAGGCGTGCTCCATTGTAAACCGCATCATCACTTAGAATCAGAATCAGAATCAGAATCAGAATCAGAATCAGAATAATTTATTGACAACTGATAAAAATATTACACATTTTTTGCACGATGGTATTGCAAGAGAGTGATATCAGCTTACCCGTATCGGGCATTCAATGTTGCATATTATAACTAATTATTACAATATTAATATGTCAAGATAATCATCTTTAAAAAGTAATTTCACATACAATTTTATATGACATAGGTTGTATTAATTTATTTCAAGATTACAGCATTAATATTTAAATGGATTATGCTAATTATTACATTGCCTTATTGAATCATAATATTCATAACAAAACGTCAGTAGACTTATCTCGAGACATGAATTCTTTTAAGTCATAAAATACATTCTTTATTAGCCACTGTTTCAGTTTTTTCTTAAATATAGTTTTACTAGTTATGCCCGTGATATGACTTGGCAATGTATTGTACACATATATAGCACTGATATATGAGCTTTTCCTATAGATCATGCAGTTTATGACAGGTATGTACAAATAATCAGGCCCTCTTAACTGTGTGCTTCTAGTGCGCATTTCCGATTTCCTTTTAAATAAGTGCATATTATTTCTAACAAACATTGCTAACTCCAAAATGTAGATTCCTGTCAAAGTTAAGAAACCTTGTTCTCTAAATAAATTTCGTAATGTTTCATCGCTATTTTTATTGTATATGATTCTTAAACATCTTTTTTGAAGTATAAATGTTTGATGCACATTAACAGAGTTACCCCAAAAAATGATGCCATATATTAGCAAAGGGTAAATGTTTCCATAATATGCACTTTTTGCGACATCAACAGACGACACATCTATTAACACTGACAAGGCGTAACAATAACTGGATAGCCTTTTGTTAATTTTTTCTACATGTGACTTCCAATTTAAATTTGTGTCCAGAGATACTCCAAGAAAATCTGTTTCCTTAACAACATTGATTTGATTATTATCTATATTTATATTAAGTGGGATCGGTTCAGTCATGTAATTGTGAAATTGCATCAATTTAGTCTTAGATATATTTGTTTGTAGGTTTAGAGTGCTTAGCCATTTCTTGATTTCGTGGAGAGAATTGGTTATATCCATAGAATAATCAGCAGTAGTAATATTTTTAAACTCTTTGACAAATAATATTGTCGCATCATCTGCGTAAAGTACAGTTAAGTGTTTTAATAAGGTCGATAATTCATTTATATAAATCAAGAACAGAAGAGGACCTAGGATACTTCCCTGAGGGACACCCAGAACTACTTTCTGCTTATGTGACTGAATAGTTTCAATTGTCTTTGTACTTCTATTAAAGTTAACCAAAACAGTAGTTTGTGTCCTATCTTGAAAGTAAGAACAGACAAGGTCATACGCTGTACCGCGTACACCAATTTTATGAAGTTGTTGGAATAAGATAGCGGGCACAACGTAGTCAAATGCTCTCGTCATGTCGAGAAACAGGGATGTACATCTTTTCTTTTTATTAAGTGATTCCCATACTGCATTCAAGAGAGTATACATTGCCATTGTTGTTGACGTTCCTTTACGAAACCCGAATTGATTACAGCTCAGAATTTTACTTTTGTTAAAGAAGTTTTGTAATCTATCCGAAATAACACTTTCGAATATTTTGGAAAATGCTGGGAGTAAAGCTATGGGACGGTAGTTATTCGGATTGTCTTTTGAACCTTTTTTATGTATCGGTTTTATTATTGTGATTTTCAAATTTCTTGGAAAACAGCCATATTCAAGCATGAGATTTACTACATATACTAAAGGTTTTACAATATGATTTGCACATGCCTTAATTACTTGCATTGTAATTCCGTCATGACCGCAGCTTTTCTTATTTTTTAATCTTTTTATTATATTGATTATGTCTTCCGTATCGGTGGGCTTCATGAAAATACTACCACATGCTGATTTGTACGATGCAGACGGCTTATAATTTGTGTTGCTAATACTTTGTGTTGTAAATAGTTTGTTGAAAAAATTTGCAATATCAATTTGATCAGTTATTTTTTTCCCGTTATCTTGTATGCATTCTATTGTCTGTTTGATTTCATTTGTCTGCGTAGTGTGCATTTTTATCAAGCCCCATGTAGCTTTAGCCTTATTAGTACTGTTTTGTATATATTTAATATTTGATTTTCGTTTAGAAATTTGGATAGATGACTTCAATATCCTTACATATCTTTGATAATAATTAACCCCTGTAATGGTTTTCTTTTTTTGAAGTTGAACGTACAAATGTCTTTTTACCCTACTAGATTTAGCCAATCCTTTAGTTTTCCAATTTGGTTTACGTTTGTAACTAACTACTACTCTCTGTAGGGGAAAGCATAAGTCATATATCATTTTAAATATATTGAAAAATGTATTGTACGCATTATCAACATCTCTCTCCTCGTAAACTGCTGCAAAACTAACCTGAGAAATGTATTTTATAAAAATATCTAAATTTGTATCTATCCGTCTTTTGTACTCATACCAGAACTTTTCCTTGTAACTGAGGCTACATGGTAAAGTTATTAATTGGCCAGTATGATCTGAAAGGCCAGTTCTAATAACTTGTGATTCGTATGTTTTGGTATTTGTAATGATGTTATCTATGCACGTATTTGAGTGAAAAGTTATACGAGTGGGTTCATTAATAGTACAATGAAGATTATAGGCTCTCAATATGGAAAGAAACTCTGTTGTATATTTATCAATATGTAGTATATCGAGGTTAAAGTCTCCAACAAGGATGATCTTTTTATGTAGTTTGCGCGACTTTCTCATTATTTTGAATAAAATTTTGTCTAATATCTCAATAAATACATTGAAATCACCCTTAGGTGGGCGATATATACAAATTAACGTGAGGTCCAATTGTGGTATAGCTATTCCACAACATTCAATAATTCTTTGGACAGAAGTTTCAACAAGCCAATCCAATTTGCAATATTTTAATGATTGTCGAACAAATATGCAAACTCCACCTTGTCTAACTTCATTTCGGGAGTAATGTGCAACCAGCTCATAGCCTTCTACTTTGATAATTTGTTGGAATTTCGTTTTCATAAAACTTTCTGTGAAGCATAGCACATCCAAATTTTTGTTGAAGGATTTCAGAAACATTTCAAGGTCATTAATTTTTGATTTTATGCTCCTAATATTCTGATGAAAAACTCTAAATCCATTAAGTAATTTATCTACCGATTTACTTACGAAAAAACTGTGATTCATCAGTTTGTGTATATTGCGACATCACTGAAGATGTTTTTGTGCAAGGTATTTCATTCTCAATCGCAGGTCGAGAACAATACTCCAGGTATAGCCGTCTGTAGTCCAGACGTAAAAGCTCCCTTAGAATATCTCTAGACAAGTTCCTTATACGGTGCTTAGGTAAGTTGTGTTCATAAGATGTGTAACCCGCCATTGTCGACCAACAAAATTGATTGATTAGATAAGTGTACATTGAATGTAAAATTTTTGAGTTTAAATGTTTGTTCATATATACTTCAGATACGATTACGTTAGTATTTTTTAATTGTTTGATTGCATAGTATAAATGAGATTGTAAATTTAAGGGATCTTTATCATTAGATCCTGCCACAAGCACTACATAGTCCGCCTTGGTCAATGATAAACAATATCTTAAGTTTGATTCCACTATTTCGTTCAGAGGTGCCCCGGGCTTTATAACAGAAAAAACATCGTAATTTTGTCCTAGAAGACTTCGGAGGGATTTGTTTAAGCCTTTTCCTTCTTCATCGCCAAGAATTACTACATTTTGCTTTACTAATTCTACGACATGATTCATTTTGATTTTGGTTACAATTTTTCCATGGCTCTTTGATGATTCGTTGCATAAGTCCAGTGTATTTGTAGTAACTCCTTCAGTGTATTTGTGACGTGTGACGCCATTTTTATCAGTTTGCTGATTTAATACTGGAGGTTCTTCTAGAGTATTTGGTATAAGTTCAGCTTCGTTACCAATGTTTTTTTTACGAGCTATGGGGAGAGACGAACTTGTGTCTTCTCGAGTATGTATGGCATTTGATGAGTGAGGTTTATGGGCTTCTTTTAACAACACATCGTTGCTGCTGGTTGTAGGTGAACTTTCGCAAGATGCATAAGGTATTTTTTTTCCTAATTTTGTCTTGAAGATTACAGGAGAACTGTGACATGATGCAGACGTTTTAGTAGGCCTATTTTTAGTTGAGGGAGAGTGCGTAACATGTGTTCCATTTGTCTTGTTGTTTTCGATGCAACTTACACATAACTGTTGCAAGGGAGACAAGCTACAGTCAGTGGGTAATTGTGGATTGCCTGTACCTTGTGTTATTTTTTTTTTTTTTTTTTTTTTTAAAGCCTCAATAGTAATCTTAGTTTGTTCCCATTTCTTCTTAAGCTCCTGGTTTTCCAGGGACAGTCTGTCTATCTCTAAGTTTGCACTGGACAACTTTTCCCTAGTACTGGACAATTCCTCTTTTAATTCTATGACTTCTAACTGATTGCCGGCTGATAGGTTTGGTAAACTTCTCACAGAGCTATCCAGTAACAAGGAATTATATGTTTCGCTTTGATCCAACGTGATGTCATTAACTGTTGTGTCTTGTATGGAGCTATGTGATTTAGTTCTAGGCCGTCGGGTCGTAATGTTGCTAGAGTATATTGAGCTATTTAGCGAAGCAGTAGTTGTTGCAGGGGCTGTAATACACGGAACACACTTCCACGCATCTCGTTTTTCCTTCTCCATCAAAATATATCTCTTATAGGCGACATTGGCGCTCTCCAGATCATAAGTCCTATAGCAGGATACACATTTTATATAAATCGCTCTATTTCTTTCAGTTTCCATTTCAGATGTACTTAAATAGATCAGTAGAAATATTTTCTCAGAATAAAATCTATCACGCTAACAATACAACATAAACATTAAATGTCCCTGGAACACAGAGTGCAAGTGTGTTATTGTAAACACGTAACAGTTTCGCTTCTCATTAATACGCGCTTCTATGAGTAGATAAAATAGTCTCATCTTAAAATCAGATGAGATAGTGGTCAAACGCCACCTGATCCCAATAAAAAAAGCTTTTGCAACAATGTTAGATGGTAACTGGAAAGTACCCATGCTGTGGATTTATAAACGTTTTTTGATTGATATTGATAACTAGCTGAGCTAGTCATCTGCTGCGCTGCTGGTTTTACCCGCGTGGTGATGAATGTGGATGAAAAGTAGCCTGTGTGTTATTCTGGGACCTGAAGTATCTACATACCAAATTTCATCCAAATCCGTCCAGCCGTTCTGGCATATAATTATATAGTCATATCGCGTCTTATAATAACACTCAGGACACTGTCTTAATCTGTTACTCGTATGTAAAACTTAATCTCTATTTTCCTTAGTCGCGTCATCTTGAGAACGGCTGTACCGGTTTCGTAAGAAAATATGGAACATTTTGTAGAATATTTTAAAATTACGGAAATAAATATTATATAAGATATATATAATACGTAATGTATGGTAACGGGAAAACCGTAGCCCACGCGCGTGAACCCGCAGTACACAGCTAGTATTGATACACATTTTAGTATAAATAGAAACTAAGTGCCGTAAAAGCAACGACGCACTATTTTTTTTTACTATGAAGGTTTATCATTCTTCTCTAACTTTCTTTTATTATGTCCCATTCCGCGCCGATAATATATCATTTCCAGGTAAATCATTATTTATATAATATTCATTTTGATACGCGTGCTACTTATCAAATGAATCAAAATCAAATAAAAACAATTGTTTCTAATAAACAATTGGTAATCCTTTTTCGTGGACTTAATCTTTTTAAGATTTAACCTAATCCGACACGACATTACAGCTGCAATAAAGGCGGACAGGACACAGAATAAACCATATGTACAATAGTCATGGGTTGTACCATAGTTAACTTATCGTTAGACACACAACTATTTCATAGTTCAACCAAATATCTCCCACAGTTTAGGCCACAGTCACTAAGAGATATAATGTATATTGTAGTACAAAATAAGAGAATACTCTCGATGATACGCCACAGCTTAAGTTATAATTTCTATGTGTTTACGCATTCGCTTGCAGCTTAGTTCACAGTTACTTATAGCCGTTAGATTAGCCATTCTAATACTGTAAGAAGCGTCACAGCGCACAGTGGGGTACCTTGGCACGCAGCGGGGTATCATTGTGACGTTTTATTGGCGTCCACAGCTCCCCCGATGGGCGAGCATTGTCAATGTTACCCGCTTACTCTGGCTTATATCGGCTCATAACCCCAAAAACGTAGATAATGCCACAGTTACTTCGTCGTCCTCTCAGTTGGATTTTAGTAACTATTTGACAAGCAATGGTCGATGAGAGTATCGGTATCAGGCAATGATCGAACTAGTTAAATCTACCCTTCTTAGTAACTATCACATACACTGTGTTCTCTGATCAATACTAATAATTTAAGTAAGGTTAAAAATTCGATATTTTGACTAGAAAACAATGATGCTACGAATGGTTTACACGCATACTACCCTGGCTACTACGGTGATGATGTGATCTATCATTTTTTGCCAGATATTTTTTTTATATCACACTCAGACCCCTGCACTAGGATTCCCTGTACCGCGGGAGGCATGGACACGCACAATCACAGCACACAAACCCGGGACAAGCACTCACCGAAAAAATATTTGCCCCTGCCGGGATTCGAACCCGGGGTCCCGACGACACAAAAGTCAATGTCACTGATCGCTGCGCTACGGCGACCGTCGTTTTTCCACAATTGATTGTTACACTCAATGAATTTCTTTAGAAAGTCATCACATTAATCGATTAATCGGTATGGTTAATAAAAGTTTATAAGGTCATTGGTTACACTACACAAACAGGTGCCAATTTTCTTATTTACTAATACAAGCAATTTCATAAACAATGCAATTGCAACTCCAGTTTCTCAATAAATAAACATATTTTTATTTATTAAATAAATATGACTTGAGAAAACGATAGTTATATATACAATCCAGTAGACTTCAAGCGTTTGTGTACTATGCTATGCCCAACTGCTGTCCCAGGTAGGGACAGGTCATCTCTTGGTCCAGTTATATTTGTATAAAGATTAACATCATAAACTACTTTATAATTCATCCATGTAGTATAAATTAGTTTTTACAAGCTCCGAAGTCACCGTAACCAAAGGGTTGTTGACACAAGGGTGCATTACGTACGAGTCATAACGCAAAATTAAAACTTTTCGATACATTGCGCTCTCACAATGGCGACATTGTGCCGTTGACTAAATACTCTGTATTAAGGTGTCGTTACTCAAATGACACCCCTTATAAACTCTGTGATATTTCTCATTTAACCGTGTCATCGCATTTGAGTTCTTGTGTCTTCATGCTTAGAATATAGTTTTGTGTTACGCATGATGGAAGTTGTGTCGATGTGAAGTATAAGTATACGCAACAACAATGTTTTGCATAGGGTTGAGGCTACTTAATAAATTATGTCAGCAATTGTATTGTATTAACCAAGTTTTAAAACGTTCCGCAGTACTTATTGAACTGTTCAAATAATAATTTGTTTTACAAGTGGGTAAAGTTGATTTTTGGATTGAGTGCTTGGATTGAAATCTGAGCAAGCGGAGGGTTCTAGGATTGAACCACGAGCGAAGCGAGTGCTCCAAAAATAGAACCCTGAGTGTTACATTTTCCTCACCGACATCGATGAATAAGACTAGCAACTGACAGCTAGTGTGGTCAAAAATATTTATTTTCGATTATCACCTTCGATTAGGAATTTCTGATCCTAAATTGTCACAGGTATTATTGCAATACATGATTACCTATTTTTATGATTACTGTATGAACTATGGAATAAAATAGGGCCGCAATTTAGTGTACTTACCTACTTATTTTCGTCCGTATGAATATTCTCGCAACCGATGCCTCCAGTTTTTGCCACATATTAGTCGAGTCATATTCGGCAGATTGCAAAATACTGTATTTTGTTCCCCCAGCATCATTCATAAAATAATAGTGGACGTCATCAAAAGGGACGTTTAACAAATGATACTACGTACTTCTATTGTTAAACCTTTTATTATTTTGCTCGTACTTTTCATCTATCCATTCGGAAATGTGATAAGAACTCAAAAGTTGCTGACCAACTTTAGTTCTTGTATGTTCGTATTGACAGTTTAGTTTTCAGTGAGTTGTCTGTACAGTTCTTTGTGTTTTATTTTCACATGATTTGCAATGTGTACGGCTAATAAGTCACATGTGTATAATTATTATTTTATTGCTCGCTATCCGAATGCAAGTCATGTTCGTTTATGTTTGGGTGATGTGTCTTTAGCTTTTTTGCTTTCCTTTTTACTTTTCATCGCTGTCTCATTGTTTTGGTCGAGCGTAGGACGTATTATGTTCTCAGTTTTGATTTGTGACGCTGGTTTTATGGCTGTAGTTAAATTTATACCCTATGCTCAAACCTTTAAGGGTATTTTAAAGTGTAGTGTTGACTCAAGTATTTCACTGTATTGTTTCCGAGACGTCAAGGTTTATAGGATAATAATAATTATCATACCGTATCAATTTTGGTCTTGGGTGTTGAATGAAATTGTCTCTTATTATAACTTAAAATTTGTCTTATAATAATTCGAATATATGTTTCCCATTAGATTTCAGAATCTATATAAAAGCCATCTAACAATGCTGGAGAGTGGAGACTAGTGCCGCTCAACCAATTAACGCATATGTTTACATACACACATAACGACATGTCTATTTCTCGAAAGGGTAGGTAGAGATAATCAATTTACCATTACTGCTTTCCAAACTTATATGTTCCTTGATTCCTTCACTCTCAATTGAATTGTCGATCCACCGGCTTAGATAAAATGCAGATTCAAAACAATCAAAATTCAGCCACACATTATTCAATAAACTTTGATGGCTTAGTTGTCACTAAGCCATCAAAGTTTATTGAATAATATGTACCAAAGCAAAGTATGTTTATTTATATCCAATGTAAGGTTTGGTCGATGAATAATAGCGGTGTCATTAACTCTTTTGTGTGCCTTTCAAATCTCTTTACTACTGAATGTTATCAGAAACGTTTTACTCTAATTTATCAATAGTATGGTATCTAGTACGCACGATGAACCCTCCACCGTTGTAAGTTCTATTAAAAGTATTCACTCTCTTTTTTATCTGAGATTGGTATTTTTGTGACAGGACAAACCCGTCACATTACAAATGCTTAGGATACAACCCCAGATACCAACTCATAAGGCAAACTTTCTCTACTCGAGCACCACAAGGTTCACTTGGAAGCAATGTGTGCGTCCAGAATCATTCCACTACACACATTTTGACGCAGTTATTTTAACTCTTTCCGACATTCTAGAACGTGCCATTTGTTAATGTTTATGGCTTTAAGAAATTCCCAAAAATATAGGTGCTATATTTCTGTGCAATATATTTATTTCGGGAAAGGGATAGAACTATGTTAGCCGATTAATCAAACGCCAGCATCAATAGCCAGTGTTTTATGTCAGTATGCTTTAGGGCGTGTGTCCACCAGCGCGTGGACGTAGGCGCAGACGCGGGCAGCAGTTAGTCGTCGATACCATCGACACGTGGCGCAACCATTGTGGGACGCGTTTCTCGCGGTGCTTGTAGTATGCGAGATTATGATAGTTTTATTCACGACTTCGTTTGTACAGAATAAGTTAACCTAAAACTACTAGTAAACTACAAGTTAAACTAAACTAAAAAGTTAACCAACTGATCATTGCTATATATTCGATTAAAGTAGCGTTTTTAATGGTACGGTCACAGTGTTTACAGGAAAACAGCTTATCTATATTAATAACAAATCTATGTATGTTACAAACGGTCCCAAATTCTTTGCAGTACCTATAGGCAAAATTATTTTGTAACAAAATTACTAAAAGACTGACTGAGATGTTTAGAACTTACGTCATCAATTTGAACTGTAAAGCTTCTACATTTAGCGTGAAACGAAACCTTAATGTTAAAAATGAGTAGAAACGTGGCATTTTTTTCTCATGCTTGCTCATAGATAAACTGCAGTCCATATGCAGTTCATAAGTATGTTTGATTTTGGAGTACAATCGTGCGCCCAGCCGTTCGCTACTCGTCTCGTAAGCTCACGAGCCGAGAGCTCGCGAACTACCCAGCAATTGCAGCTCCCAGGGTAGGCACGTGCTGTTCATTATTTTCGCGCCGAAATGCGCCAACAATGCATTGTGCGGAGATTAGGCGCGAGGAGGTGTTTGATGCGTTTTGTTTTCTGTGGGATGATTTTTGGTGTATGAATTAAGACTTTCACACGTTTGGCATTTTCTCTCTATGACAATATAGAAATAATTATCATCTCCATAAATTGATAAATTTTACTTACAAATAACCATGATTTCATAAAGTTTAAATCAAATATTAATATGAGCCGATTTGTCGTCAAGTATACGAGGTTAGAAAAGTATAAATGAATAATAATTACCATTATTTAATTACATATTTATTTAAGACATGTTTCATATACCTATAAGCATTTTTTTAAGATTTATAATCCAAGTTTTGTGTTTCACCAGTGTGTCATATTGTTATCAATTGCATTTTAAAGACACTGCAAATTTGACCACACGCTGTTATTTTACAATTTGACATAAAGAGTCAATATCTGACATCTCCGCTCTAAAAAGAATCGTGCTCCAACCCTCCCTCGGTCACACCGCGGCCGGCCGCGCGCGCGTATCAATAGCGGGTTTGTTTTACCCCGCGTCCTTTATTAGACACCCCATACGAAAATATTAACCATTACACTATTGTACGGTGCTGGTGGGCGGGACTGGCCATATTTATTATTTTTGTCACCATTTGGCCATTGTGCGCGGGATTATAGCGGCATTTAGATGAAATTGGGGATAAAGCACGCTAATCTCCGATCGAGGCATCGATTTTTTGACGTAACGCTAGTTTTTGTGATTTGTACATGTACATTTAATTTCACTTTAACTTTTCGGCGCGAACAAATATTCTATTATGTGATATATATATTGTCGATTAACTGAGACTTCAGGGATACCATTATATACTTAGTACCATTTTTGTAGCCTTTGACATTTTATTTTACATTAATAACAACAACTATAATCGTAGCAAAGCGTTTATCTGTGTTACTGTGAAAGGAAGAACGCGTTGTCATATCGCAAAACTCGGTATGTAATAAAAATACCGTAATTTTTATCGGTACTTTTATCAACCATACCCATCTGAATTCATCAAGCTGATTGGATATTACTCATATACATATGTGTCATACACATTATATCATATACAATTATATATAGACATTTGAAAATGATTAGAATAATAGGATAAAACTACACACGCAGTTTTGTGCTAACTGATAATTGATACTTTTTAGTAGTTTTAAGTTATTCTGGTATTGTTGACTAAAAGAAATACAAATGAAAAATATTACATCTCCAAATATCATAATCGAGGATTTCGCTCGCACACGCTGGATACAGGCTATCCTCGTAAAAACATCCTAATCAGAAAGGCCATAATCCAACGCGACTTGGCAGGAGGATAGTAGCCACCCCGGTGTTGGTGTGCTCAGACAGCTTTAGCGTCCCTCACATGGTCTAACGATCAACTCTTTATCGGTCAATATACTACAATATAGCTGAACAAAAGTCAGAATATACTAACATAGTATATTCTGACTTTTGTTCAGAGCAAAAAATGTAAAAATATCTATAAAGAGCATTACGCTTCATTTAGAATTCTAACATGTATAGAAGTCATACATGATAAGATCCATAAATAAACGAAAATCAACAATATAAAATATCTTAATATAATTAAATACATTTAAAATACATATAAAATACAATACAAATACACAACACAGTTAATAATGCAAGTGGATCGCATCCACCCACAGTGTAGACGCATCCAATGAGCGAACAATGCGCTATCCCACCTATCTACCAGTGTTTTAAGAATGATGTTGCATATAGCAAGCACAAAAATATATGATAGAAAGTTGAAATGACAGTAATATATGAAACATAGAACTGATGGCTAATGGGTCCTGAAAGTTAACAAAAAATACCGAAACTAAATGATTTTGTCTTGTTGTAAATCAATAAGTGCCTCAATCGCAAATATGTATATGATAGTCTGTACAGAACTATGATGATGACCACCTTTAACAGCAAGCAAGTCCTGACATGTTATGTTACCGTTTCCTGAGTACCTACTCTGCAGCAATGAACACTAATTGCATTAATAACGTATTTTGCCAGACCTCGCACTCCATCGGCAAATAATTAAATTTCAATCCAGACCCGACTAAAATTGAAAATGGCCATATCTGGCAAGTTATCCATTTAGTTCCCGCCAGCGTTATCTGGCGCTCGCTGGCAGCCGCGCGGTCACGTACAACACTACCGCTATACAGCAGAATAACCCCCCGGCGGCCGAGACGGTCGGAATGATCAGCTTCATTTACTTTAACTAATTGCCAATGTGTTTGATGGCTAAGGTCGGTGAGAAATTAAACCGGTAGTTTGGAAATGGTTGTGAAATAATATGCCCCCCATTACCACTCAATAAATTAAATACGGGGTTTAAAATGCAAAAGAAAAACAAAGTATATAATTATACTCCAACGAATATAATTATATTTAGTTATGTTATTTTTATTTGTATATACATTGTACACTTTCTTGTAATAAATAATAATTATTATTATTATTAAAGTTTGGTTGTCTCCTATAAAACTGCAAGGTGCAATTTTACATATCAGGAATTCTTTTGTTGGTGGTGCTCAAAGCCTTATCTTGCAAATTCTGGTACAACGCAACTACAGTAGCATGAGCACGTGCATTTAGTGGCGAACCGAAGTAATCGAAATCGGTACAGCCGTTTGAGCGTGAAATATTATTTTCGGGATGAAAAGTTGCTTATGTGGTAATTTAGGATCTAACGTAAATTTTACATTTCATTGAAGCTGACGCATCCGTTTGAACGTGAAAGAGTAACAGTGTTTTTTTAAATTTTTGCGTATCCCACGGGAACTTGTTAGGGATAACTTAAGTGAATTTAAAACTATGACTGGAAAGCGACATCAAAATACATTGTGTGCTCCAAGATGTAATAAGGCTCTTTTAAGTAAAAGTGTATTTATAAAGAGAGTACATATATATAACAAGCTTCCTCTGACTATAACAGAGTCAGAGACTCGTGAAGTTTATAAATTCAACTTGAAAAAGTTTTTGCTTGATAGAGTTTATTATAGCATTGAGGAGTTCATAAATAATAAAATGTGATGACATATTATGAGGAATAAGTAAAATATCTTGTTTTCATTATATTAGTTTTGATGAAATGACATATAATTTGCACACCTTCAAAGGTTGGAATATAGAGCAACATATAAATTTAGCATAAGATTTTTATATACCTATATTTAAGCAAATAAATTATTTTGATTTAATTTGATTTGATTTGAACAGCAATTATTTTCGGAATGAAAAGTAGCCTTCGTGTTAATCCAAGGTCTAAACCATCTCCACACTAAATTTCATCAAAATCGGTGAAGCTGTTTGAGCGTGAAGGATTAACAAACATGCACACATACATATAAACTTTCGGCTAGTAGGATAAATCTAAAACATTTTTCCCAAGACTGCCATTATTACATTTACTACGATTTGGATTTTCATGAAATACGCCCCGGTATGTCTGTGTCGTTACAAATACCGTCGTTTCGTCATAGAATAAAGCTATTTAAGTTACAGAAAGAAAATTTAAATCTTAATAGTGAGTTCCGATTGACCTTACGATTTGATATTAAATAATATAAATCTTTAGCTAATGAGTTTGGTACAGTGTCATCACTAGACTTTGGTTTATTTACTAGGAATTTGGTAATTGGTCAGAGCTCTCACAAATAGATGAAAATCTTATTATTTCCACATCCTACAGAAGTCACGTTATAAAAATCATTACTTCCTCGGATTGTTTTGAAAAAGGCCGGTGCCCGAGGGCCGGAGGGTGGGGCAGCAATCAATACAGGGCCGCACTCGGCCAGAATACTAAACAGGTGCCGCATGGCGCTGCCGACGCGGCGTGGCGGCGTGGTGGTGGCGTGGTGCGTCTGCCGAGGCCCAACCGTGCAGCCCCGAGCCTGCTTCTCCTGCTAATCTTATTTAAGTTTATCTGTATGAAGCTCGGGTTCAACGCAGGGTGGTGTATGTGAGGGTTGCAAGCTCATGAAAATTATTTAAAAAATGTAATTAGCTAATTGGTAGATTTTCGGTAGTTAAACAACACCATACAGCGCTAGTCGTTAGTTTGACATACTCATTATTTATTTATGAATTATATATAATGATGAAAGATTGATAAGTTTATTTCAAATAATTTTCTTAATAGAATTCTAATACTGACTTTAAAACGTAAAATCTGCATTGATTCGTCTTCTCAATTATGAGAATGATTTAATTTCGTGATTATTTTCCTACCTATTGGCACTATTAAACAGGTCAACCAACCTCGACCCCACCTCGTGTGGGATAAGGACAAGAAGAAGAAGAGCTGACGTCAGGCTCTTTTTAATGTAAGCGTATACACACTTCTTCACACACACTCATGCACGCGCGCACCCACGCACACAAACACACAAACTCTCACTCACACACTACCGTGGCATTGTAAATAATTAAATTGGTCAAAGTTAAATAGATTAGAATATTTACTTACATATAGTTTAGTAGTCAATATTAAAAGTAAATCAATTCAAAAGTAAATCTTTTGAATAATTTGAATCAAATACACAATATTACAATAAATAAATGTATCAGGAAGGAGGTCCCCAAAATACAGGTTGACCTAGTTTGGGGACCGAACATTGTTTAAGTTTGTAACAATGTGATGTGTCAATAAACGTTATTTATTTATTATTCATTTAAAAATGTAAGCGTATATAATAGGTACATTAGGGCCGGACAATATTGCGCACCCATAGACTACCCAGCCTTATAAATTGCAAATAGTTGTTTGTTTTTTCAAACACGTTATTTTTTCTAAGGAAAAACCATTTCTATAGTAGATAGGCAGACATTTGACCGCTCCCTCACTTGATGTTACTTGATAATGCGGCATACAACGTATCACACCTGCCTAGAAGAAATCTATTAACTTGTTACTTGAAGAATATCGAATTCTTACATTATTATATTCCAATATAAAGAAATATTGACGTGATAACGTTTTATAAATTGATGAATACCAGCAACACTCATGAAAATTAGTAACGTTCCGCGTAACGTTCCACCTGAGTTTTGTATTACATAAAATAATCAAAGTCAGTCAAAGTCAAAATCAAAGTCAAAATCAAAGTCAAAGTCAAAGTCATAAATGATTATGACGTTATCACGTAAATCTATCGTCCGTAAACCGACTTTACAGACAACCATTTTTTTTTTATTAGTTGACTTACTGTATATACGGCGAAAATTAGGCCTCGAATAGAATTTAGCTTGAAGGCTCTTTTAATGCACCTCTAGTACCTTATGCACAACGAGGAGGAGTAATACACTAAACGAGAAAAAACCGCATAGGGAGTGAATACTTCACCTCACAAAATCTGTTGTAACAAAAATGTAAATGTGACAACTGCAACGATGTTACCTATTGGCTGGCAAATTCATAGACACACACACACACGCAACATAACATTTAATACAATTTTATGGAATATCTATGTTAGATTTCAGGTAATTCATGATGCATAATTAAGTTTGCTGTTCATCAGGTGCAATAGTGCCATCGTAACTTTTAATTAAAATCTTCAAAACAAAAGGTTGACTGGAAGAAATTGCTTTATGCTATAAATCTGCTTTTTTAATTTAAGATAGTATAAGCTATAAACATAGTACATGTCTTAAGTTACTTTTGTTAAACTTAGAGAAACAAAGAGTTTTCTATCCATATATGCACGTCTATACAATAGTAAGAAGATTTGATTATTTAGAAGAATATATATTTAGAAGGTACTACTTACTACCTTATATGAAAGTAATCAACAGATACAATAGTAAGAAGCTATTGTATCTGTTGATTATACCACACTTTTTTCATTCAACAAAAGTCAGTAAATTTCAGATAAGCGATAACTAAAACCGTAATAAACGAGCAGTACTTATAATCACATATAACATTTTATCTCTCTCCCACGGGACATAGAGAAAATTAAAACAGATGATCTGGCATAGCCATTGCGAAGCTATAATTAAAAAGATAAGGAATATTTTCCTTGCACCATGGAAAACCCCTTCTATAGGACGCAGTCGGTAACAGGGGAACGGTTACCGGTTAAGGCCCCTTCGGGACCACACCAGATCGGCTGGCTGCTGATTAAGTAAACTAAGATAGCTTCGGCAATATAGCGTAACGCGGAAAGTCAACAAGGGCAAAACGATAAGTTGATTTGGTATCCTCAAGGGTTAGAATAGTTACTGTTTGAGATGATTGGATTGCTTCAGATGAGACCCGTATTGTTTGCCCGTTCGGTGTTTGCGTTCAACGGGTTGCGAGATAGGCGGACTCTCGACGCTGTCAGATGTTTATTTCGTGGATACTGTTTTAAATTAGTATTTTTTGTTGAATTTTAACTGATAATATTTTTAAAATAAAAGCGTTTTTACGGTGCAGCATGTTATTAAACTAAAATCATTGCAGATATTTCATTTTGATAATTTCACAGCAAACTTTATTCCCCACATTTCACGTCATACATACCCTCAAATCTGGTGTCAAACTACATCCCATCTGTCACTGTTCGAGCCGCCATAAAAACTTAATAAGCGATCCGTCACCATAAAATAACCATTAAAAAGCCGTCGGACGCTTTTAAAAGTGCATCAAGAAATGAAATCGGTAGTTAATTACCAAGAGACTTCGCGGATCGGATTCCAGGAGGGTGACCGGCCGCGCCCGCGCCGGGGCGAGCGTGAGCGTTAGCTTTGACGCGAATTCCCCCACATCACTTCAGATCATCAAAAACGCAATGCAAACACTCAAAGCGATAAATAGAAGTCGATATACATGCAAATATTTAGTATGAACATAACAGGTAGGTACGAGTACGCAGTGACGGCGGGGTCGAGAGGAGCGTTCACGAATGAACGCTTGAGTGACTCCTAACGAATGATTCGGTCGCCCTCTGTATTCGTTCGTTCCTAGCGTAGGTATTTACCGCGGGTGTGCATCCCAATTTGAAATTTGCACGTCTCGGGTCTGCGAGGCCCGCGGTCCAATCGGCGCGGCCGAGGGAGCCGACGTTCCCGTGTTAATTACGTTCTTGTCGACGCATTGAGTTATGATTCACGTTTCATTTTGGGTTTTAGCGTTGTCAAATTGAATTCGGTTTTAGGGAATCTGACATTATGTAATTGTTTTGCCGAAAAAGTTCTACCAAAAAGTTAAATAGCATGGACAAAGTCGTAGGATGAATAATTTGCGCAAAAGTATTCGTATCGTTATCGCATAGCCTTACAAAGAGGCATTTAATCGCTCACGAAAATATTATCAATTAAGTATGTCAAAATTGTGTTAAATAAATGGCAGAAAATGTATTAAATTCGCTTCGAATTATGCACTGTGAATAGATAAGTGATTCTTGTTTACTAAAATAGTATTTTATAATAATCCCACATATTTAGACTGGCCGGTTGGCGCAGTTGGTAGCACTCTGCCTTCTGAGCCGCTGGTCCCGGGTTCGATTCCCGGATAGGTCAAACATTTGTGTGCATGAACATGTCTGTTTGACCTGTGTCTGGGTGTGTATATGTATATAAGTATATATATCAGTCATCAGGTTACCATAGCACAGGCTCTGCCTAGTTTGGGACCTGAAGACCTTGTGTGAATGTTAAATAAATAAATAAAAAAAAACAAGAAAAAAAAAAAGAAAAAAAATTCTTTGCATTTTTCTAGGTTTTGAATTATCGCACGGTTCAAGTTCAAGCTTTACATATTATAATTATATATTTTCGAAATATGCACTATCAGAGAAACTCGCTTGTCTATTCACAAATACCATTTCAGTACGGTATAAAATATTCAAATCATCCTTTGATTTGTCAGTTCACATCACAAAACTATTGCATCACCGACCGTAACCAAAACATGGCGATAATCGAATATGCATCTCATTATCGGTCGTTTTAAATTATACGAACTAAATTATATCCCTTTGCATTGACAAATAGCACCCTGGCAACTTCCTTGTTAGCGGATCAGTGCGCTGGGGACATCACTATCGTTCCATACTGTCATACCTAAAAAAATAACTTCAACATAAATACGAACCATAAAGGATTACTATAGGGTTGCATATGGAATGTGAGCGGGAGGTAGCGCGACAATTTCGCTTGGTAAAAGTGTGTGCTGTGGTAGACCGAAATGAAGCTTGTTTTTAGTGAAAGGCGTCAGCTTGTGTGATAGGATTTGTGTATGGAAGTATGAACTAATCTCCCTCCTGATAACTCAATAACGTCGCATAATGAGAGGACGGCCTTTGATGCCGCGCCGAGCGGGGAGGGGAGGCGACCAAATCCTAATTGTAGATAAAAAGATAACTTTGACGAGAGGGCTGTTACTCTTACATATATTGATTGGGGGTTTTGTGCATTTTGGTCGAGTGTCATTTTTGTCCTGATATGTTGATGTCAGCGATTGATTTTAAAAAATAAACCATCAAAGTTATCAACCCAAACTATTTACGACAGCGTGGAATGGTGCGCGTACACACATGCTATACATATAGACAGTTTGACACCTTCTCACTCGTACCACTAGCAACAAGTATGCGTGTGGCAATACAACATCCATCCGTTCTCATGTTGAGGACATTTCGCGCTTACTGTTTTGTTTTATACTGCGTAGTTCTTGGGAGGGGGTTCGTTGAGGAAGTTTCTGGGGAGCTTATATGTCCACAACTTGATCCACATAATTTCAACATTAATCTTGACATTGACAAAATGCAAATGAATTGCGTAGCCAAAAACAAAAACAACAAAAATGTACAAACAGCGACCGATGAAAATCCAACGACAGTTGAGACACACACACACACAAGGAAATATCAGTTCTGTTCAACAGTTTGCGGCAGTGCCATCGTCGATCAGAAATATTATTATAATGTAGCTCTATTTGATACTTACTATTCTATGCAAGTATAGACTTTATACAATATAATAATGACGTCCTAAACTCGACACTTTGGTTCTTATCTCTTCATCCAATCTACATACGCATCGCGTATTAAATCTCTATCCGCAGTGATGGGGTAACCTAGTGATGGGGCCCTCGCATCTGTCCGATGAGTTAGTCATCACGGCGCGGCGCCATCTCGTGGGGCTCGCGACAAATTGCAAAATTAAAACTCCCATGATAATATCAGCACGCTCTACGGTGCAGTGCAGGGGGAGGTGCGAGAGATTAATATTCAAAGAGAGTTTCACTATAGTGTTGAATTACACTTCTTAAAATGTAATCAATGTCACCACATACGTCTTCAATATTTTTAAAGCTATAAGGAAACTCGACGTTGTGACTATTGGACGTGAATTAGCTCGCCACCGGATCGAATTTTATCAACGTCGTTATTGTATTCATTAGCATTGTAGTAAGGTAAGTGCCCACCTTACTACGTACCACCATAAAACCTTGAATGCCAATTGACATTCTCGGTCCAGATTAACTCTTCAAAACACCGTTGCTGATAATGAAAATAGATACTGATTAACAAAAGAGGTTTAAGCTACAGATACTTTTATACTCAATAGTTTATTGCATCATATGTGTACAATTTTATTTTTATACACAGTTTATGATCACTGAGAACTTCCAGCACCTGGTAAATAATAGGAACCGAATCATGTAATATTTTGAACCATATTTTCACTTTCGATAAGATTTTAGATTTTCCTCCTCCTCAGATTTCATCGGCTAGTTCACCCGACATCCAATTTTCCTCATATCGGCGCCATCTTTCCACCATTAATCAAAGAATCTGTTGGCATCCAAGTGAAAAAAACGATGCCAAAGAACTGCTTGACATTGCTTCACTGGAAGATAGAAGTGCCTTACCGGGATGTAACCCAGAAGTGGTCTTATGGGGTACACTTTATTCTTGGTTGGCCAACTTCTATCTAGCGACATGACGGTGAGGACTGGTGGAGAGACTGGAGGTATTTGACCATTTCTAATCTTCTAATTCTAACCTAAGGAAACGGTCTAGATCCAAGTGTCTTCTTCTCTCACCCGCCTTATACGGAAACAATCTTATTAAGATTGTATTCATCAATAATCTCGAAAAGGAACAGATAGATACAATCTGTCTCTTGTATGTAGTATGGTCTCTGGTGAGTATGCAAAATAGTAAACATAACTCATTGTAAAAAAGTCTGTAGGTTTACTTGACTTGACTTTTACTTGACTTACTTATGTGACGTTGAACGTTACACAAATGTTTTCTTTTAGTGCAAACTACAATTTGAGGGTCAATGCGCCCGTAACTCCGTAGCTTCGTCCTTAAAAGATTGATAAGTTTGGCCACTAGGTGCCACTAGTAGCAGATACCGTGCAGACGTGCTTGAGATTCGTTACGGTAATAAAACACAGGGCTGAGTAAAAAACTGACGCTTCCAGTGAAACTGAATTGCGGAACTGATGTCGTTTGACACGGTTGCTGCTGTTTCAAGGGGATGCCTTTTGTCAGTAAGATAGCGATGTCAATTTCGTCTTGTTTCACAACAAGATGAAATTGACGTCATATCGCTATCTCCTACCTTCCCGTGAATGTGACGTCATCCCACTTTCGACATCACGTGAAACATCAGATGAGGTAGCGGTGAAACGCTCCAGTCCCATAAATTATAACAATATCTACTGTTAAAATTAAGTTGTTCGGTTTTATGATGGAATGCAGATAATTTATTTAAGGCGCTTATAAGACCCGATAACTTTGGAAGAACGAAACCGTCACGGTCCCGCCAATTCTTAGTTTAAGGAGCAATAGAAATAGATAAATTATCGCGTGGAAAATACTTATTTAAAAAAAATACACGTTCCATTTGTAAGTTACTTTCGTCGTATACGAATTGTTTCAAGTTTAAAAAAGATATAGAGTCAAATTTGTTGTTGTAAAACATTAGTTTTATATACTTACTGATTTTTTCACATTGTATTTCAGATTTCATTATTCTAAATGTTGAATATATAAATAAAAAAATCATAAATATCATATAATTATTTTAATTGTTTATGTTTAATTATTAATGAAGAATCCTGTTAAAGATATCCGATTGTCTTTATTCTTCACCTTCAATAAAATCAATAAAGTAATTATTTAGGGGTTAACAATTTAATTCATATTGCTGATGAACTTTTTACTATATCTCTCGATTGACTCGAGTCTTCGTTGCCCTTACCAAACTTGCCGGTAAGTGAGAACAGTAATAGATGACACTACTACATGACCAATTTAAGTGATATAGATGTTAAGCAGCTTTCAGATCTCAAATATACCTTAGCAAAAAGGCCCACATTCTAGGCTGCTGTTACCAACTGTTACCAAACTCCCAGCTTGTTCCCTAAACATCCTTTAGTGCCAGTTCTCTTGCTATTGTTATCGTACTGGCACCCTCCATTACATACACATTAGTACTAAACTGAGACATTAGAAAGAATCAACTATTCAAATATAAAAACCGCCCGGAAGCGTCATAAAAATGTATCTGTAATATCTGTTTACCCCTCGAAAAAACAGCCATAACTTTCACAGCAACAGTCATTATAACGGCAGAGTCACACGAATCCAAAAAAAAGAAATCTCACGCGTTCTGTTACGTCAGTGTTATCGCACGTGTCCGAGGAAAACGCGGGAAAACACGAATCCAGCTCATGTTAATATTTGAGGTATTTTTATTTGAAATTTCCATTTACACGGCGTCCCCCTGGCGAGCACGTGGGGGGTGGGGGGTGATGGCCCCCTCATACATATTCATCGGATGCAACCCCTGGTTACTTTCTCTCTGTAGGTATATTTGCGATCTGTGTGCTGAAACCTCAGCAACTAATGCTTTGCTTTATGAATTTGATGAGTTATGGATTATTATGGTGAGTGCTCGGTCGTGTGCTTGTTGAGATATAAAATCAAACAATTAATAATAATGTCAAACAATGGTTTTTACTTGTATCATACTCTATTAGGAGATATGAGCTATGAGCTTGAAACTTTACAATTGTGTAAAGTTTTAATCTTCATGTAGTTTAGATTTTTTGTATGCTACCTTGGATCTCCGTCACCGAAAAAAGATATATTTTTTATTTCTTTATATTTTATCGGAGCTGGTTAACTAGTTTTTGACTTTTAAGAAGTAGCGCGTTGGTGCTATAAGTTTTAGTCTAGGTATAATAAAAATATGAATTGATTATAGATTGTTTTCAATATATCCACAACACTCATTATACTTTCGTTATGTATTTGTGCATGCTAGCATTCAAATCTATCGATTAAGATTATAACTTTTTTAAATCACGTCTGTCATTATTAATTCTAGTGTTTTACGATAAACCATATTTGTGCATCAACATTTAGAAATATTATATAAAATATAGAAATAAAATGACGTGTCTATGATCCACTCTATCATGCTCTAGTCTAATCCCAAAGTTCAGTCTATTCCTAAATTCTTCATCTTAGAGAAACAGCCTACTACTGGCAATGATAGTTCTGAAATAGAAGTTATTATGAAAACCTGGTCAATTTGAGCCTTTGAAACTTGAGAATGTACGCTAGTTTATGATTATTTACTTTTAACAACCAAATTGCTGGTATTACATTTGTTATCACAGTTTGGAGACGTTTTGTTACACGATGTTATTACGTAAGCTTAGACCGTCGCGTTGACTGTCGCAAAGATTTGACGAGACTCAAGCTCTACTCACTTTCTACTCTTTACTTAAGCTATCATAACCGATCAGCTGTGTTAAATAAAGTGGTACGCTGGGGTCACAAATTGGAGTAGGAACTGTTTGAGGTCAAGTCTGTGGATAACAGTGTTTTAGGCCACTTCAGAGCTCCTAGAAAGATGCAAAAATCGGACACTGGTGTGGTCACGAACCTATCCGCCAACTCGCATCCGACAGCGTGACAGCAGCAGTACTAGGAACTCTCAGAAAAAGGCCCATATACGGATAGAAATTTAATGGGCTCATGGTACATTGTACATGTAGAAACTGGAAGATACTGCATTGCTTTATTAGCATCATAATCAGCCATTCATTATTTTTTTTATTTTTATATTTAATTACCTACGCCCCGCGGTTTTACCCGCTGGGTGATGATTGATTTTAATGATGATGATGAAAAGTAGCCTATGTGTTATTCCGGGACCGAAAGTATGCATGTCATATTTCATCCAAATCTGTCCAGCCGATTGAGCGTGAAAGAATTACAAACATCCATACAAACTTTGCGTGTATAATATTAGTAGGATTATGAATGTATAATACACGGGAGTTACTCACGTAATAAGTCAGAGGGTTTCGACTATAGTTTCAACCACATTCGGTGGTCTTTTTCAAGTAGAATATGGGGCATCCGCATCCGGCAGCGCCCTGTATTCTCTTTGAAAAAGACCACCGAATGTTGTTGAAACTATAGTTGGAACCCTCTGACTTATTACGTGAGTAACTCCCGTGTTTTATACATTCATAAGGTGTCAAAACCACGTCAGTTTTAATAACAATATTAGTAGGATTATTTCAGCTTATACTCGTTTCCAATTTAAAGCATCGCCACGGCATGCAACTAGTCAACAACATTAGTTAATTATGCCACCGTCATTATCTCACTAAGTACATGTATATCAAATGTTTTACTTAAATAAGTCGATACATACTCTATGAGTCTTATACATATATTATTATTTGACCTATTGAATTGTATTGTTTAATTTTATTTCGAATTTTAATAATGACTGATTAATTAAGAATAACTATTTGAAATTGTATTTTCCTTAATGGAAATTGTATTTTTGTTGGACTTGTAACATTTACAATGCTATTAATAAAATAACTATGTTGAAGCGATGATAACTCGTGTGGGAGTGGGAGCTTCGGCTGTCAAATTGACGTACGCTGGTTCGAATCCCTCCAACTGCTTCAGCGTCCGGAGACGCCTGGCCTGTTTCCAAAACGTCTCTAATCTGGCCAAATTACGCTCGTCGAAATCTTGTCCGTCTATTTGTACCGTTCTGATTCTACTTTACCTACATCTCATAAGTTATACTGATATAACTACTACTAATTTTATATGTAATGATGCTAGAGTTTTTAATAACAGCTGAAACTGACTCTGGACTATATTTACAGCAGCAACGCGGAACAGACGGAAGTACGTCAGGCGCGCGGCAGTGACGTCACGACGCCATGGACACCGGAAGCAGCGGTGGCGGCGCGCGCCGGAACAGGAAGTCGAAATGCGTGATATCGTCTTGTCTGAGGTAAATGACCCGCGGTGTAATGATTTAGTAGCCGCTCGACTCAAACATATAAGTAAAACCTGCATTAGTCATCATAACTTGTGTTTGTATAATCTTAAGAAAAAACTAAAGTTTAGACCAATATTGATTGATTCAATAACATCTAAACGTTTTTACAAACTTAATATTCGTACTGATGGTCTTTATACTAGGTCAATGTCAGCGTTTTTATTTATTGACTATTATTGTGTTTATGAAATATCCATAAATCATGTATCATGATCATCTCAGCCATAGGACGTCCACAGCTGGAAGCGACTTTCATCCAGCCCTTTCCTGCGACCTAAATTGTGTATATAATATCTAAAATTCTGTGTTGGCACATCCGTCAGTCGGGGTTTCCTTTTAATATAATCGCGTCTCAGCCATCGGATGTCCACTGCTGGACATAAGCCTCCCCCATTGATTTCCCATCATATGGGGGGGAAGGTTGGAAGGAAGGAAGCCACGCTTGGCAGACGGGTTGGCGAGCGCAGTATATTTTATATATATACAGACTATTTATTTGCTACAGTGCTTACATGGTTTTGTGGTGGCCAATACTACTGCATATTTATGTATTTCATGAACCCCTAATTAAAGACTAGGCGGAAGTGATGTGGAGTTCATAACACTAGATATTAAATGTCGACTGACACTCAATAATAACTCGGTTCACGAGCTAGCTAGGTACCTATATGATTTTAAAACTCCTCAGTGCTAAGTGACGAGTAGTACCTACATAAGTACTACCTCGAGGTTATCACAGGTTTAAAACAATTATACAATATTAGGTTTATTTTTCAACAGTCATAGTTTAACTTTAAGCGATGTGAGAAATGAAACAAAATTGTTGAAGACTAAGTTTAGACTAACAGCAAAGCAACGACGGAAACTATTCGATCTTATAATATTATATTTATGGCGCTATAAAAATACAATTTATCGCAGATGAGCGAAAATCACGTCCGATAGATAAGATAACGGAACGTCGCGTTCGACAAACGCTGAGCATCTCGAGAATAAGTCACAAAAAACACCAACAAAAGAAAAAGAACGCGCGTAATCGTCATAAATATCCACCTCCAAATCCTTGCGCAATAAAAACCGATATCCCAACACGACAAGGAAAATCTTCAACAATAGAACAAAATGAAAGCAAAACTTAGCGTAATTAATTTCGAGTACGTACTCAACGCTTTTGTAATAAATCGTTTCATTCTCGTATAAATTTTATCCGTCGAGACGCGTCTGCCGGCCTGAACTTCAGTCGTCGCGCTTTCTCTCTCGCACGCGCGCTTCATTTGCATAATATCACATCACCTGTCCCTTTCGGGAATTCACAAATGATTTCCAGTTTCCCGCTTTTCGTTAATCACGTGTCTTAACTGCCCGAGCTGGGTTCAATGAAAACATAACCGTGGCTGAATAAATTAAAGTTGAGATTTGAGCAACGCGCGCGAGTCAGGGGTGTTCAACTGTTAGGTAAAGTTTGTCGAAATAATTTCACTTAGATATCGAGTGGGAGCGAATAGCCGACGAGTTGTCGAGTCAGGACGAGATAAGAGGTAATAATTCTTAATCTCGGTAAAGGGAAGGCGCGAGTCGCGTCGCTGCAGAGACATTGTTTCAGAACAACCATAACTTTCATGAAAACGGAGCTGAAAGAAGTTTTGTAACTGTGCGAGTTGGGGACATAAATAATATACATTTGCCCAGAACTCCGGGTAATATAAGTGAAAAGAAGTATGTGAAAGATAGTAAGTACACTTTAAATCTTTTAATTTATGATAGTCTGTAGGACTCGGCTGCTTCTAAGTCAAGCCTCAAAGCCAATAAATCAAAATATATTCTATTTTTTATAATTTATTTAGAATAAGACTTTGATTGCATTGATTTCTCACTTATTTATTATCGATTATATTACCAGAACAAATCTTGAATAATCTTTGGCGAGCAAAAGCACCAAAAGCCCCCCTTTAAGTCTTTTTTTTTATCATACTTAAACCCCCGCACTAGGATTCCCTATATCGCGGGAGGCTTGGACACACATATTCACAGCACACAAACATCCAAGACCCGGGACAAACACCTACACTCATCGCACAAATGTTTGCCCCTGCCGGGATTCGAACCCAGGGTCCCGGAGACACAGTAGTCATGTCACTGACACTAACCACTGCGCCACGGCGACCGTCAAGTCATGCTTGGCGCATTTTGATGTTTTTGGGGATAGCATCGTTTATCTCTACACCCAAAAAAAAATGTTAGGTTTCGTAGGTACCTATGGTAAGCCTTACGCTCGAGACTGCTAGTCGATCACTACGCCTCGTCTGACATCTGTGGATGTGATGGATCGGAGCACATGGAGAACTGCTCCATGTCATCTAGAACACGAGAGGAATCCTGGAGTATGAACTGCTAGGGTAGGATACGATTCATAGCTCTCTGAACAGTTCTCCAGCTGGATGATACCGTCTTATGAAATTACTTTATCTTCTTACTTTTTTTCTACTGTATAGATCTAGCGTTTGACCACTATCTCTCTTGATGGTTAGTGACGATGTGGTCGAATATTATCACGCTAGACCTAGAATCTCACTGGCTCTCAAGGACTGCTGCCTGAACACACTATGTGTTTGGTGACAGTTTTTCAAACTTGAGGGTGGTGGCTAGCCTGGCGGGTATTCGAAAGTATGCTACCACCATACTGGGAGCATGGTGGCCTTGGGCCTTTCATTAGAGTAGCGGCCACACAATAATATAATATATTTTACATAATATACTTGAGCATTGTTATAAATAGATAGAAAAAACACACACGCTGTTACTCTAAGTGTAACAAAAGTAACTTAAAATAGTTATGTTTATAATCGTATGCTAATCTATAGAAACAAAAGGTTGACTTATAGCTTAAAGGAATTTCTTCCAGCCAAATTTTCGTTTTAGAAGATATTTATTATAAAGTAATAGTGGTTTTTATATTCAATCTAAAATTACAACACATTATTTTAATAACACAGCAGTAAGTAAGTAGTTTACATAGAGTTAAGAATACATAGAACCACACGTCTATTGAAGATGTTGATCAGATAGAGATGGATAAGGAAACGAGAGCTCGAGGGTTCTCCCTCGAGACCGAGTCTACGGAACCCGGATGGAAGAGAACCCGACAGAGTCGCCACTTACTTCATTATTATGTTTTTATTTTCAGCTTGAGATAGCGAAAATGTTGAGTTTAAGAAAGCATGTTGCATTGCTATGTTAACTTTTAGAGCTGGACTATGGATGGCGCCGCATCTGTAACAAATTATGGAACTATGCTCTGAGGACCAAATTGCATCGTCATAGTCACAGTGGCCTTACACTGCTGTCGTGTCGTGAGTGGTTACAAGTTTCATTCCACAAGTAATGCTAACTAGTACCGCCCCGCGGTTTCACCCGCGTGGATTACGGTTTTCTCGCTACCTCAATTATCACACGGGAGCTATACATATCCGGGATAAAAGTAGCCTATATGTTAATTCAGGGGTTAAACTATCTCCATGCCAAATTTCATCGAAATCGGTGTATCCGTTTGAGCGTAAAGAAGTAACAAACATACACACAAACTTTTGCATGTATAATATTAGTAGGACTGTATATACAATATGGATTTAAACAATAAAAACACACTCATCATACTTTCTTCGTTTATTACATACGAAACATCAAAACAGTCTCAGCAACAAAATGTGATATCTTAAGGACAGAAATGACTGTAATTTTAATAGGAATATGAATATGACTTTTTTTAAATGTGTAGTTTTTAATTTTATTTTATTAAACATTTAAATTTTTGACATTGTGATTTTTATAGGACATTTAATTTTTTGACATGTACAATTTTCATTATTATTTATAATTTTTTGATGTAGTGTTTATTGTTTGCACGCCATTGTAATGGTAGAATGTTCTGGACGTAATTTATATTTACCACCATGTTTGTTACAACATTCTAGTAAATAAAGAATTTGATTTGATTTGTAATATATTTTATAAGAAGTCGTCTCCACGCCACTCCAGTTTCGAGAAACAACATCAAAGCCTCGCTACTAAATTAGACGTTTTGCAGATACTAAAAGATATTTAGCCCTTCACCCCCACCACACCCTCCCATCTCCCTTCCAACCCTCAAACCATGCGATAATGGCACACTATTTTAAAGGGTTGTTTACACCTCCCCGAGACCGTTAGCTTGGGTTGATGCTTCTTATTTATATGAAACATTCATGCTCGTTGAGTATATACCGCTTTTTATTTATTTGAAAATGTAGTATTTAATGTACAGTAGTAGATTGCAGATATATTATTGAAGTAGCTGTAGGTATGAGTTATTAGTATTTTATTTTAATAAAGGCATGACTAATAGTAGAGAAGAATGGAACAGAATAACATGTTGTGAACACCCCACCTAGTGTGAGATAAGGACAAGAAGAAAGGCCCGTTAAAAAAAGTACATTTTAAAGGTGCTCTGCACGTAACATGAATATGCCGTAAAAATAGTGGCGTCTGTGTACCACATATATCAGCCGTAGCCATAACTATACGTCGTTTGATTAAAATTAGGTAAGTGAGAGTTGAGCAGTTTTTATAGAATTTAGAATGGGATGGTTCCTTTACTGTAAGCAAGACTAATTTCCAGAAAAAGAAAATATAGGTGCTTCAATCAATAAAATTTGTAATAACTATTTTTATTCACAATAATGTTTGAACACTATCTCACCTGATGTTAAGTGATGATGCGGTCTACGATGGATCATGCCTGCCTAGAAGATACCTGTTCACTCGTGACATGAACGGTAATAGGTTACGAAATTTTTTTTTAAAACAATGTTCGGAAAAGAGGCATATTATATTCAAAGTTGTGAAATTCATCACCATCACGATAATTATATCGTAGTTTTGTAAAAAGTATCGCCAAGTTTTATATATTGACGGTAGCCGTGGCGCAGTGGTTAGTGTCAGTGACATGACTACTGTGTCTCCGGGACCCTGGGTTCGAATCCCGGCAGGGGCAAACATTTTTGCGATGAGTGTAGGTGTTTGTCCCGGGTCTTGGATGTTTGTGTGCTGTGAATGTGTGTGTCCAAGCCTCCGCGATATAGGGAATCCTAGTGCGGGGGCTTAAGTGTGATAAATATATATATATATGTCAAATATTCAAAACTAGGAGCGCCCCGCGGTTTCACCCGCGTGGATTACGGTTTTCACGCTACCCTAATTATCCCATGGGAACTATAATTTTCCGGGATAAAAGTCTAGCCTATGTGTTAATCCAGGGTTTAAACTATCTCCATACGAAATTTCATCAAAATCGTTGTAGCCGTTTGAGCGTCAAGAAGTAACAAACATACACACAAACTTTCGCATTTATATTGCGCGCATAATATCCTATTAATATTACTAGGATATTGTGCGCTTTGTTCTGTTTTCCAGTTGATACCAGTTTTGATGCCCGAAAGACACGAACTCGCTGAATACATCTCAATAAAAGCTAATAAAACAACATCTAAAATTAAAACACATCAACACGAACATCAAACATCGAATATTCCTTTTGACGAGTGCGCCCTCTTTGATCCGTCTTCTAAATTGGACCAATCACAGAGCGCCCGCGTCCTGTGATTGCTTGAGGGACTGTTAATTACCCGCTGACCTTTAGGCTGAAGAAAGGCGTGTCTGAACGGGTCTCAGAGACCCGCTCTCCCAGACCCGGGTCTCGTAGACCCTTAACACTCCGCTGAGTGGCAATTTGCTGTAGTTTGGAATGGGGTGTGTTTGCGTTGTCTGCTGAGATGGAAATGTTAATTTAACGTTTGCAGGGTTATGTTATATTATGATTACCTAGAAACTTTTGTTATTCTAGCCGATTAACAAGTTGATGTGTCGATGGGCAGGGCCGAGGAAAAGAAAGCTGGATATAGTTTTCCTCTTAGAAAATATTGGCAGCCGAAGCAGCTTCAACTTGCACATATGACCTTTGTCCCACACATAATTTGGACATACAAACAAATAAAGGTGAGAAAGAGCTCAGCATAGACTACTCTCCCACTGATCCTTGCCACAGAAGTGTTCGTGGGAAAAGGCCCACACAGCGGAGTGGTCTCACCAACACAATAATATAACTATGTCCAGTTTAAACCTTTACTTTGCATGTTAAGGGACAAGTTTTCTACGACATATTCTAGCTCGTTACCCCGCGTCACTCATTAGATTATAACTCGTTGATACTTTGCAACATTGTATTATTAGTAGGGGGCCGTTGGGGCCGAAAGGTTCTCGAATGGAGACCACGGACTGGCAAGCGCAGCATAGGACGGCCACCGACCAGGTGGACAGACGACCTGACTAAGATAGCAGGCAAGGGCTGGATGCGGGCCGCTTCCAACCGGTCCTTGTGGAAATCAATGGGGGAGGCCTATGTCCAGCAGTGGACGTCGTATGGCTGAGGTGAATGAATGAATTATTAGTAGACAAACAAATAAAAATAAAGTTTCTAACTGCCATCCGTAAACATACGCAGAGCTTTGGGAAAACAATCAATTTTATAGCAATTTTCTAAACCTGTTTTCTGTTTTGACTCTCACATTAAAAGAAGGTTGAACAGCCCTCACCTCAGGTGCTGTCGACATCCAGAGGCGATTAGATAAATGCTTCGGCGTTCAACGGCTAAGGGTTGATTGCTCAGGGATTCCCTTGATACACACTGACCTTAGTAAGAGCCGCGCTTGGGGACGACTAGATATCAGTGGTATAGTGGAATTGAAAAGATTTATCCATAAAGTTAAAGGATTCTAATATTGAACAAAGAGTTCCAGATTATGAATGACCTCCTCGTCGGTGGAAGTCCTGTGCTGCGCCTGCCAGTCCGTGGTTACTCCTCGAGAACTCTTTGACATCATAAGCCACCAGTTTCCTCCGAGACATGTGCCCTGTACCTACACTGCCAAAAGAATCAACACATAATAAAACTTTAAATTTCTAATCCGCTGGGCTGCCTATGCTGGTGACATTTGCTATTATGCGGATTGTCTGGTTTCTGAATCGGTCTTGTAATTTGTTACGACTTGCATAATAATACCTTTAGTGCTATCCAATTTGTTTTTGTGCCGTGGTGGTACCGGCCTAGAATAGTACTCCCCCATCTCTTCCCGCGGGTGCCGTAAGAGTCAGCGCGGGTGGGCAGCAGCGCCTTCTGAGAATTTAAAATCATACTGCGCTCGCCAACCCGCCTGCCAAGCGTGGCGAGTATTGGCAAATCCCTCCCATATATGGGGGAGGCATCTGTCCAGCAGTGGACACCCCATGGCTGAGAGAAGAAGAAGAAGAATTTGTAAATTTTAATGGTCGGTTTAACCATAGGAATAACAGTACAATATTCAGACTATTATATTGCATGGAACTGTAAAAATAATAAAAACAAATCGAACTATTAATACATTCTTTCAGCGACCACACTAGAGTTCTTAGAACTACTTTATTCATTAACAAGTGTATAACTTAATTCTGTCTACCGGTAGGCATCTGTATGGTTGTCGAGAGGTATCGCCAGCTAGGTCCGGGGAGCTCACGCGGTGTCTGGTCTCGCAGCCTGGTGGAGTCCTTCGGACGGGGACGTCTCGAGTCTGCGCCGCGACAGGGTGTGCTAGTTATACTCGCGATGCCATTAAGCGGAGCTCGCGTGCCTCACACTCATATACAGGCTGATGTGGAACCCGATCAAATCAAAATTACATAATGATATCAAAATCAAATTATTTATTACGCAAAATGTGGCTATCGTGAAGAATCGCCTTCTCATCACATATCATAGTTCTATCCATTAACCCTACATTTCTGTACCGATCCCACGAGGTAACACAAGTTTCAACATGCATTTTCTCCTTTAATTGAGCGTTATTAATCTGTGTGGGCGGTGTTCCAGGTGGTTCGTTCTTCAAGTCAACATTTCCATTACGAGTCTTTAAACCAAAAACGCGCGGTGCGCTCATCATCAGTCTCTTCTCCAAACGCAGCGTTGATATTGCGAGCCGTTTCTGCCGCGTCAGTTGCGCCTGAGAACTTGTATTAAAAAATGACTCTGGATGGATGGATGTTTGTTACTCAATCACGCCAGAACGGCTGCACGGATCTGGATGAAATTTGGCAAAAAGATAGATTATAGTCTGGAATAGCACATAGGCTTTCCGGTAAAAGGTATGATTCTCGTGGAATAATTTATGTAGCGAGAAAACCGTAATCCACGCGGGTGAAACCGCGGGGCGCTACTAGTAATCCATATTTCCCGTTTAAGCAGAAAAAAAAACAATTGAAAGTCGACTATCGGATGTTGCACATTTTTTAAAAGAAGAACGATGTATAGGTATGTAGGTATGGTGCTGTCACAAAAGTTTCATTCGAAAATCTCAAAACATGAAAGTTTTATGTCAATTCAATATCTATTATATAGGTACTATACAACGGCACTTTAACCCCTATTTTTTATATATACAGAGAAATTCGTAGAAATACAAGTGAAACGGTATTTATAGAACGTATTTTAAATGGTATTTCACATATTTGTAGCTATACGATAATACGAAATCATTCGCATGCGACAGCAAAGAACATCAACAGTGTGAATACATACATTTATGTTTTGTATACGTATATACGTCCCTTTTAGACCCATCAGATACAATCCATTAATTAATGTTCCAGTAGTTCAGAGTAATTATAGGCAAAATTCCTATGTATGGAGAGCGAGCAATAACTACAATTTACTTATTAAGCGCTTCGACTTAGACCTATTTTGTACAAGCATAGAATCGGCGGGCAGCTTTTAAGCAGAGAGTTCTTTGAGTAAACTGGTTTTATTAGTACTATAATGCATATACGTTTATACGTGTAAAATTAATTGCATAAGTGGTTCACGATTTTATTGTAAAAATATGTCATTATCCGTGAGGACCTATAATTGGCATTTTGTTAAATATTAAGTCGTTATATTGTATAGAAGGCCGTTGGTCTTCCATGTAAAATAAAAATAAAAATAAATTATGAGTAAATTTAAGATTTTTAATTAGTTTCACTGGTCAATGGAATAGTCATGTAAGACCTAGCACGTAATGCAATCCGCCTGTATATACATCCACCGAGGCTCAGCAGACAGCTGATGTCTCAGATCAATCCTGCAGCGCGACGGGTTCGTGTCCGTCCGCATCAGTTTATATTTATTTATTTTATTTATTTTCGATACGACTCAATAAATTCCGAGCCCCCGATTGTTCGACGCACTGAAAAAACCGGAGACATTGTTTCGTGAACTCGTTTGTTTCCATTTACTTCGCCGGGCCTATCGACTGTCGCACTAAACTAGACGGGGCCTTCTTGTCACCGAAATGGAAACCTCGAGTTTAGTTTGGTGAAACATTGTATCTCATTATTAGTGTGTGACACTGTGTCACTGTGTGACTAGTGACACACGGACTTTCCTCTCGAAGCGATATTGTCCACATTCCTCCACACACCGGGGAGTATCTGAGTGAATAATCTCTTATGTACAATAATTCATAACGCCATAACAGAGACAAGGAAAACACTCCATTCGCCAGATATTTATTTAATTTGTAATAATTAAATACAATAGAAAAGTGTATAAATCATAATGGCACCTGCAAAAATTTTAGTGAAAAACTGTGTTAGGTATACCGTCGCTCCTGTCCAAAGTAACTACAGTACAGTCAGTTCCTCAGACTATTTATCAAATTTCATAATAAACGTATATGAGAAAGATAATTAAACACACAAAGTATTATTAGATAATTCAACGAAAATCAAACTTCAGTTCGTGGTATGATTTATGGTGAAATAATATTTCTTGCATATATTATATAAATCATAATATTTTGAAGACAACGATGTTTGTTATATGTTACTTATGTAAATTTCAGCACTATAAATAGGAATCAAACAATCATACCTACTAGTTTTAAATGGTCATAGACAAATAATTACTTTCTTAATATATAAATCTACACAGTATAACAAAAAACAAAAAAAAGTGTAAACTCTAGGGCTTTCACGGCCGGCGTGTATGTTATATGTATTGCTTCCGGGCTGTTTGGCCGGGTTGGAAACGAGAGTTCTACGCTCTTGTCGCCGCTCGGACCTGAACCACTGAAGATGTCGACCGCAGTGATCGACGAAACGTCTGGAACACAAGTTTCACTTAGACCACGGCCAAACAGCCCGGAAGCAATACATACAACAAAAAAAAAGTGATTCATAGTAGTGATATTTAGTTAAAAAGCGTACTATAAGACATAGATTAGAAAATAAAATTCCTTATTGTTACAGCTTAAAAATAAAACAACATTCACAAATATATAAAATACATAAAATTACATAATTTAGAAATCGACGTTTGGAATGCTCCTCTTGCTTGTGCCTAGTCACCAGATTGTGTTAACTATTTACCTACTTATTCACAATTACACATGCATCGTAATAAATAATTGTAAAATTTCTTTGAACAGACGCGCGGCTGAGTACTTAATAGGTGCTTCAACTTAGTCGTGGTTTGATTTAGTTTAGAAAACGGCGCAGGAGTGTTTGATATATGTATGTTTTACTGTTATTTAATATTTGCAAGGAATTGAGAATTTGACTGTAGTGTCAAAGCGATGGGACAGACTTTTTAAACTTCGAATGTTTGTTTCAATTACTCTTTACTTCGTGGGTAACGTAAGAACTAACTTAAATAATATGGTCTGGACTCGATAATTATTGATTATTATCTTATCTAATCTTATCTTATGCGATAGTGGGTACATACAGTAGCGTATTAATTAAACGTTATTATTATTTACGAGATTCGGATTAAGATTAATTTAGATTAATAAGGGGTTCTTTATGTGAAAAATATTATTATTTGAAGTGAAAAAACATATTATTTCGTCAAATAATTACTATAGCCAAGGGTTTAACCATGAGAAATTGCCTTTTTTCATAATTAATTGGTCCAGCGCTCCACCCTTTCAGTTGATAGTGAGTGACGATCTGGTCGAAGTTAGACGCACGCTAGACTTGAAATGTATACTGGTTCTGAAAGATGATTGCCTGGGCACACCGTGTGTTTGTTGACGAACTTGACTGTGGACGATAGCGACGCGAAGCGATCGAAAAGAAATGTTTCCTCCAAATGTTCAGTTTGCGGCCGCGTAGAGGTTAATAACAATAATTCTCTTCAACACAACACAAGTCGAGAACCACGCGAAGGTAAAATGCCTTAAACTTTTACCTTAATTAAAATCGTCCGATGTTTGTACAAAACAATCACAGCTGCAACACACAATCGCGCCCTAAGCGGCCCTAACACATCTAATTAACGAAAATAATATAATTAATTGAAATTCTCGAGATTGCGACAAGGACGCTAAGAGCAAGTCTGTGTTCGGGTACTTTAGCGATGCTAGTTAATCTGTGGTCGGGCTGCTCGGGCGCCAGCGCCGCGCCCGCGCTGTGATAAACGCCGCGCCCGCGCTTGTTTCCCCTTAATTAGGCCCGCGACAGCGGCGTTCACACTCGTACACCCTAAAAAGGAGAGGTGTAACATAAGCCTCAGTGGTGGTGGTCAGCTTATGTACTGGCATTGTTTACATAGCTTTAGGAATGTCTTGGGCTTACAAATCTTACTAAAAACAATAAAGCAGACCTTCACTTCTGTGGTAAGTGTTAAGGTACTTCATGGCTGGAGGTGATGATTTCCATTTTGTAACGGTTTATTTCTATCGTTGTCTGCTAACAGGCTAACAGCCACCAGCGCTACCTCGTTTGGTTTTATGCTTTCCTGGTCGGTGCATATTGTTGAGGGTCTACTAGAGGATCTTACAACTGAGTACAATAACAACGAACTACGAACAACGAACCTTTGTTGGCTTATTATTATGTTGTTACAAGAAAAGTAATCGCATTCTTTCAATAACACAGCCATGTGAGGTGGTGGTCAAACTGTATTTATATGAATACTAAATGCATACTTTACATTTATTTAAATGTAATAAATTAAAGTCTGAAGTATCAGCCCATACATACCGCACCATGTATATATTTATTTGAGTAATAGGCGAGCAGCATTAAGCTGATGTGCCTATATCACACTGTTTGACAGTTGTCAAACGCAAACTTATAATATGTAAAAAAAAAAAAAAAAAAAAAAAAAAGTGTCGAAATTTTATTTAGGCAGTCCGCATAGTGTCCACAGTGTGTACATTCCACTGGTGCACTGGTCACAGGTTAGCATAGAAATATTAATGGAATTAAACCACTAAAAAATAAGTTAACAGCGTAATTTTTTTTTTAGTTCTTATAAGAAAAAAAGTTTGCGACCTCGATGTTGGATTAAGATAAAATTTAAATGCAAAAGTTTAAAATTTTTGATCTGTTCGATCATTAAAATCTTACATGATCATTTAGGGTGGTAATATATATATTTACCACAATAGTGAACAGATAAAGTAGCGTGACAACTCGGCAGGCACGGCACCGTGTCAGTCTAACATAATTGGTGCTCCTTAACTTGTGAAAGCTCGTTAACTAACAATTCTTCATTGAAATGTCAGTTAACAAAAATTTTAATGAGAAATGCCTATAAATCAGGTAACAGTATAGAAATATTACGAATTAATTGATCACATCCGTTGTTTCAATCATTCCAAGTTTAATTGGCACGCACCTTAGTGATGGGACACGACGCGGCACTCGCTGAAAAACTTTACAATATCTAACACTGTTATACAAATACAAAGTACCTGAGTTTTCAACAAGCTATTTCACACTCTTGAGTGTTGAAATCGGTTTCATTTTTAGGAAAAAAAAATTGGTTGTCTGTAAAGTCGGTTTACGGACGATAGATTTACGTGATAACGTCATAATTATTTATGACTTTGACTTAGACTTTGACTGACTTTGACTTTGACTGACTTTGACTTTGACTGACTTTGACTTTGATTATTTTATGTAATACAAAACTCAGGTGAAACGTTACGCGGAACGTTACTATTTTTCATGAGTGTTGCTGGTATTCATCAATTTATAAAACGTTATCACGTCAAAAATTTAAAACTTCTGTTTTCTATCAAGATTATCAGTGATGGATATATTGTTTAATTCGTCTCTATTTTATCACAAAATTATTGCATTTTGCAGGGATTAGCAACATACTGAAATTAATAATATGATTTTTTTAAATTTATTATGTAAGTCAAACATTAACAAATAAAAGAAAGTGATTTTACCTCAGCAGAATACATAAGTGTTATATGTTTTAGTTATACGTAGGAACGAGGTGAACATAAAAGGTGTAAACAACATAGTGTAACAACAATATATATGCTGACCCACATATAAATATACCATATACTGCATTCAAAAATCAGTTGTAATGTTGAATCCTACGAATATTATAAATGCGAAATTTTGTGTGAATGTGTGTGTTTGTTACGTCTTCACGCTCGAACAGCTACACCGATTTCGATGAAATTTCGTATGGAGATAGTTTAAACCCTGGATGAACACATAGGCTACTTCTATCCCGGAAAAAAACCCTGTGGGATAATTGAGGTAGCGGGAAAGCCGTACAAGTAAACAATAATTACATCCATACATGGATTCCACTATGATGTAGAATGATGTTGTTTATAACTACATTTCCCTTTAAATATTAGAATCCTTGACGTATTAATAAAATATAATACAAACCAAATAATAAGAAGATTTAATTATGACTTCATATATTACCCGTTTAACAGATGAACATTATTATGCCGCAGTAACATGTATTATACTTTGACTTTTCAAGACCACTGTCACATCACTACACCGATAATTACAAACACATTCAAAGATCATATCATCACGTTACATAACACACATAGAATTGCGACTCGCCCAAAACAAAAACTTGACGCAGCATTGAGAGAAATAAAAGTGAAAAAAAACTGTTCGCAAATACACAATACCTCAGAGTCTTGGGCCGTATTACTTCATTCCAGCGGCTACTGTATGGTAGCAATGCGAACAAAAACAATATGGAGGATGCATGCGGCCAACGGTAGCGAAATAATAAGATCGCACAACAAAATAAAGAAATGTTCGAGACAAAAGGAAGGCTCGCGAAATAAGGCGAAAAGGTTTAAGGAGTGACGCGCTGTGGGTCCGCGGCCGCGCTCATTGTCTTTTGGTACCGTGGAGTAAGAAGCGGTGGAGGTGGCACTTCACTTCTTACTAAATGTTGGCCACAACAAGAACATAATCAATTCCTTCAGTATTGTCACATCGTTTCGGTTATATTAAGAGAGAACTCGTGATTTGAGATCAAGAGTGAGTCAAGATTTACTGTTTTTTTAATTACAATGCAAATCATCCAACCTAATAGTGCGCAGGTGTTAACAGCATTACCCGTGCAAGTGTCACTGATGATATTATATAGAGTTTAAACGTGTTCAATACATATGGGCTTCATAAACACTTTTAAACTTGCACAACGCGCTGTGGGCAGGCCTTTATTCAGGACTTTTTGGCGATATCAAATCAGAAATAGTGAAATCCGTAGAACAACTCACCGACACAGACTAGTAGATTAAAAGTTAAAATAGCATCAGGGACCGGAAATATTTCTAATGTCAACGTCAACCTGAGGGTGTTGTGTACACCCTCAGGTTGAAACATGAGAAATATTTCTATTACTATTATTAGTACTTTACTTTTTTTGAAGTGAAAACTTCTTTAGCGGCGTTGTGCACTTTTTTATGCGGAAAAAAAGTTAAACAAAAAAAAGTTAAAAAAACTCGCGTCAGGACAAGTGACACTGATCGAAAATTCATAAGACGCATGACGTCATCGACGAAGACGGAGGGAGAGTAGACCTAATGTAATATTTATTGTCATGTTTGTGTACGATAGCGCAATAAATAAATATTGTATTTTACCACAGAAAAGATAGTACTTTTATACTGATAAATAAAGCAATTCGTGCGAAATTATTCCCTAACCATTCGAAAATATTCAAAAATGCACAACGTTAATGTTCATGTTTTTATTTTTGCCGGCACTCCCGGAATGCATTCTTTTTTTACTTTACTACTACTATTATTGAGCCGACAGTAGTCTCGACCTCTATATGAACTTAAGGAAAAATAAGGCCCTCCACTATCAAAGTCTTCCCTAACGCATGTCCTAAATGCGCGTGTTCCGCATAAAAATCGTTAAAAGTATTGTGAGTCATCGCAACACTTCTGATTCTTAAATTCCGCAACATAATACAAATAACCATGAAGAATTAAATGAATCATTCCGAATCATTGTCCACCAAAAGTAGTAGAATACCTTAGTCGATTTGTGTCACTTTTGCATGACAATGAGCTGGTGGTACTACTGCTCAAAGAGGTAGCAACGGTCAGGAGTTAGCAGTTGACAAGTGACTATATTTGAAGAGTTTCCTATATAGGATTGATTTATTACTG
This sequence comes from Apeira syringaria, assembly GCA_934044485.1. Lineage (NCBI taxonomy): Eukaryota > Metazoa > Arthropoda > Insecta > Lepidoptera > Geometridae > Apeira > Apeira syringaria. Next base: position 848,903 of record OW203678.1, read on the forward strand.
ACCACGCCATATATTTTATGAATGAGCTTGCGTCATTGCATGCGTAATGACATTGCTGCATTAAAATGTATTGTAATGTAACAATGCAGTTACGTGCTGAGGCTCGCGCTCGCCGCCTGGCACGATCATAACTCCCAGATGAAGAACTGCAAATAAGTTCGAAACTGGTCGGAGAGTAATTTTCCAGTGTTTACCACGTGAGTCCTAGTCGGTTTGTTACATTACAATTAAAATGTATTGTTTAGTATTTGCGTGCTTTCTTACTTTGTGATACGTCATCGAAATATACTGACGTCACTATGTTTGAAGATGAACGGCGCAATTATTCAAATTATTATGTTTTGCTAATTAGGACATTGTTCCAACAAACGCCGCGCCAATGTCGTTGTTATCCTTATATCGCATACAAATCCCAACTTATTACTTATAACTGTTACAATGATAAATCAACAGTAAAAGTTATAAATAACATGTAGAAGTTAAACTTTTCTTCTTTTTAAATTGCACCCACACATCCGCTACAAATACACACCCTTACAGACATACACACACTCACACCCCCCCAACCACACACACACCCTTCACACACACACCCTTCACACACACATATGCAAGGCAATAAATAAATTAATAGAATCATAATTTTGTCAATTTTGTAAATTTAGTATTTAGACTTAGTTCTCTATTTTGGTTAATACCTATTAGTCTCACCTTTCCTTACTCTACTTTATATTTCTTTTATTTACCTACTTTTTATTTACCTACTTAATCAATTATAGTTACTTAGGAAGAGCGGGATCCTCTAACACAGGTATTTCCATACTTAAAAGAGGGTCCCAAGCCAATTAAATGTAAATTAGATTAAGTTAACTGAATAAATGATTTGTATTGTATATTGTATTTGTATTTAAACTTTTCTTGGAAATCGTCGTGATACGTCACTAAACCGTGTTAGATTAAAACTTTATCTTCGCTGATCTCACGGAAAAGAGGTAAATAAGTAGGTCCAAAACAAAAGACGACAGCTCTCTTATGAATTACTGTGTGTGGGTAGTACTTATCATGCAGTAACTGAAATTTATCACTTTAACAAACGAAAGGGTGCATGAAAAATCTTAACCTTATTGACGTGATAACGTTTTATAAATTGATGAATACCAGCAACACTCATGAAAAATAGTAACGTTCCGCGTAACGTTCCACCTGAGTTTTGTATTACATAAAATAATCAAAGTCAAAGTCAAAGTCAGTCAAAGTCAATGTCAAAGTCAAAGTCAGTCAAAGTCAAAGTCATAAATGATTATGACGTTATCACGTAAATCTATCGTCCGTAAACCGACTTTACAGACAACCAATTTTTTTCTAATAATTAAGGTTTAGCGTTTGACCACTATGTCACTCGATAGTCAGCGCAGATGAAATCGAAGTGCGAATCACGCTAGACGTACTCGTAGAACCCTAATGGACTAGCTCTTAACGATAGCTCGGGACCGAATGTACTGAAACTTTAAGGGTAGCTACGCGGGTAGTGGAAAGTACCCTGGCACTAATCACAGGCTTTAAAGGCCCAATAATGAAAGTCACAACGCAATCATTGCTATCATACGAGTCAACTTCATATTCATCGACACAAGGCCTGTATATCTCATTCATGATACACACTGCCAAAAAAATACAGTAGGTAGTGGGATTAAATTCCTCCTCCGGTCATGGTATCGGATCCAGGTCCTGTATCCTGTAATACAGTCTCGACTAGTACGGGAACAGGAGCTCACACTATGAGATAACTTTACTGATCATATATTTTAGATCATAAGATTGTACCACATAAAGATGTAAATCATTGTACCCAAAGCTTTAATTAAATATTTTGAATTTGAATTGAATTTGAATTATTTAGTCAGACAAATTAGGAGTTGGCGTGTTAAATATTTTGATTATATTACTATTTTTTTATCTCCAACATACCACGTCCATTGGTTCCCGCCTCACGGAGTGGGAGAGATACCGGTTAAAGCCCGGCACCGAACTGCTCTTGTACATCATTGAACCGATCGCCTGACAATAATGATCTTTATTACGTTACATCATACGTGTCCCTCCCTAAATTAAAATATAAAATAGTCGATTATCAGAATGACGTCATGATGTGTTATGTTCAAATATTTGAAGGAAGAAAATTCGGCTGCTAGTGGGACTTGATCCCACGACTACAGAATACCGTCCTGTCGCTCTGTCCAACTGAGCTATAGCAGCCCATACCACTAGGGCTGAATTACTTCCTTCCTTATTAACATCTGCGGGGGATGTTATTCCTTGCATACGGTTAATGCGATACACAATAAAAACTCTTATGATGTGTTTTATTTTTTTAGAATATATTACCGAATAAGAAAAGATAATTTGGTACTAAATATTATTGCTCTCACACTTACTTCGGCTTTCCATATATATCGTCTGATTATCTATCGGTGAAAAGATTAAATAAAATCAATAAATCTGAAAATCACCAAATAAGTAGATATAATAATACACTTTTTAAAGAGCAACATAGTAAAAACTGGAAATTAAACTTATTGCATGAACATCTTGCTAGACGAAACTTGCGTTTGAAGTATCAGAACAGTATCAAATGATCACTCAATACGTTTCAACTTTATTTAACGCGTACAAGACTATTTAAAAAAAGTTGTCAAATTATCTGTGTCATTTTTTTATTTGAAACAAGAAACTGGGGGCCTTTTTCTGTAAATACTGTTCCGGTACTGAAAACTCCAACAATAATAAATTTTAATGATATAAAGTTGAGCTCTATCAATAATGTTTACCACTGGACAAAGTAACTCTAGTTATCTGGCAAATAAATAATTCTAACACAATCACCTTCACCACCGAGGAGTAAATGGTGTATTGAGATGTAATTTGGCTAGGTATATATGTACATATTGACGGTCGCCGTGGCACAGTGGTTAGTGTCAGTGACATGAGTTTTGCGTCTCCGGTACCCTGAGGTCGATTCCCGACAGAAGCAAACATTTGTGCGATCAGTGTAGATGTTTATCCCGGGTCTTGGGTGTTTGTGTGGTGTGATTGTGCGTGTCCATGCCTCCCACGACTCAAGGAATCCTAGTGCGGGGATCTACGTGTGATAAATAAATAATATATACACATATATATCCTATTCCTAACCTTTTTTTTTTTGGTACGACGTTCCTTATCGCGCGTTGTGAAAGGGGGCTAGACGGAAAAAATTCTTACAAAAAGTTGTCACGACACTTTTTGCTATTGTAAGTTGTAAGCTGTGCGGCGTGCGCATGTTTCTCTCTCTCTCTCTCTCTCTCTCTTATAGAAAGCAAGCCAGATATTTTCATTTCTATTTCGCATTGAACAGTGTGGTGTTTATTTAATTATTTTATTAATCATTATTAAGAACTTGTCGTCCCTTGACACCTCTCAAGTTTTTTTTACATATTATAAGTTTGCGTTTGACAACTGTCTCACCTGCTGTTAAGTAATGACGTTGTCTAGGATTTAGCACGCAACCTACCTACTCAGGACTTTTCCATTGATAATATATAAACGAGGAGCGTAGCCGCCTGTAATAAATAAAGTTAGGCAGAATCTCCGTTAAACACAATGTCACTGAATCGTAGTCAGATATTAAATATCTAGTTACGTGGTTAGAGTAAGTACGTCTGTACTGCGTCGTCACGTCCAGATCCCACACGAGGCTGATCCGACGCGGCTCCGGGTTTTACATTACAATTGTCGCGCAACCTGCGAGACTGAATATGATAAATCTGACGACGAAGTACACTCGCGCTTAAAAGTGGAGAACAGAAACAAACTGATGATGCTAATTACACGGCGCGGGTGAGCTAAACAAAAGAAATCAGAATCAGTTAAGCCAATTGCTGCGCAGTGACTTGTTACTTCTAAATGTTAACCGTCGAGAACAAACAAGATATTCGCGATGTTATTCAATTATCATTTAAATAAAAAAATGCTATACAAAGGATGGAGCTGAATTAATAATTCTATTTCTTGACTTAAAATAGTTAAAAGTAAATAAAAGTTAACCGTAAGCCGAAGAATCTTTGTCTAGTGCATGATTGAACTGTTTAGTTGTATTCATAATTCACGTTCTCTTGCTTTGCTGGATAAAGACTGGTTTTGTAATAGCATAAATTGTGCGACATTGTTCTACTACAGCACAAATAAAATATATGCCTAGTAGATGTCTGCTATGTATGTATAATACGATGTATTTTATTTCAAATGTTACTATTTCTATGAACCTGAGAGCTTTAAATCATTTATATCAGCTAATTTAGCTATATAGGAAAACTATGTTGGATATTTTGTCATCTACTACTTATTGTGATGCAACGGAACCATTTGCAATATTCTGTGTATTTTATTTCCCGTAGATTATACGTGTATCCCTTAAATCAAACACGTGTGTCTACTCGAAAGTTTCAGGTAGGTACATACGTCTAATAATAATTATTGAAATATTTATATTAAGCGCTTTATTTGTCGACTGTACTTGCGAAATTTACACAGTGAGCCAGGTAGCGCTGCACTCGTATCTCAGAATTGAACAAGTTTAGCGCAACCTGTACCTGCCGCGTAGATATCGACTCGCTCTAGGCGGTTTGTATCATATATATAGGGTGTGCGATATTACAGGTAGGTATGTGTCTTGTCCAATATGATATAATGTCAGACGGTTATTTCTCCGCAACTCTATCTTTTGTGTACACCTGCAACACTTACATGGTAAAGCATGTATGAACATGTATCTTCTAGGCAGGCGTGAATCATCGTAGACCGCATCATCACTTAACATCAGGTGAGATAGTGGTCCAACGCCTGCCTATTGTGAATAAAAAAATGTAATATCTTATCTTGGCCACGGTAATATAATGTCATAGTCAACGTTGGGCCTTTGCCGTGGCTATGGCCCATACTTGTCGTAGCGATTCCCAGCAGTTGAACTGTACCGAGCTACATGTGTCATGGACGACCGACATGCCACTCACCACACTTTATTCTACGCTATATTTTGACCGAATCTAAATACCAGAGTTGAGTAAGGTTGTTAAAACTATCGACTGTGATATTGTGCCATTTATAAATCCCAGCTATTTTTAAACATTGAAGAAATTCTTCAGAAGAATTGTCAGCAATTATAGAGATTCGACGGTATGACCATAGTCATAGTCATTTTATTGGTAAATACAACATTACAAGTCAAATTGGATACATTAGGTAATTATTATTATTATATAAAAAATAACTACTTATTATTATATATATTGTCTTTGTCACCTAAGTACTCTGCAAGCGAGTAGTAGGCTTTACTTGATAGTAGCTTCTTTAATTTATTTTTGGAGAAGTTGCACTCTTAATTGACTTTGGGAGGCGATTGTATAATTTATAATTTTATATTTTATAGACTTTAGGGCTATGTTATGAAGAACGTGAACGTCTCCTGTAGCTATTTATTGAGATGATGATGTATACCAGAAGACTAGAAGATAAAATTATTATAATAGCAGTTTTTTCCTAATACTAAAATTTAGTTGTAGAAGTTATTTTAGTTTAGTAATTGTAGTACTTTCAAATTTGCAACTTATGATAAAGTATAATTCAGACCTTAGAATAGTGAATATTACCGGCGACCCACGGTTTCACCCGCATGGACTACGGCTTTTCAGCCCCTTCAGATATCCCACGGGAAACGTACGTTTTCCGGGATACGAATTATTCTATAACGCTATTCGAGACTGCAAATTCTATTTGCATGCCAAATTACATTCAGGTCAGTTCAACCATTCTCGCATAATTGAGTAACCAACATAGATAAATACACAAACTTTCTCGTTGATAATAATATTAATAAAATGGGTTTAATAGGATGGACCTGATGATAGCATCAGTGTTGGGAGTGTCGGCCATCTTAGTTTTTTCACCCTTTTCAGTGACCTTTGCTACTCACGAGATCAATTGTTATTGAAGATTTTCACCAATTTCTTCACCCTCAATTAGGAAGTCACCAAGTAGACGTAGTGTGACTCAAAAACCGCTTGACCGATTTTAATGAAATTAAATTGGACCACACGAGAAGCACCAGCTTTCAAATAATAAAATCATCAAAAGCGGTTCACACAGTCGAGAGTTCTGAGATAACAAACATTAAAATAAAAAAATATACGGGTTCAACTGAAAACCTCCTTTTTTCAAGTTGTTAAAGAATACCAAATTTATATTGGGCTAAGATATATTGTTTGAACTTTTATCTAAACGAACAGCAGAAAAACTACTTCCGCAACGCAAACAAATAAGAATGAAATAAATATTATTAACACGTAAATTTATAATGTTTCATTGATTGAATACAGGTGCTAAAATCCGTCCACGTGATATAGATAAAGTGCGCGCGCGCAGGTTTCGCGGGACCAGAATAATGAAGCAATTAATCGGGTTCTGTGAATGTGAGTGTCCATGACCTAGTCAAATAAACCTTGGCCATCCGAAAGGTCTCCAGCCTGAAGACGACGACATAGTTCGTTTTCTAACTGACACGTAGTGTTGCCACTAGCAGTAAAATACTTGGTTCAATCAACATTTATATCTAAGAGTGTTGAATAAAGAAAAAACTTTGATCTCATTTGTTATAATTGGACTTATTAAGCAAATTCGATTTTATTTTGATTCAAATAGGTACTGAGTTAAAATGGCGATTTGCAATATTATACTTTAACGTTATGGTCTTATATTTCACGTAGTTAAGGAGTATTCGAAGGCAGGTTTTTACAACATTTTAGAGATATTTGTAACTACAAACACTACATTTCGTTACCTACAATTCAGCTATCTAATGCTATTTAGCCCTGTAGAGAATTGTAAAAATACCAATCCAATTTCAATAACTTATCAAATAAGTGTAATTGAACAAGGTACAACCCTTTGGTGAATGGGCCCCGCATCTGCCGCCCCCGCCCCCGCTCCTGCCCTGGCACCGCACCGCACTCCCAAATCGAATATAGGAAAAAAATGAGAAACGTACACGCGAAACTACCATTACAAAATAACTCGGTCGTGTACTGAGCGATTCGATTTAACCGAACGCAAATGTGAGACGCCACCGACATAAAATCAATCGGGGAACGGGACGCACGCGACGCTTAACACCGAAATAATGTAAATTATTGCTCGTAAAAGTGTCATTTTCGACGTATTCGTGACGTCACAACGTATGAGACAACGTCACACGTACCTACTCCCGAGAGGGAAACTCTTCTCTACAGCGATAAACATAAAACACGAAACCGCGCGCTCGTCGACGGAACGTTACACGAAATTTACGAGAAAATCGTTTTCGCTCAAACTGCCCCCGCTTTGTTATCTTTGTCATCAGTTAGACGTAGCATTTGCATGTCTGCTCCGCTCGCGAGTTCGCACGCCGTGTTTACAATACGAGCGGACATGTAACCGCTGAAATATGAAACATTTGTCGACGTCGATTCAGCTCAGATTGAAGTTTCGTATTTAAAATAGGAGAAGAGCCGTCAGGACGTAGAGCGTCGCGCTATGCCTGCCCCGTCGGCAGCGCGGGCTGTAGTCACAGGATGGTCGCACACAGAGCCGCGGAGACGATCATTTACATACGGCGGGGGGACGCCCCCCGGGACATCCGCGCCGCGACGCCCGCGCCCTTCCCCGTGCTAGACAGAGACCACTATATTATCATCCTATACTAAAAAAACGAAAAGTGGGCGGGGGATTACATTATAGTAGCGAAAGTAATCGATATTCTGTTTTAGTACGAGGTTGTTAGACTTGCACCGGTGCAGCCTAAATACGCTCAGGTCACGGAGGCTTCCCAGTTTCATGTCTTTCGCTCAGATAAGTCGAGAGGGAACGGTGAGTGGGGGGATGCAAATTTGATGTAGATTCCGAGATATAAACAAGAACGGGTTTTATCATTTATGAGATGTTTCGGGGAACGTCTTCATTCGTTATTAATGTTGGAGATTTCGAAGGGTCAATGGAGTGCTGAAGGTGCGTTTACTGTAAATGAGCCGTGGGGCATTTGGCGCATAATTTGGCGAGTGTCCTTCGGCTAGCCGTGACCGTTCCGGGTCCGTTCCGGATCCGTCCCGGAAGATAAACGGCTCCGGTTTTATGTTTCCGTAATGTATTTTACAGTTAACTTGCTCTAAACTTGGGTCGATGGTGCGGAATGGTCAATACATTTAGAAATAGGCTCCACTTTGTAAAGGTACATTCTTTGGTGATTTATGGGGGTGTATTGAGCTATTTTTGAAAAATTGCTGCTATTGAATGTATCTTCTTCTTCTTTTTTATATACCAACTCGTTTTTAGTTTTATTTTTCTTTCTTCCCTTTTTTGGCGATAGATCGACACCCTCGCTTGCCGTTGATACACTAATATAGATGAAGTTCCTCATTTTGTTTGTTGACGGCAGTCTGTGATAACCCTGCGATTGAAGATTAACAACTGTAATAAATTAATTAAAATTGTTGGTTAGTAGGTACATATTCTCTATGATTACAGTAATGAGTTAACTTTTATTGTCTTTAAAACCTCATCTTAAACTCATGTAGGTTTATAATTGTACTTTTTTGTTTATGTAAAGAGTCAGAGTAAGTAAATAGTAGCACTCTATTGAGAGTTTTCCCGGGGAAGTAGGTACTGCAACCATACCTATTTCTACCGCCAGGCAGTAGTGTTCGCATTACTGTGTTCCGGTTTGGAGGTAAAAATACAGGCACATGAGCCCTCCGGTCGTTGTGGCTCAAGGTGACGAGCGCAGAGCAGTTCCTTACGAATAGTATCTGTCTATAGGTAGAGGATACTACTTAGCTTCCTGTGGGCCTTTTGCTTCTTTACCAGACAGCATAAAAACACGGACAATTAACTAATTAATCAGCCACTGTTCGACGGTCGTGTGGTTCAGTGATCAGCGACACTGACTTTGGAACCGCGACCCCGGGTTCGAATCCCGGCCGGAGCAAACATTTCTGTGATGAGCGAAAATGTTTGTTCTCGGGTCTTGAATGTTTGTGTATTGTGATCGTGTGTGTCTATGCCTCCTGCGACACAGGGTATCCTAGTGCGGGGGTATGAGCGCGTGAAAAAAAAAACTGTTAAGACCCACATTTGTAGTGCTTGAGTAAACGCATAGAAAATAATTTCACCCACTTGGAGTACCTTCAAGCCGACATTGAAATATTATTTTCTTTATAAACGAAATCATCTCTAACACATAATTTGTTAGAGGCAATAGCACAGATTGTTACATTTTTTTCCAACAAAAGTGTAAGCTGTATGTCAACTGATGTTTCACAGCCGCAAGCTTATAAGATGAAAAGTTAAAGTTGTTCGTTCGTACTACAATATATCAAGTCAGTATTCCAAGAACTTGAAATCACGCAAAATGTCCAACGAGCGACTGACTCATTCAATGTATTGCAAAATGTTTCTACATGCCTACGTCAAACCTTTACCTTCTTATCGACGTAACATATTCTAACGTGTACGTAGGGACGACGTAGCAACTTTACGTGACGTAGCCCGCCGTAATGCAGAATAACGTAAAAATAGGGGATATTTATATAGTGATAAAATCCATTTACAGCGAGCTCCACAATGCGGGAGGAACAAACTTTATTTCCATAGATTTCATATCTAGAGAACAGCGGAAGTTAGGGATGGGCTTCGAGTATCGATAGTCTTTTTGTTTCATATAATCTATTGATCTATGGTGATATACGACTGACGGCTAGCAATAACTACCCCAAAGCTGTCATCACTTCAAAATAAATTCTAAGTAGATATTTTTTCCTCTAATTTCTTATTATTTTTTCTTTATCACACTCAGACCCCCGCACTAGAATTCCCTGTATCGCGGGAGGCATGGACACACAATCACGGCACACAAACATCCAAGACCCGGGAGAAACATCTACACTCATCGCACAAATGTTTGCCTCTACCGGGATTCGAGCCCAGGGTCCCGGAGACACAGAAGTCATGTCACTGACACTAACCACTCCGCCACGGCGACTGTCAGATTTTCTTCTATGAATCGACTTTCAGATTAAGTTTTAGTATTCATTGTTTTTAGGTCTTGCTTTTAATATTTATTTAAGTTTCAAGTCTCATGTTTACTATTGTGTGTTAATAATATTATATACTAGTAAGTAGTCTTTTGAAATTATGTCAACAATTAGTTGAATATATCGACTCGACCTGTATTATGAGACATGATAACGGCCTGGTAAGAAATGGAAACTGTATATTATGGGCAAAACGTAGCGTATATGTTTTATTTATATTTTTGCGGCCACCAATTAGATATTCACCGCATAATTTGTTTGTTACTAGGTCTGGATAATGACTTTGACTATCAAGCGCAGCCTCAACAACGTGAACAGACGTCTTGACTAAGACCGCAGGAAAATGCTGGATGCGGGCGGTTTCCAACCGGTTCATGTGGAGATCAATGGGGGAGGCATATGTCCAGCGGTAGACGTCCCATGACGTCTATGATAGTGACACAGTTTTATAAAAGTGCCATGTTAGCAACAGTGAACTTACGTGCGTTTTTCGAAATAGTTTGCGCATTGATGACTGAAAGATTTTTCGTTTTAGAATTTGAGTACATAGACTCGATACGCAACACAGCTCAACTCTAAATTCGCCCAAAGCTACCCTCAGTTTTTCCTTCAATTTTCCTTTTGCGATCTCCACTCACTTAATTGACGAAGAATTTTGATTGGTCCCGGTGCCAGACGCCATATTCCTATTCGACGCCGCGACATCTCCTTGTTGCCAGCATTCTTTTTTAATTTGAGTCCCATTATTATTCCGCTCTTATTTTAATGGTTAGCTTCGTTACGATATTATTCCAGGTTTAATTGCTACAGCTCTTGTTTTCGCAAGATTTCTGGATTGGCGGTTCGAGTGCTTTCTGTTTTTACAGCTTCTGTATTTTTAAAACCGGCTCATTATAATTTTTGATTGTGTTTCCGTATTCAGTATTTTTTGACGTTTGCGTCTTCGCATGTGAACACATTATAGTAGACGTAATTAATGTGTCCAAAAATTGGTTAGGTGGTTGGCTTGGCCATTGGTATTAATAAAATATCATAGTACAACTACTATATGTATCATGAGGCAAGTTTTATATATTAACAAAATTACAATACTACAGAAACTACAAGTGGCAGCGGGGCATGTGGGCACACAACACCTAAAACGACGGACTAGGTCAGGTTCTCAAATGGAGACCGCGAAGGGGCAAGCGTAGCATGGAACGTCGAGCTGTTGGGGAGACGACCCGATAACACTCCCAGACACTCAGCACAATAGCTGATGTAATAATCGTTATAAATAAATAAAATAAAATTCATTTTTTTCACGTTACTATGACCCAAACACATAAGTAAATCAATTGAATAAAATTAAATTAAATAAGTATTAAATTAAATTAATATAGAGTTAAATTAAATTGAATTAAAATTAATTAGTCACGAAAATTCAATTCAATACAATACAATTCAATTCAATACAATTTAATACAATTTGATTTAATTTATTAAATATATATTTATTATTTGTTATGTTGAAGAAATATTGCCGTTGTATTTTATCTATCCAAGGATAGTTGTGTCACAATGAAGTAAATAACATGTCGTCGTGTGCTACTTGGCTGCCACAGAGTGTCACGCCACAACTTGGAACGCTCGACCTGCCTTCATCTATCTGGTGTCTATCTATACGTAACGATAAGAAGAAATCCAAATAAAGAAGTAACATTTCAATCGGGCAGCAATTACTCGTCATCGGCGGTACACTTGAATGGTAACCGATTAAACGGTACAATCCCGGACAATATTGACAAAACGGTTGCGCCTGCGCCGATTCACTTGTACTGGAGATATCCACAAACAAATTTCCAGGATTCGTCCCATTGAAACGTCAATGGTAGACCATTGTATGGCCTTCGTGGATTGCGAAGAATAGCCCCCGGACACGCATTATTGGTATTTTTCTTCATATGGTTTGATATATTGTGTCGAGGCCATTAGCTGCCGAAGAGATGGATAGTAAAGGGTCTTGAATGGGTTGTAGGAGCTGTGTCCCGATTTCTTGCTAATAGGCTACTGTTACATTCGAAGAAAATAAATAATGTTACTTGACTTTCAGATCTTATGGATCTGATGATTCTAGGATATATGGATGTATTTTTGTTACTCTTTCACGCTTAAACGGCTGGACGGATTTGAATGAAATTTGGTATGTAGATACTCCAAGTCCCGGAATAACACAACGGCTACTTTTTATCATCATCGTCACCAATCGTCACCACGCAGGTAAAACCGCGGGGCGATTAAGTAGTTTTATAATTACAAATAGTTGTGATATAGCTTCGCAACCCTCATTGGATAAGCTTAGATTAAAAGGAAAAAATGCTATGTTATTGAGATGAGATTTGAGGCTTTGTCAGGATCAGATGGATGGAAGAAATAGTTGGGTACTCACAGTCTATCACCAGGATATTCACCACACACTTCACTTTGTCCTTGTTTTTGTGTTTAAGTATATATTTATTCCGTAATCACTGCCCGCGGGACTGATACGTTTTTGTTGAAGGTGACGGACACAGTTCACGATTCGACAGCTAGTGATGCGCACTGATTGTTCTTTTTTTGTGTTGGCAGGGGTAGTGGCGCGTAGATTTGAATTAGGATATGAAGTTGGAAATGGGAAGGAGAAGGGAAGACTTAAAGCCTGTTCACTCATAGTTAGGCGTTTTTCCTTTTCGTCGCCCGCTGATTTAACAAATATTGTAAAATACTGTTTCTGAGATGCTTCATGCTGATCATCATCATCATCATGCGGGTAAAACCGCAAGGTGCAGCTAATATATATACCTATAGTACTGAAAAACATATTTTATTTATAAAATGGCCTACAGGCAATGATGTTTTACTAAAGATGACGTATATTTATACTGCGCGGTGCTCAGATTTTGTTCCTTTACGACATAAACATGCTTACTGCGACAGATAATACGGTACAAATAATATCATAAAGGATAGCTATATATACAGACTTGCGCTTGAAATACGCGTCGCAATGAAAATTACTACAATTGACTTAATTTTGCCGCCTCAGTTTCCGCGCGCTTGTGCGACATCTATCTCATATAAATATATAATATCATTGCCTACAGGGTTAAAGTCAACATCATATCGATTATATTATAAACGTATAATTAATCTAATCGATAAGTTCTCCCATGGTGCCTAAATTGAATAAGTGTTATAAAATCTAATGTCGAGTTGGACGTCACTTTACATTTAAAACGTTGTCAAGTGTAATGATGACCATAGTAAAAATAGCTTACCTATATTTCGATCGATTCTCCAGTGACCAGACCGAACGTAAGTAACCCATTAAGTCACAGGCCAGGAGTGGAGATGAACTGGCACAGTGGACTCTGGCGTACGATCCCTTCACACAATGTCTGATTAACTGCCATTAGAATTCCGCGAGCGCGCGCGGTGGCGCCGGTTTTGTTGCGTGGTTCATTTGTAGTGGAGACCTCGTACTGTCATTTGTACTTGTTCTTTTCTCATTTACAATAACCATCTAACTGTCCGTTCTTACGGCATTTGGTTACAATCATTAGGCCATGTGGGACTTGTGGGAGACGTGAAAAAGTCACTCTACTGATGGACGTACGCCAACAAGGTGGTAGTAAGTTCTCATAAAGAATGCAAGAAGACTTATATCCATCAGTGGGTATTCCACGGCATAAAACTCTAGTTATGATTTTGTTACAAAAAAAACACAACATAGACATAGCTTTATTTGTGGCAAAAAAACCATAAAATACTAACAATCCAACAAACTAAGTATACTAATACATTATTAAAATGAAAACGAAGGTCTTCGAACAGCGTGTGTTACCAGTGATGACTTACGGAACCGAAACGTGGTCTCTGACTATGGGCCTTCTGAGCAGGCTTAGAGTCGCACAACGAGCTATGCTCGGGGTTTCTCTACGCACTCGAATCAGAAATGAGGAGATCCATAGAAGAACGAAAGTCAAGGGCACATAGCTCCAAGATCTGATGACCGTTGGGGTTGAAAAGTTCTCGAACAGAGACTACTGTTCGAGAGTCGGCTTAAGATGGACTTCGAGGAAGAGGATGGCCACCGACCAGATGAACTGACGACCTGACTAAGATCGCAGGCAAGGACTGGATGCGGGCCGCTTCCAACCGGTCTTTATCGACGTCCTATGGCTAAGATGATAATGATGATAATTATTAAAATTACATTTACTTCAAAAATTCTATTACACTACGAGCTACTAGCTATTTGTATCCTATAATAAGTTCCAATGGTGCAACCCGTGGTCTGATGCTACAAGCCTTTGGTAAGTTTACAAGGCGTAATATGTTTTATTAAGATCCTCGATTCGTGTACCGCGTTGCTCCTGAACTGCAATTTTTCCCATTCGACTTAGACACATTTATAGGCCATATTGGAATTTAGGAGAGATTTTATTGACTTGTTTTTATGTTAATTGGTTTTCTTTAATCCCGAATATATATTCTGTGCGACGCGTGTACTCCTACAGTTACGTTCATAAATTTCTTGGAATCGATGGCCGGTGGTGTTTTTATTGAAACTTTGAGTAGATTTGTTCTTATCTATTTGTTGCAATGTCTGTTCATAAATTGTTGTAAATATTTGAAGTACTGAAACACATGGAGAGATGGAAGAAATAAAGAATAAAATAAGTAAGAGCTATATTATGTTTATGGCATAAATTGGGCCCCCAATTCAGCGTATGCTAGTTCTTAAACCAGAGCTGGGGCCTTACTATCAGCTTTGTAAGATCCATTCAAGTTCCGAGCAGTTCTAAAACCTGGCTTTAACATGCCAGAGACAACAATCACCGTTCACCTTTGAGGATATCAATGTTCAAACGTTCACCGAAAGGAGCGTGATGCCGTGGTGATGGTATGACTATACACTAAGCGGTTTAAGCCAGGTTTTAGAACTGCTCGGAACTTGGATGGATTTTACAAAGTTGATAGTAAGGCCCATCGTCTTACCGTGGGTCCCAGTACTGACGTGGAGGTGTAGTGTAGTTGATCTCGGGATAGTGAGAGTAGGTTAAAAAAAAAACCACGTTCAAACGGTCAATAGATAGGAAGCCTATCTTATTTGCCCCCATCCTCAGGCTTGAGTTGTCAATAAAAGTATTATTGTGTTCGATTCGACAGAAAATAGTTCAGCAATAGATTGTAAGTCACCAAGTATAGAGTTTGTGTGAAGCTAAAAGCTTTTTTCTGTCTCGTTAACTCATAATCACCAAATTTAAAATGTGATACAAAACATCTCGGTCTCGCCAAGATAGGTGTCTGGCTTAAACAGAACTTACTGACTCTTAATATTACTAAAACAAACTATATTTGCTTCTCTATGTACAATCGTACGCAACCAGATCCAACTTTTAATTTAAAAATGCACGAATGTGACTTGAATGGCCAATCATGCAACTGTCCTGTAATCACTAAAGTTGAAAACATAAAATATCTTGGGGTTATCATAGATCAACGCTTAAGTTGGCATCTACATTTGGAACAACTTATGAACAGAACCAGAAAACTAATGTGGATTTTCAAAAATTTAAGACATGTAGCTTCTCTCACTCTTCTTAAACAAATATATATTACACTAGTACAATCAATATATAATTATTGTATACCTATTTGGGTAGGAGCTACTAAAACTCATTTTCTGTATCTCGAGAGAGCCCAACGGTCACTTTTAAAAGTAATGCTATTTAAACCATACTTGTATCCAACTGAAATACTATATTTAGACGCGGATGTACTTTCTATTAGAAAATTATATATCCTTAATTCAGTACTAAAACAACATAAAACTGTTCAATATGACGACAATAAATTAAAAAGAAGGAGAAAAGATCTCGTCATAAATAGAAGCAATGTAAAATCGACCTTTGCAACACGTCAGTATTATAGTAAATCTCCTTATCTGTATAATAAAATAAATAAAGTATTAAATGTATACCCCATGAACAACTATAACTGTAAAGTTAAAGTTACAAAATGGTTACTTTCATTAAGTTATAAAGATTGTGAGGCTCTCTTGGAGATACATACTTAAGTTAAATTTTTTTTTTTTTTTTTTTTTTACTAAATAATTACAACCCCCCCCCCCCCCCTATCCACTCACGCGTATCCACACACACACAAACACACACACACCAACACTCACCACACTCACACTGTGTTTTTATATATTACCCATACAGTAAAATAATGAAATAGATCTGGGCAAGAGCGAAATCGCCTATGACAAGTATTTTTTACTTAAAAGGAGATTTCATCCAAGTGAATTCAATGTATTTTTTATGAACGCAATAAAAACATTTTATTATTATTATTATCTCTTTATTTTCTTTCTTTCTTAGGTTTAGTTTTTTTACAGTATAAATATCAAAAACAAAAATTAATAAAGATATTATAAAAAACCTAAACCTAGAGTTCCGCCAGCAGCGGGGCAGAGCCCAAGCTACCGGTGGTTAGGGCCGCAGAGTGAGGAACCTCCGGACAATACGCGCCGTTTCAAGGAGTACCGCCTTCTGCATCTGACCCTTGATCCAACCGTCTAGCGAGAGCCTCTTAAGATGTTGATCGAGGCTCTTCGCTATTAAGCCGTTCGTCGAAACGACTATCGGGACAATGATCGTCGAGTCAACATCCCACATGGCGGTTACTTCGTGAGCTAAGTCAAGGTACTTGCTGAGTTTGTCCTTCTCAGCCTTTACGAGGTTCTCGTCATGCGGGATGGTGATGTCGACGAGCACTGCCCGGCGTTGAGACCGGTCGACCAAAACGATATCAGGCTTATTGGCAACAATAGTCCTGTCCGTGATGATAGAGCGGTCCCAGTAGAGTAACGCACGACCATTCTCAAGAACTGGCGCTGGTGTGTACTTGTAGTACGGCACTTCGGATTGAACAAGGCCATATTGGATTGCAAGTTGCTGGTGGATTATTCTGGCTACTAGGTTATGCCTGTGTAAATACTCTCCGTTAGCAAGATGAGAACAACCAGAAATAATATGTCTGAGGGATTCTCCCGGACGGCGGCATGCCCGACAAACGTCGACCGTACCGTCCTTCAGAATATATTTCCGATAGTTATTCGTCATGATAACTTCGTCCGCAATTGCACAGACAAAACCCTCGGTTTCCCCAAAAAGGTCACCGAAACGTAGCCAGTTCACGGATGCGAGTAGGTCTACATCGGGTCTTGTTAAGGCCCGATAGAACCGGCCGTGTAGCTCTTTGCCTTTCCATATGTCCTTGCGATCCTCAGTGGTCAACACCGTTGGTTTACGCCAGTTTTCGATAGCCAAGGAGAGCGGGGTGAAGCCTTTGTCAACTGCCACAACATCACGATGCATCCCGCTTTCGTTATTTAGAAAATATGTCCTGAGATTGTACACTTCGCGGTTGTGAAGGTTTTTGGCATTTAAAAAGCCACGACCTCCCCATTTCCGCGGAATGTACAGTCTCATGACAGACGAGCGCGGGTGCAGCATGCGATGCAATGTGAGCATTTGACGAAGCCTTCTATCTAAGGCGTCTAGCTCAGTCTGAGTCCACCTTAATATGCCAAAAGAGTACATCAGTAGGGGCATCACCCATCCGTTGAAGGCACGCACCTTATTGCCACCCGACAAATGACTTTTCAGTACTTTTGTCAGACGGCAAAAGAAGCGCTCCTTCACCGAACGCTTAATATCCCCTACCGCGATACCCAATGATTCTGACATACCAAGGTATTTGTAGGTTTCGACTTCTGAGAGAGATCTGAGAGACATTGTCTCAGAGAGTTGTAAATTTGATGAATTTACAACTTTCCCCCGCTGCACATGCATGACCGCACACTTATCAACACCGAACTCCATCTTGATAGCGTTGCTAAAAACTTCCGTGATTTTTAGCAACTCCATCAAATCCTGGCGTTTCGGTGTAAACAGTTTGAGATCATCCATGTACAAGAGGTGTGAAATGACCTCACTCTCTCTACGAAGTCGATAGCCTAGACCTGAATCCTCTAGTAAAGTACTGAGAGGGTTCAGTGCTAGGCAGAACCACAAAGGGCTCAGACTGTCGCCCTGAAAGATACCTCGCTCTATTTTTATGAAGTCCTGTGGACCAGAGAAGCTATCTCCGCTGCCTGGTTGACGAAGGACTGTGGTCCACTGCCTCATGCATGCGCCTAAGAATGATTTTAGAGTTGCATCAATTTTGTACAACTCTAAAATCCTTTGTAGCCATGAATGAGGTATTGAATCGTAGGCCTTCTTGTAGTCAATCCAGGCTGTTGAGAGAGCTCCTTTGTTCCGCCGGACTTGTTGGCAAATGGTCGTATCTATGAGAAGGAGCTCCTTAGTACCACGGGACCCAACCCTACATCCATTCTGAGCGGTGGCCAAAATGTTGTTTGCACATATGTGCGAATTTAATTTTGCTCTAAGAATTGATGTAAGGAGCTTATACATCGTAGGTAAGCACGTGATGGGTCTGTAATTTTTAGCTTCCGTGGTACTACCGGACTTGTGGAGCAGGAAGGTGACACCGGTGGTCATAAAATTTGGAAGAGAACCGAGTTCGAGTGCTTCCTGGAATTGTATTGCCAAACGTTCGTGTGAGCATCGAATCCATTTTATCCAAAAGTTATGCAATCCGTCCGGTCCAGGACTTTTCCAGTTCTGTGTCGTACGGATTGCACAACTTATATCAACGGGGTCAATTAAAACAGGCCCCATGGATTCGATAGGTTCACAAGCACGTTCTATAATACGCATCCAGTCACCCTCCGTGTGCTCGACGGGCACTGACCAGATGCCCCGCCAGAAGTTAATCATGACGTTAGTATCTGGTAACTGACCATCATTCACTCTTTGGTCGGTTTCCTCCCAATTTCTGTACACCTTCCTTTGGTCACTTTGAAAGAGGCGGTTCTGTTTATATCTATTTACACGCTCTCTGTAGCGGCGAATACGGTTTGCCCACGCATAGATTTTCTGCTTCAGAAAGTCGATGCGTTCCGTGACGCAGGCCATATAATCCTGGGGCCTAATATTGGTCCCAGCGAAGGCCTGAGTCACGAAACGCATAACTCGGGGGCGGTTGTTCCCTCGGCTGAAGCAGACTAGCTTTGCAATGAAAGTCCTAAACTTGTTGATACGCCGCTCGATGCGTAATTGCCAGGCGGGAGCTCTTTCGGCGGGTCGCGGTGATCGGTCAGTATCCGGAAACTTTACTCGAGCCACGCGACACGCCGCAATAGCTCCGCAATATAGGATCGAGTGGGTATCAAATAAATTTTCACTAGCTCGTATATATGGAGCTAGCAAAACGTTCAGGGCTCCCATTAGCGCCAGATTGCGTCTATGAGTGGGAAAACGTGGTAATCGCGGCCTAGAGTCGCATACAAATCGATATTGCAGAATCGCGTCATCCAAAGCCCTTCTCAGTTGCTCATTGGCCTGGGTACTTACGCTCATATTTGCACAATCCTCTTCATCGGCATCGGGATCCACCCATGTCGCCGTCGATGCCGGGACGGTAATCGGCTCCGGAGCCGACGGCGCGACGGATAGGTCCTGCGTCGAGGAAGATATCGTAGAAATAGGTAGCGCTGCCAGGCGTAGCCGATCAAGCGCAGACTCATTCAACAGCTTTAGCCGTTGAATAGCTCGCACCTGATCCGACAGTCGTTGGGCGGACACGGCGATGGTTGGTTCAAGTACCTGAAACATAGCCAGCATCCTATCGCGGTACGCAGTCAGGTTAGTTCCTCCCTCTGTAGCCCCATAGTAGGCCCGCATGCAGTTCTCATTTATGGTCTGAGTCCATCGCATGCGGCGCACTATACCACCGGTAGCGGGGGCCGGGCGCGGAGCAGATTGCCCCACAGGCCCCAAGCGTGCCGGCAGCGGTGGTCGCCCACGTCGCACAGGTGGTGGCGGCGGCGGAGACGATGGCGGCCCGTCGTCGTCACTCGACGCGCTGCTCTCGGGGGGAGTGACGAACTCATCCCCCGATGACGAACTTGACGACGACGACGCGACGGGCGGAGGTGTTGGTCGTGCGCATCTGGTGTCTGCTGCCTTAGTCTTTGATCTCGTTATCATTTTGTGAAGTTGTTGTAGTTTTCCTGTTTAAATTTTCTTGTATATATTTCATTTTGACAAATGTCAAATATGGATGTTGTTCTTGAATGTTTATAACTGGTAAATAGGTCCTGTGATTTTGAATTTCTTTATGATTTATTCCAAAATATATCATCCGATGATTTCTATTAAAATATTGATGTATTTAAAAACATTTTGAAATATAAATAAATATCTAAAAACGAAAATCGTGTAGTGACATTGAGACGTGACAGCTTTTTTTTTTTTTTTTTTTATTATTATTATTATTATTATCTCGTAAATTCTGGCAGAGCTGCTAAGCTAACTGATCATCATTGTTTCAGCATTAATGACGAGACTCGCAATAGTGCTTAGTGTTCACAATTTCTAAAAAAAACCGTGTATAGGTAGCAGGGTAGTGATAATAAGAATGAATGAGAGTTCTAACCCGAAGTCTTCAAGTCGCGAGGGAATAGGTACCTTCTAAGTTAGCGCGCTATACCCTAGACTGCGTCGTCGCTTATGATCAGGTGAGACTTATACCATTAGAGAAGAAACCAACAAGGAAGATAGTGATGTAACGCCAGGATAGCCTAACTAAATATATGACAACAGTACACGAAGAAACCTTCGATCTTAAATAAATATGCCTAAAACGCTGTTAGATCAAACATCCTTTTCTCAATACCCGGTCTTGTTTAAAGCCTTTATAATCAGCTTTCTATAATCGAGCCGGCGCATTCAGGACTAATAGTAGTGCGGAATACCGCCATGCATCCGGCAGGTTCATTAACCTTCCCCCTAGATACCCCACCCTTAACCCCTTGTAGGGATGATTCGATACAATATCGATACTTCTGATATACCACAAATATTTCAAAAATATCGTTTTTTTAGTATTTAAAATGTCGGTACTACATTTTTATAATATCGAACCTTTAAAAGGGTATCGCTTTATAATTTAATTTACTACCTTCAAATCGCGTAAAACACAAGTAATGCATGTTAATCTCTAATCTATACTATCCTACTCCGCTCTGGCGCGAAAAACCATTTTCGTGGACATTATTTATCTAAAAATGTATCATATACTGAATATCACGAGAATCGCTGAAAACATAGCACGCAGAACTGATGGGATAGAAAGGTTCTTGAGGTGCGCTAGAATCTGTGTGGTCTCCACGGAGATTCAAGCGCAGCGAAGTACGTCCTCTGAAAGGTGAATAGGCCGATGAGACAAGCTGAACAAGATCGCAGGAAGAGCCTCGATGCGGCTGCTTTCAACCTGTCCTTGTGGAGATCAGTAGGGAAACCTATGTCTAGCAGTGAACGTCTTATAGCTGTCATAATGATAATGGTGACTGTTTATGTGAATTAAAAGATGCAGTTTTAATTCTTTTAAAAAATATCGATAAATATACCTTATAAATACCTTAATATTTAATACTTACTCATGAAACTAGTACCGCTTCATCTCTACTCAGCTCGTCTGGCACCCCCATAATGGCGGAGGCTGCTGTATCACCATACATTATTAAATGTTCTAGGATATGGAAAGGAATCGGTTCCTACTTTAGAGAATACTACTTTGAGTATTAGTACATGCTGGAGATTTGCATTTTTTTTTTATATCACACTCAGACCCCCGCACTAGGATTCCCTGTATCGCGGGAGGCATAGACACACACAATCACAGCATACAACATCCAAGACCCGGGACAAACATCTAGACTCATCGCACAAATGTTTGCCCCTGCCGGGATTCGAACCCAGGATCTCGACGACACAGAAGTCAATGTCACTGACCACTGCGCCACGGCGACCGTCATATTTCCTCAATTTCTATTACTATTTCAGAAAATATGAAGAGTAGTTTGTGGCACTGAAGAGGATCTACGCTTGGGTATGAGTTGGAATGTAGGAAAAACGACTTGTTTTACGTTACCTTTATAATTGAGTATAAGTTAAATCTACCAAAGCACAGAGGCCCCGCTGGATGGGCCACGTACAGAGCATGGGGATGGACCGTAGTGTCAAAAAGGCGTATCTTGGAGTTCCAAGCGTGTGCCGACCTATCGGCAGGCCCAGATACCGCTGGAATGACGCCGTCGAGTCAGACCTGCGCGAGCTGCGAGCGGTCAACTGGCAGGAAGCGGCGCAGGATCGACAACGATGGCGCTCTCTTGTATCGGCGGCCAAGACTCACTTTGGGTCGCTGCGCCAAAGGAGTAGTGAGTAGTAGTATAAGTTAAATCATTTCTTTTTAACCGACTAAGAAAAAAGTTTACTCAATTCGAACTAATAAAATATTATCTAATGTGTGTTCGCGGATAACTTCGTTGTTTATGAACGGATTTTAATTATTCTTTTGTTGTTTGATAGAATATACTTCTGATGTGGTCCCATTTAAAAGTCGGTTGACGTACTCCTCAATAAATGGAAATTATCATGTAGATGACTTCCTCACTGAGGATGAAGAAATCGGTAAACATAAACAATGACAATTGATCCCGTGAGTAGCAAAGGTCACTAAAAAGGGAGATAAAAAGGTTTCAACCAAAAATGAAACCGAAGATGGTATTATGGAACTTCAACAAAATATTTCACACTTTTGAGTGTTTTAGTCGGTTCCATATTTTTATTAAAAAATATATTAATAAAATTGTTTAGATAATTAGGTTCATTAAACACCATTCAGAAATGTATTCTTTTAAATTTACAGTAGAGAACTTCTGATCAATCTACATGTTAGGCGAACCATCTTATATAGTAGTTTATTTTGCACGTTTAGCAGTCGTAAACTATTAAATATGAGAGATAACTTTTACACCAAATTATATAACTCTTGCACGTAAATCGGCGGGAGTCGTAGAGCCGCGAGCCGATAACTCACAATTGAATAGAAGTCATCTTCACTTTATGTTTTACTAGTACCTCTCTTTTATGTATATCTCTAATCAAGAAATTTAGATATGAAGAACATTCTGAAAATCTGCTCATTTTAAAAAAATATCCATAAAAACACACACAAAGAGTCTGAATTGAAAAAAAAAATGTGACAACCCTTTTTAATTCACATTTTTCATGACTCCAACGGTAATGAGGATCGCGGATCTCCCGAACCACCGACCTGCGGAATGGTAATGATGTTTGGTGTAAAACTCGAGCACCCAAACAAATATATGCAAAGTGAAGGCCCTTGACACCGCTCCGGTCCTATTTCAAGACTTCATTATCAAAAACAATACCCTTTAATGTTAGGATGGGTTCATATGAACTATTGTTTTGAGTGTGCTCGTAAGTATGCCATCGCGGTTAATAAATCTGTTACCTTTATCTTTGAATCTGTCAACATTTTATGTCAAGGGTGATTCTACCCTGGTTCACAGCTCCATATAGTCCTTGACCAAGTGAGATAATCAGGTGAGAATGGAATTAAAAAAAAGAGAATCCGTTTATTCGCAAAATATATGTAATTCCGAATAATCTATTTCATGTAACGGAAGATTTACTCACACCAAATGTTTTAAGACACTCATTTTATGCAAATATTAAAATAAATGATAATAATTATATCAAAATAGCCGTAATTAACAGTTTTGAACTTTGTTATACAAAGTCTTCCTAAATAATACTTTGCACATATGCAAAGATTCAATATTACTTGGAAAGATAATGTACTAAAATATACATTGAGAAACTATTCTCTATACTCTCTGAAATGGGTCAAGTTGTTCCATTGCTACTGGACTATTCATACAATTTTAGTATACACGGCCTTAATATGGAAGAAAGCGTTGTTCTAAACCAGATCTGTAATACATACGTTACCGTTACTAGTATTATATAATAATATATACTATATTACACACATTTTTCAGTCAAACGACAACCTTGTGTTTACCTACTTGTGATGTAATATAAGTACTTGACCAAAAAATGGTTGTGTAGCCGCTATCCGTTTTGTCAATGTTGTCAGTATCGTGAAATTCAACTATGTTCAAATTGATTTCAACACCTACCGATGAGCACAGCCTTACCTCACGCACACAACCACCCTCGTATTACAGACACGTGTTTACAAACAACTAATTAGGAGTGTGTGAGTGTTTTTGTTTCGTTAATAATGTGTAGCGTGTGCGTGCGCGTGCATGTGTGGGTGGCAAGGCTAAGGTAAGGGTACCACGGCTGGAGCTCATGTAAAATGCATAAGATACGCTTTAGGAGCGGCGTCTCGCGTTTGTCTCGGTACGCACAGATGTTCGGAGAAAGCCACCGTGGCCATGAAACTGAAATGGAAAAAATATATTTTAAGTTAAACTCTTCTTCAAACGCTAGCACTAAACCAGACCATTTCATGGCCACTTATGCACACTAACGATTATCAGGAAACGTAGCTCAAATTGGAAAATAGAATTTGAAGTTTCTTAAGTTGCCATGCTTTAGACCAATTCAAAATTGGGGTTTTAGTCAAAATTAAAATGGCGCCTTGAGTATTTTATGAATTATTTGTTGTTATTAAACAAACACGAAGGTCTTCGAACAGTATGTAATACCCGTGATGACATATGGATCCGAGACGTGGGCCTTAACTACTACTTAACTACCTTATAAGCGAGCTCAGAGTCACATAGCGAGCTATGGAGAGGGCTGTGCTCGCGGACTCCCTACGCACGCGAATCGGAAATGAGGAGATCCGTAGAAGAACGAATGTCACAAACATAGCTAGTTGAAGTAGCAGTGGCCGGAAGGATCTCGAGTGGGGACCACGGACTGGCAAGCGCAGCATAGGGCGTCCACCGATAAGATAAGATCCCAGGAAGATGCTGGATGGGGACAGCTTCCAACCGGTCCTTATGGAGATCAATGGGGAGGCTAGGCTATCAATGGGAGGATATGTCCAGCAGTGGAAGTCGTATGGCTATGATGATGATGATTCGAATTTAATTAAATTTATAAAATTCTATTCACATTTTTTTTATACCGTATAGATCTAGTGTTTGACCACTATCTCCCTTGATGGTCAGTGAAGATGTGGTCGAAGATGTTATCACGCTAGATCTAGAATGCTCACTGGCTCTCAAGGACTGCTGCCTGAAACTATGTGTTTGGTGACAGTTTTTCAAATTAGTATTATTGTAGTTTAAGCATCATTAGCCAGTATCCCTCGAGGAACTCGAAGAAACAAAGGTTTTTAATGGTTTTCTGTAACCCATTCTTGTGCAAGGATGTTTGGAAGAAGGAGCTGTTTATTTATATTGCACTCACAAAGGTACAGACCAACTTCCTGCTAACATTAAAATACTACAGCAAACATTTTCTTGCGAGGCGTTCACTTGACATTATCTGAAACAGTTATTTTATTTTTCTTAGGCCTTCTTAACTCTTAGACGAATGGTAAAGTGTTTTTGTTGCTGTTCTGCCTGCCGGCCGAAGTTTTGCTGCTGATCTTGAGTTCAGCAGCAAAATTTTGTCTTTTTTATTTTGGTACACCCGTTTTTGCTTAAATAGATAAACACGAACTCGATATAAAAAAACCTTATAAATATCTGGGAAAATGAACTAAGAAATCGAAGTATTCAGTATTTGTTAAATAATCGAATACTTTGTTTTTGAATTTATTTATTGTGAGTGGGTTTATCAAGGAATCATTTATATACATAACCAACTTAAATACTAGTTTTTTACCATATTTTGGTATACCCACAAACTTTTCCATTGAATATGATGATAATTGTTGAGAATTGAAGCGTGATCCTCATTAATGAAACACTAAAACACCGATAAATAAATACCAATCAAAAATGGCTTAGTCATAATAATAATTTTATCCATTATTTGTCTACTAACCTATGCCCCAAATCCCACTATAATATTATAAATATGAAAGTTTGGATGGATGAATGGGTGTTTGTTACTCAATCACGGAACGATTTGGATGAAATTTGATATAGAGATAGCCATACCCTGGATTAACACATAGACTTATTTTCATCATCACGCATATCACCCTTTTTCATCATGACGCGGGTAAAACCGCGGGGCGCAGCTTGTGTAAAATATGCCCAAAACGTAAACACGGCTAGGCCATCAACACTCATCACTTGCTGTCTGCCATGGTCACGGCAGATAGAGAAATATATAAGAGAATATATAAGATATGCGGATGCATATCTTATAAAACTCTTTTTTCTTAACTTCCCGCTCAATCACCCACATATAAGAAAGGAAGTTCCTGTTTTATTAGTGGCCAGCGAGGCATAATTTTGGTTCGAGAACCATGACCGGTACACAAGTCCACATAACCTATATCCCGGTATAGTAAGCATGACCTAATTCCGTAAGGGAGAAAAGTAACGCGGACAGAATCGCAATAGCAAGGTCGTCGCCCTAGCGGTGCGGGGGGGAATATATCAGCGGAGGGGGGCACCATTGTTCTCACCTTCAGACGTGGCTGAAAACACAGAATTATCTACTGAAAGTTTGTTCAGAACCACTGAAAATAGACGCTTGTGCGATCTAGGGTTGTTTGGAACGCAAATAGTCGAAGTTTTCAACGTTGAACTTTGCAATAATGAATTTCGAAAGTTGCGAAACCGTTATCGTAACCGAAGGAGTATTTTCGTCCATCGGAGAATGAGTACAAGGCCCATTATCGTAGTATCGCGTATATTGTGTTGAGTAACTACTCTTTGAGGGACGATTTAAGACGGCCCAACACCCATATATATTCACTGTTATGTGTGCATTCTAGGTCTAGCGTGATAACGTCTTCGACCACATCGTCACTGACCAGCAAGTGAGATAGTGGTCGAACGCTATTAGACCTATACAGTATTAAGAAAAAAAATTACCAAAAAATGGAACCGACTTTAACACTCAAAAGTATGAAATAACTTGTTGAAGTCGGTACCATGATATTTCACAAGTAACTGATATCAAAGTATTGTGCTAATGGTACCGACTTCGACAAGTTATTTCATACTTTTGAGTGTTGATGTCGGTTCCATTTTTTGGTAAAATTTTTTTTCACTCATTTTAGTGACCTTTGTTACTCATGGGATCAATTGTCATTGTAGTGTAGGTATGTTCACCGATGTCTTCACCCGCTACTATAAAATCGTGTAGGTATAAACACACATTTTTCAGTTTTTGACCTGTAACTCAAAAAGTGCTCGTCCGATTTTGATGAAATTTAAATTTAAATGGGGCCACACGGGAAGCACCAGCTTTCAAATAAAAAAAGAACGATCTAAATCGGTTCACCCAGTCGGAAGTTATGCGGCAACAAACATAAATAAAAAAACAAAAAAAACATACGGGTCGAATTGAGAACCTCCTTCTTTTTTTAAAGTCGTTTAAAAAAGGAAATTAAAATATCTAAAAATGAGAAAAGTAATTTCTTAGCTTGTAATAAGTGATTAATAATATTCGTAATATTTTAAATCAGCTCGCGTCAGGATTTTTCCCGCTCTTTCTGCCCATAAACACCCGCGAGCCTCTGTAATGTTATCGGCACCTGTTCAGGCTTTATTGGTGATCAATCTTAGGTATGGTGGCTTTTACCACGCTGCCTTTACATGAAGGTCAAGTCTAAAGGATTTAATAATGTTTTTAATATTTTTTTAAGTTTATTTTTTGTTGTGTGCTAACACCTGTTGTATTCGAGATGTTCATAAGTTTCCATTTGAATCAAGAACGTGGAATTGAAACTCTTCATATGAAACGACGGATTTATAACTTGGTATCGATGGAAATGACATTAATCAAACTTACGTTACCCAGATGCAGAGATAACTTCAATTAGTCTACAAGTCAACAAACAGCAGACGTTGCTTCAAAGTTTTAAAGAAGTCTGCACCACCGAGTTATTACCAATGAGCTTTACATTTTTTAACGGACTCAATGATTTCTATATGGTATCTAGCAGGCAGCTTTGCAAAATAAGTTTATCACCAGGTTGCCAAATAAATAAAGCTATAACTCCAAAAAAAAAAGATTTTTCAAATTACATCGAACTTTTCTGTTCCTTAATCTAAATTTACTTCTTTTCAGGCAGTAAAGGAGTAAATTTAGATTAAAGATTCCTGACATAAGTCAAACCAAACCACCCTGTGAAAATATGCCATAAGTAGTAGAACGTATGTTACAAAACCTTCAAAGATGCGTAGATTCTAAGATCGAACTCCTCCAAATTAGATAGCCAGGCTATCAGACCCAGCTATTGGCTCCTATTTCCAGGACACGATAAGGTGATCAGCCTTTATTCTGCAACTTTGCTGATCATACGTTCAAATTATTGCAAGGAAAAAAATCTGCTGTTACGACTTGAACCCACGACTACAGAATACCGTCCTGTCACTTTGTCCATCTAAACTATAGCAGCCAGATGTTAAAGGAAGGGAGAAATTCGGACGCCGAATTTTTTCCTTCCAATAATTTGAACGTAAGTTCCGCCTAGCGTGGTGTTAATGCAATAAACCATAAAACTCTTTGCTGATCGTAATGTCACGGTAAGAGAATTTTGATACGGAAGAATTTAGAAGTAGAAATTCACAAGTACCTTAACCGCTTATAGACAACGGGATGCTATATACATACATACATATATATAAAGCCAGGGAAATATTAACATTGAATCAACTATTATTTACGCATAGTGTTAATAATAGTTAATTTGTTTTTTAATTAATTAAAAGTTATTTTTTAATGAAATCCTAATAGGACTTACAACTTATACATGCATCCTTCCTCGGCAACTTTTTACTCCTGTAGGTGTATATAAGACCATAGAACTTTAATTCTGTTTTTATATATATAGTTATACATTTACTGACCAATACTGCGCCTCATTTACTGAATAAAATATTTCAGCGTCTAGTGGGCCAGCACCTGACAGTCATTAATGATTAATAGTAAGCATTTGCAATCATGACAAAAATGACGGATCAAAATTGACAGGTAATTTGAGTGGACGGTATTTTTTTTGCCACTAAAAATCAAAGTCGTCATATTACCTTTGTAAGTCTTTGAAAATGACAGAATTGTCCTCGAAGCCACCTAACGGGCGGAGCTAAAAAGGCAATATCGGCTGATACCATCAGACGCAGTTCTGCACGTAGCGTAGGTGGTAAGTGGGCTGTGTCCCGGTTCGCTTTACAGACAGGCATATATCACGTAGAAAGGTTCTGATTTTGTCTTTGTTATCTAAAATAAATATGGCGGAAAGAAGAAGAAAAATAATTGATTCATTAATGACATCTACACAACTCCGAATAACTTTTAAATTTAAAACAATGTTATATATCTTCACCCTGGTCACACATTAAAAGCAACACCTAACAAATATGTGTAGAATTGAACAACCTGTGTTACCTGTTTTTAAACCGAATCAAAAGAAAGCGGAGGTTCTCAATTTGACTATATTTAATATGTTTGTTACTACAGAACTTTCTCCCGGTAAACCAATTTTGATGATTCTTCATATATTAGATTAGTAGTGGAAGCTAATTTGCATAGTTTTTACGGTTCCGTACCCAAATGGTAAAACGGGGCCTTATTCGATACTAAGACTCCGCTGTCCGTCCGTCTGTCACCAGGCTGTATCTTATGAACCGAGATAGTTACACAGTTGAACTTCTTGTTCCCTTATAACAAACGTGATATGTTTTTGCCATTTTATAGATGCGTATATATGCGTAATATATACGCGTAATAGTACGGAACCCTTTATACGCGAGTCCGAATCGCACTTGGCCGGTTTTTAGAGTCAGAAAATCTGAGAATGAAAAATGTTAATTATAGAGTTGTTTATTGTTCCGCTTGCACAAACGATAGATTTTATTGAAAATATTACTTGTATTTGCTCATGGGCATGCAGCAAAAAATAATTCACAATCTCCGAAAGGTACTGGAACATGTTCTTTAAATTATTACACAATGGAATAAACTACACCAATCCAGTTATACAGCAGTATATAATCAACTCACGTTAGAGATATCTGCAATATTATGGTCGTCACCAGCCAATACAGCAATTCATCATTTTCACAAACATTATCATATGAAAACTTACATTTATTTCCTCTAGTCAAAATAAATACAAAACTTACATAGTCTGTTATTATTGAGTTAAAGGTGTATGAACTGTACAATTATCTAGAACAAGCATTACGACCATAACAAGGTCTATCCAACCCAACAACGGTCGCCATCCGAAAAATGACTTTGAAACTCCCCCAGACTGTAGATACACAACCCACATAGAGCGCGCACTCGAGGCAGGCGTGTGCGGGACAGCTGGCTGGTGGCAGGCCTGGAATACCAATGGCCCTCTTGTGACAATCGCCCGACTTTCCACCGCTTGTTAAGTATTCGACGAACGAATCGAGAATGAGGATACTGTCCTACGTTGTCACTCTAAGCAAAGGGACTATCTTTCTATGCTTTTGGTACTGTGACGCTCCCGATGCTATCTATTAGAGCCAAGCAATGAATATTGAGACATTGCTGACACATATTCGTCTTAACTACTCGCGTTTCAGACAGTTGTATTGCTAGCATTCAGGATATGCCACCAATTGATTACGATACTGTCCATCCAAGGGCTGTCTGGAAGAGATTGCTATAAGCGAAAAGACCATTGTCCTTACTACCTTAGTGGAAGATAAAAAATGTAATAATCTTTGAAAACATGTGTATATGGTGAAGGCAATATATAATTATTGTATTGTATTTTGTTCGCTGATAAAGGCCGAGTGTTGATATATCAAACATGCACCTAACCAAAATACAATTGGCGGCCTTATCGCTTGAAGCGATCTCTTCCAGACACATAGACGGGCGATTGTCACATATAGACGTAGTTATAAAATTATTATACAGATAATCTAATTACAGTAAAATCATAACGTCGAGGCAAATTGGATTGATACAGACGTTGTACATGCCCTTAGGCCACGTCACTTATAGCGCAGTAGCCTAAGGGTAAGCCTGATAGTTTATTCGCTCGCGCAACTGTTTATAGCTTAGCATTGCCTCGTAGGACTCTTGAACAATAACCCGCTTTGCGGCTGTCACTGGACACGGCGGAGACGTCAATTGTCTCGAAGGGTTTTATTAAAATCCTTTATTTTCTTGTTTTCAGGAGGAAGGGCAGAGGCGGGGGGGGGCGGGGAGGGGGCTGTAACGCGTTGCTAGAAGTGTTAGTATTACACGCACTCAAATAAAGATTTATGTAACTGTGATAATTGCATTTTTTGTTTTATGATGATTATGTTTAAATGACTTTTGTGAGAGTTGGCTGACAACCTGACATTCACTGGGTTTGATCCAGACCAACGGTATAGCATGATGGTTGGGTACTTGCCGGTAGCTAGCCTCCTTCAATCCTCAAACACTGGTGATATCATACACATAGCGTGTTCAGGCCAGTATTGGATCAGTTCAGGTCAGTGTGTGAGAGCCAGACATCCCAAATATAGCGTCATTCCTGACATGACCTTCGACCATATCGTCACCGAACATCAAATGAGAAAGGATAAACTATACGGAGATCGCTTACCTTCTGGCGGCCTACCTGCTGATTTGTAAACTATTAGATTTTTTCATTGGCGATCTTTAAGGGCCAGTTAACATTCAAGATCTAGTGTGAATCCATCTTCGACCACATCGCCTCTGAACATCAAGTGACAAGTGTTCAAACGACTGATCTATAATGTATTAAGTAAATACATATTTTGGGTAACTCAGTCCTTTTTGTGACTTTTTTTTCCTGAGACTAATAACCTAGAATGCAGTTATTTCGAGTCTAAATGCTAGACAAAGATCATCTGAAACATAAAGTAAAATTTGACCAAGTTTATATCCATTATAAAGGCTGCCCTTCAATATGATGGCTACCAGACTTAATTATATTATTGTAAGTGTCTCAGACATAATTATTTAAAGTGTATCGTGTCTGGAGTGTAGACGAGACCTTAGAAACTTGATCGTTACAGCGTTTACTTTGAAAGTTTAATATTTTAAGCAACAATCGACTTAGTATTCACATAAATAAGAGATCACTTTACACAAGAAAGACACAGGCAGAAGTACACATATCATCATGACCATCATCATCTCAGCGGTAGAACCTCGACTGCCGGAGATAAAGCCCATTGATTTCCACAAGGACCGGTTGGAAGGGACCCGCATCAGCTTTTTCCTGCGATTTTATTCATATCTATATCGTGGTCTCCATTCGAGAACCTTTCGACCCCAACGGCTATCAGTTCTTCGAGCTGTATGCCCTGCCCACTGCCACTTCAACTTGCTAATCCGCTGCGCTATGTCGGTGACTGGCGTTCTTCTACGGATTCTTACTACGTTCTACTTCTACGTTCTTCAACTCCTTGTACTTGTAGGACTGCAACAATGGGCTTAACTGATCCAGGAGGAAATAACGAAGAATTCTTATTGTTTTAAATTTGAACTACCCTCATAATTTTCCGATGGAATGCTATTTGTATTTTGGAAGTGTAGGTATTTTTGTTCATGTTATTTTCGTGGGAAAATATTATTAGTGTAGTTTATCTTCACTTGTAATTAAGGTCAATAAAATATAATATAATAGAAGTCAATAAGGTTTCATCAAAACTCAAACTCAAAACTCAAAACATCAAACCACCGAGGAAAGTGTTGCAAACATTAACAAACAATCGATGTTAAGTAATCCTTGATAGCTCTGAGTTTGATTTATTATTTAAAGCACAGACCTGAATATTTCAATTAAGTGACGATTTGGTTGAAGGTGAAGTAGCGCCAGACCTAGAATGTTTAGTCATAGCGATAAAAAAATATACATAAACAATCAAATTCATAAATGACAACCTGTAAGAGCTTATATATCATAGCATCATCATAAGTCAAAACCTTAACGATTACAAGATGAGAATGATGAAGAATGTTTAGTAAACAAACTCATTCGAACAACAAAACAAGGATTTTGTGGACAATGCTGCATAAAACACCGGTCGTATAATGCCAGCGACGTCGCGTCGGGACGAGCGACGGCGACGCTGCGACACGCAGTGCGACGCGTCAATCACCGCCGGCAGTAGCCGCCCGCGCTCCTCTCCACACCTTCAGCACCACAATATCCTGAAAAATTCAGCAGTTCGCAACAAAATCGCTAAAACTTAAGGGGCGACGACACCGAGCGCCGAACGCGCCGCTCGAAATGTATTCAAATATATGCGCGATTAATTCAGAGCATAGCCAGCGGGACGGTGTTAGTAGTGGCAGCCGGTCTCGCTTTCTACGGCGGATCGATGGGGCCGTGACCTTCGCAATGCCTCTTATTTGGCTCCTGCATCGATTTTTTAAAGGAATTTTGAGAGGTTTTAAACGGTTTCGAGGCAAAGAGCCGCGCGACACGGGCCAGCCGCGCGCGCGCGATCTACGCGGGTCGCTGCCGTTCCGCGCTCGTGAAAGAACAGATATTTAGTCTGTTACAAACATTATCTAGACCCTTTTGAAGTCATTTACTGTTAGCCTATCAATAATTGATAGGCTAACAGTAAATGACCTGTATGAATCCAACATACATACAGGATCCAACATAACTGATAAGTCATGTAAAACTCAATGAAAAGTGCATATAGGTTCCAAAAGTACTCTCCTGTATATTTCTTATCCAACTTGATATGTTTTGTCTATATATGCGTATAACAGGCGCTTACTTATTAAGGTATCTAAACACCCATTCTTTGGGCTCGGTTACAATTTGGATGAAGAGGGGCATAATTCCCTTTACCCACGTTATATCCACCTGCCTACTTAAAACCTACGTAGAAGATGGTCCACTTTTCCATCAGCGAACCTTTCAATGCCTCTCAAGCTCGCTCTTTCATCTTTATGTATGCTTCCTTACGATTATGACCCCTTGAGAGATCCACTACAAAGGCACCACTAACTCCCTATCGATACATCCTTTACAACGGCCGAGGGACGTTTTACAACCAAAGGTTTTCTTTCAAAAGGCCTTGTAAAATTTCTTTTCAGGTCTCCGAGGAGTATGCTCGAGTGGAGAGCGCTAAGTATACATACTGATTCTATAGTAGTATGGGCGTATGAGGATGTCGCGCGAGTGTGTGTGCTACGTGACATCGTACATGTATAAGTGCGGTGTGTGTGTGTGCGCGGTATGCGGCACACGGGAGCAATGTAGCCCGGTGTAGTGAGGTCGGTGGGAAATGGCAGTGGCGGTGACGTCATGAATATAATTATGAACATCGCCCGCCTAGAATTATAAATATATGGGCAAAATACATCTAAAAATAGACCGATTCTAAAATCAAATTTTGAAGGAAATAAATAACTGTGAGACCTGATCCCACAAATACCGACGTAATCACTTTGCCAGCTCAGCTGTAGAGTAGCACTATACTGGCAGTCTGAATTAGTATGTAGTCGTGGGTTCAAGTCCCACTAGTGGTTACTAGTTTTCTCATTCAAAAAAACAATCTTTTGTTGAGTAGAAACCACGGACAGACAAGCGCAGCTTAGAACGCCCACCGATAAGATGGATAGACCTCCTGACCACAGGAAGTGAATGGATGCGAGCCGCTTCGAACCGGTGTTTTTTGAGATCAATGGAGGAAGCTTATGTCCAGCTGTGGACGTCTTATGGGTGACATGATAATGAGGATAAAAATCAATTGAACTAGAATGTGACTCAATGAGTTAGCGAAGTTATTTGTTTTAGTTTATAAATTTTTAATTATTCAGTTCTCGTATCTAACAAAAGAAGGGTAAATTTATTATGATATTGTGTTCACTTTTTTGAATCCAAAACCCAGTTAGCATTGTAACTATGGATATCACCTTAACACATGACCAGTTGAATAGTTTGCTCACTAAATACACTTGCCGCAGTGCCCTTTATCTGAAACGCAACCTCCAACGTCTTGCCTGCCAGGCGTATGGATCTATATGAGTTCAAATCCAAAATAGAGAGATCCATAGACGATTGAAAATATAATATAAATAATCATGTGGATTACAGACTTAAAGTGACAGAATTAGCGCCGCTAATAACTGTTAGCCAGTGAAGCGGAAAATTATCTAACGGATACCATGGATTAACACGCGCAGTGTTGATATCCACTGGTTAAGTAGATAGGACAGTTTAGTAAAGTACTTCAAGGCGTTCAATGAAAGCCAGATGCACTCGGTTTTTTTGGGAAAAATGTTAAAACGTACGATATATAGACATCTTATAATTCAAATGTTGATGAATATTAATGGTGATATATAATTGGTGGTATCGATATCATATTGATAAATGAATAAAAGTCCAATAAAGAAAATTATCAATGGCATTTACCGATGCTAGTCAGTTCAACTATACCCGCACACACATTGAAACACGCTACGTGCCGTCGT
Organism: Apeira syringaria; assembly: GCA_934044485.1. Classification (NCBI taxonomy): domain Eukaryota; kingdom Metazoa; phylum Arthropoda; class Insecta; order Lepidoptera; family Geometridae; genus Apeira; species Apeira syringaria. The sequence continues at coordinate 884,628 of OW203678.1, forward strand.
CTTGGAAACGGGACGCATGCGCGGCGCCGCCTACCTCACCCCTCCTCACCGACCGCGCCACCCACCCCCTCTAGACCAGACCAACCTAGCACAAAGTACATCAGTCTGGGCATTCTATATGATTGGTCATCGAGGGACGAATCTAATGGATATCGTTCGACGGGACTGACTTCCTCTAACTCCTTTGAGTTTGTTGTCTTTCTCGATGACTGCAATAAGATTCTAAAAGATCCCCAGAATGAGGTCATTGACTCGGATAAAGGACAGATTTACATAATTTCGGGGAAGTTACAGGGATAAAAATAATAAGGGTTGAAAAGCTTAAGGAGAGAACTAAGACTGGGCACGTTTTCTGTCCGCGTTACTTTATCAAACGCTACACGTGCCTGGATATAATAATGATAGGTCTCCTTTATGTGTAGTAAATAAGTAGTGGTGACCTAGGTTCCTCCAGGGTCTTTATTTGAAACATAAGTAAGCAAGAACAGGTTCATAGCAACTTTGATGCAAATCCTTTGTTTGCGGTGATGTAAGGTTAAAATAAGATCTACAAGGCCATTCATTATCTTTTCCCAAATATAAATAGGTATTTACTACAAATACATCCTACTTACTAAAAGTATATAAAAGAAAGCTCAAAACAAAACTAACATACTCTTTGCTTATAGCCTCAAGCAAATTTCGTATCGAGCTATCCAAAATAATTTCGTTCAATGACCTATAGCTTTCAACGGATTATTTTATTTACAACAAAGAAAAGTTTCAGTTGAATATATTGTCCTTATATGCATGTGTATCATATTGCATGTCAGCATGGAGGGTAACAAAAACCCTGAATCTGAAATGAGGGAAATCTAAAAACCTACACATAATGTTACCTAGCAACGTTTGTTTAAAAAAACTCAAAAACTGCTTGTCCGATTTTGAGTGAAATTGGGACCACACGGGAAGCACCAGCTTTCAAAGAAAAAATGAATGATCAAAATCGGTTCACCCAGTCGGAAGTTATGCGGTAACAAACATAATCCTTTTTTTGAAGTCGGTTAAAAAGTGAGACCGCTTGAGCCGTCGATAATGGCTAACAATTATATATGTATGAGTTACAATGATCACACAGTTACACCACGTGCCGACGGTAGGTATGTGTTTTAATTTGAATACATTTATATTTATCTGTTGATCAAATACTTTGAGCAAACAAGTTTATTTACTAACAGATTACGTTTTCACGGCCGAGAGGTCGGGAAGATTAACTATCACTACTATGGGGACTTGCAGTCTAATTAGTTTTAATTAGACAATTAAGTTGTCTAATTATTAGACTATTAGAGTTAAAAAAAAATAGAAGTATGTGATTTATGAATCATAAGGCAAAAAGATATTAAATACACAACATTAATGTTAATTCCGTGACTTTTAATTATTGGAGGCGTATTAACACTAACAGTTCACATTTTGATATGGATTTCCGCAAAGTAACGCCTAAATCTATAAACATTCATAGATAGCTAAGGCAGGAAAAGTATTGTAAGATAAGTTTATTTTAAATCAATCCATCCAATAACAACTCTGATGTAGAATATTGAACGTAGGACATTGTGTTTTGTTTCTATAATTAATAAAAAGAAAATCAATTATGTTTATATGATATATGACTTTTATAGCATAGATTGCTTAAACCTAAATTTCCATCATAAGTCACTGTAGGCACAATCTCTTTATAAGTATAAATAGCATTGTAATTGTGTCATTACTTATAACTTTGTTAATTCTGACATTAAAAAAGATCGAACTTGTCATAAAGCAAAGCAACATAATCGATATTAAAAACAATTAAAATGTAACATCGAATACCAACCGATATATCATCAAAGATTTACAAAACAGGGCCTAAATACACAATAATGGACATCGACAACACAACCTATCTATAACAAGACGCCTGTCGCATGGCAACGTGTGCGAGCGAGCCAAACCTATACGGGGAAAAGGGATGGTTAATCACACTCACTCGCGCTTTCCTCACGCACACATGGAGCTAAGGGAAAATCACGCACACATACGAGTTAATTGTGTGCGTTCGGGAAATAGAATATGTGTATAAAATGTAGAATGAATGTATAAAACTCAGGATGAATGTAGGTATCCGACGGCGACGGACGATTACGCACGGCAGATATGATTCTTGTTTTGAAATATGTGGAAGTATGGAGTTCTTGCGAATTATGACCAAAGATAAGGTTATGTTTGTTGAAAACTCACAGTCGTCATTGTAAGCGTTGTATGCACTACCTGTATTGTAAATAAATCGAATTTAGTTACAAATAAGATACTTTGGGTCTATTTTACTCAAACAAACTTCAATAAAATGAAAAAGGATTAGTGCATAGATTAGGAAAACTTTTATATTTCTGTTATATCTCTATAGGCCTATGCCTAGCAGTTGTAAGTTTTATTTCACTTGATGGCCAGAGGCATGTGGTAACACTGCCTGCCTCATACTTGACGTTTTTAGATTCACAAAATCGAAAAAACGAATTTACCAATGTTACTGTTACGGAAAATTCAAGCTTACGGTGGAGATTAGATATGGAGAATGTCCTTTTAGTTTCGACTACAAAATAAGTCCATACAATTTGTAATACAACTTCGAAGACGTATTGCATAATGCAGAAAACGCTATTAATAAATCAAATTTGTTTAATAATTTGAATGTAGTGGACAGACGACCTGACAAAGATCGCTGGTAAGAGCTGGATGCGAGCTGCTTCCATCCGGTTCTTGTGGAAATCAATGGGAGAGGCATATGTCCAGTAGTAGAATTTGTTTATTTTAATATTACATTCAATCACAAAATAGTTAACAAAAATTGTCAGGTGAAACCTTACCCTAGAAAATAATATCTAAAGCTATGTTATAGAGACAAAGAGGGCAGAGGTAATAATTTGTAAAAGCGAGAAACGGGGGAAAATATTAATTTAAGTCTACCCTCAAAATTTGTGATTGGCTTTTGTCTCGTCTGAATTAGATTCCAGTCGGTATTGTCGGTAGAGAATGGTTTTGACAGATTCTGAGCTGAGGTGGAGTTCATTATAGAGGTGCATAATAAGCAGAATCGAATTATCAAACATACCTTATGTTTGATAATTCGACGACTGATATCAGTGCCTATGGTAGATTTATAATTTGTTATCATGACTGTAAGGTATTAATTTAAATTATTTATAATTTACTTATTTATGATAACAAATCACGAAATTATGTTTACAGCGACAGAGAGGTATTATACAAAAGCTTCACAAATTGTTAATGTGAAATGATGATGAAATCATTATTACTTATTAGAATAAGAATCATTCGGCTGGCCGGTTGGCGCAGTTGGTAGCACTCTGCCTTCTGAGCCGCTGGTCCCGGGTTCGATTCCCGGACAGTTCAAACATTTGTGTGTATGAACATGTCTGTTTGACCTGTGTCTGGGTGTGTATGTGTATATAAGTATGTATATCAGTCATCAGGTTAGCATAGTACAGGCTCTGCCTAGTTTGGGACCTGAAGATCTTGTGTGAATGTGAAAAAAAAAAATGTGACCCCAAAACTATAGAATGTTCTTCTCATGCTTCAAATGATATAATTCGTTCGCGATATTCCTTTGCCAATTATAATTCGTAAAATCTGTGGAAGCCACCATTATTTTTTTTATGTTTGTTTATGTTGTGTTTTTAATTTGCCATGTCAGCCTTTTTTCTATTTTCCTACACTCGTACGTCCATTCACAGAAATATTTCATCCTCATTAGATTATTTCAGATGAAAACCTGAAGATGCATTCAAAAATAAAAAAAAATGTATACATTACATGAATATTTCTCGCCACAAACTATTATTTATCTTTTATTGATTTGTTCTTTATAATGTTTGATAGACCCCGACTTTGCCTTCTTGGTTCCAAATGGATCCGGCGGAAAAAATGTGGTGTCGTAGGTTCCTATTCCAAACATAGATACCTGTTTTCCTTTAGAACTTTAAATTTAAATCGCTGTAAATATGTTTCACGAATAAGAATTGTGTGAATTAAAATGTTATTCTAATTATTACCGCGTAGCATTCTTATGCGCACTAAAAGCGGGTTATGTAAAATAGGTATTGAATATTGACTAGCTCTAGAAATAAGATTTATGGTTCTTAACAACAGTGCTAACGTAAATAATAGTACTATAATAATAAATACCTCTATGATTTGTGAGTTTTAATGTGTCCTAAATATCTAATGAAAAACAAAATACAAAAAAAGAATTTTCAGGTCAAATATTTTAAATTGATTCCATTGACTAAATAAATGTTTTTCTGACCAAAACACTTATTCATACGGATTTACAAATCGATGCCAGCCGCTAGTTGTAAACACAAACCACATTAAAAAATACAAAAGTCTATACACAACATCGAGTAAGAATAATCTGATTCATTCAAAAGAATATAAAACAAGTGCCTTAAAAATATTCAATTTGAATACGCGTAGCAAGCTTGTCTGGTGAGAACATGACCCAGGTCTTAAATATACAATTAGCAAAGTTTTATTAAAACATCGCGCGCCCTTTAATCCAACTTCCGCCATCTATGATCGAGTAGCCGAACCATCTCGAGGTTCATTTAGTAGTCATATCGGTTATAATTTATACAAATGCATATATAATTAAAAATGAAAACGTCTCGGTTACGTAATAATGGTGTATGTGAAAGCAAGTTTGTATTAGCAAAGGAAATGAATTCAAATGACCTTGCGTTCATTAATGCGCGCCATAAATTATACATGAGACATTATCATTGTTTGGTTCAGCAGCTTTTTCACAGCGTTTGTTGTTATTGTTCGTATTAGTAAGAGTGGTAGATGCTCACGCTGCATTTTAATCGTGTAATTATTTTGATCATATATTTTAAAGATAAGTGGACGTAAGAACAAATAATCAAAACTGGCGACGTTTGACACTGGCCGATTCAAGGTCCCTCCGTGTCTTACGACATAACGTCACTATTCGCAAGCTTGTCCATTGACATATGTATTTATATTCCAAGAACTATTTTGTTTGCAATAGTTTTATAGATTTTCATTTTTTACATATTATAAGTTTGCGTTTGACAACTGTCTCACCTGATGTTAAGTAATGACATTGTCTAGGATTTAGCACGCAAGCCTAGAAGGTACCTATTAACCCGTGACTTGAAGACCCCAGGATTGTACATATCGGGAAACACAGACTCGGGCAACGAGTTCCATTCCTTGGCAGTACGCATTATCTTGTATTTGTAGGTAGGGTTCCAATTCTTCAGATTATTGTTACGGAATAAGGTTAAAACTGACCCGAGGAACTCTGAGCAGACCAATACTCTAATCCTAAAATAATTGTGTGGATACGGCATTGTTGGCATATTTATTAGTTTCAATGTGTTTCATCTTTTAGAAATGTACTTAGTATATATGGAATTATAATAGGAATATGCAATTTTGTGCAGCATTGTAATTTAAAAATTTTAACGCCGCGATGGCAAAAAATAAACTAACCAAATTTGAAAGATTTCTCTCGTTGATAAAAATTAAAATAAATCATCATTTATGCTGACGTCACACGGGAGAAGTCGCGGTTTATTAGTATACTTATGAAACGATGGGTTTCAAAGAAAAATAATACATATATAATTATAAACGGTAGGTACTTTTATATAAGATTGGGCGAATATTTCTAACACGCCGATACATAACATTCAGAGACTAAACTATGATAACAAACACATAATAATAAATTAATGCAGTTTAGCACCTGTTTCACTTCTCATACTGAACAGAACACCACCTATGTAGATATATATAAATAATAGGTGCACATAGGTACAATTTACCTAAAATTGGTGCCAGTTTTGATATAGGTACGCAGTGCAACACAGTGCTCTTATCTCCAATCGTTCCGTACAATAATTGTCATGTATACACAACACGGTATAAAGGTGGGCTCGCACCGCCGTTTTGCGTGCGGCCCCAACCGTGAAATTACTTGAAATAACCGTCACTACATACATACACACATACACACCTGGTTGTTAGTGGATGGTCACGCGTGAACGGTTGTCGCGCACTGTTTTTATGTAAAACATTAGGTGGTTGCACCCTTGTAAATGTCACGCTGGCTCGCTGTGGAAAAGTGCATTTAGCTGTGAATGCTTATCATGGTAAAATGCACTTGATTTTTGTACTTGCCCACTGAGTTTCGCTGGGCAACTAACAGATGGCGCCATAGGTTTATTTTTTAATTCAAGTAATTCTCTCTACACAATAGTTACACACATATATACATTTGAAAAGAACATGTTAACAAAATAAAAACATTCCATTTAAATATCAAATATCAATTTGTACATTTACGAGTAACAAAAGTTTATCACTGAATAGTTTATAATGATTACTTAATTAAGGCGGAACTTTGATGTGAGATGCGCATAAATGTTATATGACGCTGAAAATAAATCATGTTATAGGGTACCCAAGCGTCACACACAAGCGAATTCAAGTCGCGAGTGACCTGAGTGAAACCTTCTAGGTTTGCGTGCTAAATCCTAGACAGCGTCATCGCTTAACATCAGGTGAGACAGTTGTCAAACGCAAACTTATAATAGTAAAAAAAAAAAAGTGTCATTTTAGGTAGCTGAGTGTTCCGTATCTATTCTGCGTTTCTGTTAAATCATCATAGATATTTATCACGGTATACGAAACTCATATTCATTTGTCGACAAGCACGCGTGTCGACTAAGATAGTTTAGCATTTAGATCATATTTTTACCATTATAGGTCGGTTTGCTTTAGCCTCAAAGTGAACATAATAATAAATCTTTTCTATCTAAACTTTCCAATCTCACAACTGCCTAATAATGCGTAATGTATACCGTTCAATTAACTTTATGTAAGAAGAAGCAATCTGTAAATATGTCCATCATTTACTAAAATAGAGCTAAGTATAAATAAATAAGTTAAAATAAAAGATGATTGTTTTTTTTTAGAGACTACCAAAGATTTCAGCCTTAAAGTTCTCCGTAGTTTTGCGCCATTTTTTTTTTTTTTTAAAGATTTAAGCTTGCGTTTGACCACTGTCTGCCATACAATGATAATACAGCATGTTTGTAGCTAGTACAGTTTTATAGTTCGCTCTTCTATAAATATAAATTGACGAGATGTAACTACAGCGATGAGTTTGAGTCGCAGACTGATATTAGACCTAGTTAACATGATAAGTTTCAGGAAAAAGGAAAAAAAACCCTTAAAATTATGAAAAGAAGAAAAATATGTGGCATTATTGCACAGCCACAGTAGGCGCGGGCCGGGCCTCAGCACCCGGGCAAAAAAAAAAAAAAAAAAAAAAAAAACAACGATGAAAGAAATGTGTCTGTAACCTATATTTTGCCGCGAGAGCCGTCGGCCGCGACCGTTCATTTCACGCACCGTGATACCCACAAACAAGCACTGCACTCCAGATGCGCCTACCCGCCTAACTACCTACATGTTACTGATACAATGGCTGCTCCTCGGATTGTCCTATACCGAGCTTGATGAAGCATTGTCGTTTGATATGGTTAACCGCGATTGACATCTTTGAAAAAAAACTCAGCCTCTTTTGTCATTTATACACATAAAAAAATAATTAAGCAACGAGCATCATTTACCGAATCTTAGTTGACACTCTATTTTTCTCTTAACAAATATGTACATGTAATAATAAGTTAATGTATACAATCTTTTTGTTCTCGGAAACATACCCTGGCTGAATTCAGAAATAGAAACTTTTCGATTGTGTTTTGTTTTCATTATATTAAAAGCTAATTGTTTTTCCCGATTTCACATATTTTTGTTTCTTGATAAATTTAGTATTTATCTCACTTTGAACATTTTGAGATATACATCTTTTGAAAAAAAATAATGGTGAGTCATTTTTTTTTTCATTTTATGTCATGGAGCGACGCCATTGGACTGCTGATTAAATGCAGAGAGCTGTAAGAATTACAAGTCAAGCGTTAAGAAAGCAGTCCCAGGTATCTCGGCATTTTGGTGTCAACAGGAGCGTGGTTTGTCGTCCTTGGCAGCGTTACGTTACTACAAGGTTTTTTTTTTTTTTTTACATAGTTTGCGTTTGACAACAGCTGTCTCACCTAGGATCCTGCTGAGCAGCACCCAGGACCCTCCAGGAGTACCACAACGCTGGACGACCGAAACATAACAACTGACTGCAAAACGTCAGCCGATGTTAATCGCTCGGAAGACAGGTTCAAAGCTATAATGTTGGTTAGGGAGGAGTCATGAATCATGGGCACAGAGAAACTATGAGTCTTGATAAATATATAAATGAGCACCAATGCTTCCAAGAAAATGCGTTATATTTATCGTACATGAACAGCGCCCCGCGGTTTGACCCGCGTGGATTACAGTTTTCGCGCTACCTCAGTTATCCCACGGAAACTATACTTTTTTTAGAATATAAGTAGCCTATGTGTTATTCCAGGGTCTAAACTATCACTATACCAAATTTCATCGAAATCGGTGTAGTTGTTTGAGCGTGAAGGAGTAACAAACATGCACACAAACAATTGCCTTTATTATATTAGTGTGATACTAATATTGTAACTATAAATAAAATTTTGTTTGTTTCTCTCACGACATTTTTAAATCAAAACTTTAATAATTAACAAAATTATCATTTAAATCGTGAAAGTTGGTTCGAGATAACAATGGAGGAATAAATAAGAATCGCTCGAATAAGAATCGTATACTCATAGGATTGACTGGTCGGTTGGCGCAGTTGGTAGCACTCTGCCTTCTGAGCCGCTGGTCCCGGGTTCGATTCCCGGACAGGTCAAACATTTGTGTGTATGAACATGTCTGTTTGACCTGTGTCTGGGTGTGTATATGTATGTATATATATCAGTCATCAGGTTACCATAGTACAGGCTCTGCCTAGTTTGGGACCTGAAGACCTTGTGTGAATGTTGTCCCATATAAAAAAAAAAAAAAAAATATATATATATATATATATAATATTTATATAATTTGTTAGTAAGTTTTCATCAACTAACGGTTGAACTGATTGTTGTTAAATTGTTACAGAGCTATGCCCTAAATAGACTTAGATCTTTCTTCCCCATATAAAAATGTTATAATTAAACTGATAAATACAATATAACAAAAACCATGCTCACATGAAGCAGAGAATTTAAATCCAACGATATGAGAGATCCGAACTGAAGACTCTCAGTTTTGATCCATCATGAAACAAACTTAGTTTTTAAATAAAAAATTACACACAAACTAGAATTCAGGGTCAATTTATAATCTGCCCTGACTATAAAGCCAAGCCCGCATTTCATCAACGAAACGAATGCTTTCAAAATCCATTATTTCAAACCAGTAGTTTTGTATAAATAGTTATAAATCAGTGTATTCGTGAATACAATTAAAGCGATCCGGGCGGCTTCGAATTATAAATTCCATGGGAGAGGCGACAGGTGGCGCGGTAATCGCATGAAACCTGCCGAACTGCCGAATCGTACCCATCCGACCTGACACTACACACAAAGATTATTTTGATTTATTTCAAATGTAGAACAGACACTGGCAATACTGATACTGACAATAGCACTGAGGTATTCAAATATACCTACCTAATGCACCACAGTCCTTATAATTTCTCTGTGCGTTCGTACAAATTCCCAGCCTCGTGAAGAGCGAGGCCTTACCCTTAGTACCTTACTTGCCTTACTACTTAGTAACAATCTCCATAAAGACTGACAAGCGCAGCATAGGACGGCCTCCGACCAGGTGGACAGACGACCTGACTAAGATCGCAGGCAAGGGCTGGATGGACGGGCCGTTTCCAACAGGTCCTTGTGGAAATCAATGGGGGAGGCCTACGTCCAGCAGTGGACGTCCTATGGCTGAGATGATGATGATGATGATGATGATGAATCTCCATAAATTAAGAAATTGATTTGCTATATACAATTTTCAACCATTTGAGGCTGCATGATTAGTATTATTATATATATTATAAAATATAACAATAAAAACTAAAAATTGCAACAACAAATTACTTGGTATGCTATAGTTATTAATAACTCCCGAGATGAACAGATCGTTCGTGTGATGGTAAAGACCTAGGTAAACCTCAAGTAGGTGCCGTCGCATGCCATAACATTTATTATTGTGTCTCATTACGTACGTTAAAGAAAATCTACTGCTCAGCTGAAATAACCTTATCCTATTATATTTAAATCCTAGTTCCCTGGTATTATATGAAATAAATCCCATCTATGGTAGCTGTTCTTCGCTTCCCTGTATAATTGCGACGCTCCTATTTGCGCAGGGCAGACGTGGAATAACAGGCGACCGATAACACGCGCGACCCGCCGCGCCGCTACTATTGTTTTTGTATATTCATCTATACTGTGTACATAATATATCATATCATTTCATATATATGTTGTTTTTGTATGTTTTTCAGTATTATTTTTAGGGCGTGAGCATTTTGATTTTGTAGTTTGGGATTGAAGTTGATTCTGTCAATGGGTTGGAATAGTTTTTAGTTTAATGTTTAGAAAATAGATAGCAGTTTTTGTATCTGTCTGAATTTTACAATTTCTACAGTATTGCCATAGGATTGGAATGAATTGTGCGCGTCTGTTTTCAACGATAAACCTAATTATAAAATTTTATTTTTTATTTTTTTATTTTCCAAAGCATCAGCTTTGGATCTAAAAATATGTCGTATGAGCTGAAGTACCTAAGGCATATACAAGCATACACTATCTATTTCCTCTAATATCTCTCCGCAAACTTTATAGTTTCACTATCGTAGCTGTAACGTTGCTTAAAACGTTAATTTATATTAACCTCGACGTTTCGACTATTTCCTAAGTTGCATTAGCAGACACTAGAACTCAAGAAAATGCGTAGTAGTTTCTCCAACTACCCGCTCTTGACTTCGAAATCAAATAGCTTTTGATAAAACACAAGGTCGTCACGACACACATCACAGCATATTTTCGGCAGTTTTAGTGTATAAGTCGCGATTATTTACCAAATAGTCTAAATTTTTGAGCTGCTAAAAATGGATGTCGATAATGGAGAATTATCATTTGAACAAGCTACCCCCATATTGTCCATCGATTTTGACACATATTTCACCCTCGCTCGGTGCGGTCAATGGTGCGAACCTTCGCTTCCTGCTGGTCTACCATTGGCTAGTGGAACGGCTTCGTATCCTGACACATAGTGCGGTAATTATGATGTAGTTTACGGCAACTGTCGAGGAGTAGATGGTATCGTCACGGCACGCTAGTTCTCGTGGGTGATACCACGAAATGGGCCACCACGTCACGGAAATAACTCGGGGTTCGACTGCGGTTCTTTAAAATAAGGTGGGAAATATCATACAATATGTCATAAATTTAAAGCACTTTATGTTATTGCGTATACACACATAGAGCTTATTGCGTGTACGTTTTAAAATTAGACAACTTGCATGTTATTTTTTAAGAATTAATCTTCAAAATGATACCGTAAATGGAGCTTTAGAATAACAATATTATTTATAAACTAATTTTTAAGGACATATACGTTTTTTACATATTTCTTAATTGTACATTTTAGTTATTTTAACAAGGTCCGTTCAAGTGTCTAAATTGTTAATATATACTAAGAAACTACCTGTGTGCCTACTACGCGACTAGATGACTCTCTCCCTACTTTGTGACTAACTTTGTGTAAGGTAACATAATGTAGTTTCAATCTGGCTCATGTGCGGTCCATCAATTAACTAGACATTTAAAAATTATTCCTAAGCTGTGAAACTATATGTAAATAAACAAATAAATAAATAAACACTATTCCGTAAGCAACTGCCTCGGCCACTAGTACGAGATGTAAAGTTATTATCTGGATATTTACCACGTTCTCGATCTCACGTCACAGTAACAGGCGCCATATTCGCATGTCATCTAAATCTGCGGGTAGGTGTCCTAATAAATAAATAATGAATAAACGTCATTTATTACAGGCATCAGACCCAGAGTACTTAATACGAACAAAATAAATACCCTAGAACACTGTAAAGAGGTGTCTAAATACAAGAAGCTAAGAGCTAACAAAACGGTCTACCATATTTCTGTCTGGCAACACCATTAATCGCAACACTGGTAAATGAAACAGGGTATTTACCATTCTGTCTGATCAAACACCTACCTCCAGGAACTTCAGTGAACTGAGCATGTACTGTGTTGATAAATATACGTATTAATAAGTAAACATATAAAACACATGTTATGTATCCCGATAATAACTTTAATTCTTGTATGCCGCAAAAGTTTTCACACTATATCTAGGTTAAAAGCGTTATAATTATTATTATTTTAACTACTAAAGAAACGTTTATCATACCCGTGTCCATTGCTGGACATATACTTCCCCGTCATCATCACCGTATTCTGTACCTTTATTAAACTAAATTTGACTATTCCCATTAGTGATCATCAAGGGCCGTGGTGGTACCGGCCTAGAATAGTACTCCCCCATCTCTTCCCGTGGGAGCCTTAAGAGTCAGCTACGGGATCACGTACCAGAAGGTGGGCAGCAGCGCCTTCTATGGATCGGAAATCACAATCACATCAATACTGCGCACGCCAACCCGCCTGCAAAGCGTGGCAAATCCCCCATATATAGGGGAGGCATTTGTCTAGCAGTGGATATCCTATAGCAGAGATAATGATGATGATGATTACTGATCATGGGTACATTCAAGTAATCGTTTCTACGTATTTTAATGTTCGCTGCAGCACAAATATTGCAGACAACCAGTAGCTATGAGCTAGCCTTGCCTCCACGTCGTTATAGCCCAGCAATATGCGTGTTGTTATGAATATGGATAATAGATTATGATCTATAAAACACGATTAACTCTCAATTACTCAGAGTGTTGCGTGGCTACTTCATATTTAATATCATTAAACGCTCGAACAAAACTTTGTGTGTATGTATGTTACTAAACGGCTACACTGATTTCCATGAAATTTGGTATGGAGATAGGTTAGACCCTGGAATAACACATAGGCTACTTTTGAAGCACCCAAACATATTATTAGCCATAGTTTTCATAATGTCGACGCCTTGAAAGGTGGATACCCAAGCAGTACAAACGACCAATCTAAGACCCGCAGCCTCCGAGTTCTGAGATGTTATCTGTGCGGAGACATTCACAACAGTTTTATTGCGTGCACTCGTGCCCAGTAATTAGTTCTATGTATATTAAACAGCTGATCCTATCGCGGGGGGAATCAGTGTCGGATGTCCATACAAATTGCTACTTGAATGTCTTAGAAAAAGTGGGCAAGAGGGTGATGACAGATAAAACTACTTGTCAGGAATTTGCCAAATTTATTTTTAAATAATTGCTGTCAGCTAGCCTAAATATAAGTTATTAGATTAAATCAGTCAATTGTATAGCTTTTTTTATTCCTACGGAGGGCGTTGCTGTCTGTACTACAGTTTCAATACTATATATGCAATAACGTTTCAAACAAGAAATGTAAAATGATATTTTATCTGTGACATAAATTGTTTCTTATATGTTTTAGTTCACCTCACCTAAGTTTGATAAGCATTAAGTTAACTACCAACCCATGTAAATGTAATCTTTTTCTTTCTTTTCTCAGCTATGTGCGTCCACTGTTGGACGTATGCCTCCCCCATATAGGGGGGATTTGCCAATACTCGCCACGCTTGGCAGGCGGGTTGGCGAGCGCAGTATGATTTCCGATCCTCAGAAGGTGCTGCTGCCCACCTCCTGGTACGTTATCCCTTAGCCGACTCTTACGGCACCCGCGGGAAGAGATGGGGGAGTACTATTCTAGGCCGGTACCACCACGGCAAGTAAATGTAATGTAATGACTTAAATGTAATGTCCGCTCTCATGTCCACTTATATTATATTATCTTATAATACTCTTTCCAGATTTACGTACTCCTATCGTAAACCTGGAAGAAAACTCTTTTTCTCTCTTGATATCGCTTTTGTATATTGCGCCAAATAGTTATATTTTTTTGTTTATTATACATCGCATGCTTTAATTTCCGTGAAATAAATTTTAAGAGACTCTGAATCAAACTTCATCTAAATGGATTCAGTTGTTAAGGGTATCAAGATATATTGAGTACCTTGATATTCCTAGATGTACAATAATCATATGCTAAGTCCAAAATGTCAAAATACCTAAACTAAACTTATTGATATGTTTTGTATCAGTTTTTTTTTAATGGGCCAATGCCTGTATTGAAATAAAATATATACTAATAACTAATTACAATACTACAGCTGCTACAAAAACATTTGAGCAATCCACTAGCTATTGTCAGCCTATAGATAACTCAAATGCTCTAACTACCAGTTGGCACCGTGCCCAGGATGCTAGCAGCATTGTCATGTTGAATTGCAATGCTGATCCTTTAAAATTAATAATTAATAGTAATATAATTAATTATGTTATATAAACTATACACCGAGGTATCAACATTTCAATAATCTTACATACAATAATTAAATAGTATATATATATATCGAAGATGGACAAAAAATTATTTAATTTGCTTAATATCGTCTGTTATATTTATATAATCCAAATAAATATAACCTAATAACTCATAATCTCTTCTTCGATTATAAACAACGTCTTAAACGTATTTCACAAAAGTTTTAAATAAATAATTATGTTTGCAATCACAACTTGAATGTATATTGTATCGAATTAAGGAATAATTTTGCAATCCAAATTTAACTTAAAAGAACAGTCAATTTTGACGCTGCCGCTGCAAATGCTGAGAGCCTCAGACTGCATTAATATGGTAACCCAGACTGGGCCTACATGGTAATGCCTTTAGTGGTGCAGGTGTTTGATGTCCAGAATGCTGACACTTTGTAGTGTTGAAGTCGGTTCCATTTTTTTATATAAAATTTAGTTAAATGAATTAAAACACAAAAAAGAAAATGGATACTGGACTGAGAACCTCGGTTGGTTCGATTGAAAATATAATAGTTTTCCATGAAATATTTTATTTATTATCGCAATCGTTTTAGTTTTTTGTTTTTACAAAGTGTCGCCTAAATCTTGATAAAAACTTTACATATTCACTAAATATCAAATTTCTATGTGTAACAGTGCCCACGACACAATTCCCACCGAGTGAAGAAAAATGCAGCAGTGGCGAGTCACGGCGCCGGGCACCGGGCACCGGGCACCGGGCACCCGCGCCGTCATGTGGCCATTTCGTTCCTCATGCATATTTATGCGGCGACCCCTCGAGTAACGAACGACAAATGAACAAACGGTCCGTTTTGTTCCCGATACCGATACCGCCGATAGATACCGGCTATCGGACGTTTGCGCTTCTGATTGGGACTGCCTCCCGCACACCGCACCGGCCGCGCTACGACTTTGATTTGCAACTGCACGGCTGACTTCACAACGCTCTTACTGAACAATGACAGTCTATTGTTTGCATACAATCATCGTGCGTTGTGTTTTAGTTGCCATAGAAAAAGGCATAAAGTTAATTTGAGAGACTCCTTATTTGAGTTGAATTTTAGAAGGCATGTCCAACTTGTATGTCAGATTAGTCAAAGGTAGGCTTCAAGAGTCGGAATGAACATTCATTGACGTTTACGGCGCACCGCTGATGTTCCAAGCTACAAACTCTGTATGACTTTGTATTTCATAGAATTCTTCGTAGAAGTTCATCGTGACTCTAGATCTAGAATGTCTATGGTGACTGTCACGGTCACAGCTGCTTAAGTTCATAAGGGATTAGTGACATGCCTTCATTCTTGAGGGTGGTATCTAGCCAGGCGAGCATAAGAAAGTATCCGACCGTGTTGTAGATTATATCTACAAAGATCAAATTAGAGCTTGAAAAGTATTTCATTTACATTGAAAAGATATTAATAATATTAATGTATAACGTTGATCGAACGCTAATTCTGAAGTGAAAATCGATCCAGTGCCCGTTTGATTGTCGTCCGCCAACTCTACTGCAAAGCAATATCGTTTCAATTGTAACAATTATGAACAAATTAAATATTTCGCGTCAAGTGAACGACTTACCAATTCTACCTCTTAATAATATTAAGTTCTTACATATGAAATTGGCGTTTTGTATGGGAAAGCAAAACGTATTTTAAATTAAATTATTTTAATTAATCAATCAAAGTGACTAATTGATACGGTACTATGACGGTCCCGTGGCGCAGTGGTTTGTGTCATCGACATGACTTCTGTGTCTCCGGGACTCTGGGTTCGAAATCCAGCAGAAAAAAAGTGTACACCATTGTTATTTAAACACTTTCCCCATTTTATGGGTATTTCATTGATGTCAATGCTGAAAAAATTGTGGGAGCGTGGAAAAAAAATCTTAGAAAGCGTCTTTTGACAGCTCGATTAGAATTGAATTTAATCCTTGCAAGATGTTGTCTGAGTTCCGAAAAGGGTAATAAAATGTTAGAATTAATTCCGGGGAGTACGGTGGGTGTCAAAGACAATACATCCGAGGTGTTGTCTGTTGTCCTGAAGCACCAGTGGGCTAGTGAATTTTTTTTTTTAATTCACAATTGCCCAGTCTCGGTCGATTAACGGTTAGCTTTACCATCATGGTTTGCAGTTGTTGACAATACAGATCTACTGTAATCGTCTAGCCAGATCAGAAGCTGTAGTGGATAGCACCAGCAATGTTCCAGCATATAGTTTCCTCGTTAATATTAATCTGTTACCGTTGTAAACAAAAGAATTCTCAGAACTATATTGTACTAATGTGTAAAGCGTCTGAAGCACAAAATTCGCTCACGCATTCGAAACTATTTATTCATTCAATTAATACAGCGTTACTTACAGACTCGGACATATCAACCAACATACACAAACCATGACTGGCCGGTTGGCGCAGTTGGTAGCACTCTGCCTTCTGAGCCGCTGGTCCCGGGTTCGATTCCCGCACAAGTCAAACATTTGTGTGGATGAACATGTCGGTTTGACCTGTACCTATTTTGGGACCTGAAGACCTTGTGTCAATGTTAAAAAAAAAGACACTGACATGGCAGAAAACATTAATGCCATTACAAAAAAATTAATGTAGCCTTAGCTACGGCCTGTGGTACTTTTGGAGAAAAAATGTTCACGGAATCTTTTGTTTAGTTGCATTAAAAAGGTTTAATATGAAAACGTACCAGAAGGTGGGCAGCAGCGCCTTCTGAGGATTGGAAATCATACTGCGCTCACCAACCCGCCTGCCAAGCGTGGCGAGTATTGGCAAGTCCCCCCTTAATTGGGGAGGCATATGTCCAGCAGTGGACGCACATGGCTGAAAGAAAAAAAAATGATAACTAGGTATCCCACGTCCTGCTCCTATTGTCGCTAACAGCTAAAGCCCATTCCTTTGTTCAAATACCGTCATTGCGCGTGACCTACATAAGGTTTTTAAGTGCTCTTAGTCGGTGATTAGAGGTTGCAACATAGCAGTATGGCGGCCACAGTAACTGTTGCATTGTCTATGCCGTAACGGCGCCGTCTGTTTTCATGGCGATACCTCGTCACGCTGTTTAATTACTTCCCTATTTAGTTAGTTAGTAACGGGGACAGAAAACTGAGTAATTTGGAACAGGGGTTGTTCGTTTTTTAATTTTTTTCGTATGTGTACCTTAGTATATAATTAACTAGTAGCGCCCCGCGGTTTCACCCGCGTGGATAGCGGTTTTCCTGCTACCTCAATTATCCTACGGAAACTATACTTTTTCCGGGATAAAAGTCGCCCATGTGTTAATCCAGAGTTGAAACTATCTCCATACCAAATTTCATCGAAATCGGTGTAGCCGTTTGAGCGTGAAGAAGTAACAAACATTCACACAAACACACACCACACATAAACTTTCGCATGTATAATATTAGTATGATAAATACTGAATGCCGCAGTGAAGGTTTTCCTGAAGCGTATGTTGTTTGGTATAGTGCCCATGGTACATTTTAGAAAGAGGAATTCCACATATTCAACAGTCGCAGCAGAGTGGTAAAATTATAATAATTATTTAAAAGTACTGACTTGCACAAGTTGCTACAGATGCAACAAAAATAGGCAATAATGCTAAAAAATAAACCCACAATTATTTTTTTTAATATGATAATGGAAGAATTTGTTTGAGACTATCACTTTTACTCGTACTGACACTGGCAACACTTTTGTGACAAAACATTGGTAAATATTTTTAAAAAATGCCGTTTGGAGAGTAGGCTAAATTTCCATAAAGTACCGATGGCAATTACTAAAACTGTGTTCCACTATTCGTCACCCGTGCCCAAAGCACCCCATTCCTCCCCACATTAGTTGAGTAATTAACAACACCCCGCCGCAGGGCCGCGATGTTGTCAAATGTTGTTAGTATGTACTACACCGATAAGGTTGCACTGCCGTATATTAGAAGGAAACGCTTTTCCTAATACTGAGTGACGGCAGCTGACACGCAAATTTTGTGTATATAACGGGTATATAGGTATAGGTATGTTATTTAATAATATTTTAATTAAGACGTCTAATTTACATTCAAGTTCATTTACATGTTTGTCATATTAGAAAAGGGGGCCAATTGTATGTCTAATACTTTTTTCTGCGATAAAATAAATTAGATAAATACGTTTTTACGTTACATTTCGTCAGAATTCCTTATCAGCTCAATCAGACATTGGCCTCTATTACTTAGGGTATATAAACGAATTTAATTATTGTGATATATATAAGTAAAATAATTGAGGGTAGTTTTCATAAAAGTATGCTTCCTTAAAATAAAAAGTAAGTATTGGTAGTCAGGAACCTCTCATTGTTTAAAACGCGCGAAGATATGCACGCTCTGTGTATCAACACTCGAGGAGCAAAGAAGCTTGCGATGGTGTCCCACAGACTTATGAAGTCTGATAGGCTAACGTATGTGTTGGGAGCTCGTGTGTATAATAGATTGCCAGAGCACATAACAGAAGCACCCAGTGTGGCGTCTTTTAAGGCGAAATTAAAATCCTGGCTTATCGAGAGGGCTTTCTATGATGTTGAAGATTACTTTTCTAATGTAAAATATAACATGTAATCAGTTAATTATTATTACCGATTTATACATTTAGTTTTATTATTGTTACTTTTTTGTTTACCAATTGAACCATGTATTTATATTTGTTGCTTTTTGACATGTAAATTAATATTTACCAATAAATTGATTATTCCGGATTATTCCAGGAAGGCTGACTTAATCGCACAGTGTTTAATTTATCTCTCCATTAATTAGTGGTAGTTGTTCCTCGGATATAACAATCATATTGAAAGTTATATTCTCGCCTGTATTGCAAAATGAAACCTAAGTCCAGGGAAGCAGATACTTATTATTACAACTCTTACACTTTCTCACTTTTTTGGCTTTTGAACTTCATGTTCCTCCATGAGTATGCCCACAAGGTTCGGGGTAGTGGATAATTAACATGACGGAGAATACACACAAACGCAACACATTGTCACGCCTGTTTCCCGAAGGGATGAGCAGAGATCAATTAATCGATTGACACTGATATTTTACATCTAGGCTACAATACTCTACTATTGCCTAGATGTCAAACATCTACAACAATGAAATACTGTCACAAATCACCATCTGATATTCATTCGAAGCTGTGCAGGCTCAGCGGTGGGAGCGTGAGCTGTCAAATTGACGGACGCTGTTTCGGTCCTCGCCAACGGCTTGAGCTGTCGGTGATTGTAACACTGCAATCAAATTGCCAGCATGGTGGAAAGATACTTTCGAGTACCCTCTTGGCTGTGGTAGCTACTACCCTCAAGTTTAAAAACTGTCACCAAACACATGGTGTGTTCAGACAGCAGTCCTTGAGAGCCAGTGAGCATTCTAGGTCTAGCGTTATAACATCTTCGACCACATCGTCATAGACCATCAAGTGAAATAGGGCTCAAAGCCTAGATCTACAAAGTATTATAAAAATGTAGGCAAAATCGCACTTGCAAATGCTATATATTTTCTAATGCGAAACTTGGTTATTTATTAACTCTACTTTAAGCCAAATTTTTCTGTGCAATAAATCTAAGCTCTAACAGCTAATTCCTGTATCAATGACGACAACTTTCAACCGCATAACTATAACGTTTATATATATATATATATATATATATATATATATATGTACGTAACTTGTACCTACGCAAGTAAGTACATAACCAGTTAGGAATGAGCTTTAGCAGGCCTTTAGTCCTAGTAATATTTATAGGTAACGTGTCTACAGTAAGTGACAGATACTGCAAAAACTGGCCCGTAATTATGACCAGCATTCCAGCGGTCCACGGTGTTGGCTGTAGGAGGGAACTGGTGCTGCTAATAGGCAAACGCCATTTATGAAGCATTCTAAGCTTGTTAGTTAAGGCTGGCCAGATTAAAACATTTATATATATTTTGACCATGTCTATCTACCCTCTGCCAAGGATGACAATCTCAAAGTCAATGTTCTGGACCGCCGTCATGGTTTTCCAAGTTTTCAATTTTCAATTGAATATTGTATGGCTCCAATTTTCTTCAACAGTGAACGACTGAGGGACCCCCCTTAGTCGTTCACTGTTGAAGAAAATGCTCTTATGATGCGTCTTCTCTCGTTTTAGTCTTCAGCATCTCGGGTGAATGGACTATGGAGGTTTGTGTTGCAGCTTTTTTAAGGTCTGTCCAACGCGTGGGTGATCGACCGCGAGACCGCTCGCCTTCTACTTGCTCCTGGACCCCGAGCCGTTCCATGGAGTGTATAGATAGATAATTAGTCCCACAAATATTGTCGAGATGGCAAAAAAAATAGTATAAAAAAGGATCTTAATAAAAATAAAATAATTAGTATGTTTGCCTAATTAAATAATAATATACAAAATGTCAGATACTAAAGCAGTCAAATACATAAAACAATGTCATTCAATTTAAAAAAATCCCGTCATCAAGAAGATAAACTTAACCGAGTAGACAGAGGTAGGAAACTTGACCGAACTCATGTCTAACTTCAAGCCACCATGAACCTCTGAGGCGCCTCATATCAACAAGTTTTAGATTGTATTGATATTGAAGACAGAAAGTTAAATATATTTTATTTAATATATTCCAAACATCAAGTCTCATTTTTAGATTTCTATTGCCACGAACAATTTTTTTCGTAGAAACCCCCTAAAACCACTAGGACCCAAAAAGTCGTGAAATAAATGTTAATTAACAGGTACCTGTGAAGCAAACTTTGTATTTATACGAAAAAAAATGGTATACTCAAAACTTGCTCTGGCTGAAAGAAAAATCCAAAAATTGGAAACCGTGTTCATGATACATTTTACACAAAGTATCTCTATGAAATCATCGTTCGCAGCGATTGGGCTAATTAAATATTAATTAATTTACATTATTAATTAAATTGCTGTGCAAACCGCTTCTTAGTTATCATAGCTGCGAGGAACTACAAGTTTAGTCTGCCCGTCTGTCTTCCAAGTTCAACGCTCGATATTTCATTGAAGTGACAGACTTACAGACAGAAATACTTTTATAATTATGCATCTTATGGCTTTTCTGCAACTTTTGTTCTTACAATCAGGCGTTGCGCTTTCCACAACACAAGTTTCATGTGATACTGTCATTGTATGTACAATTGACAACAATGTACTTGTCATTTTGACGGTCGCCGTGGCGCAGTGGTTAGTGACAGTGACATGACTACTGTGTCCCCGGGGCCCCCGCCGGGATTCGAACCCAGGGTGGGTTCGAATCCCGGCAGGGGCCAACATTTGTGCGATGAATGTAGGTGATTGTCCCGGGTCTTCGATGTTTGTGTGCTGTGAATGTGTGTGTCCAAGCCTCCCGCGATACAGGGAATCCTAGTGCGGGGGTTCAAGTGTAATAAAATATATATATTCTTATGGATCAGAAGGGAATTTGGGTTTTTAAAAAGCAGGATGACAAAATCAACTCTGAACAACACTTATAAACTTAATTACAAAACAACGATAATAATTTACTAATATACGAAAAGAACCGCCACAACCGAACGCCATGCGCAGACATAGATCAGCTACCATAGATACTACGTGCGCGCAGAGTAAAAGAACGAGGCATAGATAAATAACGAATGAGGCCGGTCTGTGGGAAACGGGATTCGGTAACAATATATATATATAGCTTCTATATCTCACAAATATTCATATGAACTGTGAACTATTCGCAGCGAACATAATTAAGAAAATGATATATCTATCTGTATTGCCAGTGTAACGGCGCACGCGGGGCGCGGTGCGGCGCGGTGCGGCGGGGGCAGGCGCACTGCACTAATGTATGCAAATACATGTATCTTCCCATCGCACTTCCTTCCGATCGTCATTACTGTTCGCTACTGACGGCTGGATGACGAACGGATTCTAGACGTTTGAAAACTTAAATATAATTTAAAATTCAATCATATAGGCCATTTATTATTTGCTTATTCGATACTAATATTATAACGGTATTTGCGTTTGTAGAAATATTAATAGGTATAAGGAGTTATCGTTTAGGTTCAGGACATGATAACTTTACTACTAACTTTCAGTGCCTCAAATTCATTCCAAAGTCATAAAGCACATTCTATAAATTAATAGTATCATCATCATCATCATCTCAGCCATAGGACGTCCACTGCTGGACATAGGCCTCCCCCATTGATTTCCACAAGGACCGGTTGGAAGCGGCCCGCATCCAGCCCTTGCCTGCGATCTTAGTCAGGTCGTCTGTCCACCTGGTTGGTGGCCGTCCTATGCTGCGCTTGCCAGTCCGTGGTCTCCACTCGAGAATTAATAGTATGATAGTAGACAAATGTTTAGTGCAACACAAACGCCCCTCCATTTCGTAGAACAGTTTTAGGAGCCAACTCCAGTTCCTCGAATATGCAGACTCATAAATGAAAACAGTGATTTAATTGATATATTTGGCGATTCTATAACTAAATTAAAAAAAAAAACGCTTTCTCGGGATCCCCGAGTCACCATAATATGACCAATTTCATTATATTTTAAATATATGATTGTTTTAAGATTATGGGTATAATATATTATATAGTATAATTAACTAGTGTTCAAATTTGAAAATTTATCCTCCAAAAAAAGTAGCGGCACATTGTATTGTATTACATCATATTATGGTAAATATTTGATAGAATTATATTATCTTTAAGGCAAAAGTACTAACAAACATATACTCTGTTATACTGTAAGTGGTATTTCCCGTAATAAATAGTGCATTAAGCAAACTAAGCTACCTAGATACTAATAAGATTCGTCGTAATGTAACTATTCTTGGCGAAATCAAATAAATAAATAAATTTACATAACATTGATACCTACTTACAACAATCCTAAGGTGGCGGATGGTCTGCCCACCAGATACAAGTAGTAAGGAAATGTATCAACATGATACAGCAGTAATGATATAGTGATACAGCAATTCTTAAATATCCGTCGCAAGTTTTATTTTCCGTGCTCGTTTTGAAGCCTTATATTAGGAGCATTGCTTTCAATTTCTGCAAAGCATAAGAACCTCTAACTGTTTCCAGGAAAATGTTTCGAGCTCAAGTTTTAAAAATTGTCACCAAACACATAGTGTGTTCAGGCAGCAGTCCTTGAGAACCAGTGAGCACTCTAGGTCTAGCGTGAGAACATCTTCGACCACATCGTCACTGACCATCAAGTGAGATAGTGGTCAAACGCTAGATCTGTAAAGTATTTAAAAAAATGTGCAAACGATGGTGACCACGCTTATCAAAGGAAAAGTCAAAATCAGCATTGGCGCCATGGAGGGCATTGACATGGAGAGGGGTCACACCACAGGAGACTCGCGTTTGTGTGACTCATGTCATTATGGACATGATGTCAAAAAGATTGTGTTGCTCACAGTGACCACGCATACCCATTCCTTGTTTATTGTCCATTCTATCACAAGTCTCACCTCACATCCATCTTAACATTTGAATCTCTGCCAAATTCACTTTTCTCTTATCTACCTCTCATGCAGTTCAACAATTAGATTTACGATAGCATCACAATGTATACTATTATTTAACTTTTACGCAATTGCACTCATGTGAACAATAAACATTAACCTGATGAATATTTATTAGGTCACTTACGCCATCTATCGTCGAGTAGTAAAAGTAACGGCGTCCTTTATTTAATTTTTATTATATTTCTGTACATATTATATGATTTTATAAATTCATTGGAGATATTCCATACATATCACAATTATTTTAAATTAAAAAAAAGGCGGTGTACAAAAATTTTTGTAACCTTTAAGTTTTGCAATAAAGAAACATTTTTGATTTTAGATAGCATATTTTATACATGGATTTTACATAAGAATAAATGTCATTAGTAAAATCTCGCTTATCATCATACTCTCAGTCATAGGACATCCACTGCTGGACATATGCGTCCACCATTAGATCTCCACAAGGACCGGTTAGAAGCGGCCCTCATCCAGCCCTAATCTTGCAACCTTGGTCTGGTCGTCCGTCCACCTTATAGTTGGACGTCCTACGCTGTGCCTGCCAGTCCGTTATCTTATTTATTACTAAATCTCATTAGGTTATTACAAATTAATTAATTGTTCACATTCCCTGCCAGAACAAGCTCAGGTGAGTTATGACAAATAAATGCGAGCGTTATACACGAAAATTTTAACATTTCTTAAATATTAACTACATAGTAAATAAGAAACGCAAAATATAATTATAAATAAATTTACGAAATAACATGCCAACAGGCCGTTATCACAAAAAAAAGTATAAACAACGGTTAGCGTTCCATGTGTGCCTAAATCGCTCCCTGTTCACTGGTTATGAAATATATGCAAATATATGCGTTTCGGCCGATCGAGACGGGACCCGATGTGGGACGATAAAACCTTCCGAACGATGGAAACATGTTTGTAGATAATTGTAGGTAATAACGGCGAAATTGCTCAAAGATAACGTTAAATTATATGAAAAATTGCAGTGACGGTTATTATATGCGTTAACCATTTCAACTACCTCAATTGCCTAAAAATAATTTTCTCGGAAAGTCATTGTCTAAAATAATTCACTGAGAATTATTACGATACGACTCAAGGAATTAAAAATGAACGGCGGGCTTACTCTTGACCCTCGATTCCGATCGTAAATTACGATTTCGATCGACTTCGCGCAGATTGATACTCTTGAACGCAACACTAGCGCACGATTGGCATCGAGTTCGATGGAGTTTGATGTAAATACAAAATGACGTTGAATCAGATTGAAACTGTTTCTGATTAAAATTGGATTGACATTGAAACTGAGTTCAAGAGTAAGCCAGCTGTTTCCAGATTATTAAATTGAGACCACATTGGATGTCAAGTGCAAATGAAATTACCATCCTTCACCTAAAGTAATCAGAGTCATTAACGTCAAATATAAACGCAAAGGGAGGTTTTGTTCCCCATCGAATAAAAGCATCTCTGACTTTATCTGAATTATATAGCTTGTACTTATGGATTGATTATGAATGGATTATTTTGTCTACTGGCTTGCTTTACACAAAAAAGAACGCCAACGGCCTATAGTAGCATTTCAGTAAAGCCACACTAACCTCAAACCAGGCTTGCACACTTTTAGTCATTTATCAGATTTCGATCCAGCGTCTTTTATCATCGGGCCATGTCATGGCTGAAGAAAAGTCTGTTTTCTCTTCCAAACTTCAGCTATAATCTGCTTAAAAATATCTATGTAATTAACTAAAAATTAAACTATTTAGACTACTGTTCACCGACATTTAAAACGTCAGATTATCAATTTAACCGTCGCTCGCTCAAACCGTTTTTACCATACAGTTAACCGACGGGTAATTAATAATCGGACTTTTATATTTTGGTGAACAGTAGCCTAACTATTATCGAAATGTGTCGATGTACGTGAGCGCACATCTGCCGGTTTAGCTTCAGTTACATATGATGTGCAGGAATGCCTTTGTGTTGCGTGTACAATTATACAATAAATAAAGTGTTGTGTAGTAGAAAATTTCTTTATAAACAGCTGAATAGAACCAGGCAAAATAATAATATTATTGCAGCTTAACAGGATATAATAGTCCAAGTCTGTCGGCAGATTTCTGATCAAGGTCTCTCCACTCCCCTGTATGCTTTTACTAAAGTGTAACTACAACAGTACGTGAGCGACCAAGCTTTTTGTTCAATAGCCACGAGATGGCAGTACCGTTTAGAATAGTACATTGTTTTGAGCAAATTGGCATATTTTCTTAGAAAGGTTTACATTCATAGGGAGAAATAGAAGTAAAAGTTACCATTGTACAGAAATTCATCTTATTTATACTAATATTATATGGAGGTAAAGTTTGTAAGATTGTAGGGAGGAATCTCTGAAATTGAAATGACTTTGAAAATTATTTTACAAATAGAAAGCCACGATATTTGTAAGTGTCATAAGCTACTTTTCATCCGCACGCGGGTGAAACCACGGGGCACAACTAGTACAATATACTACAACTATAATTATTCTAAGTTTAATGGGATAAAAAAATTAAATAAATTGAATTTACAGGTAAGTAACCAATTTCAACAGTTCACATAGATGGACGTGTTCATTGGAATACATTTGTACAGTCCACAGTTCAGTATTCGGCTATTCATATCCAGTTTAAATACAGCTGGCTCTGACACGGCGAGGATCCCATTAGGTCTGTATGTACACAGTCTCCCAACGAACCATGTCTCCTCACGAACACTCGACTACTTGAGTCTTCAAGTCGCGAGTGAATAGGTACCTTCTAGGTTTGCGTGCTAAATCCTAGACAACGTCATCACTTAACATCAGGTGAGGCAGTTGTCAAACGCAAACTTAAAATAATTAAAAAAAAAAAGTTATCAATTCTCTGTGCGATTATTGAATTCCCAAAGTTTGTCTTTTAGAGAAACTTTAAAACACCTGTACTTTCAAAGCGACCACGACTCGGGCACTAGTATCGCCATATAAAAAACAGGCTCCTAACTTTGGCGTTCATAAATATAAACAAAAATCATATCTCAGAAACTTAAACAAAGTATACGTTAACTTGTATGCTAGGTCTTCTACCAGTTTCTTACTCCAAATTAGTTAAAACTAACCTTGAAACAATAATAAAATTATCCACTAAAACTCACGAAAACTCTCCTCGACACAAAACTGGTAACATTTCCCATACCACTGAAACAAACAATTGGTCGAAAATTCACTAAACTCAGGTTAAGCGGCGGTTAGTCTTTGATTACGTCCGTGCAGCAGGCCCGCGGTGCACAGTGAATGCTAAACAGATTGTTAGGACATATCGCACCGTTAGTGAGCGTTACTGCTCCACTTATACTGTGGGATTAAGTTAAATGTTTTGAGATATAAATCTAACCAGTTGATCCTTTTGTTGAGAAGTTAGATTATAATCTGTTAGTCTGCATGGAATAGTTTTTTTAACTTTTTTTAAGCGTCAAGTGTTCTGCACTATTTAATAAAAGCACCGCGGCGAACATTCTCTATCGATTGTCACTATTTCATCTGTAAAAGTTTGCAGCAAAAGTAGATAACTCCATCTCAACTGCTCATCAACAACGTGCTCAACAAAGCTCATCAATATGGTCACACTTAGCATGATAATCAGTTCAGTTACACGACATCCGCTGTTGGTCATAAGCCTCTCTCTATGATACTCCTTAAAATATTGCCGGGAGGGTAGACTGCCTGTATGTAGAACACTGCTGCGGAAGGCATGTTGGCAGCTGAAGCATGCAATTTAGTTCGTTTATATTTAAACCATGATAATATAAGTCGTTGAACCCTACAATTAAAAATATAAAATATTTACTATCATACTTCATACTTTTATAAACGCGAAAGTTCGTATGGATGTATAGATGTTACTTTTTCACGCCTAAACAGCTGGATGGATTTGGATGATATTTAGTAAGGAGATAGCTAATACCCTCGCTCTCCTCATCACCGTTTTTCTTCACCACGCGGGTAAAGCCGCGGGGCGCAGCTAGTTATTTATAATAACGTCTCTATATATATTATACCTTTGTGCATTTCTGTTCAATTTTTGTAAATAAATAACAAAATGATAAGGCTCCTTTTTTTCTCTTGATGTACGGAACCTTAGAATATTATTAGGAAAAACTGAACGATCTACCCACATTTTCTTATTTATATTATACATGGAACCGAGCTCTTTCATTGGTACCTAAAAGTGTGAAAACAAAATAAATCTCCATAATTATTCTAGACTGTAAAGTTTCTCATTAACATTTTTCACGCCAACACGTCATAACAAAAAGTTGTTAATGATTTTTTCAGTCGGTATATTTTTCATTATTAAAATCAACACAGGTATCCGTATCCAGTAACTTTTCAATTAAGCCGGGAGTGCGGACACAGACATCCGGAATATATTACCGTCCGTCAAGAACCAAATTAATAAGCAATTTTTTTTTTTAAATCCTCCGAACCACCCAAGCAGGGGAGGACAAACAAGAACTTTTAAAAAATTACAGTAATATATTCAAAATTAGAAATTTGAGCGCCTCAGACGGCCGTCCATTTATAAAAGTTTTGACTAAAACACAGTTTGAACTGTTTATTTAGGTAAAACTTGTGATAAACATGTCTAGATAATCATCATCATCTCAGCCATAGGATGTCCACTGCTGGACATAGGCCTCCCCCATTGATTTCCACAAGGACCTGTTGGAAGCGGCCCGCATCCAGCCCTTGCCTGCGATCTTAGTCAGGTCGTCTGTCCACCTGATCGGTGGCCGTCCTATGCTAGATAATATTTAACTCAAAAAAACCTTAATTATGGAAAGGTAGGCACTCGTAACGTCATAACATGGTAAATTACCGATTTACCTGTGTGCTTCTTACAGGTAAACATGGTAAGTATGCCTTATATCATAATTTAACAAAGCATAACTACGTTTCGAAATTTTCGTAAGTAATACACATTATATGAACATGTTATTATGACTGGCCGGTTGGCGCAGTTGGGAGCACTCTGCCTTCTGAGCCGCTGGTTCCGGGTTCGATTCCCGGACAGGTCAAACATTTGTGTGCATGAACATGTCTGTTTGACCTGTGTCTGGGTGTGTATATGTATATAAGTATATATATCAGTCATCAGGTTACCATAGCACAGGCTCTGCCTAGTTTGGGACCTGAATACCTTGTGTGAATGTAAATAAAAAATAAAATAAAAAAAAGTCTTACACGTCCGAAATGTGTTAAAGAATGTTACTGTCGCCATTTTTCATGTTATTATAAATAATCAACTTAGTTCATCTACTTGCCATGAGATGTCACCCCTACTTCCACAGCGTAGCGAGCCACAACTATTTAGCATAACCTTTGAATTTGTTTAATGAGATGTCTATCCAAAATTGAGCACTGTATTTGACGTTTAGGAGTTTGTACGTGTGCTCATGGGCACATATGGATAAATATTAACAAGAGTTCCGTTACGTGCGCAAAATATAATAATAATATTTCACATATTCATATAATAATAAAATGTAACGAGGTATTTTTATTGCCAGATGCCTATAATCTTCATTTATGCATAAAACAGTATTTTGTAGAAAGAATTTGGGTTAAATACAGAGCAAGTACCTACTTAGCTCACGTCAAAATAAAGTCGTATGGTGGCGCCACCTTTTGATCACTGCACGAAATATGGAGGTCCTTAAATGAGTACCTACAATAAATTATCCTAATAATACAATGACCACCCATACCAATCGCCGTATTCATAATAACTTAGATCTTTTAATTTACACATAACGCGTTGAATAAAAGTAATTGTTTGTCGACAAATATGTTATTCAATAAGTAACTATTTACTTCTCTCCTTTCCCATTTCCTTACCTATGTATCAGAGCCCGCACTCGTCCCGGTGAAGGGCGTTAATGGGGGTACCTAATTCCGTAAGCTTTTTGTAAGAAACAGTCACGAATGCAAATACAGAGACATTAGCGAGTACAAGATAAGAAACGGATTAAGCCACTTATAGCGGAGGTTGGCGGGGGAGGGGGGAGGGGAGAGGGATGCCGATCCAAATGTATATGGTAATTGAGTAATTAGTACGTAGGTAACAAAATAGAAGTTGCTTTCTGGTGGCGAGAAAGGGCTTGGTAATTGTTTTAATCCATCAATAGTTCGATATTGCTATATCATATAGCGTGCCGTGGTGAACCGGCCTAGAATAGTACTCCCCCATCTCTTCCCGCGGGTGCCGTAAAAGTCGGCTAAGGGATCACGTACCAGAAGGAAAAACTTGAAAATCATACTGCGCTCGCCAACCCGGCTGCCAAGCGTGGAGAGTATTGGCAAATCTCCCCCTATATGGGGGAGACATATGTCCAGCAGTGGACGCCCCATGGCTGAGAAAGAGAGATATTATATGTAACGTAGTCTCTAACAATCAGTCTTTATAAGGCCGTCTTGCATCAAACATATTATTGAAGACCCTGGCGTATATTGGCCAGGGTAGATGTCCTAATAGACCTGGGCGTCATCCACCTAAAAATATTGCTTTGAATATTGCTATAGCTTTCGATTTTCTTTCCGTCTTTTCGAACCTAAGAAAACTTAAACAATTGATAAATTTTTAATAAGTCAATTTTATAATTCGCCCCGCAGTTTTACCCGCGTGGTGATGGTTGATGATGATGAAAAGTAGCCTATGTGTTAATCCAAGGTCTAAACTATCTCCATACAAAATTTCATCGAAATTGGTGTAGCCGTTTCAGCGTGAAGAGGTAACAAACATATACACATACACATAAATACAACATACACACAAACTTTCACATTTATAATATTAGTAGGAGGATAAAGGTTATAATTAACAACTTTTTGAACACTATTGTAATCTTTTCGGTAACCTGTAACAATAGGGAGCCGGTATATCAGTAACACGAGCGTCCGAACTCGAACAATAAACAAAGCCACAACAATAGTAAGTCAATACTTGATAAATTACACCCGTCCGGTGTCCGATCCATCTTATTTCCAAATTAGAGGAAACCGCTGCGATTAGTGAAGGAGGCGACGGCTACGATTATTACTTGTACACTTTCATTATATCACGCGTCAGTTCGTCTAAATATAATAAATAAATAAATGAATATATAAAACGTTCACTACCTTTGACTTTGTTGCACTATAATGAATAAATATATTTGTTAAGTTAAAATAGTTGGTGAGTGTAGGACTCCAGATACCTAAGCTAGGTTTAGTAAAACTTGGTGCGTTTTCATTTGGTAACTGGTTTTTTTACATTTTACTAAGCGCTCATAGCTACGTTAATATTTTTAAAAAATCTGATTCAATTTTAGAGAATTTCGGTAGGGTTTTTAATGTACCATTTTGATTTTAATTTTATTAAGTAACGTCACTTGAAAATAATAATTATTATAATTGTAACTAAGTTCATTACAGCATAAGATCGAATTCTGTGTCCAAGCTCTAAAAACAAAAAAACTAAAACTGTATGTAGTCTTGTAATTTTTAACTCAATTTTATAATTCGCCCCGTAGTTTTACCCGCGTGTTGATGATTGATGATGATGAAAAGTAGCCTATGTGTTTATCCAAAGCCTAAACTATCTCCATACAAAATTTCACCGAAATCGGTGTAGCCGTTTGAGCGTGAAGAGTAACAAACATATAACACACATAATTATGTTTTTAGTCTTTTTTGTACAAAGTGTTCTAGAAAATGTTAATAGCTCGTAATAGCTTATATAGTCTATATCAGCGCAATTATTTTTTCTTGCCTTATATATCAATATAATATAGCCTAGTCACCCGGGAATACTGTAGCTTCTCAAGAGTAAAATAATTTTTGAAATCAATTCAGTACGTTCAGTAGCTACGGTGCCTATTCAGTGCAAACAAACAAACAATCAAATCTTTCCTGTGTATAATATTAGTAGTATAGATAAATAAGACAAGAGATAATGTATACAAAATACTAAGTAATGTTTCAGATGCAACATTAAAAAATGAAGTTCTCGTAACGAAAAGTACCAGCAACTTCCCGACTCTCAGGGGAGGAAAACTAACAGACCAGCTCACTTTATATGCACCCTGGACTGTGGCCAGAGAAAACAGAGGATTTATAGCGTCCCTGGACCGTTATGGTATATTGTTATTACCATCCTTTTATTTTATCAATGCGCTGTTTTATTGATAAAACTCTGGGGAAAGATAGTTCGGTTTTATTCGCCTTTTTCTGTGATGAACTCAGGGTGTTTATATTATTATTGTATTATTTTCTCTAAGTGATAGACTGAATACTGAGTATTCATTATAGTAAAAGGATGATTGAGCAATCGCCTTATGTAGTATATGTGTAAATACATAAAAAATGTGTGGCTATCTACCTACGTCTAGGCAGTTATGTTTGTTAACCGACAGCGCTAGAAAGAAGGTTATTTTGTTCCAGTGTATGCACATTTATTTGGCACGCTTTGTAGCGTAAACGACTTGTTGGCTCTTAGCTAGAGAGAGTAGTTCTATTCGTATTAATTGTGAGAGTTACAACAACAATCGTACTGTACAATCGTACAGTTATCAAAGTTATAAAAAAATAACAGGGCCGAGTTTTTTTTTTTTTAAATTGAACGGTTATACTTTATTGGATGTGCTACGATTCACCTATACTCATAGTCAACACGGCGTGTAGAATCGGCCTTCGGCGGGGATTTATTCCATCTCATTTGAAGGGCTTTAGGGTTGTGTTTAAGTGGGTAGGAATATCGCAATGAATCAATGAAAGCCTCTAGACAACTCTGCCTTTGGTAAGGTCACTATTCTATCCATGGGCGACGCCAGGAATACTTTCAGGATTACACACGACAAGAAACTCTGAGCAACATGCATGGTGCTGAACTTTTGAACGATTTCCACGCGCAATTCCTTTCGATGACGACGGGCGCGACGATACTGAATTTATTAAGAAGGTTATAAAAAAATTTGAACAGCAACCTAGACGCCTTTAGATTTCATTCAAACAGTTACTTAATAAAATAAATATTTTTTATGTATTTTTTTTTTGACAGGGGGGTGCAACTTCACCCCTTTGCACCGTGCTGCCGGTGCCCATGAGCCTATGCTACAGCCTTTTATCCTTGTCAAGAACATAATTATCTTCTGCCGCTGGTCCCGGATTCGATTCCCGGACAGGTCAAACATTTGTGTGCATGAACATGTCTGTTTGACCTGTGTCTGGGTGTATTATGTATATATGTATATAAGTATATATATCAGTCATCAGGTTACCATAGCACAGGCTCTGCCTAGTTTGGGACCTGTAGACCTTAAGTGAATGTTAAAAAAAAAAAAAAAATTAAGCGGGGACTGACAACCTTCGCACTGAATGCTCTACCAGGTTGCAAATCCAAGATTTGACTGGACAATGAAACGGATGCACAAAAGTCGCAGAGAGAGGCTACATATAGACCTATCTTCGGTAGTAACCGCCTGACTAATGGTGATGTAAGCACTCTTGTACCCGTAAAAAACATTGTCTAATATGTTTATAGTTCGATGCTAAAAATAAAATAACAATTCTTACCATCGAAGTCCATTCTCACTCAAAGATTCTCTATAAAAATGTAAATGCAGGTGATCATCCATGAATGTCCTTTGAGAAGCGATGAAGAATGTTCCGGTAAGAAACACGAGCGTACATGAGGGTAGATGAGAAATAAACTATTCACTAGAGTTGTATTTCAGTCACACTTTTCTATTCGGGCCAAACTGGCCGAACTTCCGACTTACTTTGATTCGGTTCCAAAGGCAAATTATATTTTATTTAGTTTTGCTATTACGTGGGTCTTTCTCTACGTTAATTTCAATCGAGTTTTTAAAATTAATCAAAACAATTTATTACGGATTACTCGAAAAATTATTGAATTCTGAATACTGATAGCTGCCAACATAAACTAGAAGTAGTGGAGTGACACAGTCTCTTCTCAGTATATAGTTGCTTATCTATGGTGTCTATAAAAGCCAGTGCGGGCCGGACCAGTGACGCATATTTCCTTCGGCCTCGGCTGCGTGCGGGGGCTCTGCTGGTTTGTTGTTCGGTGCGAACAGTGAGTGACATACGTATTTCTAATTGTTTTATATGGTTCATCTGTGTCAGACTCATTATTTGTTATTTTGTGATCAACTTCATGTGCCTTTCTATTTCAATTGTGATTTAATGGTCAATTAATAAACCAAAGATGTTTTGAGGTTGGGGAGAACGCGTGTTGTATATTTTTTTTAAATATTTCTACTTCTGATCCTAACATCAGAAGTGAGATAAAGGACACACATGCCCACATGTTACAAAAATGCTTGTAATCGGTGACTCCGTGTAAACAAGTAGTTTTGGTTATTTCTTATGTCTCTGTTAACCTGTTCTGACCGTTTTGAAGAAAATTAAAACGAAACAAGCGAAAGGCACTAATCAGATAACCTATTCATCTACCCTCAACATACATTTTCTTCGTATGTGTTGTATAGATTTGTGTTATGCCTTTTTACATTGTGCCCGTCGTGTACGAGTTTGTGGGGAAGCTAGCGTCGGTGGTG
The DNA here is from genome assembly GCA_934044485.1 of Apeira syringaria. Lineage (NCBI taxonomy): Eukaryota > Metazoa > Arthropoda > Insecta > Lepidoptera > Geometridae > Apeira > Apeira syringaria. Next base: position 919,419 of record OW203678.1, read on the forward strand.
TACTCCTGCACATGACGTAATTGTTGGTGACTTGCGGGCGCCTCGGGGTCCCTCGGTGGACCGTGCGGAGGAGCCGTTGCATCCACGGCGACGACGCCGGAATGTCTCGTCTCCGCGGACTGCTTCGAGCACGGTGACCACTCCAGGTTGCAGCATCCATGTGCTAAACGACTTGCTAACCCGGTGAGACCAACCCAATTTATATCAATCTGACGATAGAACGTGTCCTTGACTGGGTCATAGATATTGTCCCAGTGCAAGAGTTCGCGAACATTTATCAATAACGTAAACTTCGAAGCTTTTTGTGTCTAGACAACGTTGATACTGATTATGTTCTTTTTGAAATAATGCGAACTGATGGTACTCATATTATGTACACTTGAAGGTCATTACTTACACACTTATAGTTCAAAGCGACCAAGATGTGTCCCGCGATCGTAATCCACGAGATAACCGATACCTATAAAAGTAGTAAAGAATGAATGTGTTTTAGCGTAGTGAACCTTTGATTCATTCGCATACTTTACCACCGTACATAATTCAAAGTAAGATCATTAGGTAAAAATATATTTGACCCGTATTTGTATCGTGTTCGTTAGTGTACCTTAGTGTACCCTCAGATTAAGATAAACAAAATATACCGCGCACCAACCATGGAATACTGAGATTTGTGTGTAAATGTCATTGTCTGCGCCATAAATTTATGTTTCATACACCTCGTATCGATATCGCAGTCTAACAGACACGTGCCAGCAATTACCTTTAGAATTGAATCCTAAGCCGACTTGAGAAAATTGCAGGTTATGATCTCTCTAACAAAAAGTAAAAAGGTTGTAGGTACCGGCAGGCGCGTCCATCAACTATACCTACGTACCTACTTGTAGTGTGATATAGATCTTTGGCGACCGAGCTAATGATAAACTGCCACTACGTCATGTTTAATATCAAATCTACCTTAACCTGTCAGGCTGTCACTATGTAAGAAGCATACCGCACGGTTATTTTATTGATAGCTAGTTAGGTATTTCAATGATTTCAGCAGATTGGTACAGACCATGACGCCTGATCAATCACTTTTACTATGGCTTTGTGTAAGTAACAGAAACTGGACAAAATTGCGATGCGATATCTGACAAGTGATAATATGCGCTAAAATATGTTTGCAACTTGTTGACGACTACATACCTACCACGAAAGAGGTTCAAACATTGGCTTTTAGTTTTTATGTTGTTCCAAATGTTTTGTTTGAATTTGTGTGAGTCTATTGGTGAACTAGAAGTACAGTTTTATTTCATAACATAGGGACGTAGCATGTGAAATAGACTTGTGAAAACTATCACCATGTGTTTGTATAAGAGTTGAACTTTAAGTTCAAGAGTTTGTATGAATCCCGAATTCATAAATTAGATACGATCCTAAATACGATTAGATAATAAAATGCTGTTGAAGATGGGTCGAGTATTTTGTATTTAGAGCCACCACGTTCACCGCACTAAAAATTCTTGTGGCTTCATGTATTGCAAGGCAATGCAAATACGGTGCGTTCATTTGAGAGTAACCTAGCCGTGTCTTACCTTAATACCAGATAAGAACATAATTACTTAGTGGAATTGATTTTTGTTTATTAGAAAACTGATTCTCAAACTACCTGCAGTTTAGCACGTGAATTAAATTTGTTTGGTTCCCGCAATAGTGTGATTGTTGGGTCGCGTTCAAAGTGTTTTCATTTTGTGTCACAATTTTGAAATAAAAATATTATTGTCACAATGACAAAGAGTTGTGAAGTCGTTTGAAATGTCAAATACTTATTCGGCTATTAAATGCCTTGAATGAAATAAAAATTCTTACGCGTGTACACAATACACAAATATGATGTAGTCAGTAAATAAAGCCTGTTTGTATTGTTACAACTGTTGTGTCTTTGGCTGCGTTTCCATTTGGGCTCACAGTGCATACGTTCGTACGTAAGGATTTGGCAGTTCCGAGATGAATTTAGTACTGACAGTGCTGACGCTCGTAAGCAAATCGGAACGGCTTTTTGTGGGTGAATGCGCGCGAATTCTTTAAATGTCAGTTCCCATTAAATTCATATTAAATCATTCTCTTCCGTACTTCATGGGCACTAAATGGGTCATTTTTTTTTTCTGATATATAAAATTACGTTTTTAATTTTTGTGGACGGACTACCAATTTTCCGACAGATTCTCATAATGAGTCGGATATTTGACTCTCAGTGCATAGTTATTTATCTATGTGTTTGACAGCGCTCACACTGCTCTACGTCGTACTCGTGAGCGTTCTAAGCACAGGATGATGACGTCATGGATGACGTCATATACATTTTGTGTGCAGCTGTCAGTGCTTTTTGGAATTACTTTAAGGACGCTCTCTGTGCTCAAAGCTCAATTTGAAACACACCCTCATATAGATGTATGCAGGTGTATTTTTTTTTTGTGTTCTTAAATTGAAAACGCACCTGTGCGATAAGGTACGGGCACTTTAACCAAAAAAGGGTGATTTTATTTGGACTTGAAATTTTTACTGTTTCAAATACGATTGAGCGAGGACTCAATTGAGTCGCTTAGATTCTCATTGTTCTTCATTTGTTAGATAAGTCCATATTCCTAGCCGCCGAGTAGATTATTCGGGAGGCTGACAGTCGGGGTCAGGTACGGCCGAGTCGGGAAGATGGACGGTTCAGTTAGATGTCTCAGGCATACACTGACGTGAACACCAATCTATTCAAGCGTGACAGTAACCGGCACGTGTGTATCCCGCACAGAAATTTTGTGTTTGTTGTTTGCTTAAATCCGCAGAGTTCCGACATGCAAGTTTCTGATAGACGAGCATCAGCCTGGCGGCCGCGCATGCTGTGTGTGGACTCCGGCCTGGCAGACGCGCTCATACAAAGCTGACTTGAAATGCGTGTAGGATTTGAATACATTTCGGTACATATGAATCGGTCTGAAAGTTTAGAATTAAGCTGCCAGTATGTAACGCAGTAAGTAAAGTTTGTAGTGACGTTTCACTAGCCTAACTTGCGTTGATGACTGTCAAGCCGTTGTCTGTAGCGGTTTAGCTAGCCAGACTTAACGTTGACACTTATCAAGACGCTGCATCCGTAGTATTTCGCTAGCCGAACAGTAAGATTCGCCAAGTTGTTACTGCTCGTAGTGATTTTACTAGCCGGACTAATGCTATGCTTAGTTAGAGCGTTGATATTGTTGTCTAGCCGCCTCAACGTTGACGATATCTTTAAATCGTCAAGCCGTGGGAGCGTAGATCAATAATCAAGTCGCATACCTTATACCTAATGTGGAAAACAGTTTATGAATGCGCAGCGTTAACACAGTTAAGTCGCTGCATCCTGTAGTGTTCGACTCACTAGCCAGGGTATAGTTATTCTGTAAGCTAATGCTCTACTAGACCAGCTAGCTTGGTGTGGAGAATAGGTGTCAAGTGCCCGCTCATCATCGGCACGAGTTGGAGCTTAGGCAGATGCTGCAGCCGCTGTTGATGCTACTGCTGCCACTGCTGCTGCCGCTGCCGCAGGCGCTGCCAAAGGCGTTGCCACAGGCGCTAGCGGAGGCGCTGCTGCAGGCGCTGCCCCTGGCGCTGCCGCTGTTGATGCTACTGCTGCCACTGCCGCTGCCGCTGCCGCAGGCGCTGCCAAAGGCGTTGCCACAGGCGCTAGCGGAGGCGCTGCTGCAGGCGCTGCCCCTGGCGCTGCCGCTGTTGATGCTACTGCTGCCACTGCTGCTGCCGCTGCCGCAGGCGCTGCCAAAGGCGTTGCCACAGGCGCTAGCGGAGGCGCTGCTGCAGGCGCTGCCCCTGGCGCTGCCGCTGTTGCTGCTACTGCTACACTGCTAATGCGGTGAATGGATGCCGCAAGCTGCCTGTGCAGAATTCTTCACGGGTTGTGAGCCAAACCGCATCAACATCTGCATTACTACTAGTCCAGTGATAAAGTGGCTGAGCCAACACATTTTACGATGATGAGAAAACACTCAGGTCAATCTGAAGCCTTCTTGCAGCAAAGAAGCTCTAAGAACCTGACGAGGACGTCAGAAGGTCAGGAGAGGCCGTGATAGCTGCCAACATAAACTAGAAGTAGTGGAGTGACACAGTCTCTTCTCAGTATATAGTTGCTTATCTATGGTGTCTATAAAAGCCAGTGCGGGCCGGACCAGTGACGCATATTTCCTTCGGCCTCGGCTGCGTGCGGGGGCTCTGCTGGTTTGTTGTTCGGTGCGAACAGTGAGTGACATACGTATTTCTAATTGTTTTATATGGTTCATCTGTGTCAGACTCATTATTTGTTATTTTGTGATCAACTTCATGTGCCTTTCTATTTCAATTGTGATTTAATGGTCAATTAATAAACCAAAGATGTTTTGAGGTTGGGGAGAACGCGTGTTGTATATTTTTTTTAAATATTTCTACTTCTGATCCTAACAATACTATATTTAGAATTCATATATTCTTTGAAGTACAAACTGATATATTTATAAAATCGTATATATAGATAGAACGACAAATTATGAGTAGTTTGTTTCTTAAGTGTAATAATAGTAACTTAATACATTTGTGTATATGTATAACTGATACAATCCAAGAGAAACAAAAGGCGGACTTTTTTAGTTGGAGGATTTTAATTAAAGGTTACGGTGGCATGATGTAGCTGCATCTAATTAACAGTTCATCAAACTAGATTATGGTACAATAAATTAACAAAACCCATGAGACGAATATAAATAAGTAATATAATACAATATTTACTAATATATGTATACATTAATGTATTCTATATATATTCGGTTTGAAGTAGCCGAATTCGGCAAACATCACATCACAAAACTAATATTTGCGCGATGAATTCGCGGATGGCCGCTCAGCAAACGTTATATCGAATTGAGCTCTTTGATGGGGCAGCCAAAATGGTTTATTTATTTTTTATCTTCACCAATACAAACAACTCTTTTGTGTGTAAAATAGCACCAAACAGAGCCAGCTGAAAATGTATATATTGTAGATTTGTGGGAAACAGATAAGGAGCATTTACCGTTATAAAACTAAATTATCTTCTGTTTTACTATATGAAAATAGAGATGGAAGCAAAATACGTCTGAATTTGACTGCTCCTTTCATAATGTTATATTAACTGCCTCACGAAAAAAGAAACCACAGACACGATCTAAGGGGTATGCAAATTAATCGGCTGCTCCTAAAACCTACCCCTTAATTACCGAGACCGCAGCATCTTCACCATTTTATCAAGCCATTCTATACGTAATCTTTGAAACTGTTGCTACCAAATTTACTCGAGAAATACGAGTAAAATAAAGGTTGGTTCATTTAGCCCGGGTCATCAGTATGCATAATTAATGAGATCTGCGCCATCTAGTGGCGAGCGGCGGACCTAAATAATTCTAAAAGAAAATTCGGGAGATTGATGGTAGGTTGAGGTTGAGTGATGGTTGCGAAGTGATTTAGTATTTCATTCTATTTATTTATATATTATACTCAACTAATTTCACAATGTTTGTATAGTATTTAAAATTCGGCAAACTAAGATTAATTAGTTAAAATTGAATATACATATCGCCTTCGGGGTAACATTAAAATTGTAAGTATAGTACCCCTTTCGTACGCATTCGACTTTATCTGTCCAGAATATGCCTTTAAAAGTGCAGCATAACTTGCAATCTGCGTTTGGAAATTAATTTTATTACTTTTATTATTATCGTACACAAAACGTAGCAAAGAAACTGTCAAACGAACGAACCAACTTGATAATATGTAAATAGATATTTTTAGAATTAAACTATTACCAGAATAATACATATCCTCTAAGATTGACCGCCATTGAACACAGTTATCTACACTAACACTAATATTATTCAAGTAATAAACATAATTAAGGCCCGTTTGTCATAACCACGAAACTGCCACATTACTGCTACTTGGTACATTCTCTTGGAGGCCTCATGCTTACCAACTTATGACTACCCTCACTGTAAAGACCTTTGCTACTTATTGCAATAGCACAAGGTTGAAAATAGTAATTTGAGTGTAGTTGCAAGTTTGTGTCGATGTACATAAGGGGACAATAACCAACAGGGTCGAAGACGTCGCTCGATTTATCACAGAGTTACTTTATGACAAGTGGCCTGTCCGAGGCAGGGGTGGTTTTTAGTGCGCACCTACCTACCCCCCGGGGATGTGACAAATGTAGTCTGTGTCGTGTGACAGATGGTAGGATGCACTATGTACATGAATTTAAAAAAGATATCTCTGTGCGCCTGAAAGCTGTGTTCTGTTTGTATGAAAAACCTGAAAGATGATGATCTATGCTGTTAATAGGCAGTAATTGTCATCATAAGTTCAGACCTGAAACATCTACTGCTAGACTATCTCCACAAGGACCAACGGGCAGCACCCTGAATCCAGGGTTCTTCTTACGGTAATGTTGCATTTGTCAGCTCCTTCATGGTCACCTGTGGATGTTCTGCTGCAAGCTGATATTTTTATATTTATATGCATCGTCGTCTCAGCCATAGGACATCCACTGCTGGACATGTACCTCCCCCATATAGGGGGGATTTGCCATTACTCGCCACGCTTGGCAGGCGGGTTGGCGAGCGCAGTTTGATTTCCGATCCTCAGAAGGCACTGCTGCCCTGTACGTGATTCCTTAGGCGACTCCTGCGGCACCCGCGGGAAGAGATAGGGGAGTACTATTCTAAGCCGGTGCCACCACGGAACGTTTCTCTTATATGCATAATATTATTTAATATTACTGAATGTATTTTTTACTGAAAGAGGCGTGTCAAATTTAATAGCTAATTCTCACATCCTCGCTCAAACCGAACTTGCTTCAGACTATGCTAATGAGGCCGGGGGTCCACAGTTTTTGCCTACTTTCCTCCCTAGTTTGAATAACTCCTAGGTGTTTAGAGACAGTTGTCAATGGCCGGCCCTCACGATAGTTTGACTTAGTTTCAGTTTAGTTTTGACTCAATTTAGTGTGTGACAGTTTGTATGATTTACATGTATTTGTTCTAAGTGGTATTCTGATGACATCATGTAACAGTTTTGTGGAGATGTAAACTTGAAAACATAAGATACAGACAAACCTTCGATTTTACATTAAATAATTTATGGTTTAGATAATTTTATTTGTATAGATATGTATCGAGGATGGTGTTGGAGCACACTTCATATTCAACGCTAAGTCTTTTCATGAACGTCGCTTTCAGGGAAGGTTTTAAGGGCTCACTTCACTACGCCTGTCACACTGACACTAGCATCCCTTAACACTACGTCCATACATTGTCGTTTATCTTGTATATACCTACATCATTATACCGTACGGGCTACTGCTGTGGGGCGCAGCTCCTGATATAGACACTGTTTTAGCTTTTTAGAGCTCTATATATAGCTCTAACAATATCATAGCTTTACTGTATTTATACAAAATGGGTGCATGGTACATGGGTACATACATACAGTGAAACTATGGTATTTTTTTTCATGAATTAATCATTCAACTTGAACTCATGATATTAATGTCAAGCCCGTTAAAGTGTATATGCACTATAATGCGTGAAATATATTTGAGCAAATCAATAAGTAGCGTACCAGACAATTAATAAGTCAAATATTTCAATCCGCAGCCAGTTAGCAGCGTACCTATAATGCTCTAAATGTAGTATGTGTCAAAGTTAATATAAAAAAACACTTTTTGAACACTCAGCATTAGTAGTGTACCACCGGTAAATCATCTGACTGACACGAGTCGTTAGCCACGTCCAGACAGCAGTCCTTGAGAGCCAGTAAGCATTATAGGTGACAACATCTTCGACCACATCGTCAGTGAGCATCAAGTGAGATAGGGGTCAAACGCTAGACCTATACAGTATTTTTTTTTTAAATGTAGTATATTAATTGTTGATTAATTCAAATTCAAATTCAAAAATTCAAAATTATTTATTTTCAGGCAAATTACACCCATTTCGTTCACATAACAAACAATGAAACACAATGAAATGTTTTGATTAATTTACATTTCTGATTAATATATACTTGGGTGCAAGAGAAGGAAGGGTCTGGAGAAGAAAGGAGAAAGTGGAGAATCCTTAAACCACCGAACATGATTGGAGAGACCAAAGCTCACAACCTCCGCTGGCTTAGCCACTTAGACAAAATGGAAGAGGAACGTGGCGTCAAAAATGCTTTCTGGATAAACCAACATGTCTTCGGCCAGTCGGACACCCAGGTATAGGTGGAGGGATGCGGTGAACGCTGATCTACACGCGCTCAGCGTATGTGACTGGCGTGGAACCGGACAAGACCGGAACCAGTGGCGAGTTCTCGTATCAGAGGCCAAGACTCCCTTTGGATCGCTAAGCCTGAGGAGTAAGTAGTAAGAAAGTATTACAGTTCATCACCCAAGGTGTGTGTGTATGTTTCGATGTTTTTTTTACACACTCACACCACGCACTAGTATACCCAGTGTCGCGGGAGGCAAAGACACACACAATCACAATACACAAACATCCAAGAGCCGAGAACAAACATCTTTGCTCATCACAGAAATGTTTGCCCCGGCCCGAATTCGAAACCAGGGTCGCAGTTCCAAAATCAGTGTCCCTAATCACTGAGCCACGACAACCGTCAACATTTAGAACTTGACACAATCTGACATCACTTATGGTTTGATAGACTGTGGATCTTCCTAGCATCGTAAAACTGGAGTTCTGATCTTCCGATTATATATTCTTATCCTCCCTAGATCAACATTCAGCCCATAGCACATTTATCGCTGGGTGGGATGGACTGAATGCTGTTCAGTCCATCCCACCCAGCTATAAATGTGATAAAATCGTTAAATCTTTAGACTCATAGATATTTCACAAAACACGTAATAACCCCCAAGTCCTTACTTAATACTTATGTAGCTGTGAGTGCTGTAGCTGTAGTTTTTGAATCCACGTGGAATTTTGTTTTAATATACGTCTGTCTTGACTATAAGAAAGAAGTTTTTTGTTAAAAAACTGTGTATTTCATGTAGTCAACAGGTTTCAGTGGCGACATTTTTGGAATTAATTAGTTTGATACACACATTTATTTCTGAATACGCAGTCAACTGGTATCGGGTCGACATATTCAAGCTCTTTATAAGCTAGCAACAGTTAGTTGATTTCACAATTTTTATTGCGGTAGCTGTAGTTACTACGTTTGAGGGCTCGAATTTGTACTGCTGCACTTGGTACATATTGGTTTAAAAAAACCGGCCAAGTGTGAGTCGGACTTGCGCACCTAGGGTTCTGTACAACCCTGTAGGTATATAAGTAAGCATGTAACTAAATATTTATGCTTTTCGCAATTTCACAATTTTTCCTTTATCTGTGTTATAAGACGTTGCTTCGTACCAAATGTCAGGATTCTGAGTTCACGGGAGTACCCTGTAAAACATAATTCCCTCGCGAGTGTCGAAAGTTTGCAGTATCTTGTATCTTTTGAGTGCGTTGGCTTGGAAGTTTGATTTTTTCACATCTCCAGTAGAGTGATTGAGTGACTGAGTATTTGATATGAATTTTAGCTTGATATCTCCACGCGTTCCTGAGAAAAAGGGTCCCGACAGACAGACAGACTGACAACAAAGCGATCCTATAAGGATTCCATTTTTTCCTTTTGAGGTACAGCACCCTAAAAAATATCGCACCAAAGAGGTTAAAAGCAAAAAAAAAACATTTAAATAACCAAACCCGCAAGCAGATCCCGACGGAAGCTATAGTGTAGCGCGGAGTCGTAAACCCAAAGATAAAAGAGGAGTAAAGCCGCAAGAGAAGCGACGATGGTGTTAATGAAAGGCCGTGGTTTTTCATGACTATTCATGGTTCCGGAGCCTTTAGCTCGGCTCTGTAGCGCGGACTGAGGTTTTTGCGCAAAACTCTGCGGTGAATAAGAATACAGTATATGGCAAAGGCCTTGACGTAGGAACTCTGATCAAAATATGTAAAATAATATATAATAACCATAAATATAATATATAATAACTATAAATATAATATATAAAATATACATAAATATATTTCAGGTTATGCTGGTTGTTTGCTTCGAATGAAAAGTTCACACCTTTATTACACATTTCATATTTGAAAATGGAACCCAAAATCTTTGTAGCTAAAAATATATATCTTTATATCCTTTGCTACTTAAAAAGTACTACGTCAAATTAAAAAGCGGCTCAAATCTAATTTTTAATACTTTTATGTAGAAGCTTGTGTCGAAAATTTTATGACACTTGAAGTTGCATAAAAATACATAAAAACGTAATGTGGATCCAATTCTGCTTAGAATAATGTGAAACCTGAAACAAAGAAAATATGCAGCTTTTAATTTATTCTCGTTTTTCCTTAAGCAATTTTGTACGAGGGGTGTCCTTGTACACTTTTGTATGTATATATAAATATATGTTTTTATTGTCATTAAATTACCATATATAGTAAAAAAGTGAGACTTAACACAGATGTTTGTAAAATAATAAACACATACTGCATCTCTAATTAAGCCAATCGAAATGTCGTCCTCATTTCCAATACGACGACCTCTGCAAATGTGTCCTCTCACATCCTCTCGTCAAACCACACTTACCGCGATTGCTGCCCACAAGTGGGACGGCACCCCACTAATTAATTTTATTGAGTCCACTCGCTTGGAAGAATTTTATGGCTTTGCTTTTGTTAGTGGAGTGGATTGGACAGTGGTTTGATCAGGTGACTTGGCGACTTCTGCAAGTTCAATATTACAATTGTGCCGGCGCATTCAGTTCTTGTCTTTTTTTTTTAATAAAAATTAAAGGGCTTTGTCGCCATTGCGAGTATGCCGCCCTGATTAAGACTATTTAATACAATGTGCTTAATATAAAGGAATATTGAAGTTTTGTTGATATCAATTGATGATCTGTTTTGTTTTGTGATTCATTGTGATTCAAACAACTTATTTTTTATACCTAAAAAGTGCCATTACGCGCCTGAAGAAGTTTTCCCTTCAACAATCAGTGTTGTGCGCCGTGTCTGCTTGGACGTAACATAGTCATGAGTGAACTGTAGCGGGAGCACGTACCACTATCGTTATCGAAACGCAGTCGTATCACGGCGTTCAGTCGATGGAACTCGGCAGGTACTCAGTACAACAAACCCTTTACAAATGATGATTTCATTCCGTTTATCACGGCTCCACCGTTAAGACACGAGCTTCATGTTTAGTTAAGTTTTTTTTATTATTTAGTTTTAATTAGTTTTACTATTATTTAGTTGGTATTTTTATACCTTTTCGGTGTCAGTAGCAAACATCTGCTCGTATATAAACGTTACCTTACGAGATTTTGTAAAAAAACTTGCGACACACAGAATTTAGTTTTCTGGATATTAAACATGATACAAAACGTAACAATTCTTACTTGCGCTTGTTACTGATACTAGGTCGGCAGCACGAGCACAGCAGCTCCTGAAACCGTAGGAGCAATTGAGAACACAATGAAGATCTGAAACCAAAATGGAAAGAGAATTAATGTCGTAATTGCGGTATGTTTTAAAAGATATCGCTTCTTTGTAGATTTGTTTGGGGATCAAGACTATTCGATGTGTAACAGAGCACTTCTCAGTTCACCTTTGATCATTGTTTTATAGAACCTTAGGAAGCTCTATACAAAAACAACAACATTACAATCGAACCATGTAGCAAAGAAAAGATAACGAATATACTGACCACACAGCTGTCCCTACCTACAATATGGTGGAACGGGTAGAGGGTAGTCGCAGATACCAGCCAATGGTCCACGAGCGGAACAGCGGTGGGTACTCCCCACCCGTTTCATGGTTTTAGGGGAAGCGAAACTACAGTGGTTATTTTAACTTTTTTTCTATATACTTTTTTATTGTGTAATAGTTGCCAAACAAGCAGACGGGCTGCCTGATGGTAAGCGATCACCGTTGCCTATGGATATCTGTAATACTGGGGGCATTACGATACGTTGCCGATCCTTTTTAAGACTCTTTTATGTCTTCTTTTGCAGCTACTCGGAAACATCGAGAGAGGAAGCTCGTGTCACATTTTACAGGTGTGGCAGAAACGGTGTATGGAATCGCTCAGTGTGTGACTCCCAATATTAATGGGATGAGCTCAATAATATGTGGATGAGTTTTCAAGCAGGGTAAGCTACTGCGGTGGTAAAACCGTGATGCCGGAGTAAGGTCTAAGAGCTCTTCAGAACACTCCCCGCTATACAACAGGGTAAAATTAAAACAATTGTACTTTTCTACCGTACCTATATACACACGGTAGAAAATACACAAAGTGATATCAAGTTGTATTTACATACGGTAGAAAATACACAGAGTGATATAAAGTTGTATATACATACGGTAGAAAATACACAGAGTGATATAAAGTTGTATATACATACGGTAGAAAATACACAGAGTGATATAAAGTTGTATATACATACGGTAGAAAATACACAGAGTGATATAAAGTTGTATACATTAATTCAGATATACAGTTGTATACATTTATTCAATTTTCAATTTATGCGGTGTATGAGTGCCCATTGCCCATAGTTTATATTAGAAAGATGCAATATATGGTAGCAAATGGTTATATACAAAAAAATGTATTTTAAATTGTTTTGATTATAGTAAATGAGTTGTCTCATTTATTTGTTTCTAAAATTTTGACAAGTCATTGATTCATTGATACATAAGCGACTTCGTCATGTTTACAACTATGTTTCAAATTTAATTAGGACAAGTTTTTGTCTTATATTTATTCAGAATATGGAAATAAGGAAATCACTATTTTGACACCGATTTTTACGGAACGAAGGCAGATGTTTTTTTTATTGGTTTCTTCTCTCAGCCATGTGCGTCCACTGCTGGACATATGCCTCCCCCATATAGGGGGGATTTGCCAATACTCGCCACGCTTGGCATGCGGGTTGGCGAGCGCAGTATGATTTCCAATCCTCAGAAGGCGCTGCTGCCCACCTTCTGGTACGTGATCCCTTAGCCGACTCTTACGGCACCCACGGGAAGAGATGGGGGAGTACTATTCTAGGCCGGTACCACCACGGCACTGATTACACGGACTTTTTATTGGTTTACACCATTTTAATTAGTTTGATTGAGCAACAAATCACTACCGTTAACGTAAACTTAGCTCGAAATATTAAGTGTTCGTAAAAAAGTGTTATTACTATTTTCAATATGCTTTACAACTAACGATATCAAAATCAGGAATAAAGAACACATGCTATATTCTATAATTAATCTCAGAGGAAGGGAAAAATTAAGGGAAACCCCTTTAATTGTATGAAAGAAATTGGAGCCGAAAACTGACCGCGCCTTAACTAAAGACAGCGGACACCCCCACAAGATCCAAATGTTGTAAAAGAAAATACGCCCCTCCCCCAGTACCGTCCCACCCCCTCCCACCCTCCGAACACTCCAGAACCCGATTGTTCATGTATGTATTCAGCACATTACGAGTCAAGTAGGATAAAAACGAGACGCCAGCAGAAAGCCTCGAAATTCTCGAAAATATACCATTGAGTGATATTCTCTTTGCTTTGCTCGGCCTTAAGTGTTCCCTTTTTGTTTGAGATGTGAAGGCTGTAAAAATAAAGGTTTTTGAACGAATGCTCGATGCTTATCTTAGTTTTGGTTTGCTGATCAAACGGTCGGAGTTTGAATCCACAATCAATGGAACCGGTCACCACCAACATCTGGCTTTGTTGGATACTATTCTGTTGGTTTATGTAACCTATCGTAATTACTCTTCTTCTTCTTGTCCTTATCCCACACTAGGTGGGGTCGGCACAATATGTTTTCTTCTTCCATTCTCTTCTATCATTAGTCGTCTCAGTGCTCACGACTTTCACATCTATCATTCCTCACACAGTCCATCCATACCTTTTTCGTAATTACTATTAGTATTTATTTATTAGTAAGAAGACTATCGACATATAGCTTAACTTAGGTACACAGTATTGAATATAAAAAGAGTCGTTAAGAAGTCTCCACAAATAGAGATTACCTGATTAACAAAAATCACACACAATAATTTAACATTCTTAATCCAGAATTTACACCAAAGATTAAGAAAAAATAATTTTTGCACACCATTACATAATTTTTTCTTCATTCATTTCCCATGTTCACCTACGTAGAACCAAAGAATGTTCAGCTAAGTTAAGCCTTGATCGATTATAGGTTGGATGTGAAAATATCGATATCTAAGTTGCTCTGCTTGTTGTAGTCGATAAAAGTTTTGCACTTTCGGTATATATGTATATGTATTGTGGCGGTAGTTTGCGGTAAAAGAAGGGAGATAAAGTAGAGGGCTATTACGGAAAGATCGGTTAGTTGTATATATACCAATTTGGCTATAGGTGACAGAAACCAACAGAATAGTTAAGTGGCTAAGTTTAGTAAACAGCTAAGTGGTAGCTAAGTTGAATGACTTTAGCAGCCACTTAGCTCTCTTAGCTGGAGCATCTCTCAGCTTGAGGATTATATAGCCTTAAACCTTTAATCCATCCAAGTTGTTTCCAAGTCCCGATGGACCTGGAGCTCATCGGATTTTCCAAAATTTATCAGAGCGTTTGATCGATGCGACGCGTGACGCGGGTAGCGGGTTAGAACATTTGAGTTATCTATGGGCTACCAATAGCTAGTGGATTGCTCAAATGTTATTGTAGTAGCTGCAGTATTGTAATTAGTTATTAGTGTTTTATTTTAATAAAGGCTTTTGCCCCCTTTAGAAAAAGTCCCGATTGATTTATCAACGATATAACCGATCATGATATCCTGTGCTATTAAAGGCCGGTCATTCGCTTCGAACGATCAGAAGTACCCAGCTGATGCCTGCACACAACAAACTATTTTTTTTAATACTGTATAGATCTAGCGTTTGACCACTATCTCACTTGATGGTCAGTGAAGATGTGGTCGAAGATGTTATCACGCTAGACCTAGAATGCTCAACCGTTTGTCAATACTCGAACATTCGAGCGTTTCTTCATTCGGAAATTATTACGCATAATATTAATACTTTTATTTATTTAATTATACTTTAGCACTGTTTCAGTACATGGAGGACTTAACGCTAAGTAGCATTTCTACCAATCATCCACAAGGGATCCACATAATAATAAAATATATAAATATATATATATTTATTATTAATATGAATACATAATAAACATGTAATTACAAGTCTATTGATGTGCTCGTTACCGGTTAATAATATAATAATTTAAACATGTATAAAATATGTACATAAATGCATACATTACTTTTAGATAAAGCATTTCCTAAAAATATTTTGCTAGAAATGGTTTGAGCGTTACCACAGGTCGACAGCTAACACTATTTAAGAGCATTTTTTTTTTCCTAAACACACGTAAAGGCATTTTAATTCAATTCACGCATTGTTTCTTTATCGCTTTCCAAACACTTTCCAAAGCCCCGCGGACGGGACGGCCAATATCGATACCCAAACTAGATATCCATTATTCAATAACCAATGCCCAGTTCAATAAAACAAGTACAATATCAGCTTCGTACCGTGTCATAATAAATATTGCAGGAGTTTATCCAAATATAAGTGCATTTTGAAATATATTATTATGAAATGGTTCAAGCGTTCTATAAACTGACCAAATACTATAATAGAATTCACAGGTTCGCACTCCACTGAATAACATAAGCGATAATTTAGCGAACGCATACGGAAAATATACGGTAGTATTAACATAATGCACGAGCGTGGTAGTGATGCGTAAGATAAGGAATCCGGATAAAATCGGATTCGATCTGCAGGAATCGGATATGAACGTTATACAATAATGTCATAGTCATAGTCATAGTCATTTATTCATAACAAATAAGTTACATGTCAACATCAATAAAAATAATAATAATAATTGCACAGAATGCAACATATTGTATATAATAATTATAACAAATTATATTATCAAAGTATAAACAATTATATTACGCACAACTGTTTGTACGCACACAAATTTACTATTAGTCATAAAAAAATAATAAAAATACAAAATAAATTAATTAATTATTATTTCATATTATTAAATTAATTAATGTCTAGGTTAGACCAGCGCTTTAATTAGTAAATAAACATTTTGTTACATTTTGTGTATATTTATGATATACTGGGTGACCCGGCGAACTTCGTACCGCCTAACATTCTTGAATTTTTTTAAAAATCTTATTCCACTATTCGGGACACCAGGTCAGCTAGTAAGATAAAAAAATAAGATTGATAAGTCAGTATTGCCTTCCCGCAACCCCTCCACTAACTTTATGGTATGGTATTCAAGTTCAAATTTTAAGTATTATTACGAATCTTTTCTATGGGAATATAGAAAAGTGTTGTTTTTAGACGTTTTCAGACATTTTTTTAATTTTTTGCTCTCCGTAAGAACCATCGACTCGACCTTCAAGGAATATTATAAAAAAAGAATTAGCAAAATCGTTTCAGCTGCTCTCGAAATTTGCGCTTAGCAACACATACAGACATTCATTTTTATATTATAGACTAGCTGCGGCCCGCGGTTTCACCCGCGTGCACTACGTTTTTCCCGCTAACTCAGCTATCCTACGGGAACCATACTTTTTCAGGACAAAAAGTAACCTACGTCCTTCTTCAAGGTCCCATCTATCTTTATACTAAATTTTATCTAAATTAGTCTAGCCGATCACTTGTGATGTCGTGACCAAGGGGAGTAGGGATTCATTTATATATATACAGATAAATAAATTACACATAATATGAATAAAATGAAGTAGGAAGCGTTCGCAGCAGAGTTTACCGAGTATCTAAACCGATGAACTGTTTGCTGTTTAGCAATGTACTCCGCGATCACACCTTGTATGGGTGATCGCTAGTGCCATTTCCGTGCTTCGCAGGCACGCTAACGAGGACACACGTTGGTCTAAGTTGTTGCCTTAAGCTCAATAGGGCAGGGCATGTCGGAGGTCCTGGGGTGGCCTGAAATCTCCGAAATAGGCTGACCACTATGTTATCCGCTAACCAGCACTAGCCAGCTTGAGAAAGTAGCATTTACCCCTTCACTCTGAAATAATAAAACTTACTACATTTATAGTTTTTTTTTTCGCACACCCATACCCCCGCAATAGGATAACCTGTGTCGCGGGAGCCATAGACATACACAAACATCCAAGACCTAAGAACAAACATCTATGCTCATCACAGAAATGTTTGCCCCGGCCGGGATTCGAACCCGGGGTCGCGGTTCCAAAGTCAGTGTCGCTGATCACTGAGCCACGACGACCGCCGTGGTCAGTTATACATCCATAACCTGATGATTGACTCGGCTAGTAAGAGCGATTTGTTCCGAGCATTGTTTAGATTGTTACCGAATCCATTGGAGCGTGTACATCACTACACAGGCAGTACACAAACTCAATTCAAATTGATACGAAAGATACAATTATGTTTTATGGCAGAGGCTAACAATGTCTTCATCTAAAGAATATGGTAAACGCACCAGACTACGGAAGATCTGAAAACTTCGGAAATAGGGACATTTTGAAAATTATATGCAACAATTCAATATAGTAGTATATGTAACTGTTTCATAATAAGGGTTCTTAAAATGCGAGTGTAGCTAAGTTAAAAAAAGAGCAGTAGGCGAGTTTTTTAAGACTAAATTATGTGCAATTTCCTATACATTGCTTTGTCTAATCTCATAAAATGGATAATTAAATTTACATAAAATTACAGCATATGTTTGCATTTATTTGTAAACATTTAACGCCAATATCCATTTGCGCACGCGTGTTGCGCCGCGTCCACAGATTATGTAGAAAAACTGCATTGCAATCTCCTTGGTCCAGCTTAAGTTGTATCTTAATGGTAACGGCGTGTGTGGTAGCATAAAACGTATAGGTAGAAAAGTTACACCTCTCAGAAAAGTGCTTGTAAATTAACTGAAATAAAATATAGCAATATATGAAATACATAATATAACACAGTAGCTGATATGTTCCTTAAGACAGGGCTAAAAGGAAGCCGTAAAGTTATGGTGACACTAAAAAATAAAGGTAGTAAGAATTCTCCATTTTGGGGCTACGAAAGGATTAACCAAGCCAGGCTGAGATAACAAGAAGAAGCTGGATGTGGGCCTTCAAACCAGCGGGGAGGCCATGAACGTCTTATGACTGACATGATGATTATGATGATAGTAATAAGCCTACGAAACAGCACATATGATAATAAATAAAGGCAGGTCTCCATGTGTCAGACAATATGGAAATCACATTTTCAGTCTCTCAGCCGCCGCAGGAGACGACGAGAAGTGCCGAAAATCTCGTATGATTAATGACGTTACACGAAACACGAGAAAATCCTCTAAAATGAAGTGCCTCTTGCTCCAAACTCTCCTAAAAAGTATGTAAATATGTTTGCAAATAATAGTCAAAGAGACGTTTGCGTATAAAATAACTTGACTTTTACTAGGTAGGGTGGGTGTACGCCTCTTTATAATATAGACATTTAGTCGTTCATACTTAAGATAAAGTATAGTTATGGTAAAATTTTATTAATTGACTTTCTAGTGACTTCAACAAATATTTCAGCAAATTTACTACACAATATAGATATAAGCCTTTGGACAGGCTAAGTACAGCGTCTAGGATTACTGTAAGATGCCGTTATAAGATTTGTTTATCCATTTGAATCCTAGTAAGGGATGAGAGTGTGAAAGCGAAGAAAAAAGTAACGTTTCCCTGTAGTGCAAAATTGTATTAATGCTATGGAAAAACATATAAAAACAGCTAAATATTACCATAGGATAAATTTGGAAACAGACTGAAAGAAAAAAACAAATATAAATTACTCAAAAAGCTTATCAGTAGTTGAAAGTAGGAAGGTAATTGATGCGAAATTTCATAACATTGGCTCTTTGTATACAGCACCCAGTTTTCCTTAACGAAGGCAAGCCAGCGTAAAACTGGAACATGAATATGGAGCGAACTCTTAATGAAAGAAAAGTAGAGGTGTTAATCTTCATAAAACTTCAGATTCGAGTTTTAATTAATACAATCAAAACAAACAGCGGGTCTCAACGGCTTATCATTCACAGGGGTGGATTCGCAGCGACCCTTCTCAAAAAGGTAAGGTCTCGAAGAATATAAGATAAAGAAACTATAAGTTCTTTGTAAAATCGACTCACTCTCATCGACACATCACACAAAAAAACCTTTTTACTACAAGAAATATTCCTAAAAATGAGATATGTAAATGAGTCGATCGACACGCATGCCAATTGCCAAATTAAGAGATGATATTTTAAAACAACTTGAAAGTTCAATTTCGGCTTGTAGTGGCTGTGCGCCACGCGTTGGTAAGTACTCTGTGTCCGGTAGTGAAAGGGGAGAGCCACGCCGTGTGCAGTTACTAGCTTTTTGTTACTTTACTGCTTGTTTGATTACGGCTTAGAAACTTGGTAAACAACAGCCTTTATGTTACTATAAAAGCCCGTATGTATCAATCTTAAGATTTACCATGACTACTAAAGTAAGTAAAAAAAACTACATGACTCATGACTATGAGTCTCAAGAGATATTTTTTCTGTAAGGTACCATTAGAGTTTGGTACATGCTGGGATATACCAATCATCATCATCATCATTATCTCAGCCAATGACTGAGCTGATGGCTGAGATATACCAATAATAGCTGATAAATGTCGGTTTTGAGAATAAAATAATATAATACAATAATAGTTTGTTTAGGTTTTCTATTGTATTATTCTCAAGTACAAAAAAAAACTAACTTTATCTAATTTTTATTGTTTTATTGTCAAAATCAACATTTAATGTTTCGGCGTTTGCCGTGTTTCTGTGGAAACCTAACAAATTTTACTGGAAACTCTTAGGATTAACCTCAGGTCGGGCTTTTCCAGTACAAAACTTGTTTAAATGCATCCCTGTACGTTTTGGACCGAGGGCCGACCCTTGAGTCTTTCATTAACCGCTGAATTTCATTAAAATCCTCACCTATTAATCTCTACAGTAAACTCATTCGGTTTTAAACTTGCTTTGTCTTTATACACATTTTTTTTCATTCAAAGCTAGGAAACTTCCAACGATTGTAGTTTTTAATACAGTTCTAGAGTGGGTTGCGTGTTTCCTTGATCAAAAGGTGTGGCGTCAGAATCAGAAGCAGCATCACAATCAGTGACGATGTGGTCGACCACACCGTCGAGGATTCAGTGCGTCCTTTAGTCCACGAATTGACTGCCATATGAAGGAACACACTATGTGTTTGGTGATAGATTTACACTTGAGATCGGTAACTAATTAGATAGGTACTAGAAAGTTCCGAACCTATGTTAGAGACCAGCTTTACACACATTATTATAGGGAATTGTATTTTGATTCGTTTGACTTACTTGCTATTAGACGTGACGTAGGATTCCATTTCGTCACGAAATTGCTTTGAATATCCAGTGCAACTGGCAAGCGCAGCATAGGACGGCCACCGACCAGGTGGACAGATGACTTGACTAAGATCACAGGCGGGCCGCTTCCAACCGGTCCTTGTGGAAATCAATGGGGGAGGCCTATGTCCAGCAGTGGACGTCTTATGGCCGAGATGATGATGATGATGATGATGATCCAGTGGTTCATTTATCTGAGCCAAATTGTGACACGATGTGACTAGATACGGCACGTTTTAATAATAATTCTAGAATCATTTTGTTTGCAGTAACTTTATGGTTAATTTGGGTACTTAATAGATTTTAAATATTTTTGTACACCGCAATAAAGATCCCCGCGCAGGCGCTACACATGTTGCCCACGGTTACTGCCCATCTGGCCGGCTATCATGGGGCCAAGTATATTATTCAATTTCTATTGTTAATTCACTAATGTAAACTTCATTCACAACTTTTTAACCCTCTGCCGCCTACAAAAAAAATAAAATTATTGGAGAATCTAAATTTGGACTCATTAATACCCAAACACATTTCCGAATTAATGAGACTTAATTCTTGATTGGAAATTCTCGTGAGTTTGACACATTATTATATATATGTGGTATCCGGCTTTACTCACGTTTAAAGTCGAAGTTTCGACCTAGGTTTCGAGCATGTCCGATGCTCATCCTCAGGTGAGTTTACGCTGCCAGATTGCGCTGCCACGCGTGGTCGCCGCGATCTGGCAGCGTAAACTCACCTGAGGATGAGCATCGGACATGCTCGAAACCTAGGTCGAAACTTCGACTATAAACGTGAGTAAAGCCGGATACCACATATATATAATAATGAGACTTAATTCATTACACGTATAACAAGATTATACAACAAAAAACAGAACACATTATTAGGCTTAAGGCAAGATACAAATACAATTGGATAGAAACATAACCCTCCTTATAACTTTCATGAATTTTCAAAATAAAAATATTGTTTAACACGGGATACGCACGATGATCAATCAAAATCTAAATCATGGTGCGTATCCCGTGTTAAACAATATTTTTATAACCCTCCTTCTTTCGCAGTCGGGTAAAAACGCATGACCCCATTAGCTCCACGGTAGTTTTAACTGTATTTGCGAACCGAAGCGTATTTCTACCGTAATAAAGTACACATAATATACAATACATACATAGCTAAATAGAATTACTATTAGTTATTTATACTTAAAGGTTTTTTTTATAATACTTCTAGAATATTGCAGACACAAATAAAGCTTTTATTGAAACTAACCTATATCTATACATTAAAATAGTTGAATTGAAAGTGGATATGGGACATAAAAAAATCGTGTGCGTGTTTGTGTGTATGTGTGTTTTCCTATATGTTTATTTTTCTATGCTATAAAAAGCCCATCCATCATATCCTCGCCGCAAACTTTTGTTTTTTCTGTTTGAATTTTCATCTCGATTGGGCAAAATATTGACACAGAACAAAATAAATATAAAGAAACGCTTTACCAAAAATGTTCGTGCTACGAACACATACGACCACTAATGCCGAATACATACTTGCGTCAAACCGACGCGAAAAAAAAGGAAAAACCTTTTTCATTTCCGAGCTCAAAAGAAAAGGTAACCCGTTAAGGAGCGTTCCTTCGCCACGATATTAAACTAAAAGCCGCCTATGAATACCAAATGTACAGACAGATAGACAAGCGCTGAAATATAGCGAGAGAAACGTCTGAAATTTACATGAAACATTTTAATATCAGCCTCACCTGCCCTTTTTTCTCACGCCGTAAAAGTACCCAAAACTCAAATTGTATACCTATAATATATTAAACCCGTTTATATGCGCTTTATGTACTCTACACAGAAATGGGGGATAAGTATGGAAGTTTCGTTTCCAATTCGATATAATGTCGTATAATAAACATTTTTGTTAAATGCAATTTTTTTTTGTTCAAATTGTTTACTTGTACTCATTATTGGCGTAGGCGTATGTCCAGTAGTGCACGTCCTATTGCTGAAATGATGACGGTGATGATGACTCATTATTGATGGTTCAAATAACTGCATTGTCTACACTTATCAGGATATTTTTTATATGACGATAAGTTTCATAAATGTCTGTATCTTCATGACACCAGGAAAAATCTTCATCAGTGACTAGTATACTACATTAATACTGCATTGAATGTTATCACAATGTTGAACAGTGTTTACGAGTAAAACGCCAGGACATATATTTTGTCATATATACCTATGGTAATTTCTATACTGCATGACACTAAACTTACAATCCATTTAACGTGATCTAAGACATATATTTCTAAATACTATTTCATCATAATTTTCCCATCTCTACCACAGTAAGTCAAGATACCAACGAGGCGATATAAAACCTCTGTGGTTTGTAGCCGTATTTACAAAGAATGCTGGGCGAAATGCTACAGACGTTTACTTTTTATCATTCGAAATTCAAACAGCTTTCAATCAAGTTCGACGCGTCCTTGCAAGCTTCGCGAGCGATGTTCTGATTTTGAATCGCGACAAAAAATTGAGAATTCGTTAAGAATGTTTTGGAATTGAATGCAAGTATGTACTGAACATAAATGAAACTTTTTATTTGAAAAAAAATCGTACCACAGATAAAATATATTATATATTAAAGCGATTTGTCATTGTTTAGATTTTCTTTGATTTATGTTGTAAAAAAATGTGTTGAGGACATAATATACTTACATAAGTAGTGGCCGCAACCGGTACTTTTTAAAGTAAAGATCTGCGAAGGTTTTTTCTTGAAATAGCAACGGATTTTTGTTTAGGCGATAATAACTTTTCATAAAAGCCGAAGGTGTTGAGCTATAAATCTAAGTAACTTATTGGTTTGCTCTCATTTGTGACTCCTGTCACAATCTTTACGGAAAATACATACATATGTAGACAAAAAACAAAAGTTGACATCACAACGCGCTCGAGCCCCCGACCCCATCCGACGAAAGCCCTCCACGGCTCAAAGGTGGCTCGACTCTCTTCAGTAAATATATGCACGCACTCACACACTTCGTCACGGCGTGTGATCTCATCCTTTATTCTAGGAAATGAACTAAACCAGCTCTAGATCTCTACATATCCATAAAGGCTTTGCAGGCTGTCTATACATTTGCCCACTGACATTCCCACTAGTATTAAATATGTGACAGTTTGGATGAATGGATGGATGGATGTTTGTTACTCTTTCATGCCTAAACGGCTGGATGGATTTAGATGAAATTTGGTATGGAGATAGCTTATACCCTGGATTAACACATAGGCTTATTTTCATCATCACCATCATCACACTTTTCATCACCACGCGGGTGAAACCGCGGGTGCAGCTAGTAGCATATATATAAATGTGAAAGTAGCTCTGTTTGTTACGTTTTCCTGCATAAACCGCTGAACTAGATTGGAATGTTGGTATACAGATGGTCGGGACCTTGAAGAAGAACATACGATACATTTTATCCCGGAAAAAGTATAGTTCCCGTGTGATAACCGAGGTAGCAGGAAAACCGTAGTCCACGCGGGTGAAATCGCGGGGCGCAGCTAGTCATGGCATATACGATAGGCCTAGCCTAAAACGCCTTTCCCTTGTTAAGATTTAATATTACTTTTCAAAGGTGTCGTAGTTAATAGATATAATAAATATTCTTATGTATACCTACTAAAGTTATATCTTAGTAAAGTTGTCATGCGCTTTCTCACGCGTGGATTACGACGTTAGCTTAATTATCCCACGAGAACTATACTTTTTTCCCGGTATTCAGAGTATGTAATGTGTAATGTACATCTCCGTTGTAATGATTATTAGTTTTATCATTTTATTGATATAAATAATTATTGTATTTTTTTTTTCCTGCTCTAGTTAAACGTCCAATATTACCATAAATATTTGCACGCCGGTGTCCAGCAAAATGTTGTAGATCTGCATTGTACAATAATTAAGCCACCTTATGTACCAACATTTTATGCAAATAAAACATTCTATTCTATTCTATTCTATTAGCTGTCTTCGTTCCGAATTTCATGCAAATCTGTTCAGCTGTTTCAGCATGAAAGAGTAAAAAACATATAAACGACTACGTTTCAATTTTCGCTTTTATAATATCAGTGTGATTTGTGTTAAAAAATTAGTAATTGTAAGTCCGAAATGTGTAAACTGTTGAAACGTTTAATCTTTGCCATCTTACGTTCACAGTATATAAAGCAATAAAGATATTTTTTAATCAGCTTCTCTTTGATAGTATAGAATAGTCATATATCACTACTCATAACTCATATATTTGAATTTTTATAATTGTTAGTGTATTTTGATTTTTGTAATTGACGTGTAATGACTATTACCAATAAATTGAGTATGAGTATGAGTATGAGTAATAATTTTAAAGATACATGCGAGTATTTTGTATTGCATACGAATAATATGTAAGTAGAGTAAAAGTAGCCTTTTCGTATGGAAAAGTTTTTGCTATTCTAAAAACAAGCACCACAAATGCTGTTGTAAGAGCTTGTTGTGAGAAGTTAACCTACTATGTATATTCTTATTTTCCAGATTTAAGTTTAGTTGAGTTGAACAAGCGAATAAGAATATTAAATAACAAAGAAAAACGAACGCAGATTTGCTGAAATCCGACTTTGAATCTCTCAATGGCCCTTGACTTTTCAAATCCGAACCAAATATTTGTCCAAACGATTACAATTAAACAAAATGAAACACAAACATTGGAAGGAGCCCGAGCAGGAACAATATCGCGGTTCAATCAGGGAGGTTCGACATTTTTGCACGTTACTTATTCATGGCATTACTTATGCATGCAGCACGGAAAATATTACAAGATTTTAATGAAAGAAATATTAATTTTAAGGTAAGTTTTCTTTGCGGTCGCGTCTCGGCGGCGGAATTAAGTTTGTGGCATAAATACTGAGGGCTGCTCTTCGTTTTGGAGAAAATATGCTTCGCTGAATTTCAGATGCATATTGCGACTTTGTGAGGTTAGGTGGGCTCCTTGTATACTTTTATGGAGGTGCAGTAGCCTGTTTTCTTGCTGATAAACTTTTATTTTGCATAAGGAACAGGTAAGGAAGAATATGTGTGCCACAAGAAGCTGCACTTCTATATTTGATGTCGAAGCGGCCATACAAGAGCTCGAGTGTAATGATTATAATAGAATAATTAAATTTTAACAATATTATAATTAAACATCCTAAATGACTTTCGTTTGGGCAAGTTGAAAATTTTGGCGTCGCTGTTAACTTGGAATCCTGCCTTTCTGCCAATACGAATTGGCTAGCGTCATCATGGCCCAGCAAATTGGTAATGATTAGAATATAACAAACAAATTATTCTATAAATAAACATTTTGTAAAGTATCAAAACAGAACAACACCCTTGCACATTATTTTCCTTGAGTCCATAACAATATTTTCCTACCTGTTTTGTACTATACTTGAATTGAATAAGAGAGATCACGAGCCCACTTCACAACGGCAATAATATCAAAGTAATTTAGAAGAGAAATGTATTCAAACATAAGCACTTTATTCAAATTCTTGGAACAGTTGAAGCGTAAAAAATATGAATATGATTTCCTCACGCACTTTAGAGAAGTTGCCTCGCACCAAATGAAGCGTATTTCGGCCCATAACACTCGCATTATTCAAAAAAAGCTTCAGGAAGGCTGCCTGTTCGTGTGCGACTGGTCGCAGCGATTTGGCGCTCAAAGATCTGGGAGAGTAACATTTTTTTGGTTTCTAGGGGGCTATTGCTTTTTTGGAGGAGTTCCAATCTATACAATCAGATTATTTATATAATGTTGAAAGTCTTATATTCGGGGTAGACAGAGTTAATGTGTGGTTACTAAGTAATACTGTAAATTTTAAATTAATTAAATAATTAGGTAATAATTCACTCAGAAGTAGCTGAGCGAATGAGATGTCTGGTTGTATTTAATATATTATTAATATATAATAAGTAAACTAATAGTCTAGTGCAAACAATTATTGTTTTTAAATTGCTTAACTAAAGTAACCTCTTCACATATTGTAAAACTGTGCACAACAAGGAAGAGCCTGCCTTTTGTACCACAGTTGTTAACTAACACAAAAGGCAATTGATGTAAGATAAGTGGACATATTTACAGTTTTGAATAAAGATATTTGTATTTGTATTTATATTTGATTATCCACACTATAATAGGTACAGGGTTTTATTGGTAGGATTAAGAATCATGTTCGGACAGAATCCGCGTCATGAATGAACTTCTTTTATTCAAAGTAGTTCTTAAGAACAGTCGGAAGGGAGGCTCTAACTTTTTATATACATTTTAGCGGCAAATGAACTGAAACTGTGTCGTAGACGCAGCTGCTAAGTTACATTTCATTTAGAGTCACGCCCACCCCTGGGGATGACATGGTGATCTATGTTCTCAAGATAATCATATTATTTGCATATATGTTTGCCGTAGTGGTACCGGCCTAGAATAGTACTCCCCCATCTCTTCCCGCGGGTGCCGTAAGAGTCGGCTAAGGGATCACGTACCAGAAGGTGGGCAGCAGCGCCTTCTGAGGATATGAAACCATACTGCGCTTGCCAAACCGCCTGCCAAGCGTGGCGAGTATTGGCAAATCCCCCCTACATGGGGAGGCTAATGTCCAGCAGTGGACGCCCTATGGCTGCGATGAATGAATGAAAAAAAAATGTTTTGGTAACGTTTTGGTTTCTTTAAGACTAATCATATACTTCGTACAATTCTCAATATACATATATAATGCGCCCAGTGCTACAGATACCTATAGTAGAAGGTGAGCGCTTATTATAAGGCGGCCCATCTACTTGTTTGCCAACTATAACATAAAAAAATAATGTCATGCTGGGATTAGAAGTATATTATATAATGTAGAATTTTAGCCGAGATAATATTATACGGTTTTAAAAACAACTAAATGTTGTAATAATGTTTATCGGTGTGCAGTTTGGGTCTGTGACTATATTGATATTCAGACCGCCAGAAAGAACAAAAGATTAAAGGAGGTATCTTTTTACATAGAGTAACATTATGGGCAATGCAAGCGTGATTGATCCATGTTCACTTCAATCGCACCTTCAGAAACGTTAAAGAGGTGGACGAACTGCCTGATACGGAACATCAAATAAACCGCCGTAGAATCAAAAGTTGGCATTATTAAAAAGTTGAAAGTGGGAAGGCCGCGGAACCCGGGTTAAATTAAAACTCCCCGGTTGTTTCTGCCAAGTCCTGGCCTTATGTAAATCGCGGGGGGCACAGTTTGGAGTCGGGTTCATCTCGGCATTCTAGTATTTGGCAAATGGCGTGGTGATGACAAAGTTGTGGATTATAATGACTGTCACTTTGTCTACTCTATGTTTTCATTCGAAAAATACGCGTTTTTAGTATAAACATCACCTTCTAATTTTAAATAAATAAACGTTTATTTCGGAATGTAGAAACCATGGAATCAGTAGATCCATATACATGTCACCATCTTTTTTTTTTAAAGAATATAAGCTTGCGTTTGATCACTGTCTCACCTGATTTTCTGGCCCTTATCCTATCCTTATGTGGGTTCGGCATACATGTTTTCCTCTTCCGTTGTTTCACTGGTCATCCAGCTGCTCACATCGTGAACAGAGTGTTCTTCATACAGTTCATCAGTGCCTTTTACGGTCTTCCTACCTCTATATTCAACACGCTCATAATCGTACTCTTTTTTAACCGACTTCACACACACACACACACACTTCACACCGACCCACATCGGTGAAAATACCTACACCACATTGACAATTGATCCCATGAGTAACAAGGGTCACTAAAAAGAGCGAAAAAAAATTTTTAACCAAAAAATGGAACCGACTTCAACACTCTAAAGTATGAAATAACTTGTCGAAGTTGGTAACATGCTCACAATATTTTGATATCAGTTACTTTTGAACTATTATGGTACCGACTTCAACAAGTTATTTAATACTTTTGATTGTTGAAGCCGGTTTCAATTTTTGATAAAAAAAATATTGTGAAATGAATTTCTTTCCTTGTCATGACATGTCCAATGCCCATGACGATCAAATTATCAAACTAAGTCACCAGTCACAAAATCAAACAATAAGTGTGTTCAGGCAGGCTATGGAAGCGAATCGACATTGACGATTAGACACAGTTTGATCCCCACATCGTCAGCATAATCGCTGTACATCAAAGCCTCTGACACTGAACCCGACATATATATACGACGACATAATATTTTTATCTTTTTATAAACAACTTACGTGTCGATTTGAGAACCTCCTCCTATTTTGTTAATACATCAATCGGGGCTTGATCGCGAGAAAAACATTTAGTAATTTATTTACCTCGACGTTTATTTACCTCAAGCCCCGATTGATTTATTAACAATGTGTAAAATTTAAAAGCATTTGACTAATTAAAGTGATGGGCAAACAGGAGGCTCGACATATTGTGTCTCTGTGCTACAACCAGTGTGTAAGTGTGACAATCACAGCCTCGGCGTGATAATCTGTGCGTGACAATCAGTGTCACAGGGTGGCATGAGCTGTACGTATACTATCCTGCAGTGTCCAGCATTGGACTCGGCATAACTGTGACTGGAAAAAAAAAATATATATTTCAAAATAAATAAAAAATAAAAATAAAAAAAACTGTGACAGGACCAACTTGTGCGCGCGAAGTCAATTATTCTATGAAGGCGAAAAGCAATCTACATAAACGTCGCTAACCATTCTAAAAATACACCATCTGTAACATTATACGCAAAGCTGCATATTTTCCAAAACAAAACAAGGAAAAAACAAGCGAAGCGAGCGCTGCATTCATTTGAATAATTGGAGTTTCCCGCGGATATCCATCATTTCCTTCCACCAGGTACAGGTCATTAGTTGAGAACTTGGCGATGGCGACTCTTCAGATAACGACGGTTATTTCTTCTCTGCAGTGATTTTTTTCTCTATTTTTGGTCAGATTATTTACATATCTAAATTTCCTACGCAATTCTGGAAGCCATTTTTTTAATATTCAGTCTAATATTTTCATGAATGTTAGTTTATACCTTACGCTTGCCCTCTTTAACTAATCAATCGAGATTCATGCAATAATGAATAATGTTTTTCAGAGGTACAAATAATATAACGTAAAATTCAATGGGGCTACATTGTGAAAAAATAACGATTTCCACCCTTTGCCACTCCTTCATTGTGTAGACTAGGAATAAAAAAAAAATTATTATGTTTTTTACTCTGTCATCCAGGTTTCTTATACGTAAATATAGAATAGACACGACGAACTACCTGATAACATGCTGATTTGTGTATTATATTGAGTAATATTATGTACTTACGATTAGTTGTTACTACGTCAACTAAATAAGACGGTAACAAAAATCGCGTCACAAAAAACTACAAGCTGCGACACAGAAAGTAAAATATTACAAGTAAATAACTTACGCATTGTTCGGATTCCGTTCCAGTTGATTTATCTTTTTCTCCGCCCGATCCATCATCCCACCAAGGGCTTCGGCAACAAGGTGGAGAGCCCTTTGTAACTATGTGATAATTGTATTCAGCTGAAGCCCTTCATTGTTTTGTATACTTACTCCATATCCATAAACGCTGCTCCTGTATACATTCTGATATAACTGTAATATCAAATGTTTACTTCAAATGTTGACTGGCTTAGCTAACTATATAATAACAATAATTTTATTGTTGTATGTATTGCTTCCGGGCTGTTTGGCCGTGGTCTATGTGAAACTTTTGTTCCACAGTGGAATATGTACATGTGGAACAAAAGTTTCACATAGACCACGGCCAAACAGCCCGGAAGCAATACATACAACATGCAACGCCGGCCGTGAAAGCCTTAGAGTTTACAATAATTTTATTATTCTAATAATAATTACATAATAATATAATAATAATAATGTGATTATTATATAGTTAGTTATAATCGCTCGGAGAGTAATTCTCCAGCAAATATCACGTGAGATTTTTTAAGCTATTGTATAGCTTCTATCGCGGGCCTTGAGCGTGGAGACCGAATCCAGAAATTCCGTAACGAAAATAACCTAACACCCTCCCATCCGACCGGCACAGCGGTGTTACTTTTTAGTTTTGCCATTTATCGATGAATAGCAGAACTTTTAATGACTTTTTTGAAATATCACGCTTGTCTGTTTAGTTCAGCAACTCGCTGAAGGTGGCATTGGTTGTATCGGCGTTACTGCATAAGTTATTAATATATGAATTGCATATGTTGATAAAAAATGCTATGCAATAGCTTTACGTCCCCGAGTGCCTCACGTCTTTTTTTTAATATTATAAGTTTGCGTTTGACCACTGTCACACCTGACGTTAAGTGTCATTTTGATATAATTATTTTATAGCAGACCAAGTTTTAGCATCCTTGAATTTAGCTTGCTTGAACTTTCAAATAAACACGCAGATTCTTCATTGTATTCATACTGTAATATTGTGTAATATTATATATCCTTAGGAGGTATGTATAGTTCAAATGAGCCCGGATAAGCACAATACATAAGAAGAGAGGAGAATAATTGCATAAAAAATAATTAATTAAAGATATGTATAATAATATAATATAATAGGTATTATGAATCATAGATAAGAACTTCACGTTCTCGATAATAATTTGGTAAAGCTTGAATTAATCATAGTTTTTGAATAAAATAAAAACAATTATTTCGGTAGCCTGGTAATAAGTGTTTGATTCAAAATTGTACTCACATAATATAAAGATAATCTAAAATATATATAAATGATAAGTATCTCTAAGTTATGATGACGATCTGTCAATTATTTGTCTGTCAACTATTCAGTCCAGCATTTTCAATAAAAAATTTAATGTATTTCATAGATAAGTGCCTTACATTTTTGGTGTAAATTAATTTTATACACAATGTTTGTGCAAGATAAGGGCCACCATTTTCAATAAAATGTGTGATGTATTTCCATAGATAAAGTACCTCATATTTTTGGTGTAAATTAATGTTACATTACCTATTCTCTAAAGAACACCCACGACATTACAAAATCAATTCATCAAAGCAATTCAATTTGCCGTATCTTCTGCAAACGTACAAAATAAAACATTCGAGTGGAGAACTCCCTATTAATTCTCCCCTCGCGCATACATTACGAATGTTTGTTTTTGCTACATTAACATTTTTATGACTAAACTGAGAGAAATCACTTACTACTACATTACCAAATTAAACATTCCTAGCTACAAAAGCAGCACGTTCTTTTATCTAAGGTAATAAAGTTCAAATTCCACCATTAAGCTTGAATTCGCGTCAGCCGCGTGGCGACTGAAGAGCTGTGGAAGACGCAGTGTTAGCCCAGAGAATGGTTTAAATGACTGCGTCTGTTCGTTCCTTACATAACTTTGTGTTAAATGTTTTGTTATCATAATATTTAAGGCTATGCGCTGAAAGGATATTCAAATTATTAACAAGGATTCGAAGGATATGTGCCTGCGATTTTTTTTTTAGTGTAACAGGTGACAAACGAGCAGACGGGAGGCCTGATGGTAAGTGATCACTGTCATCTGATCTATGGATATCTGTAATACAGGGGGCATTACGATTTGCGAACATACCAGACCCAACGTTTAGCTTAGTGACTGTTTTTAAACACAATGTCAGGAAACATTAAAATTACCTTCATAAATTCCACCGCTACTCTCAGGGGATGTTCCCTAGAACCACAGTGGTGAGTTCCTTATGGTTGTACATACGAGTGTATTTTGAAAGACCATAGTATGTACAGACGTGCATGATCTAATAATAAATATCGATATAATCGATTAATCAAAAAAAATATAAAAAAATCTACACCTATTTGTCCCCTCTTTGTGCTTCTCCTTCTTCTTCTCTATCTTCTATCTATTATTATTATTATAATATTATTCTCTATCTATTATGTAAATAGCCAAGACCATACTAAAGTAAATAAACCAAGAAATTATGCACAGCGAGACGACGCCAGACCTGGACTTGCATAAACAGCGTTGCGGGCAAAAAGCACCGGAAACGGCCACGACGAAATTAAGTTTGGAAAGCATTTAAGTCCAAAAATCACGTTACAAAGTTGTTCCAATCTTCGCATACATTAGCTAGGTGTGAGCGGGACTCAAACAAAATCATTATTCAAATCCTCTGAATAATGTTTTCAGGAATTGAGACAGAGTTCCGTGCGTCGTTTTTGAATTTTAATACGGATCTCTAACAAGTTTTCAGTCAAAGGAAATCGGAAAGCTCCGGTAGGTACGCTCGCGTACAAAACTACTTTCCTGGAAGACCTTCAGATACTCGTTAGAATTATTTTCTTTGATTTGTACATAACAATAGAAGTATAAGATTGAGTCCTTCAATATTTATATTGAAGGAAGGAATTGATTATATTGTAAAAGGACTGAATCACTGAGCAATCAAGAATTTAAAAAGATAATGAAGATAAGACGGCAGTGTAGTGTAGCAGATTTAAAGGACATTAGACGTTGTATATAAGTGCTGTGAAGTAGATATATGCCCAGCATTTTTTTTTTTTACAACATTCACACAAGGTCTTCAGGTTCCAAACTAGGCAGAGCCTGTACTATGGTAACCTGATGGCTGATATACATACTTATATACATATACACACCCAGACACAGGTCAAACAGACATGTTCATGCACACAAATGTTTGACCTGTCCGGGAATCGAACCCGGGACCAGCGGCTCGGAAGGCAGAGTGCTACCAACTGCGCCAACCGGCCAGTCACTTGGTCACAGTACCTGACTATTTCAGCTTCATTTGATGTATTACGTAAAAAAGGAATTTACATTTTATATGAAAAATACCTTTAAAAATGTTTTACAAATGTTGGTTACGTAAGATTGCATGTGTATAATGTATACATATTGTACTGTGTACTTTCTGCATGCGATTAATGCGGGAGGAAGGGTGGTGCAGACCTATCTGCACACGTATCTTTTTACTATAAACTAAAAGACCAAAAGACCTGTGGGCTTAGACAAGATGCATCGCTTCATAGCGATTCTCTTTCTCTAGCCGTTGAATATTCGTTCTCGATGTTCATTTCATAAATAGTACGATAAATGCATGGTAGTAGACATCGATTTAGATTTATTCTGCACTAGCTGCGCCCTGCGGTGTTACCCGCGGTGAATACGTGGTATTGATGGTTCTTCCCATCATCACACAGAAACAGTCAATATTTTCAGGTTAATAAGTTATTCCAGAGTATAAGCTATCTGCATTCTAAATTTCATGCAAATCCGTTCAGCCGTTTCAGCGTGAAATAGTAACAAACATACACATGACAAGCAGACAAACGAGAACTCTGCTAGGACAGGGGCTTACTGAGTAGCGAATTCTATGCACAGTACTTTGAATTATTGTTATGCTTTTATTTTTTTCATTTAATATTTTTTCACTTTTTGTATTAAATGCACCCTATTATATTAAGTATAATCTCGTTATATTATTAAGGCAGATTAAAAGTTTATTAAATAAAAATATTATGTAGTTCTGTTTCCTTTTAAAGGACCTTTCTTGTTAAGTGTACTGTAACGTCGGCGTCCGATCAAAGCGGCGTCATCAAAGGACGCCGCAGTGTCCGACGACTGCGAGCACTGTAATTAGCCACCTCCACGCCATCGCCGACCCGTCTGCGCCGGGCTCTGGGCTGGGCTAGGCAGCTGGGCACGTGCCTCTAAAGTTTTGATATTAACCACCCACAGGAATGTGCAACATGTTTTGACTGAAGGATTTCACAAGCGAGGTTTGTTTCGATATCAATTTACGGTTTTGTGAAGTATCGTTTTTTTTTAAAGTAATAGGTGGGGAGCTAGCAGACGGGCCGCCTGATGTTAATTTATTTATTTATTTACATTACATTAGCACGGATTAACCTATTACACTAACGAATAAATTTACATTCACAACTTATATTAGAATTAATAAACAATGGTTGATGTCAAATATCTACAGTTCAAATATTTGAAGGAAAACATTCGGCTGCTAGTGGGACTTGAACCCACGACTACAGAATACCGTCCTTTTTCCCGACCGTTTTCCTTCAAATATTTGAACTGAAGTTCTGCCTAGCATAGCGTTAATGCGATACACAATAAAATTTGGCAAATATCTATAAGACAAAATTAAAATTCATGTCAAGTAATCAATATAAGATTGAAAACGGAGTATTTAGTAAGTAAGAGTAAGCGATGAATGTGTAAGTATGAAGGTGTTTAATGTTATACTAGTTGTTTTGCCATTAAATTAGGAGGGAGGAGGGTGAAAAGTACTGTAAAACCTACCTTCTCATAGCTATCCAATATACTAAAAAAAACATTAAAATTGGTCGAGTCGTTTCGGAGGAATGCGACCACAAACACAGCGACACGAGATTTTTATTTATTCGATTTTTAAATTATATATTCACTCATTACAACTAAACGTGTGCTTAGTTTAAGCAGAAAACACAATGGAAAACTGTTGAGAATCACATATAGTTTAAGCAGAAAACACAATGGAAAACTGTTGAGAATCACATATTATTATGTAGGTACATCATAATCATAATCACAGAAAATTATGTAAAAATAATAGCTGAGTAGTTACTTCTTATTTGCATTGCATGTATTCAACTGAAATAGATATCATGTGCTAGCTACGGCGCAACCGACAGCGAGACTATTTCAGGCAAGCCATTCGCTTGATTGTAAGCTCCTTGCCTAACCATAACAACTGCACTGTCCACCAACAGGCTAGAGTATACATACTCTTGTATGCAACGCTCATCACTCTACACATAGATTTAAAATACAGTATGTGTACCCTCAACGCAGTAATTTGATTAAACGTATTTATCATAGTGCACAGCATAGAGTGGATATTATAAGGTCTAGAAACTTTGAGTGGCCGGTTGGCGCAATTGGTAACACTCTGCCTTCTGAGCCGCTGCTCCCGGGTTCGATTCCCGGACAGGTCAAACATTTGTGGGTATGAACATGTATGTTTGACCTGTGACTGGGTGTGTATATGTATATAAGTATGTATATATCAGTCATCAGGTTACCGTAGTACAGGCTCTGCCTAGTTTGGGAT
The DNA here is from genome assembly GCA_934044485.1 of Apeira syringaria. Classification (NCBI taxonomy): domain Eukaryota; kingdom Metazoa; phylum Arthropoda; class Insecta; order Lepidoptera; family Geometridae; genus Apeira; species Apeira syringaria. The sequence continues at coordinate 955,166 of OW203678.1, forward strand.
GTGAAGACCTTGTGTGAATGTTTAAAAAAAAAAAATCTATATCTAGTATGATTTATCTATGTAAGGTTTTAATACTTATAATACTTTAATCATCGCAGCGGAAGTCCATATAATCTTTGTCAGGCAAACTTACATCGTTTTTTTACTTTATCGTCTACAATACCAGTCGATGTCATCACGGGTGAGTGAGCGTTTCAGCGAGAGTAACTTTTGATGAACTACCAATGACTGGTGATAACAAACAATCGGCTAGCAATAACGAGCTATAGTGTCCGGAAGCTATGGATCGGGGGCCTCGTAATGGTATCTGATCCGGCGAGATGGCGCTCGGCGAGCTTCGGTCACTCGGTCATTACTGCCCCACCTATGAAATATTTATGACGACTCCCATAATAACGACGGCGACGATATCATTATACTTTGTGATGGGGGAGACGGGCGGGGTGGAATTTCTGAACGATCCTTCCCATCGCAAAGTCGCGATCGCTCGCGAAACGCACCCGAACATGCCTCGTTGAACTTTCCACGTTTCGCAGGTAAATAAACTTTGTGAGTTTTAAAGCGATTTCTCGGCGATTGCATCCGAAACGAGATTGAAATCCTGCGGGCGCGCTGTGCGCAGACGCGGCCCCGGTTCCTCCTTATTAACTTGTTAATTAGGTCCATAATACGACTTGCAGATGAGCTACAGAGTTCTGAAGTTGAATACGTAAAAAGCCCTTTTTCAGGTATCGCATGCATTGTCGACGCCGCGTGCGGTCGCGGCCGGCGGGGTGGCGAGCCTATAACGTATTTCGTGCGTCCCACCAACCACCAGAAGTTTGCCTGTTCATAAATAAACGCGAGCGGTATTCAACAGCCCTTGGTGCTGTATGCATAACGAATTTGAAGGAGGCAAACTTGGAGGCTCTGCTCACTGGGATGGAGTATAAAATTCAGTAACAACATGGTGGAGGTTTTCATTCGACGGTCCGCTGCCGGTGAAGACATAGCTCCGTCATCGACCATCGCGTAATTACCGCTCTTTAATTGCTATAGACGTAAGCTTAACCATCGAGCAGGATCCTTGTTTTCGTCGCGGTATGTTGTGTCGGGAAGTGTCGGTTCGCGAGTGCATTTTTGGGGTGAACCGAAGGCTTATGCAAATGTGCTGTGAAATGAGCGGTGACTAGTGCAGCCTTGTCGCGGGTCGAGCGCGACTCGCGACTCGCGACAGATTCGCCGTGAGCAGATCTTGGCCGCCATCTTGGAGATGCTGTCAACGTGTGAGTATGGAACGGCCACCAGGCGGCGTGCGTGTCGCAGCTGCCATTATGGCCACCAAACTTAATGTTTTGAATATTTTTACATTGGATTTGAACATCGTTTGCTATTTATTGTAAGCGTGTTATTCTTGTAGAAAGATTAAAGATGCTGTAAATCTTGGAGTATCTGGCAATTTGTCTCTGAATTGTTAGTAAATAGTCTAGCTTCAGACCCTCCTAGTATCGAGCAACTGTTAATGTTTTAAAATAAGGGATATTATCAACAATAATAAATTAAGCTCTAAATATGATCATATAGGTTTTCATAAATAAATAAGTAGATACCAACTCTTAGGTAGTTATATCACAGTAAGAATATCAATGTTGCCAGTGATCTGAAGGTTAATTTCAGCATCGCAACAATCGTTTATCGACTTAAGTCGACAGCTTGCACGCGTGATGATTGACACACGTAGTAAGGAGATTAAAAAAACGTTCGAATGGTTTATAGGAATATAATACCTATACCAATGATATTATATGTTTATATGAGGTAGATGTCGCACAAGCGCGCGGAAACTGAGGCGGCAAAATTAAGTCAATTGTAGTAATTTTCATTGCGACGCGTATTTCAAGCGCAAGTGTAAACATATAGCTATCCTTTTCTATATTATTTGTACCGTATTATCTGTCGCAGTGAGCATGTTTATGTCGTAAAGGAACAAAATCTGAGCACCGCGCAGTATGAATATACGTCATCTTTAGTAAAACATCATTGACCTATACCTTATATAATTTGATGAGACGAGAGCTCTCATGTTAGGTGGTTAAAGAACGCTCTGTTGCGTAGCTACGATGTTTTAAGATCCACGACAAAAATAAAGGTTTCAGAAATGTGTCTTATTCTGATGGCGAAGTGCATACATAATATTATATTGAATTTATCCCTTACATTACACTGTTAAATTTCATAATTGAAAGGAAAATAATTCAGATGTTGCTTAATAAACCACTAACTTCTCTAACGTACATACAAACCCGTGGTAGAATACATTTTTAACCGACTTCAAAAAAAGGAGAAGTTTCTCTATTCGATCCGTATGTTTGTTACCTCAGAATTGTTGACTGGGTGAACCGATAATGATAGTTCTTTTTTTATTTAATAGCTGGTATTTTTATTGTGGTCCCATTTAATCAAAATCGGGCACGCGGTTATAAGCGAGTTACACTCCAATAACTGAAAAGTGCTACGCATACGTATTTTAGGTGACATTATAGTTTCGGGTGAACAAATCGGTGAACATACACAATGAGAATTGATCCCGTGAGTAGCAAACGTCACTGAAGAGGGTGATAAAACAAATTTTTACCAAAAAATGGAACCGACTTCAGAATATTTTGTTAATAGTTACTTTTGAACTATCATGGTACCGACTTCAACAAGTTATTTCACACTTTTGAGTGTTGAATTCGGATCCATTTTTTGGATTGTTTTTTAAATTTGTTTTCAACTGTCCTCAGTACAAGCTCCACAGATCGCTCTCACGCATTTTTTTGTACCAATAAGATTTTCTCCATTACAACAGAATTTCCCCAAAGTAAGAAAACGTAACATGATGTAGTACTACGTAGTGTAGAAAACAAAGAAGTTACCGCCTGTTACCTGTCTCTTTGTTTATGATGTACCCAGCAAAATATTATCCATTATTTACATATATATATACTAATTATATGTACCTGTGCCGTGGTGGTACCGGCCTAGAATAGTAGGTACTCCCCCATCTCTTCTCGTGGGTGCCGTAAGAGTCTGCTAAGGGATCGCGTACCAGAAGGCAGCAGCGCCTTCTGAGGATTGTAAATCATGCTGCGCTCGCCAACCCGCTTGCCAAGCGTGGCGAGTATTGGCAAATCCCCCCTATATGGGGAAGGCATATGTCCAGCAGTGGACGCAAATGGCTGAGAGAAGAAGATATGTACCTATATATGAAATCCAATAGGCTGGATGCGTGCCGCTTCCAACCGGTCCCTTGTGGCGATTAATGGGGGAGGTCCGGGAGGCTTATGTCCAGGAGTGGACGTCTTGTGGCTAACAAGATGATAATGAGATCGCAATTCAACTAGTTTTAATCTTATACTGAGTAGGGACTAATAGCATTACGCAACACTACAATATAACTACTAAGCTTTCATTACTAATGTTTTTTTAAAATATTTTAATGTATTTTTCTTCTTTTTTTAATGATTTATTCTTTTAAGTATTATTTACGTAAAACCTACCTGTGCCTTTCTTTACATTTTTAGTTCTTTATTTTAAGCTAGCTCAGATTGTATGTCTAAAATAAATAGAGAACGTATGAATTCTAGTGTAAGTTAAGATGAGGGAGGGGAAGGCTTTTTTTCGGTGAAAAATAAATAAACACTGATCTACGCTAAACGTACTACACAGAATTGAAATATGGTACGGAATTGCAACATTATAACTATATTCATAATATAATAATGATCTACGTCATTGACCTGCTATTTCAGCTAAAAAGGTAGGTATATTTAAACATTTCCTAATAATGTTTTGTCTGCGGTAGTCCAGTGCAGTGAATCTTAATCTTTAAGCAATTATTGAGCATAACTTGAAAATGTTCTACTAATTAGGATTTTTTGTTTGTATTAAACAAAAGATTACAGATTACAACAATTCTTGGAAAAATATTGTCTGAATATGACATTTTGTGCCGTGCAAATATGCGTACTGACGTATTTTATATATTGTATGTATAATATACATTATATGCAGTTCATATGTTTTATATTATATGGTTATACAATAAAGGTTAACGCCTAGCATAGGTATATGATTATCATTACTAATTATGAGCTCATAAAAAAATGCAAATAATTTTATTACGTTCTCAACCAAACACATATGTATACGTTATATAAAACTCGGTGCAAATAAAGATTTATTTATTATAAAAAGCAATTAAGAAGTATCAATAAAACAGCATATAAAGAAATAAAACAAGTTTAAGTATTAATAAAATAATAGAAAAATAAATACACATCGACATATTAGGTACTTAATTTCCGGATTTTCACGATTTAAACACAGTGTATAAAATGCACATTATACGTCAATGAGTAAAGTGGAAAAGTGGGGACTTTTCCATTTACCATCCAGATGAAATGAATGTTATGGCGATGAACATTGGTTAAAAGAAATCAAAACACATCATTCAAGCAGTGAACCTCCATAACCAACGTTCAATACAAATCCACCGCTCATATGCAGATGTGATGACACCTGACTGCGACACCACCTGACCGACCTTCCTCACTCCGCCAAACACCAGCCCTTACAAATCCGACCTTACTACCTTGTGACACGACCTAGGCCTCGTCGAGTCGCCGGTTAAGTTACCTTGGCATGCTGAGATGTGGGGTGACATATCCAAATTCCCGTTCACGGTGCATCAGTGCGTAAAATCACATGTCGTGTCGAGTGGTGAAGCTCCACCGTGGTGACAACAGTGACGTCATATTACCACCGTTGACAGATGCACGGAAAAATTGTGGAATAGTTTTCGAATGAGGTTATTTAACTTTCAAAGGTGTTACATATGTGTACGTACATATATCTAATAGAAATATAAATAAAATAACATTATGATATTAATGAGCAGCATACAATAAACTAATAATCCAAGGCAAAATACAAGGCCATAGACCACCTGGCCGCAGACGCACCTCCTGGCTGAAAAATCTGAGAGACTGGTTTGGGTTGAGTACCAGATCCCTATTCCGGGCGGCAGTCTCCAAGGTTAAAATTGCCCTAATGATCGCCGACCTCCGTTAAGGGATGGCACAAGAAGAAGAAGAAGAATACTACTACCCAAGTCAGCATGATTACCCACGCGAAGGGCAGGGTTTTATTTTTATAATTAGCTGTAAAGTAGGTAGGTGTAGTATTTTTGTGTCCATTAAGTTACTACTGATTCGGCGATCAGTACGCGGTCGATCAAAACAATGTATAAGATAATGCATCTTATATTTTTGTTTAAAAATATATAGGACGGTATACTGCTTTAATTTTTATGTCATGATTTTTATTTGCAATATTTTGTAAGTATACAATTTTCAACCCTGCATAGCGGGCTGCATAATAATTCCGAGAATAATCTTGCTTCCTATTACCTTATCCGATGACAACAATACCAAGTCACAAAGGTCACCAATGACAACTACAAGTTGCAAAACATCAAGTAAATTATAGCGTTTGGAACAGATTTCATCCTCATTAGACGGTCGCCGTGGCGCAGTGGTCAGTGTCAGTGACATGACTTCTGTGTTTTCAGGACCCTGGGTTCGAATCGCGGCAGGGGCAAACATTTGTGCGATGAGTATACATGTTTGTCCCGGGTCTTGGTTGTTTGTGTTGTGATTTTGTGTGTCCATGCCTCCCGCGACACCGAGAATCATAGTGCGGGAGTCTGAGTGTAATTAAAAAAAAATATTTTAAAAAAATAACGCAACTTCATCAACCAGACACAATTAAACCTCGGACCACCACCAACACCCGTTTCCAGGAACCGCTTTGACTAAATGCTTTGTGTGCGCGTACCGAGCGAGTACGCGCACATATTTAATAAATACGCCAAATGAACATTAGGTACATACCATATTTTACAAAACTCAACTGAGTTTGACAAAAACTTCGACAATTTTTCACACTTTTGAGTGATGAAGTCGGTTCCATCTTTTTGTAAACATTTTTTTTTAGCCTTTTAGTGACCTTTGCTACTCACGGGATCAATTATCGTCATTGTGTATGTTCTCCAATGTGTTCACCCGCAACTATATTATATAGTCGAGTTATGCGTAGCACTTGCAGTTATTGGAGTGTAACTCAAAAACTATTTGATGAAATTTAAATGGAACTATTCACAAACAAAAAAAAACATCATACTCGGTTCATAAACGACGAAGTTGTCCGCGAACGCACATAAAAAAAAAAAAAAATATATACGGTTAAATTGAGTAACCTCCTCCTTTTTAAGTCAGTTAAAAAAACCAGTTAAAATGTCTTTGGCATCAGAATGCTCATATTTTTAATTAGTTAAAACATCTATAACATATTGTTTAGTTAATCCATCCATGAAGTTCGCAAGTTCCAAGTTCGCAAGTATCGTTTAATAAGTAAAGGTACTTTTTTGGAAACTTGAACTCGAAGCAGTTTTGATCAAAGATACCTACCTCATTCGAGTAGCCAACCGACGCCGCGCCGCGCCGCCCGCGCCGCCGCCGCAGTGCGATATTACCGCTCCAACGCGCTGCTAACTAGATAATAGATAATTTGATAGATCGGTTCACATGGTATTTGCTCTGAGGAACATCCCGGTGCATGATAGGAGCGCGCCTAATGTCCGGGTACGACGCCCGGAGGCGTACAGCGATGAGCATGCTATGGGATCTCACGGTTGTTAATACTACAGGCTGATTACAAAAAAATACAGCAAAAAATGGAACCGACTTGAACATTCAAAAGTGTGAAATAACTTGTTGACAATAACATGAAAGTTCAAAAGTAGATACCTATTATCAAATTATTGTGCCTGTGTTTTCGATAAGTTATTTCACACCTTAGGTCAGTTCCATTTTTTGGTTACAATTTTTTCTCACCCTTTTCCGTAACCTTTGCTACTCACGGGATCAATTGTTATTGTGTATGTGCATCGATGTCTTCAACCGCAACTATAATATCGTCGAGGTATGAGTAGCACTTTTCAGTTATTGGAGTGTAACTCAAAAACCGCTTGTCTGATTTTGATCTTTTCAGTTATTTGAGTGTAACTCAAAAACCCCTTGTCTGATTTTGATCTTTTTAGTTATTGGAGTGTAACTCAAAAACCGCTTGTCTGATTTTGATCTTTTCAGTTATTTGAGTGTAACTCAAAAACACCTTGTCTGATTTTGATCTTTTTAGTTATTGGAGTGTAACTCAAAAACCGCTTGTCTGATTTTGATCTTTTCAGTTATTGGAGTGTAACTCAAAAACCGCTTGTCTGATTTTGATCTTTTCAGTTATTGGAGTGTAACTCAAAAACCGCTTGTCTGATTTTGATCTTTTCAGTTATTGGAGTGTAACTCAAAAACCGCTTGTCTGATTTTGATCTTTTCAGTTATTGGAGTGTAACTCAAAAACCGCTTGTCTGATTTTGATCTTTTCAGTTATTGGAGTGTAACTCAAAAACCGCTTGTCTGATTTTGATCTTTTCAGTTATTGGAGTGTAACTCAAAAACCGCTTGTCTGATTTTGATCTTTTCAGTTATTGGAGTGTAACTCAAAAACCGCTTGTCTGATTTTGATCTTTTCAGTTATTGGAGTGTAACTCAAAAACCGCTTGTCTGATTTTGATCTTTTCAGTTATTGGAGTGTAACTCAAAAACCGCTTGTCTGATTTTGATCTTTTCAGTTATTGGAGTGTAACTCAAAAACCGCTTGTCTGATTTTGATCTTTTCAGTGACGTTAACATTATTATTCTCAACAAAAGGGGTCAGTATCACAAGATTGCGTTTCTTTTCAAATAAAAAAAGGCGAGAATAGCCGGAGGGTAGCGGCTTAGACATCTCTTCCCGTGTGCCTAAGTTAACAGGAAGTGTTTTCAAGTTCGCAAGATTTGACTTAAACTGACTAAGGAGCACATCGTGTATACTACATAAATAAATAACAATAGCGCAGTTGGAAATATTTAAGAACCCACTTCTACTACTTATCCAAAACACATTCAACGTTTTCTTAAGGAATGTATTTTGTTTCGTACTATGGATAAATAAAAATCAACTTAAACTGTTATATCTGTCGAAGTAACACCTCACTGCGTTAATCTCTATTTTACACACATTAATCTAAATATATACCTATGTATTTATTATATTATATACATTCTATATATATTCATATATGTATATATGAGAAGGTTTATTTATGTATGATTTCATACAAATTTTGTTATAATTAGCTAAGTAATTCTTTTTAATTCTTACTTTGTTGAACACATCCTGTAATTATTAATTCTACAATATATTTCATTCACGGTTGCCTGGTAGAAATCGCTTTCAGCGATACGGCCGCCTATTGTCTCACTATATTAATTGTTAAGTACTGTAATAACATGTACAAATGTGTTTGTGATACAATAAAGCATTATCTATCTATGGAAAAAGTATTTGTTAGATAAAAAAATCAACCTATTGGAGACGTACTCATTTTTGGGTTCAAAAGTTGGTAAAAATGGGAAACATCCACCTGTATAAACTTCATAGAGGTTGTATAGGTCCTCACTACATTATTATGTACTTACAGTAAGGCACACAGTAGTTTGCAACTCGTGCGCAAGGCGACCGCGGCGCGGCGGCTACGCGGCTGCAGCGCGGCGTCTGTTTGCTTTGCACAGCGGTGGTGCGATTATCCAGCGGCGATCGCTAGATCACGATGCACAGCGTACCGCCGCGGCCGAACAGATCACTTCAACACAATTATATTCTTTATTGTATGCAAAACGGGAATAATGCGAACAAAGCACTGCTTGGAATAAACTGGATATTGGACAAAGCTTTTGTGAACAATATTCTCTTACATTTTGTACCTATATAAATATACCTATATTTATTGTCTTACGGACCGTGGATGGCTACCGTTCTAAACATGTACCTACATAACATGTATATGTACCTATATACATACACATGTCACAACATCATTATTCTGATCTTACTATATTGTTTTTGTATATATCTCTTGTGTAATGTGTGTTGTAAGTGCATTGATTTACAAAAAAAACCCGATTTTTTTTGTATATGTAAATGTGTGTCCGCGGATAACTTCGTCGTTTATGAACCGATTTTGATGATTCTTTTTTTTTTTTTTTTTGATAGGAGTATACTTCCGTGGGGGTCCCATTTAAGTTTCATCAAAATCGGAGAAGCTGTGTTTCAGACACTCCAATAACTGAATAGAGCTACGCATACCTCGACGATATCATAGTTGCGGTTGAATACATCAGAGAACATACACAATGACAATTGATCCCGTGAGTAGCAAAGGTCACTGAAAAAGGTAAATAACAATTTTTTACCAAAAAAAGGAATCTACTTCAAAACTCAGAAGTGTAAAATAACTTGTCGACATTTCACTTACCAACATTCCATACATACCCATTAGAAAACTGTTTTAATAGTAGGTACATAGGTTAGTACTATCATAGACAAATATATACATATATCTTCTTCTTCTTCTTCTTTTCAGCCCTTGGATGTCCACTGCTGGACATATGCCTCCCCCATATAGGGGGGATTTGCCAATTCTCGCCACGCATGGTAGGCGGGTTGGCGAGCGCAGTATGATTTCTGATCCTCAGAAGGCGCTGCTGCCCACCTTCTGGTACGTGATCCCTTAGCCGACTCTTACGGCACCCGCGGGCAGAGATGGGGGAGTACTATTCTAGGCCGGTACCACCACTGCACATAGGTATATACCAATATATATTTGTCTATGGTACTATTTATATTTAGATGCTGTGCTTCTTAGGATGATAGGACCTACACGTGCGCCAATGCCTGTTACCAGCACGCTTAGTAACCTGTGTTTGGTCTACTACCTATATACATATTATTAATTATTGCTAAATACAGCCAATTTTAAAAGGTGCCAACAAAAAGTAATATCTGAACAGTTTTTTTGATATATTCCGCACAATATGGGTAAATATTACAACCGTGAAAATGCTATGCTCTAAGGCTTTCACGGCCGGCGTTGCATGTTGTATGTATTGCTTCCGGGCTGTTTGGCCGTGGTCTATGTGAAACTTTTGTTCCAGACGTTTCGTCGATCACTGCGGTCGACATCTTCAGTGGTTCAGGTCCGAGCGGCGACAAGAGCGTAGAACTCTCCTTCGCGGCGTCTTCTCTGATACTGATGTGGTGACTGGAACAAAAGTTTCACATAGACCACGGCCAAACAGCCCGGAAGCAATACATACAACAAACCGTGAAAACATTTACCATGTATGCTCCATATTTTCACCTATTAGTATGCGAAATTTTTAGTCTTATAAACAACTGGTAGCGCCCCGTGGTTCAATCCGCGGTTTCCCGTCACCTCAATTATCCCACGGGAACTATACTTTTTCCGGGATAAAAGTAGCCTATATATTAATTCAGGGTTTAAACTATCTCCATACCAAATTTCATCGAAATCGGTGTTGTCGTTTGAGCGTGAAGAAGTAACAAACATACACACAAACTTTCGTATTTATAATATTAGTAGAACACCTATTAACAGAGTGATACGTAGGTACACATTATAATATGAAAAATTTAACAAAACCATAAATTAATGCTTCAATATTCTCCTATTGCATTTCAAATTACTAAACTTAAATCTATTAAGTTTAATTCATCTATTGAATATGCCTTCATGCTCATAAATGCCATGTTTTGCTCATAAATTGCAATCAGGCGTTTTAAGGTATTCAAAATGAGCTCTCTCGTAGGTTTCCGTAATTAATTAGGGGGACTGCTGCCCCACTGCATCCCACAGTAGAAAAGAATATTACCTATATATTTTTTATGTCGATCAAATGCACCTCATTGAATATAAATATATTATCGAAGATGATATCAGGCACTCCAATGTCTGTTAAAAAAGCCCCTCCGCACCAGAACCCTGGATTATCCACTACTTGTTAACAATATGCTTTGGGAATGGGACCTTTGTTTGGTGCACTATAACAATTATTGCCAGTTGCAACCACGAAAGTATCGTTTACGGAGTAAGTATGTAAATCCATGGTTGCAACCGATTTAAAAAAGTGCCTACATAAAGTTAAGTGAGAATTGCTTTAAAATGTTTTGCTCATAAATTGTGATCAGGCGCTTTTAGGTATATTTTTTACGTCTTGTAAATACATCTCAGTGAATAATAATATGTAATATAATACATGACCGAGAATGGTATCTGGCGCTGTGTAGAATATTGACTAATACTAATACTACTACTAATACTTACTATACACCCTGTTATGTTTTATGATAGATATATTTGCAAACTTAACAAAATTTATATGGGTACGTGACCAAGTGGACACCATAAAGTACGCTACAGCAATGTACCTATAGGTACTTTTGATTACCTTTGAATACTCAATCAGATTGATTGACGGTCGCCGTGGCGCAGTGGTTAGTGTCATTGACATGACTTCTCTGTCTCGGGGACCCTGGGTTCGAATCCCGGCAGGGGCAAACATTTGTGCGATGAGTGTAGATGTTTGTCCCGGGTCTTGGATGTTTGAGTGCTGTGAATGTGTTTGTCCATACCTCCCGCGATACAGGGAATCCTAGTGCGGGGGTCTGAGTGTGATAAAAAAACAAAAAAACAAAACAGATGATGATGATGACTCAATCAGAGTTGAGACTTCCACAGCCTGGGTGGATATGCGCCGTGTTCGCGAAATTCAGCATCACGCGGACATCCGTCTCGGCGGCCTCAAAAACTGAAGGTGACACATAAACACAACAAGATTATTAACCAGAAATGTAACCCTTAGGCAGAGGCTACCTATATAGTCTATATACATTAAGCACTGCTTCCCGTCACTTCTTGTGAACAGCTGGTGATCCCACAGGAACCGTTTAGATTTTTGCACAGAAACTCAACATTCACATACATTTGAAAAGTTCAAGTTATTAGTGTTTTATTTTATTAAAGGCATCTGTTTGAAATGTAAAGTGATATGTGATTTTTTTCCAACATTTTAATATTTTTTAAAATAAAATATTTTGTCATATCTAATTACAATACTTACTACAGGTAACATAACATAACATATTTGAGCAATCCACTAGCTATTGTCATCCTATATAGATAACTCAAATGCTGTAACCCGCTACCAATTGGCAGCGTGCCCAGAATGCTAGCAGCATTGCCACGTTGAATTGCAATACTGATTCGTTGAACCAAATAATGATAGAACCTGTGCTAGCATTTTAGTGAATATGTGATATGAACCTATTAAACATTTCTCATTGTAAATATTATTTTTTTAATTTCTGTAATTTTGTGTCAATAAAGTGTATTTGTATTGTATTGTATGTGATTGATCATACATAAGTGCCATTACCTTCACATGGGAAGATAAATATCATTATATAATATGATTTCAACCCAGTTCTTGCTTATACGCGCTGTTGTTATCTGGATGTGTATCGTCCCCATAAATCTAAAGGAGTGTGCCCATTTTGTACTTTTTAACGGTCCCACAGTCGCTGAACAGCGTTTTTATTCAAAGCAGCCACTTAGTAAATAAAATATGTGCGTGTATCTAAAACAATGTACAGGAAGAAGGTGGAGATTGTCCCTTTTCCGGCGCTGAGAAAATGTTACGTTTTTTTTAGAAAATTTAGTGAAGTCGTTTCCGCTTTTTGTATAAGTAGGGCTGAGGAAGTGAAACACAAACGAGGGTATGCGGATGTGTTTTGATGATGTCGCTTTGTTTCTACTCCCCGCTCCCGCAAACTAAAGATTTTACAGAAAACTATTACCTCAATGAAAATTAGACATTGATATTTATAGCCAAATCACACTACTTTCTTTTCGTCTGACTGCTTACCACCATGATTTCAACAGAGTATTCCCATTCTTCAGAGTGCAGCACGCTAAGCCGTATATCCTGGCTTTTGTCTCTCGTTATGATTGCTCTGATTAGGCCAGGCGTCAGGCAGTCTGTAACATCTACAGCTTCATCAATTGGTCCCTGGTCTAGCCTATCTTCCAACTCGGATTAGCAAGGGCAAAATCAAGGCTGATATTTTTTGTCTTTGACGCGAAGCCCACGCTGATAAAGCGTATTAGGCCGAAATTCCTTTGCTATCAGCCCGGCCGTAGGACTGTCACGGATGGACATTTACCTCCTTCTATAATCACGAAGCAGCCACCGTATTGCACTAAATGATTGATGTGCGAAATTCTTGTCTGTATAGATATTACCTCGTCACTGCTAAGAAACAATCGGTTTGTAAAACTTTTGTCAAAGGTTATATACGGGCACTGTGACGAGTTGTCTAATAAACGTACAAAACATCCGCGAAACGTACATTAAAGTCCTTTTATTTTATCCGAATCGCATTTGCATATTTGGAAACCGCGCAGAAAATAAAGGTTTAGTTGTTGTGAAAAATTTGCATTTGCAACGGAACCCCACTTTTGTCTCGACATGGATTCCATTAATTTGTTTAGAGTATTTAAATTTTTTTTCTTACAAGAACACAATTAGCTACGGGGAAATTAAAGCGCTAACAATTGGAGCCAGGTCGTTCTTGACAGAAATGCAATATAAAGTTTTAAATTCAATTAATAAAAAAAATAGAAGCGGGTGCTGCGGTGTTTGTTTATTGAATAATACTACCAAACTTTGCCTTGGATGAGTTATAACTAGAATATTTTAAATTTTCGCAAATCGGATGCTTTTTTTCAACCGACTTCATAAAAGGTTATATGCTTGACTGTATGTATTTTCTTATGTATGTTAACCGATTTCTCCCCCATCTGTGGACCGATTCTCAAAATTCTTTTTTTGTTTGATAGAGTACAGGTACTTCCGAGGTAGTTCCACCCAATTAAATTTCACCGAAATCGGTCTAGAGACTCTTGAGATAACTAAAAAGTGTAACGTTTATCTTGATGAACGACAATCAATGCCGTGAGTAGCAAAGGTCACTGAAAAGGGTGATTTTTTTTTTGACACTCTCGGGTCTATTCCCGCACATTTATGTGATCGCTAGTTCGCAATTTCAAATGATCGCTTATATGTTTCGGAGGGCAATATAATATCATAGCCATCCCTCCAGTCTCAATATGTGACCCATGTCAAATACATGAATATTAGGCATAATTCACGATGCCAGCCAAGGTGGGTTGGCAGATCGGCTAGTGGCCATCCACATGTCGAAGTTTCCAGACCGTCCAATGGGTATGAGACGTGGTAAAATTACTGCTATCTTCGGAAAGCACCAGTGTTGCCTAAAGATAAAATCCTATGGCTGGTGTCACATGGCCAACACTCTTCTCTCAGTGGAAGCTGAAGGTCGTTGATTGGAAGGCCATCCTCTCAGCAGTGGGAACATAGTGCTTTTATGATAATCACATGTTTTTTTCTAGGTTCATGAGTCAACGTGACGTCATTTAACTGGGACCCAACGGAAGACCAGCGCTAGTTTAAAACCTAGCATTATGCTGAGCTGGGGACCAATTTACGACATAGGTACGTAGGTACCTATGTCATAAATTGGTCCGCGCAATTAGACAAATAACAAAAAAAGATACTTATAAGTGTAGACTTCTAAGTATCTTTTTTGTTATTTGTCTAATTGTTTTCTTTTCTGTGTCATGTCTTAAATATACCTACGTGTTTTTCTTTCTTTCAAAAGGGGGAACTAATTTGGCGTGGTTGAACAAAACATCAAATTGAATTTATTATCAGTATAAACCCGTATGTTTGCAAAATTTAGATTAATGATATTGAAACAATAACCATTCGGCAAGTAAATGGTCGGAGAGCTCCGCAATACTAGGTAGGTGTATTGCGGGGCTCTGTTAGGGGCCTAAAAGATTCGCAAAGTTGTGGATGAAAATTTTGTTCTCAGATGTTACATATCTAATATCAACCTTTTGACCACCACACAAAAATATACCATCAACTCATTTCCTTCCTATTAATTTTGTGTTCTCGGACGCCGACGACTCTGTCATTGAATCGTCTTATTCTGATGCCTTAAGTTAGTGACGCGTCGCGGAGCGCCGCGGGGGGGCCCGCGGCGCTCCGCGACGCCCTGCGCTGCCGCGCGCCATTTGAGATAATCCACAACTAACCTTAGATTGGTCATCATACGAATAAATTATTTATTCTTATATGTTTTGGAGGTGTTGAACCTAGCTATCTAACCTAGGTACGTGTGTCACAGCACAGTTATAGATAATTACGTAGCATATGACCTATATGTAACAGCGTATCAACTGTATTTTAAAACTATAAACTAGTAGTAGGTAGTAGTAAATAGTAGGTAGGTACTAACTGACTTCCGCTAGTGATCCCTGGCACATTTCCTCACATTATAGGTACCAACCTATATAGGTATAATGAGAAATACATGACCTACATTCATGACGGAGATGTCGGTGGATTCTCTTTTTAAATGAAATTAAAATGTTACTAATCGTTCGTAAATGCTTAACAGAGTTTTAATTATGAGGCAACAACTCATCTATGGAATACTTTACATATACCTACCTACCATAGAGGTTGAATGTTGAGAGCATGCAACTTTTCCCATGATCGGGAAATAAATAACTGACCTTGACTTGACCTTTGACTAGCGCACGCAAGACTTCTATTTTAGTTATAGATTCATCGATTCAAAATGTTAGACAAGTAGGTACCTAACTCGTTTTCATTCAACGAGTAGGTAGGTTAGTTACCTACCTACCTAACTACAATTAGGTAGGCACTTAGGTAGGGAAGTACATGTTTCTAGAATATTCTATTGTCACAATGATACGGTTCGTGTTTTATTTACAAATACCTACCCTCGTTACTTGATTGCTCAATATCAATCATCGCATAGATAGGTATTCTATGAATTTTTAATTTACCTATTACACTCAGACTCCTGCACTAGGATTCCCTGAGTAGCGGGAGGCATGGACACACACATACATCCAAGACCCGGGACAAACATCTACACTCATCGCACAAATAACCCGGAGACAGAAATCATGCCAATGACACTAGCAACTGCGCCACGGCGACCGTTTTTAAATACTTAGGTACCCTCTATTTCATATAAGTAAATGATTCTTAGAAATGTTTCGAAGAATATGTAGGTAGATAGCCAGGTTACCTGTGTAGGTACTTTAGCTCCAGCGTATTGTTTCACATGATTTGTTTGCGACTTGCGAACTAGTACTTATTACAAAACAGATACTTAGTACCTACAGAAGTTAATCTACAAACAAATATAACAGTAGGTACCTACCTGCATGAATATTTTTGCTAACGCGATTTAGGTAGGTAGGCTAGTCCTTAACTTTGATTACCTACCGAAAACAAAGGATTAACAAAGATAGGTAATGCATGTGGAGATCGATGCAAGGCGCCTGTGTCCAGTTAGGGCTAATTCTTTACCGAGGTCGTTGGCTTATTCCACATTCATTCTGGCGCACACATGCCTACAGAAGGTGGTGATCGATTTATTGATGAGTAAAACTAGACAACAAAATTATTAGTCTAGTTAAAAGCTCCTATTGCAAATATAATAAGTAGGTAGGTACCTAGTTAACACATTACCGATAATCTTTCTTACTTAAATTTATCTTAAATCAATTCATTAGCTAGGTAACCTACCTATTCGAGAAAGATTTAGCCAGTAAACTTCTACGCTGGCGGAAACGGTACCGGCTAAGTACCTACCTAGGTACCTACCTACAACAATCTCAGTAAAATGAGTAAGATTAATATAAACGGTGTAATGGCATAAACATGTAAGTAGTCAGTCCAAAACCACACGGGTGTACTACCTACCTATTTCCCAGAATCTAAAAACCACGCTACCTACTTGCCTTCTATAATTTCTAGAAACTTCGCAACCCATCATGCGATGCGCATAGGTACACATACATAAATAGCTATAGTACGCCCTGCGTCCTGAATTGTTTGATGGATGTCTTCATCTAATTTGCACCAAGCAATTGGCCATAACCAACGCTACTCAATTTCGTGTCGGCGGGCGCATAGATTATGGTCTAGCCCAAGGTCAGAAATGAAATGAAATTAAATTAAATTTATTTAGACCAAGGCATAAATGGATCTTAATACTAATAATAAAGTTTCATAACTTAATTTAGCTCTAAAAATATGATATAATATCATTTCATATATAGATAGAGATAGATATATAGATCGCTCAAGAATGCCCGACGGAGCCTTACGAGTAGGGTTGCCATCTTTAAAATCATCTGCCTACCAGGAGAAGAAATGTGAAAACCTGGACAATTCAGCAGAGATTTTTTAAGTTACCCACTGGACAACTAAAGCTAATAATAAAAACTCCGCCTGGACGCTCCCCGGAGGCCCTATAAACAAGGACAAATCCAGGGAAACCCGGACGGATGGCAAGTCTACTTATGAGTGATAGGTACTTAAGTGTTATGACTGATAATATTGGAAAGAAACAACCGGGATCTACAGCTTTACATGCGCGCTGAAGTCTGGACCGTAAGCACTTAGCTTAACTGATAACTGCACCAGCTGACTGAATTGGGTGACCACCCATCCAAGTTGTTGCTACAGCATACTTTTTGATCAGTATAGAAGATCAGCAAGTATAAGTTAACTGCTTTACTAATGCCTGTGATAAATATGTAGATTACTTGCATTGGCTAGGAATTAAAAAACATTTACAAATACCAAATTATCCGCCTAACCGAGGCAGCGAATGAGTAAGTAGAAGGTTTATCACTTACGGTGGAGTTTGAGATTGAGGCAAACAGTTTACGTTTATTATTTTTCTGTTCACAAAGCCATTTTCTCTTTAGAAAACTTTGCTATAAATACAAACAAAACAACATCTATTATATAAGTACGTCCAAGTTTAATGAAAGCACTATTTCATCCCCAGCCACAGCTCTAAATTACTTCTGTTCATAGCATTCCAGGTACATAAGTACCTACCTTACATACATACATACATACACTAGGCAAAACGGACGGTGTCGTTATGGAACTGCTGAGAGTTGGAGCAAAAATACTTGTGATCACGCCCCCTCTGGCCTGGGCGGAGCATAGGCACGCCCCTCCTCCTTGCCTTTTCTACTTATTTTCCCTGAATCCTATGTAATATTTTCAGGGTGGCGGGTGGACATTTGTCCTTACCCTGAGCCCCAGGATTATTAAATTTACCAAGCCAGCTCACCAAAATGGCGGACCGTACTTATGTAGATGCTTGTACTTACATAATGGAAGTAGATAAGTAGATATGTGTGGAGACTTCGGATACTTTTCTATTACTCACTTTATCCGGCTACATAATAAGAAAATAAAAATGTCTGTACGGTGAAAACGAAAAATATATCTATTGGTTTATTAACAAGAAACGTTATTTGTACATATGTATATCTTATTATGTGGATATAATACCCAGTACATAACAATTAAGGTATCGAATGATATATGTAGAACGATCGTTATACTAATTAAAACTTCAATTTAGGTATATAAACATACGTTTTTATTTTTATATTCATAATAATAATTGTCTAACCTAATTGTGAGCAGAAAATAAGTTTTTTTCATTGATTTGAGTTGATTTAATTTGGCGCATTCAAAAATACAGCTGTTTATATGCTTCCCGTCTCGTGGAGTTAGTGTATTTTCCTTATGGTTCTCTTAAAAGTATTAAATTAATCTTATACTAAGGTATTCTTAATATTATGTAATTAAGTATAAGAATTAGGTACGACTAAGTACTTTGAAATGCATGTTATTAAATTTCTAATAATGTCAAGCAATCAACTTAGCGATATGCCTACGGGTCGAACGCTCCAATTAGGTAAAAGATTATTTTTTTAATTTAATAATATTTGCACTAGCTTGAAGGTATAAAACAAAACTTTATTTCATTTGCGTACAGTAAATCCTAAACCCATCTGTTGCTGGAAATAATTGGTTTTTAGGAAAACCATTATCTACCTATTTAAAATTTACCATGGGCACTGATGCGTGTCCCTGAACTGACCCTAAAGTCACTCGCATGAAGTATTTCTGAAAATGCAAAGTGTGCGTTGGTCTTAATGTATCTGCAACTTTCAGGCCACTTAGGTAATATAAGTTTAACTAGTTTCCATAAGAAAATAACTATGAGTGTCCGCTCATTGTGTACCTATAAATTTTACATTTCTTACTGAAGTATATTGTCTCGCTAATCAATTATTTTGATTCCAATTACTGGTTTTTAAAAAGGTACATTTAAAATTCAAATGTATTAAATACTTCAAAATAATATATTTATTGCAAAATATGTTGATGACTCTCTCTCGCATATCAATACCATGGGTATATAAGCTCCCGCAACCGTGAGCTCGTCGCATTCGACACCAGCGGCATGTGAGTAAACTATTCTCTTCTATTCTTTACTTCTACTCTGTGGTTTTATTGTTTGTGCATTGTTCTTTTTTGGTTATATCTCCATATGAATTTAATTTCATTATAATTATGTGGTCCCGTGTATCGTTCCTGTGGCAAAGCTATAAGATTATATTTCGTTTAAAATAATTCCGTCAAATATTTTCGTGATATTTCAAAGCTAAAGCTATAATTGTCGTGTTGCTCG
Source organism: Apeira syringaria (assembly GCA_934044485.1). Taxonomy (NCBI): domain Eukaryota; kingdom Metazoa; phylum Arthropoda; class Insecta; order Lepidoptera; family Geometridae; genus Apeira; species Apeira syringaria. Next base: position 974,843 of record OW203678.1, read on the forward strand.
CGTTACAGAATCAATTTTGTTATTGAATACCTACCGATTTTTGCGATTATATTAATTAATAGCTGATGCCGATTCTGTAGGTAGGTACCTTTTACCCGTTTAATTTCCACCACATGGTTTCTGCACCGCGTGGTTTCCAAACGATTAAGTACAAACCATAATGCAGTAATTAGGTACTTTACTTACTCGTCACTGTTACATACATTATTAAAATCATTATTAAAATGTAGTAATGTAATAATTATATATAGGCACTAGCTAGCATCACGGCCGCCATTTTGTGTTCGCTGCATGCAGTCTTATTAAAGGCTGCCGCATGCATATTTTGACATCTGTAACCAACATGTTAGGTATTTAAATTTTACATGTGTTAATATCTCGATGTATGTAGGTATTGTGCTATTAGTTCATCATATTGTAATCGAATCTTGTAAATTTGTTTTCTATGTTTGATTGTACTCTGTCGATACAATGCCTATCGTTTTGATAGCACCACGCGCATTCGAACATTTTGTTTTAATAAGTACCATCGTTTTTCTAAATATTTCAAATGTGATTAGTTCTATATATTCTATTTTGCTCTAAGAATAGGTATGACGGCGCGTCAGGAGGGGGATAGGTATCATGATGGTCGCCATCTTGTGGCTTGGCTTGGCCAGGTGGCCAAGGTTTTAGATTTTCTTGTTGGTATGGTCTAATTATGTATTACTTACCTACTTTTTTCATAAAATAAAACAAAACTGGCTGCAATATGAGATAATTCTGTCAATTATCTGCGTGTCGTCGCCATTTTGTGTAGGGTAGATACACCGCGCATTTTTCATTGTTGTTTCATGTTGCAAGTTCAGAATTCCGATTAAAATATTTTTTTAATTTCCCCAAGCTACTGTTGCAAAATTGATTAACTCGTCTCCTTAACAACCAAAGCTAATTTCGTATCTCAACAATCATCAGTTTGGCATGGCAGAGAAAGAATTTTTCAAATCGGTTCAGAGGTTTCCGAGCCTATTCAATGCGAACAATCAAATCTTTCCTCTTTATAATATTAGATTAATAGCCTGCAAAGGGTACTACGCCAGGTAAATAACCTCTCTGGAATTAAAATTTTATCAACAAAAATAGCAGTGTAGGTATAACATTATTTGATTTGTATCTCTGAATAGTGCCTACCCTAGTTTGTAATTATTTTATTCGTCTGAAAACGCGTACCTAAGTAGGCACTATTGTTGTTTTCTTAATTTTTGTAAAGGTAATGTGGTTCTATTGTATTTATATACTCTTTCGTCGTCCTTTAGTTTGCGAAATGACGAGGTTTTGAATACGATATATCCAAAGATAGTAACACCTTGTCATACGTATAAATGTAAAATACCTACATAGATAGGTAGGTATTGTTGCGTAAGTTGTTCGATAAATTAATAAGGTGTGTTGTGGCACAGTGAGCCAGCGTGACCGCGGGCTTCGGCCGCCCGCCGCTGCATGACGATGCGGCCGCGGGCGGACGGACGGTGTCGAGTGCCGCGGCCGCGACCGTCGTCGTGCCCCGTCTCGACGACGCCCGGCCGCACCGCTGGCCGCCGCCGTCGCCCGGTGACGTCGCCCGGCCACACCGCCTGGCCGCGCCGAGCTGCCGACCCTCCTCAGGAGGTTCCCGCAGCCGTTATGCGCTACCCAAAACTGCAAAAGTAAGTCTCTAAAACACAACCTACCTACTCTTTAATTCAGTGTTGTTTAATACCTATTCAAGTTCGTACTGTTCAATATTATAAATAATCATATCTTTCCGAGCCACGTGTAAGGCTGGCGCCGCCGCGGCTTATTCGGCGGAGTAATTGCTATGCTAACATTTTTTTTTTTTTTTTTTTAACATATAACATTTAACATATATTGACGTTTGCGATTGACAACTGTCTCACCTGATGTTAAGTGATGACGTTGTCACTAGGTAGTGGTCACTTGTTTGAACTCTCTGATATGGGGTTGAGACATTGGGCCCGTGGGGACCGGGAAGCTCATCGGACTTTTCATAAATTGTCAGAGCGTTTGATCGATGCGACGCGTGATAAAATGCTGGTACATATTCGTCTCAACGAATCAGCATTGCAATTCAATGTGGCAATGCGGCTAGCATTTCGGGAACGCTGCCAGCCAGTAGCGGGTTAAAGCATTTTAATTATGTATAAGCTGCAGTAATGTCTTTTCTGTGATTAGGATGTGTGCCCGAAAAATAACTGAATGTATATAATTCAGTGGTCTAATAGTTTAACTACCGCCACTGCATTTTAGCCCCTAAGTCAGATTTCACATTTTTGTATCAGTCTGGCATTGAAAGTAAAACGTTCTTGAGTAAGATACATTTAATTTTAAAAATGACAGCTCAGTAACTGACAGGTCTACTTCACTTTTCACAATGATATTTGTGCTAACACGAGTCTGAAATGTTTTTAATTTGTTTCAGGTACTAATTTGACCTAGGATAGCTGTCCTTCCAGGATACATATTGTTTTTTTATTAATTAAAAAAAAAGGGTCTGCAATCTGGATACCTCTAATATCGTTACAAGTTTTATAATTATGTGGGTTGTATGACAAGGTGCCGCGTGCCTTATTATGTGGTAGTTAAGCCGTTCGATTATGTATCTTAGCATTAATAATTTAAGATTCAGTCTCCACTTAGTTGTAAGTTACTAATAAGTTTTTTGCTTTTGTTTATAATTATGGTCAGCAGTAAAAGTCAAGAAAGGGCGAAACCAATATTTTTTTGTTTTTGTACAAATCTTTTTAATGGTGTGAAGTGATATGCGTGTGTACGTTCCATTTCCGCCGCTCGTCATTACGACTAGGTATTTGTCAATTGGTTAATAATTGTTATGAGTAATTCGGTAGCGATTGCTACAATGAAGTTATGTATTATATTGTACGTCTGCCGCGTCAGCTTCAGTTGAGGTTCCACATGCATCCTGCCTGTAGATATTGTTAGATTTAATGCTTTACTTTGTTCCATAAATTGATTTAACTATTTACTTGCGAACAGATTTTTAGATATTAAGTTTTTTCATTCATTGTTGTTCTTATCCAACCAATTCAATACTTATATGTTGCCTTCAAATATTTGAACGGATTTATATATTGTAACAGATCTTTAGATATAAGTTTTTTTTCATACATTCTTTTTCTCTATATTTTTGTATTATTTAATTTTCCTTTTCCTAATTGAGAGGTTTTGAGATATCGAGACGCTTTGATATTTGTCTTTTTGCACTTGACAAATTATAGTGATATAAGAAATTTAATTATCTGGCCATACTTGCAGGGCTGTAGGTACCTACAGCATCTGTCAGTAACACTTATAAATCGCATATGGGCCTCAAGTACCTACCTATTTTCGAGATTTCTACTTTTTTTTTTTTTTTTAATTTATTTAAAGGGCTTTGTCGCTGAGCGACCACACCGCCCTGTAAGATTACAACACAAAATTATATACTAAATCCTTAAATCAACGCTTAGCTAAAGCTAACTCCAACAATTTATATAAGACTTTGGCTTCCACTGACAAAGGATACACTAAAATACTATTACAAAGGCCAACATCCATACCTCTCGAAGCACTAAAATGTCTACATCTAAACGCCGCGTTACGTATTATTCGTATTACTACAACAATGATCGATAGCTACAAAGCTTGGATTTTAAATAGGACGATATGGCTAGGCCTGGAATAGTAGTAGGTTACCTGCTTATCTAATGCAGTGTCAGTGCAATCAGTTTTAGCTGTGGATCCGATTGTTAGTGGGCCAGCTAGGATTCAGCACGAAAACTATGGTAGGTACCTACCTCTACGGATGTACCTATACAGCTAATGAAATAGAAAACATGACTAAGAACTAAGAAACCACTTGATACAAACAAAACAATATAGGTAAGTAGTAAAATAGATAGGTACTACATCTTGGGGCTCCACTGGTGCTGGTATACGGCTGCTTGAAACTGCATAGGTACCCTATGTAGGTACTAGGTGCTTTTTGAGTTTTTTTCTTTTAGTTCAATGGTGCGACGTTGCGTCGGGAGGGGGAGAGGTGCCCATGGTAAAATGTAGAATACACAACTTATTTTTTTTAGCCGTAACACCTATCGGTTGTCGGTATTTTACTTAGTAGATAGGGGCAAGTACCAATGCCTCATTTAAACATATTTTATATTTTTATATATAATAATTATCATTGGGCAAGTACAGAATAAATAATATTTGAATCGCAGGTGACTTTCTTTTTTTATGGGTAGGTATATGCTTTCGCGGACAGAATGTAGCTTTGATTTTGTATGTGGCCCGAAATCTAGTTGAATTCTTGATCGAAGGCCTGAACACACTACTTACCTACCTATGTTTTTACTGACAGCTTTTCAAACTTGATGGTAGCTAGGCAGGCGGGTACTCGGAAGTACCCTACCACCAAGCTAGGAATTTGATAAGTGTTAACTTCACTGGAAGACCCGGAAGCTCAAGCTCTTGTTGGGGATCGAACCAGTGTCCATCATTTCGACAGCAGACACCCCCCGATGAGCTATCATCGCTTCAAAACTGTGTTAGCTGTAGGTACCTACTAATATTGACGCTAAGTGGCGCTCGACTGATCCCCAATATTGACTGTCCCGCATATCATTTGTGCGCTAACACGGGGTGAAATCTCGTAAGGATTTTAAAAAATATATCCACGTAAAAATGGTAGGTACCTACACCAACCCTTAGTTCTAAATTATACGCGGTATTGACGATATTTGTGTCGGGAGGACACAAATGTAATACTAATATAATACTTTAACTAGGTACTACTTAATTTTACTAATTACACTACTTAATTTTACATAAGTAGTTACATAAAAAAAAAAATACTTTAACAATATAATATTGGTGATGTCTTGAAGAAACTTGGTTGGTAGGTATTTGAGCATACATCATCTAACATAGCTTAGGTAGATATTTAGGTGCTTATGGGCACCCATAATTGTCGAGTCTACTCCGAATTTATCTAGAATGTGTCCCTGTAAGAGACCTATCTGGACGGACACCCTCGGTTCCGATAATATGTGCCGCCTTAAGACCCTGTTCTTCAACAAAGAGGAATAGGCGCGACCATGACCGCAGACAGCATTGCACCGTAAGTACCTGACTTGCCTATAGAGCCTGCTGCGACGCTGAGGGCCATTCCAACCCTACTCGGTCACAAAAGAAAATTAAAATTAAGAAAAATCCCACCCATGTATTCACACAGTTGTCCTAAACACCCCCCCAGTGTCCCGAAATATTTAAATGAAGATCATCTGTTACTTCGCGCGCTTTTTGTCGGCGCCATCTTGTAAACGTCCCTCGCAGAATATTGTTCCAGAAAATATCCACCGCATTCAAGTGATTTTGAGTAGGGGCCGAGAAGTTGCAGCATGTGACAATACAAGTACCTGCCTGCCTAGAATGATGGAAATTTACATAAAATGAACTGAAAAATATCGTCTGAAGCGAAGTAGACAAGATCAATTTTTTCGTAACGAAAACGCTTGCAATAAAACTAAAAGCAAAGAAAATAAGTTTCTAAAACGAACGTAGGTAAAACAGTTTTGAGCGGTTTGTATTTTTGCTTACATAATGTCAATATAGGCATTTTTAATACTTACTAGTGACGTAGTGCCATATTCCTAATGCTATGATTTTTTGTTATTATTTTTGGCTCTGCATTACATTTTTTATGTAAGTCAGTCCTACACAGTATTTATCTGTGTGCATAAGCTTAGGCTGAAACTCCCTACTCACACTAAAGTATTAGACAGTTGTACATTTTACATATACATATTATATAATTACTTACTAGGAGATAACCCAAAATAAAAACTCTATGTAGGTATTATCTCTACAAAAAATAGAAACTGAATAGGATACTTATAAAACTTTACTTGATAGGACAATTGGGCAGCCTTGTCGCTTGCAATATGTACAATCCTGGAGTCTTCAAGTCGCGAGTGAATAGGTACCTTCTAGGTTTGCGTGCTAAATCCTAGACAACGTCATCACTTAACCTCAGGTGAGACAGTTGTCAAACGCAAACACATAATAGTAAAAAAAAAAAACGATTTTTTCCAGGTAACCTTTGAATGGACATAAACATAAAAAGGAGCAGACGGTCGAGACTGGGAGAAATAAATAGGTAAGCGAAGCATTCATACCATTTTGCTCGAAGCATTTGCTAGTTATAATTTTTCAAGTGAGTTTTTAAAATTGACCCTACTCGAGTGCAATTATCTACCTACCTAGTGACTGTCATTTTCAAGGCGATTAAAATCAGGTTCACTGGACCCTGACTATTTACCTGGTATTCTTCATAAAGCTAGCAAAAAGCATATAATTTATCCGCTTTACGATATTTTCAATCATTTCCTTTCAAGTGGCACTCAGCTTTCTAAAAAGCTTACGGCCTAATTGATAATGACATATTGCTATACGTAAATGATCTCTCATTGCTTTTACTCCTGGCTTCCTGGAGAAAAAGTAAGGCTTTTTCTCCGACTACCTACTTTGAGTGCCCGGCTCAAGTAGTAGTTGTTAGATATGGCACATTCAAATCTCAACACCAGATGAAGTGTCAGTCAAGGATCAGTCTTAGGCCCGCTTCTTTTTCGATTGTTTTTAATTTTTTTTATTGGGAATAGGCAAGCGTTTGACCACTATCTCACCTGATGTTGAGACCTCAACCATCTCTTAATGCAATAGAAATTTATTGAATACGTGTTGTTACTTGTTAATATTATGTCCAACAATTCGGCCAGTTGCCGTAGCATCTATGGTACATTTTAGATAAATGATTCCCATGTAATCTCTCAAGATAATCTCTTATTCAGCGGAGACTCTAAAAGAACGTCTGTAAAATTACTTTGATCAGTTGTTTCCGATACTGTAGGTATAATATTTGTATAGATATATTATATGAGCCACACAGTTAGAAGGTAATTCTTCAGTTCGATAAAGAAACACATTAGCAGTCACATTAGCATGTCGAGCGCTAGTGACAGGTACAAATGTCTGTACAAAGCCGCGTTTCATAAATTGAAATGAGGTGGCGAATTAAAATATAAATCAAAGGAGGATTTTTCCCGACACGTCGCCGACGGCGAAATTGGAAAAATGTACCGCGACACCGTCTGGGGAGCGGTTCCATTGTTTATTACTGGGATCACGATATTCTCGAGTAATTAAACATTTTGAGGTAGTTTGAATTTAATAAATAACAATCTATTCAAACTCTAAAAAGCATGTCATGTATTTACATAAGTTTATGGGTTCAGGATTTACTTTGCGGACATCCATATCAAAATGATATTAATTACACACACGAGATACAATTAATCCAGGCAAGCATGCAGTGTGCACCGCACGTTAAATTATTAATTACTTACTCGTATTAAATTCAAAATCAAATTTCAAATTAAATTACTTCGTCTATATATTATTATATTATATGCACGTGTTCATGTATATATGTACATCCTATGGTATACTTTATTAATAAATTCCATGAAATCGATGGTTCGCGTCAGGCAAGAGATTGAATCACTTATTTACATACATATTGGATTATTTAATTGTCGTTATTTTGATCATATTAAAGTTAGTCTTATAAAATAAAATTGATTTATTGATGTGATGTGAACGCCTATAAATGTATTTGATTTTGTGTTTAGTTCTTGTTACTGTTTTATCGTTGCATCTCACGGAATACCGTAGCATAATGGAACCGCGCTCCAACAAGATAATAAGCCTGTTCGTTACATATTAAACCGTCTCAGTCGACAGGCACTCTGTAATACAAACCTCATTTAAATAAACATGATCAAATTGAAAGAATTACTGACATGAGGGGTACCACCTACCGCCGAGAGAGCTATGCGAAACAATGTATTTGGAAATTTTGGAAGAAAATCAAACGCGAAATTTTATTATAAGAAAAGTTGTAAGAACGACGTGTTTTAACCTTATTGTATCTATATATCATGTATTATCCGTCTTTACTCACGTATATAGTCGAAGTTTAACCTCTTGCTTGTCGCGAACAATCAATTTCTTGGAAGTTATTTATACAGTATACCATGGAAAATATATTATATGTGCTTGCCACTAATACTGACAAAATACTTTGTCACCTACTGGTTGAACTGGCGATAAAACGTTTCGGAACAGTTCATATGTTATGGCTCTCTATGTTTACAATAGATTACCTACTGAAATAAAGGTATTAGAAAATGAGCTGTTCTGGCGTAAATTAAAATCGTGGCTGGTCTCCGAAACCTACTATAATATAAAAGAATTATTTAATGATTATTCTCGGTGCAACTGTAATTTATGTAATTGCGATTAAGTATAAAATTTTTGTATGTAAGTAAGTATGTAAAATTAAGTAGTATAATTAGTAAAATTAAGTAGTAGTAAAGTATGTAAAATTTGTAACATTTATAATATAACATTTGTATATTAAAAATATAATATTAAAGACCACTATTGAATGCTCAAACTGGGCAGGCTGTTGATACTATTTTATATTGTAACATCTTTATTTTTATATCACACAGTTGTTCAATAAATATTTCTGATTTCTGATTTCACAGCGTATGGCCTTATCTGTTATCTGGCCTTTTGTTTAGAAATGTATTATAAAAAAAAAGTCAAAAGTAAAGTAAAAAGTAAATGTCAAAAAGAATCAAGGGACTGATAATAGATTTAATATTTACATTGTCATTTATTTCATACATATATTGTAAGTATATTTACAAAAATCCTTTAAAAACCAAATGCACACAATATGATCTACGAGTATGAACAAGAGTGTCTCAAAACACATTAGCTCATCATCTGGATTTTTAATATTATATATATGTATAATGTACATTTCTATAAGTAATACAATATTAAGTTTATGAAAACAATGACTCATATATTTTCCAGTGTTTACCACGTGAGTCCTAGTTGGTTTGTTACATTACAATTATGGAAGAAACTCGCGATAGTTTTCAGACTCAAAGACGCATATACGTCCAGGATTTTTTTTACCAATTCATTGTTGAAGTGTATCGCAATCAGATCCAAACCAAACACCTAAACTACAGGTATAATTGGATCTGCCCCTCAATTCAAAACTGTTTGATTACTAACAATTTTATTGACCAATACTATTTGATATCATCGAAATGTCAACGCTGTTCACAAAACGAGAACCGCGCCATCTTCGATGATGATGATGCATGCGTGTTGACAGAAGACCCTTGGCTCTGTTCCGCACACAATACGCTCGCTTTCACCATAGCCACAGCTTAGCACAGACGGTGCCGTGGCGCAGTGGTTAGTGTCAGTGACATGACTTCTGTGCCTCCGGGGACCTTGGGTTAGAATTCCAGCAAGGGAAAACATTTGTGCGATGAGTGTAGTTGTTTGTGCCGGGTCTTGGATGTTTGTGTGGTGTGGTTGTGTGTACATGCCTCCCGCGATACAGAGAATCTTAGTGTTATAAAAAAAAGCCCTTAGCCTTTGACCGTAGGGGTTAAGTGCTAGCTCGATTAAGGTTCAGTGAGAGTGTGGTTAAAGATGAATGTGGGTACACCTGGTATGCTGACTGGCACTCTAAGAATACGTTTGGTGACAGATTTAGGAAATCGATTGCCAGCCAGTGGCCAATAAATATTTTTTTTTTGGTATCTTAATTATATTAAACGCATCATACGTTTCATAAATGACGTTCACCCGGATCCCCAACACACTTTCAGGGCAGCTGCCAGTCAGGATATTTTTTTTACGGTATAGATCCGGCGTTTGACGACTATCTCACTTGATGGTTAGTGACGATGTGGTCGAAGATGCTATCACGATAGACCTAGAATGCTCACTGGCTCTCAAGGAATGCTCTGCCTGAACAAATACAAATACAAAAATACAAAATATTTTATTAACATAAATATTACATTCAGTTTTTTGAGTCCATAGGCTCCTGAACTAGAATAACTGTGTTTCAAGAGCCAGTGGCTTCTCCCATTAAATTGTCGTTATATTATGTCTAAAGAGCTAAAAGATAATTACATACTTATATCAATATAAATCGATACACACTATGTGTTTGGTGACAGTTTTTTAATCTTGAGGGTGGTAGCTAGCCAGGCGGGTACTCAAAAGTACGCTCCCCCCGTGAGCTATCATCGCTTCAATACACCTGAAAACTCATTTCCATTTTACCCAATTTCGTCTTGTCACAGGTATTCTTTTTATTACCCTTATAAAATTCCTTTGAGAAACCTACCATATAAAGTATATCTAGTCCATCCATTACAGTGCTCGGCTCTGTGAGTTAAGTGCTTTCAGAGTGGAGAGCTCCTTGACACAGTTTAGAAGCCCCGCCCAGCGACTGCCGCCCGCCCTCGCTCCGCCCAGCCATCTTGTGCTCCGACGATTTCCTATATCTCCACCACTTACTGAGATGTATTCCAAGTTTTGTCTCAGGCTCGCCCGACTCGGGTTTCATGGAATGAACGGGTTTTATGTCCAGGGTGGGTGCTGGCCAAGCATCTAAGAGCTATGGATATTATTCTATTGGTAAAATTAGTTTTATTTAGGATATATAAAAATACCTATGTATTGCAACTGAATTATGAATGTTTAACTGAGCATTTGTCACTACAAAGCTAATCCTACGAATATTATATGTATAATAGTGTATGTTTGTTACTTCTTCACGCTCAAACCGATTTTGATGAAATTTGGTATGGAGTTAGTTTAAACCCTGGATTAACACATAGGCTACTTTTATCTCGGAAAAAGTATAGATCCCGTAGGATAATTGAGGTAGCGGGAAAACTGTAATCCACGCGGGTGAAACCGCGGGGCGCTACTATTTTAAAATGTGTATGAGCCACAAAACATAAAAGAGGTTAGTACAGGAGAATAGTAAGATTCGTATAATTAGTAGTATTTAATAAGACTGAATCAATATTTTATTACACTGTAATTTATTAAACTTTTAATTTTTATTTTATACTAGCTGCGCCTCGCGGTTTTACCCGCTTGGTGAAGACTGATAATGGTGATGATGATTAAAAGCAGCCTATGTGTTATCCAGGACCTGAAGTATCTACACACCAAAATTCATCCAAATCCGTCCAGCCGTTCTGGCGTGATTGAGTAACAAACATCCATCCATTCAAACTTTCACATTTATAATATTAGTGGGATTAAATAATAATGCAGCGTTTTTTTCTGTAGCTGTCTTACGATGCTTAGGTATGCACGAAAATCGATCACTCTAAGGCTGTGAGCACAAACTAAATAAGGTACCATTGGTGCGACACAGCCTCAGACTCGAGAAACTAAATGTTGAAGACTCGCGACTCGCGCATTTGTTACATAAAAGAATACAATTTGTTTGAAAATTATCATATGATTTGCAAATGTAATTTAATTTCATATTTTAAATATTTTAATATTTTTTTTATTCAATTTGTTTGATCCTGGGATTAGTAATAATATTAATAAGTACAATGAATATTTATTGAAATTATAAATAATATGAAGAACATAAGGAAACGATTTCAAAGGGTCTAACAATATAAAAACCCTACCCTCAAAATGATCCAAATATTGGCTACCGATCTTCCACTCGGGACCAATCTTCGGAATACGTGATCAAGGGCTACTTACAGCATCCCTGAAGAAAACACCGGTCGATTGGCGCTTTCATCGCAAAGATATCAAAACACAGTCCAACCGCACCGCGCTTTATTAAGAATAAATTTAAGGCGAACGAAGAGAAGAGAGAATGGTCTAAGATATAAACTTTATACGTTTCATAATAAGACTGGTTCCCGAACAGCTTTGAACACTTATTAAACAAAATATCATTTATTTATTTATTTATTTGAACCCCAACATAATGTACACTGATACAAGAAACTAAAATAATGCTATAGTAAAACAAATGCTAAGTGTCACTATAATTATAGGGGAAGACAGCTTGCGTAGAAAAGTGAGCGAGCAGTATCTAGCCTGCTATTGATGGCCACTGCCACAATGTGGAGTAACATTTAAAAGGATGGCCATCAATTTACAATGCAAAGAGAATAAAATTTATATTATTACAATATTTGAAAAGCATTATTATAAAGCATCATATGACGTTGTAGGCCTGAACCATCTATGCAACCTTGCATGCGTGCGAAATCCTAACTGGCTATAGTAAAGGTACTATTGTGCTTGCTTGTACGTACCCCTCTGTTTCTTACCCGCCTGCACCTTCTAGCAACAACAAAAACCGGAGGTCTAATATCGTGAACAGTAAAATTAGTTTGAGAAATTCCCAAAATCTAAAAGAAACCAACGACTTATGATATGAAAGCTGTGTTTCATAATGAAACCTACAATTCTGTGTGAACATGTGTGATACGCTTCACTCCCATTACGCCTCGCGGAGCGCGCGCGCCGCCGCGCCGAGCTCAAACAGCACATCTACCGCGTGCATATTATCGTCAAGGCACTTTTTTTTTTCACATATTATAAGTTTGCGTTTGACAACTGTCTCCCTGATGTTAAGTGATGACGTTGTCTAGGATTTAGCACGCAAACGTAGAAGGTACACCTATTCACTCGCGACTTGAAGACTCCAGGATTGTACATATCATATATTATACATATCTCCGTATATACCATCTTCGTATATACGAAGATGGATTCAAACAAGTTTGACTTTTAGACCTCGGTTAAGAAAACCTAGCAAACATTAAAATTACTATCGGGTTATTTAGCATGGTATTTTTTTCGTCGCTCGATATTTCAGTGACCCACGGACTCCCGGTCCTGTAAGGAGACCTGGATAACGACACTAAAAAAAATGTCCACGTACTTCGGCTAACGAAGAACTTTGTCTATTTATCTAGAAACGAATAAAAATGAATGGAAATGCATTTGTTTTGTTTTACTATTTTTTGCTTGCATACTCTGGTCGTTACGTTAAAAAGTCAAGGACACTTTACTTCGAGCTAGCGTTTTAAATTGGTTCTAGCTAGAACATAATAATTCTAATCCTAAAAGTTCCATGTATTATTTTAGTTACTGAATAATACATGTTTTCTTGTATTAATAATAATATTTTCATCCTTAACCATCGGAAAAATTCATAACAAATAACATAATAAATTAAATGGCGAGATATACCAAAACTTGGTTAATGTAGTGCGTCTCGCCGCTTTTAGGGCAGATTTAAAAATATACTTGTACTTATTTTTAATTCGTCGAAATTTTTCTCTTTAATGGAATAAATACCACTCATCTCATTTTAATCTTTGCCGCTACAGCTCCCGAGGAGTCATTACAACATAGAAAAAAATATTTTATGTAAAAAGTACTCTGGAGATATTTTTTTTTTATTACTCACAGACCTCCGCGCTAGGATGAATGCCGAAATAAAGAAACATTCTAGCCACAAGTGGAATATGTTTTACTATGAATCACCAAACACGGGTCTTGCTAGATTCATAACTGAATCTATATCAATCACACAATAGCCACAGCTTAATAAAGCTATAATAAAAGTCGCCATAGTTCGCGACAATAATCGCTACCTTCTCTACTCTGTACCACAGCAGACCGAGGCGCCTATCTTCAGGCTAATGCATTTATGCATCAGCCCGGCCCGGTCGATATACCGCGTAATTTCGCAGGATATCTCCAGAAAAATCGCCTCTATTCCCGCTTTGATGCTTTGTATTTATTTTTAGATCGTTTCCTACCCTCAGAAGCTTGAGCGGTGACGTGACCACACTTCATTTATCATACGTGGATCAAACGTGTGTCGATTCAAGATATGAGCCTTCAATCCTACCATACTTTGTAACTATAGGTAGGTAGGTTATTGGTATTACAACTTTATGAATTCGCATTTCGTCAGTTTTCTTACGATTTGATTCAATTACGTTTCCGTGAAGTAAACACTAGTATTTTGATATACCCAGTTATTGGACAGATCAAGTTATTGGTAGTGATACGCTTATTCAAACTAGCTAAAATTCTGGAATTTAAATAAGTAAAATACATTCTTATGTGGTTGCTATAAAGTCCAAATTAGTATTACACTTACAAATAACAACACAAAAAGTAGATCTTTTTTATAAATATAGCGGGTAGTTTTTTACGTAAGATGTTGTAAGTTGCCACTTATTTGATGCCGACTAAAACTACACGCATCTGGCCAGCAATGGAATAAAACTCGTACTATACTTATGTATATTATACTGTAATATACATTATAAATGAGAAGCTATTTTAGTTTGAAGATTTTTGACGAGATAACGTTTTATAAATTGATGAATACCAGCAACACTCATGAAAAATAGTAACGTTCCGCGTAACGTTCCACCTGAGTTTTGTATTACATAAAATAATCAAAGTCAAAGTCAAAGTCAAAGTCAAAGTTAAAGTCAAAGTCAAAGTCGAAGTCGAAGTCGAAGTCAAAGTCATAAATGATTATGACGTTATCACGTAAATCTATCGTCCGTAAACCGACTTTACAGACAACCAATTTTTTTTTTGTGAATTTTAGCTAGTTCGCGTGATTAACTCGTGAGCGCAAAACAGTACCTAACTTTTTTTGTATCGTGAGTGATTAGGGCCATTGATACGATTACGTACTTGATTTAGTGGTTATAAAAGTTTGTATGTAAAAATCTCGTGTTATACTGTTTGCACCTCCGAAAGGGATAGTGTAAATTATGATGTTTTTTGCATAAATCATAAATCAGGTAATCATAATCATAATCATCAGGTAATAAATCATACATTTGGTAGGTTTGAGAATAGGTCGTAAAGTATTTTTCACCCTTCTACCCCCACTTCCCATTTGTTATTCGCAAATTTTAGAATTTTTGTATGAATACATATTAAAGTAATTTAACGGTCGATCATTGAAGTGTCGCGTCACTTTGACATTCCGATAATTTATATGGCAGAACAACGTTTGTCAGATCTAATTAGGTTATCGAAAAGTTCGAATTAGATCGCTACTTCGACTATCACCTTCGGTCAGTCTAATGCAAATAATTTTAATGTATATTTCCCAATAAAATCTTGTGTGAACAAGATGTACTTAAACTGTAATTCGGTTAGCAATTGCTATCTCGGAGAGAGTTTCTAAAAATAAATAAAGAACTTAAAAAGAAAAGTAACGGTACGAAGTAAAATAAGGCTTAACAAGTAGAGGAGTAAATCCGCTTTGAAAAGGAATTTGAATAATTCGGGAGCTCGCGGGGGCGGGAGGGCGCGGGGACAAACTCCTCGACTCACCGTCGCTATGCCAACCGAACTTTCCTCTTTGCTCATTTAAAATAACGAAGGTTTGTATCTAACTAAAAACCTTCTGTTTCTTTATCATCAACATTATTTGAATTCAAGCCGGACCGTACCAGAAGGTGGGCAGCAGCGCCTTCTGAAGATTGAAAATCATACTGCGCTCGCCAACCCGCCTGCCAAGCGTGGCGAGTATTAGCAAATCCCCCACAATATGTGGGAGGCATATGTCCAGCAGTGGACGCCCCATATCTGAGAGAGAGATGTTTGCATGCGCCTCCGATATCGTATAGCATTATTTTACTGTATAAAACTGGCGTTTGACCAGTATGTCACTTGATGGTCAGTGACGATGTGGTCGAAAATGTTATCACGCTAGACCTAGAATGCTAACTATAGCTGCTTTGGACTGGCTGGCTTTAGACTACCCGTGTTGTTCGTTACTGTTTTGAAATGGTCCTGGCAGTGTTCCGCGAAAAAATCATTTTCATGAATGCACAGCTTCAATTATTATTTTCCTGCGATGTTTACCAGGTCGCATTGCAATAAAAAATAATTTTAAATAAATACGTAACATTTTCTTTTTTTTATAGAGAGATTTAGTCGGTTTCTTGAAAGTCTTTCGTATTGTGCGGCCAACAACCTCAGTATATAGTCGATGTGTGCGGCGACTAAAACCGTGTTGTTTCACTCTGTGCAATACAAATTTCGATGAGAAACTAGAGATGGATTTGGTCTCTAACGCACTTAGTATAAAATGTTTCATTCTTTGCGTTAGGAGCCGTGTTGAAACTCGCGAATCGAACCTATAAAGGCTGTGCCAATAGCGACGATTTGACAACAAAACTACGATACCCGACGATTGACATAAATTGACATTGGTTTACACAAGCCGTCGGGTACCTATTGTAAATATCCATCAAATCATGTTCACTTTAGTAGTTTACTAATCATAAAGAACGCTATGACGCAGCGGTATACGGAACAAATTAGGGTAATCAGCTATATTGGTAAAGCGTACAGCGGAACGTACGTGGATAGGTACCTACAAGGAAATGATACGATAACCCATTGTTGACAAGTAAACTGTTGGCGGTACAATAGCAGTAGGGCGCATATGCTTACCCATTACTGTAATAAGCTGTGCTGTGTGTGGGGAGTAGTGAAGCGAGGGGTTTATTGGTTTTAAGTAATGAACCCGTAAACTTTGATAAATGATATTTACTAACACATGGTAGGTACGGACCAAGAAATGCACTCACTGAAAAATACTAATTGATGAGGTGGAATTTATACCAACTTATTTACGTGATTTTCCTACTAATATTATAAATTGCGAAGTCTTGTGGGTATGGATGTATGTTTGTTACTCTTTCAAGCAAAAACTACTGAGTTGACTTGATGAAATTTGGGACTCAGATAGCGGTATACTATATATATATATATATACTATATACTCAGATATATATAATATATATAATATATATATATATATATATAATATATATATATATATATATTTATATATATATAAATATATATATATATATAGTTATATAACTATATAACTATATATATAGTTATATATATATATATAACTATATATATATACTATTATATATATATATAGTTATTATATATATATAATAACCCTGGATTAACACATAGACGGCTTATTATCATCATCATCAATCATCATATTGCGCGGGTAACGCCGGGCCACGCGGGTAAAACAGCAGATAGTGTCTCATATTTCACACATAGGTAAAGTCGATAATACATGCTAGTTTTGATTTTATTTTAAGTGCAAATTTTTCTATGTAAGTTAAAACTTTTTCAGTAATGTTCCTTTTATCAATTGTTAAGGGCTTAACAGGTGTCGATGCCATTACAGCGCTCGCGGGTGTTTACAGGCGGGGGGGGCGGGACAAATCCTGATGCGTGTTCATTTCTAATATTTATTTTTAGTTTACTTTTAACGAACAAAATACAATAAGTTTATTGTTCCTTTATTTGGTACAATAAAAGTAAATTAAGTATATATGTTTTTTTAATTAAGTGTTTGTAATTTAAAGCTAGGTAAGTACAATATTACAGCAACATGATATTTTAGTAACATTAAAATGACTCGCAGTGCCCACACTAAGATAGGATCTTGTGGTGTGGGATCTTCTACCTTCCTTGACATATTTTGAATATAGATTGTGTACATTTTGTGAAAACATTATTAAATTATTAATAAATCAATCGGGACTTGATCGCGAGAAAAACTTCTAGGTAGTATTTTTTTTTTTCATAATTCCTTATCTACAATCAGTCACTGACTTCCGGCAGATTGGTTGAGAGGTCTATGTCATGTAAAGTGTGCCCTCCACTGAGGGCATCTCCTGGTATTATGTCTATCCGTTTTAGAGTCCTGATTCAGTCAGTAGTGAAGACTTTCTTTCTCTTGAGCCTAGGCTCATATGTGTTGGTTGTTAGCTGATTAGCCAGGTTGTTGGGATGTTTAAGAAGGTGATGCCGGTAGCTTTTACAGACTAGTGATTTCTTCGCTGACTGTGTTTATCTCCAAATTTTTGTGAATTTCTCTGTTCGTGGTGCACCATGAGACTCCGCTTATAGTTCTCAGTATAGTGTTTTGCATTCTTCGTAGAATAGAGGTGTTAGAGTTAGTGATTTATTTACCTCGACGTATCAACCAAGTTGCATTGGTCGTGGTCATTAGTCAGTTATTAACAACGTGTTCGAAACGCGTAAGCTTAAAAATTTCCATATTAAATTAAGTTAAAATTTTAACTTAACTTATTGGAAAGGGGGGAATGTGATTGTATGTGTGTGTGTGTAAGTGGTGAAATGTGATGATATACAACTTAAATATCGTTTGACCCACTAGCCCCCACACTTGATGGATAGGCACCCTGTGATGTGGCTGGACTAGTCTCTTCCGAACTTCGATCAGGAAGATCGAAGCTTCCGAAGGACAGTAATGTTGAATAATGATGTTAGATACATTTTTACAATATACATGATTATGTGTTAGAGGAACAATAAAAAACCAAAATAGCTACTATTATTATTAAAAATATATACCTATTAAGTCGTAAATGCAGAAAAAGATTTAATTGTACCTATATATGTCTGAATAACTTCTCCTTTGCCATGAACTATTAATTTCGTGAAATTCTTTTACTTTAAATTTACCGCGATTTTACTGTGAAAAAACGCTTATGTATTTATGCCTATGTGTATGGATTTTATGTGTTTAATGGAAAAATCGTCGTAATCGCAGGTGGAAGCGGTGAAACGGGGGGAATCTAGAATAACAAAATGTTTTACTGCTTTTGTCTGAGATCTCGCTCTAATATATATTTTCTAGTAGTTAGACGAAAAAGAATCCTAGACTCTCTCTCTCTCTCTCTCATATCTACTACATCTACTCGTACAGTCTTTGTCTTTGTGACTTTGTGATCGAGGGGGGGTTCTCCTTGAAAAAGACCACCGAATATGGTTAAAACTATAGTCGGAACCCTCTGACTTATTACGTGAGTAACTCCCGTGTTTTATACATTCCTAATCTTTTGTCTCTTTATTTATATCAAATAATTCTACCTATTTAAAAATGGTGAAAACAAGTTAAGTATTAAAATGATGTCGTTTTAAGATATACAATTTGATTCAACTCTCAAACTATTTTGATATTAAACTTCAAAGAAAAAAATTCAAAATGTAATTAATTTCAAACTATACATATAATTTTTTAGAGCAACTATTTTCCAGGCCACAGTTAAATATTTATATTCCTCCTTATAGGTAGGTATACTAAGAATTAGCGGGTTCGTGCGCCGTTTTGTTCTTCCAAAGTCATCGGGTCTTGGTATGTCTTTAAAAAAAACATTTTTTCTAAACCGACTTAAAAAAAGGAGGTTACTCAATTCGACCGATATATATTTTTATGTGTGTTCGCAGATTACTTCTTTGTTTATAAGCCGATTTTGATGACTCTTTTTTTGTTTGATAGAGTATACTTCCGTGGTGGTCCCATTTAAATTTCATCAAAATCGAACACTGACACTACAAGAACTGAAAAGTGCTACGCATACCTCGATGATATTATAGTTGCGGGAGAAGACTTCAGAGAACATACACAATGACCGTGAGTAGTAAAGGTCACTGAAAGGGGTGAAAAAAAAATCTTTACCAAAAGTGGAACCGACTTCAACACTCAAAAGTGTGAAATAACTGGTTGAAGTTGGTACCATGAGCACATTATTGTGATATTTACTTTTGTTACCTATCATGGAAACAAAAGCCGACTTCTACAAGTTATTTCACACGCTGTCTAATAAAGCCCCCTACGAACCGACGCGGACGACCCTGCGACTTACGGAGAGTTTGAGGAGACCAGAGTTTGAGTAATTAGGTATGCGTAACATTTTCTATTGAGCATCAATGAAGCAAATAAAACTCATCAAGAAGCAATCACATCTATATTAAGCAGTCGTCCAATCTGCAAACGATCCATTGTGACCGACATAAAGATTGACGCGGGTACCGGAGCAACACAATGTGCCCCAAATATCATCATCCTGCCGCCGACATACTTGTCAAGGATATGGGAACCGAGTATAGAACACGAAGGATTCTCACAGAGCTGACCAATGAGGTCAAAAGCCTGGCAAGCACAAGTAGGACATCCACTGACAAGACGGACAGACGACCTTATGAACGTCGCAGCAGGAAGCTTGATGCCGTCCGGTTTGAAAGAAAGAAAGAAAGAACGAAACCACATTTATTCAAGACACTCACAACACACATTACACAAGAGATACATACAAAAACAGTACAGAACAGAATAACAATGATGTGAGTGTCATGAATATGGGCCCCGACTCAGCATAAAACTAAGGCAAAAGCCTCAGTCACTGATTTTCAGTCGGTGCCCATAGACATGACCATAGTTTCAATCGGTTCATTGTTTCTTGTGATTAACAATGAGCTAGGTGTATGTCCATATGAGATGTCGCATTGATTTTTTTTTTTTTTTTTTTTTTTTCTCAGCCATGTGCGCCACTGCTGGACGTATGCCTCCCCCATATAGAGGGGATTTGCCAATACTCGCCACGCTTGGCAGGCGGGTTGGCGAGCGCAGTATGACTTCCGATCCTCAGAAGGCGCTGCTGCCCACCTTCTGGTACGTGATCCCTTAGCCGACTCTTACGGCACCCACGGGAAGAGATGGGGGAGTACTATTCTAGGCCGGTACCACCACGGCCGGATTCACGCATTGATATAATTATTGATAACTCTGAACTGGATTATCAAATCAAATTGAGCTATTCTAAAATAAATTATTATTTATAAATACAATATTATGAGCGAAAAATGAATGTGTGTATATTTTTATTATATTAAGTAGATGACTACCTATTTACTAGTTCCAAGCGCAGTATGATTTCCGATCCTGAGAAGGCGCTGCTGCCTATCATCTGGTACGTGGTCCCTTAGCCGACTCTTACGGCACCCACGGGAAGAGATGGGGAGTACTATTCTAGGCCGGTACCACCACACCACCATTATTATTTTTTATTCGATATTATATCCTAAATATTTGGTCATATATGTATTCGCATGACCGAAGACATTCCGAAAAAAATTGTAGCGTAGACTGTTTTTGTTTGGCCTAAAGTTTGAAATTTCTTTAAGTACTAATACGAAGTATAACTGGTCATGTCCTTATAGTGCAGGTATATTGTGTGAAAATATTTGATCTATGTTATGCCTACACCCCCCCGTACACAAATACTGCGGGTGGAGGGTGGAGGGGCTCAATGCTTGCCGATACAAACGTTCTGTCGCGTCACCTTTACAGACGATTACGTTTTCTTCGATACTTTACATTCAACAGGAAAATATTGGATATGATATCCAATATTTTCCAGTTGAATGGAATATTTTGATATTGTAATTTTGAAAAAAAAAAGACGAAATCATATAATATCCAATATTTTTTCCTATACAGTAGAAATGAAATGCAATGAAATAATTCATTTGCGCAAACATAAAAACAATCAGAACTTAATAATAAATTAAATTGTTATAACAATATGTTCATTATTCAATTTGAGGCAAAAATTAAGGTTTGTGAGTAGGTACATCCTTTGTTGGATGATGAGCCAAGCGCAATGCATCCAAGAGTAGTAAGAGCCGTTCTGCCCAGTTCTGAGGTCCTCGACGATCTCCCACGGATTGTCTATTTTTGACCGACTAAAAAAGTGGGACAGATTCTCAAAATTCTTTTTTTGTTTGATAGTGTACCTCCGAGGTGGTCCCATTTAAATATCATCAAAATTGGACGAGCGGTTTTTGAGATATATTTTAATAACTGATAATTATTACGTCTATTTGGATGACTACTTGATTGCGGATGGAGATATCGGTAAACATACACAATGACAATTGATCCCGTGAGTAGCGAATGTCACTGCAAAAAAAAAATTGGAACCCACTGATCTCTCGGAGCTCTCTGACGGTCTCGTTCATAAACAAAAGTTTCTGATTTGCACTGTTAAGTATCTCCCACAATAGTGGGCGTGGGTTTGTGAACTTTGTGAATCAGCGTTTCTTTGTGTACACCGACTCTTATGTCTAGACAGGTCTGTTCTGTGTTCTTGGCGTTCTGTGGCGGCGTTGACATTTGATCTATCTATTCATTACTTTGCAAGTCGCTACTGCTATGCTTTTCTTCTGTCCAGGTGTGGTTTATTGAAAGCTTTTTTTGTCATGTATTTATATGAACATAAAATGTCTAAATGACCACAAGCTCGAAATATGTAAATTTCATGCAAAGAAATTCTATGAATTTTAAAAAAAACAATAACGAGGCCGCTGCCACAGATCAAAAAATTATTTGTGCCAGCAGACAGGTTAATCTGGCAGTTACTATGACTTCCCACTTAGAATAAAAAGACACCGAAAATTAAATTTCCAAGAGACAGAAGTCTGAGATACGCAAAATCAGGTAAAGATGCCACATCCATATTTAATACGAGCCGCAGTTTCAGAAAAACGTGCAAATCACGTCGATTAGCGGTGGTCTACACTCATTGTAGACACACAATGCAAACCATCGAGTTACACCACCAATCGAACCCCCTGTCATTTACACCACCTACCCGCCTATTTAAGGGCAACTAGTGGAAAACTGCGACAGTTAACTGTGGGAAATCGCCGGAAAACCGTTCCCTTTATACGAAAAAGTGGTATTCAAGGGTACACAGGTGCACGAGAATCCTAGTCTAAGAATAACGTAAAGTGAGCAAATTTATAGAATAACTTTTTAGGATTACATCAAATCAGTCTCACCTGTTTAATGTCTCCACGTGCCATACTTACGGCTTTACTGAAATGATGATGCGACTACTTTGCACTTCTGAAAGACATAATTAAGTTACATGAATTAGTATCCAACTGCGCAACGGTTTAATAATCCAATAACTGGCCATGGATATGACAACCCACCTAGAAACGTTGAACTCGTTAGATATACAGACAGAGCCTCTGGATCTCTCCACGAAATCAAAGCAACCTTCAAAGATTCTGTCCATAATCGATTTAAAGTTCCTGACCGGTCTCAACGAGCATCTAGTGAAGTTGTATGAAAGGACGAATCTAGTTTATAAGGATGCCCAGGGCTGTGGCCTACAGCAGAAAGGATTGAAGAACGTGCTGCCTTGTCATGTGTGCTTGAAGACCTTCGACCGCCCGTCACTGCTGAAGAGGCATATGAGGACACACACTGGTAAATATTAGTCCGGTAATTCGCATTCGTGTCGATATTTCTTCAATTCGATTTTTTTTCTTTGATGGAAATTTTGACAAATGTCATTTTTTGGGCGAACCTTACTAATTATCAAAAAACTAAAAATGGCAATATATTTTTCTTCAAAATAAAACAGAAGGTTCCTAAGAACAAAACCTTCTAACTACAAAAGAAAAGGTAGCTACCCGGAAGGGGCCAAAAATTTGCCCCACCCTGTATACCACTCCGCGATGACGCAGCATTCTACCGGTCAAATAAATGTTATAATCGTTGCATTAATTGTGTACTTTTTGAGTTTATTCGTTAGAATCAAATACAAAAAAAAAACTTTCTTTATTATATCATTTTAGATCCACAAAGGTTTTAGTGATACTTTTTCCAGGAGTTAACAACGCGTCTTTAAAAACTACTGTCCGACTAGAAATGAAACCCTAATATTTAGTGATACAATGAATTCAACAAATACGTATTCACTTGGTTCCAGGTGAAAAGCCGCACATCTGCAACTTCTGTAATAAGGGTTTCAGCACATCCAGCTCTTTGAACACCCATCGCAGGATCCATACAGGTACTTGGACTATATGTATAGGTATGTAACCGCGCTGTCACTTAGGTAAAGTTACCTAGATATATGATTTGAGCCCTAATTACATAGCAGGTTTCAAGGAACCATGCCAAAATTTGCATATGTATTATTAACATTTGCATTCTTAGGAGTACAAAAAGAACTTATGATAAATATAAATAAATAACTGTAGTATATGTACCTTTCAGGTAATATGGAAAAGCTAGTGGGTTTACAAACAAATGTGATCGTAGTAGGTACCTAAGTAAATTTCGGTATCATTGCAATTCGCTTAGGTATAGTGTAGGTATATTCTGGCGACCGCAGTTGGCGCAGTTGGTAGCACTCTGCCTTCTGAGCCGCTGGTCCCGGGTTCGATTCCCGGACAGGTCAAACATTTGTGTGTATATGAACATGTCTGTTTGACCTGTGTCTGGGTGTGTATATGTATATAAGTATATATATATCAGTCAACAGGTTACCATAGTTACAGGCTCTGCCTAGTTTGGGACCTGAAGACCTTGTGTGAATGTATAGAAAAAAAAAATTTTTCATTCCAGATCTAGCGTGATACCATCTTCGACCACATCGTCACTGACCATCAAGTGAGATAGTGGTCAAACGCTAAATTTATACAGTATAATAAAAACAAAATGTGTTACCATACCTACTGATAGACGAGCAATAACTCAGCGCCGATGTTTAAGGCTTCATATAAACAGAGTGATTTTGCTCGTGGATGATCAATGGTTGTAGAATTGTTGATCATTTCTTGGCTCAGCTTTGGATTCCATCACCAGTTTGTACTTGCCTGTAATTGAGCCAACCCAAATATCGGGACAGTCATTTAATCCAGTTACTATCCCCGTCATTCCACATTCTCATCTCTGTTCTCACGCCTTCCTATTGTTTCAATTTCAGGAGAGAAGCCTCACAAATGTCCTGAATGTGGCAAATGTTTCACAGCCAGCTCGAACCTCTACTACCATCGAATGACACACACCAAGGTACCTACCTACCTGCTTACGCTACTAAGGATAAAGTTAACTATTGGTGTTATATTTTTTAATTAATTTTTTTTTAACTGAATGATGTACATTTTTGTACATGTACATCATTCAGTTACGATCTAGCCTTAAGGCTAATGAGTAATTTGGTTTTGACTTAATTTGCTAAAACGAGTACCATTAAGAATGTGTCCGTTAACACCTATCTTATTGTCTCTATTAAGGGGAAGACACCTTGTTCTTGTGTTCTTTAAGATAGCATTAACTTAGGTATTCACTGACACTTCACTACACTAACTCAAAAGGTTTTTTCCGTTTAAGTCTTCTCACTATGTCCGTGTTGTCGAGGAGCTGGACAGCCTCGACATTCACATGGTGATGAAGTCTTCGTTCATGAGCTTCTGCATACTTCTTGATTACATCGACAACGACATTCATTCTTAGGTCACGATGGAGGTCGTCGTTTCTGATGTACCAGGGTGCATTAACGATGCCTCTAAATAATTTATTTTGAAAACTTATATTGAATAAATGATAAGTTTATTTGCAAGGAACATGCTTACATTAAGTTTGGGTGAATATTGTTAACTAATAAAAACGAATTATAACATTGTAATGCAATATATTTGATTAGGAATGATGATCATGATTTCATATGTACAGCTTTTACAGAAAAAAGTACTTAATTTATGATAATTATTACAAAAAACGTTGACAATGTTTACAATTCATCCAGTCCTTTTTTGTATTACTTAAGATTCAATTACAAATTTAAAACGCATTTAAGTTAATGTAATCATATCCATACAAAATTAAATTTAGTACTTATGTACTAAATACTTATACTACTTACCTATATAAGAAAATTATGGCAAAATATTTAATTTTATAAACATGTTAGGTAACCAAAAAAAATAATGGAACCGACTTCAACATTCAAAAGTATGAATTATAACTTGTTAAAGTCGGTAGGTACCATGATAGTTCAAAAGTAACTATTATCAAAATATTGTGTGCATGGTACCGACTTCGACAAGTTATTTTATACTTTTGAGTGTTGAAGTCGGTTCCATTTTTTTATAAAAACATTTTTTTCACTCTTTTCGGTGACCTTAGCTAGTCACGGGATCAATTATATTGTCATTGTGTATGTTCACCGATTTCACCACCCGCAACCACAATATCATCGACGTATGCGTAGCACTCTCCAGTTATTGCAGTGTAACTCAAAAACAGCTTGACCGATTTTAATGAAATTTAAATGGACAACACGGGAGCACCAGATTTCAAATATAAAAAGAACGATCAAAGTCCGCTCCCCCAGTCGAAAGTTATGCAAGAACGTAGATAAGGAAGGCTCGAAACTTATTTTTTTATATCTTTACAACCTTTACTAGGTATAATTGAATGCGCAAAAGTAAAAAGTACGCATTGTAGTCAATAATTATAATTGAATGTTTTTCATGATCAATATACTTAATGTCATTCGGTAGTAGGTACTACCGATATTGGTAATCGTTTAGTGATTTGGCAGGAACTAGGGGGGTCCTATCGATCGTGGGCCCTGGGAGCGTACTCAGAGTGCCCAGGGGTAGGTACACGAGGTTTCCTACTACAATGTAGGTCTTGTGTCATTCCCAGAAAGACCCAAGGTCTTGTGTCATTCCCCGAAAGACCCAACTGTTACTGCTCATAATTACCTGGTGATGACGCGTTATATGGCGGTGATCACTAGTGATCACGCCTCACTTAAACAAACCCATTTACTCATTACCTAAAGATATCCAGATTATATCCATACGGAAATACAGACATTAGAAATTCTTGTAATTTTTAGACTTTCGCGATTCAAACACATTGTTATTAAATCAAACGGGGCTTGATCGCGAGAAAAACATTTAGTAATTTATTTGAGTTGAGTCTTCTCGTGACCACGACCAATGCAACTTGGTCGAAACGTCGAGGTAAATAAATTACTAAATGTTTTTCTCGCGATCAAGCCCCGTTTGATTTAATAACATTAGAAATTCTATAGGTGATTCTACTTTCGATAACCACGCGTTAACTTAGGCAGTGGTCAAGCGCTTGATTTATACTATAAGTAGGTACTAATAACATCAATGTATAATGTTTATATTGTCGTCAGAACAAGCCGCACAAGTGCCCCTGCTGCCCGCGCTCCTTCCCCACCCCCGGCGAGCTCCGCGCGCACCTCCCCGCGCACCGCGCCGCCCTCCCGCCGCCGGTGCCGCGGGCCTCGCGCCGAGGGACTTGCGTACTTTAGGTATGTTGTGTATATCCTACTAATTATCGTTCTTACTTATATACTTGCAGTCCGTTTTTATCTTCTTGTACGTTGAGTATACCTCCTAAAGCTCTCCCGAGGAGGCGGACTGTTGAGGTACGTCGGCCTCGGTGCGAGGTGTTTCTCGCCATTCCAAATGCACTGATAGCAGTAAGGGTCTACTATCGATTTCAGACTATAATCTATCCTTGTGCCATAACATTAATCAATTAAATATCATTCAGAATCGTTTATCCATTCTGACGTGATTAAAAAACAGACCAATCAACCCAAATTTTCGCATTAATAATAGGATTAAAACTAATAGCTTTTTATATTTGGCCAAACAATTAATTAATTGAAAATGGATAATTATATGTAGATATAGCCTATACATAGTCAATGCGTTATGTATGAATGGTAGGGCTTTATGATTGCTCAGAAGATCTAACTTTGTATTTTGTAAATGCGCATATGACTGTAAATTAGAAATTAGGCAATGGGTATGTCAATTGTAATAAATATAGGGATCATAAAAATAATTTCATCCCATTTTATTCTTTTGTATAGTGTACAATATTGTATGCCGAAAGGCTAAGCACAGCGGACGTTTTTTATTTGTGATCTATATTACCTGTGTTTACAATAAATTACATTTGATTTGATTTGGATGTAATGATATGTAGGTACTCTCATGGTGCGCGAACTTACAGTAAAACCCCTTTTCGTTACAGATCTGAAGCCACTAAAAACTATTTCTGACAGAAGGCAAGAAGTTGTGAAGAGGAAGCTACTCGATAGCTTACATAATTACCTACTTGGAGTATACAATCTAGTCTATTCTTAAAATTATAATCATTACTGAATTTAAAAGAAAATTATCTACGTTTATTTATCTTTTAATTCCATTCTCCTTCAGTTGATTCACTTGTGGTCTTCCTGTTTTTTTTATCACTCAAAGTCACGCACCAGGCTACCCTGTGTCGCGAGAGGCATGGACTCACACAATGATATAACAACAAACATTCAATCTCAGGGCTCTGAAGTCATGCGCCTGACGACTTAGCCACAGGGACTGTTGTCCACTGATGATTACCATTAAAGGATATCCATGAATGTTTATATAGAAGCCAAGCCACGAATGATAGCCTCACACGGCCGCTGGTTCAATTCCGACTCCTGTACAGCTTAAAGTATGGTGTTGGAATAACGAACAAAAGGCGTAGTTGCTAAATCAAATAAAAATATTCAGTGTTAATTCCGCGCCTTTACATTATCCCACGCTATCATACAGTGTGCGCCACCCCCCCCCCTGCATAATTGCAGCAATAGTATGTATGACATACACACAGACATGCAATGTTACGTACGTGATGAATCGAGGAGGCAATGATATTATATGTTTATATGAGGTAGATCTCGCACAAGCGCGCGGAAACTGAGGCGGCTAAATTAAGTCAATTGTAGTAATTTTCATTACGACGCGTATTTCAAGCGCAAGCCTAAACTATAGCTATCCTTTTCTATATTTTGTACCTATATACGTCATCTTTAGTAAAACATCATTGCGAGGAGGCATATGTCTCGTCTAGCCGTGGAGGTTCTATGGCCGAAACGATAGGTACATGAAGATTTGCTTTTGCTCTGCTGGGAAATGTTACTGTAGAGGGAAATCTTATTATTCAGACTCAAAGTGGCACATCGAGCTCCCGACATAGCCCAGCGGATTAGCAAGTTGAATTGGCAGTGGGCAGGGCACAAAGCTCGAATAACCGATGGCCGTTGGGGCCGAAAGGTTCTCGAATGGAGGTTACGGACCGGCAAACTCAGCACAGGACGGCCACCGACCTGACTAAGATCGCAGGCAAGGGCTGGATACGGGCCGCTTCTAACCGGTTCTTGTGGAAATCAATGGGTGAGGCCCCAGTATGTCCACCAGTGGACGTGGACGTTCATTTCTCAAACATGTTCTATTTTCTCGTTCGCCACAAAGAATAATGTGAACGCTTCGTTCCAAAACTTCACTCTCACACACGACGCGTTGATCGAGTGACCGTTATTTCTCAAAAGAATTTTGACCAAAAATTGCCGAAACCGACTTCAACACTCAAAAGTATGAAATAACTTGTTGAAGTCGGTACCATGATAGTTCAAAAGTAACTGATATCAAAATATTGTGCTCATGGTACCGACTTCGACAAGTTATTTCATACTTTTGAGTGTTGAAGTCGGTTCCATTTTTTGCTAATTTTTTTTTTATAAAGTCGGTTAAAATGACAATACAACTCTAAAGTGTATGTTAAGACGTTTATTGATCGGTATCCTTGTGCCGTTTCCCCGGCCCCGGCTCGTCGGCGGCGTCGGTGTGGCTGAGCTTCCGCTTGTGGTAGTCGTTCTGCGCGGCCTGGGCGTCCGCGGCGGTGTCGGCGCGCAGCAGCTCGCGGAGCGCGGCGGTGGCGTAGCAGCTCGCGGGCAGGCTCAGCTCCACCAGCGCCGCCTTGTACTCCCCGTCTGTCACACGACAACATCGTTACCAACATCTGCCGCCCGATACATATATCAGAAACCTCTTAAAATAATATATAACACTCAGGCGGCCCGGGTTCTGGATTCTCCGTGCCTCTCGCGAGGCCAACACAGGGCAGCCTGGTGCGTGGCTTTGAGTGATAAAAAAAAAAAAATAAGTCGGTTTACGGACGATAGATTTACGTGATAACGACATAATCATGTATGACTTTGACTTTGAATTTGACTGACTTTGACTTTGACATTGACTTTGATTATTTTATGTAATACAAAACTCAGGTGGAACGTTACGCGGAACGTTACGCGGAACGCTACACGGAACGCTACACGGAACGTTACTATTTTTCATTTTGGCATTCATCAATTTATAAGACGTTATCACGTCAAAATAGGAAGACCGCAAGTGAATCAACTAAAGAGGAATGGAAAAGATAAATAATTGTAGATAATTTTCTTTTAAATTCAGTAATGATTATAATTTTAAGAAGACTAGATTGTACATTCATCGCACAAATTTTTGCTAATGCCGGGATACGAACCCAGGGTCCCGGCGACACAGAAGTTATGTCACTGACACTCACCACTGCGCCACGACGACCGTCGATTTTAGCTCAAGGAATCAATCAGCGCTACAATTCAATGGGACAATTTTGCCAGCATTCTGGGTACGCTGCCAACTGGTAGCGAGTTAGTTCATTATTGCCCAAATCATATTGTAGTCGCTGTAGTATTGTAATTAAGTTATTAGTATTTTATTTTAATACATGCATATCTAGCCCATGAGAACCGTGACCTCGTGAACTCGTGACCGTGGTCACGAGGGAACTCATATTCAGTCTTCTCGTGACCACGGTTAATGTGACTTGCCTGTAACGTGGAGGTTAGTTCTACATTGAATGGTGCTTTTTTTTTATTTGTTTGTTTTACGCTCAGACCCCCGCACTAGGATTCCCTGTATCGCGGGAAGCATGGACACATTCAATTACAGCACACAAACACCCCAGACCCGGGACAAACATCGACACTCATCGCACGAATGTTTGCCCCTGCCGGGATTCGAACCCAGAATCCCGACGACACAGAAGTCAATGTCACTGATCACTGCGCCACGGCGGCCGTCTGCCTCACTCACCATCAACGATCCCGGTCAGTTTAGTTCCCCGGATTTCATCTAAATCACTGAGTATCAGATCGGCGAAAGGATTCGTATAGCGGACACAACGCCACGACATATCTGTGGGCCGCACCGCCACCTGACGATAATCACCTGACATGCTGTAACTCCTGAAAATAAAACAATACAAGGTATGATTTAACTTTTAATATCGTAAGACAACTTCTTTATAATGTGGTTTGATTTCAATACAAACGTATTAAATATATTTTGTAATTGTATTGTCAATTTTCAATTCATTGTTGTAAATTGGGTGTTATTTCTTATATTATATAAGTCACCGATATAGCCCAGCGGATTAGCAAGTTGAAGTGACAATGGGCAGGGCACATAGCTCGAAGAACTGATGGCCGTTGGGGCCGAAAAGTTCTAGAATGGAGACCACGGACTGGCAAGCGCAGCATAGGACGGCCACCGACCAGGTGAACAGACGACCTGACTAAGATCGCAGGCAAGGGCTGGATGCGGGCCGCTTCCAACCGGTCCTTGTGGAAATCAATGGGGGAGGCCTATGTCCAGCTGTGGACGTCCTATGGCTGAGATGATGATGATGAAGATACAATGGTAGTGATTCGCTCATTCAACTGAACTACACTAAAATTTTGGGAAACTAAATCAGTTCTTATAAAATTACGATAAAGTCTAAATTAGCCCCGTTTGATTTAATAACAATGTGTTCGAATCGCGAAAGTCTAAAAATTACAAGTCTAAATTAGTATGAGACTTATCAATAACATCACTAAAATTAAAATATATTTATTAAATTTGCGGGTACTTTTAGCGAAATTAAGTTGCCATTTATTTGGTGCCTACTAAAACTACCCGCAATTGGCCAACAGTTGAAAAAAACTCGCCTAATATTAGTGAGAGCGTTGTATGGAGTTATTCGAATTTGAATTTTAGCGTTAATAGAATACGAGCTATTTCAATTTGAAGAATTTTAGTGAATTTTAGCTAGTTTATGTGATTAACAGAATTAGGGCCGTCTTATAAGCCATGTATACATACGTACCTAGATGCGTTTTAAACTCTTTTTTCACATAAATTGAAAATCGAAAAACCTTTACAGGATGTCTTTCAGATCAAAAATGATAATGATAATGATAAATTTATTTATTCACAAATCACAGTGACACTTATTCTTAATAATAATATTTGTGATCTCTTATGATCTAAAGATCTTATCTAGTTTAATTTAACTTACATTAAATTAAGTTACCACTTCTCGAATAACGAGCTCCTGTCCAGTACTAGTTGAGAACTGTGTTGCAGGGTACAAGGCATTCCCGTTTAAGGACTTTTATAATACAACTGTATGGATAGGTATATGATCTATGTGATGTATCATGTAATAAATAAAATTAAAATGGTTTATTTATATGTTTTCAAATCAGACGTAAAATGTAAATGAAAATAAAAGTGTGGAATAAAAAGAATGTAGTAAAATACATATAAACGTAAATACATAAAAATATATAAATATATATATAATTATAAATAAAATATTAATGTTTAATTTGGAGCTATAATAAATTGTTCTGTGGCTTGATATGTTAATTTTTGTAGCCATACTTGGACTAGCTGTTTTACTTTATGTCTACATAACGGGTAAATACCAAGAATCTTATTAATCTTATTATACAAACGCGGGCCCATTATTTTAAAGTGTCGACTCGCGAGTTCAGTTCTATATGATTTGAATTTACATACTGGGTCTTTCCTACGTTTTGTGTTTTGGCAGCCTACAGTAACGTAATGCAAAGACCCATGCTGGCGCAGAATGGTGTTCAGAACATAGAGCTGTCTCACTGTCAGAACTTCAGATTCCCTATAGAGATCTGTTGTTGGGTATAGTTTTGGTCTCTTGTGCAGTACTTTTAAGACAGCTCTTTGAGCCCTTTCCAATCTAAGCATAGAGGTCACAAAACTGCCACCCCACACACAAATGCAATATGTTAAGATGGATTGAGCCAGAGAACTGTAAACAGTCCTAAGAGTTCGTAAGTCAGCCGAAGATCTGAGCTTTTTGAAGGAAAACATTAATTTACGAACTCTTGCAGAGACGCTATTAATATGTGTTTGCCAGTTCAGAATATTGTCAATGTAAACACCCAAATATTTAACGCATGAGACTCTTTCAAGAATCAAACATTTGCAATTCAGATTATCCTCTGATGAACACGGGTGAGCTTTAATTATAAAAGACTCATCTGGTTGTGCTGCACAGGCAGAGAAAGTTATTATTTTAACTTTTTTTATATTTTTTAAAATATACGTGAATAAATGAAGTGATTATGCACAGGCCGTACTACGTACACTCAAAAGTGTGAAATAACTTGTAAAAGTCGGTACCATGATAGTTCACAAAAGTAACTATCATCACAATATTGTGCTCATGGTACCGACTTCGACAAGTTATATCACACTTTTGAGTATTGAAGTCGGTTCCATTTTTTGGTAAACATTTTTTTTCACTTTTTCAGTGACCTTTGCTACTCACGGGATCAATTGTCATTGTGTATGTTCTCCGATGTCTTCAACCGCAACTATAATATCGTCGAGGCATGCGAAACACTTTTCAGTCATTGAAGTGTAACTCAAAAACCGCTTGTCCAATTTTGATGAACTTTAAATGAGACCACCCCGGAATTATACTCTATCAAACAAGAAAATAATCATCAAAATCGGTTCATAAACGACGAAGTTATTCGCGAACACACTTAATAAATATATATATATATTTCGGTCGAATTGAGTAACCTCCTTTTTTGAAGTCGGTTAAAAGGCGGAGACCACTGACTAACACAGACGGCAATGAAAGTTCTATGACGATCTGATCATTACGCAAGGAAGTTAGATGCAAACCGCTTCTAACCGGTCCTTGTGGAGATGAATGAGAGAAGCTTATGTCCACCGGTGTAAGTTCTAAGGCTAAATGTTCACTTACTTAATTTTATGCTTGAGTTCCAAAGTTAATCCATCACTTGTCAATAATGTTTCATAATAATCCTTCATATTCGGCGGGTACTCGATAAGATACCCTGGCAGTGGCATGATAATGTCGAATATTGTGTAGCTATTGCTGTCTATGTCTTCTTGGGTGAGAATTTTGACGGGCACCTTTTGCCTCTCTTCACGTTTGCCTTTTTGTTTCTTAGTTGTTTTGTCGTTAGTCGTTTGCGTGGCCTTTATTGGCTCTGTGGGTTCTGTGGGCTCTGTGGGTTCTGTGGGCTCTGTGGGTTCTGTGGGCTCCGTGGGTTCTGTAGATTTTTCGATGTCGCCGTTTTCTTCCGTATCCGATTCTTCATCGTCTGTTTCTTCTGGAAATTAATAAAAATAGATTATGATCACAAATGCAATCACTACACTGTAAAGGACAAAATGCCTATACATAGAAAATATAATATTAAAAAAAAACCAATTAGTTATTCTAGGTATAACCATAGACCAATATATACACGAAGACCGCTAATCCCCTTAAGAAAATCGTACGCCGGAAAAAGTCCATATTTTCGTATTAAATCTAGATGGCACTAACTAATAAGCCTGGGAATATTCATATTGGCACTCAAAGGCGATAAATTTGGATAAATACAATGATAACCACGTTCGAAAGTATAGTAAGTATTTATTTATTTATTTATTTATTTGCACAAAACACTTACAAATACATTATACATTACTACAATACATGGATAAAGACAGATAAATACATATGTATGTATGTAACAATATAATAATAATAATAATAATAATATGGGACAACATTCACACAAGGTCTTTAGGTCCCAAACTAGGCAGAGCCTTTTTTTTTTTTTTTTTTTTTTTTTACGTGGGGAAAATGCATTTACGCACTTCCGCCTACCGGGAAAGTAGGCGGGGTGTGTCGGGCTCGCTCGAGCATCACCGCTCCCTGGGGGGCCTCATGGCCCCCAACCCTAACTGCACCCACAGCAGCCAGGGTCCACTACCGACTAAAACCCACGGTGTCCATCCTGCCGCTAGAACGGAGGGAGCGCGGGGTACATTTGCATACCGCGCCCCCACCACGGCCGTCCGTTTCCGGACCCCTCCAGGGGGGAGGATGACCCTCCCCCTCGCGACCGTGCCGGGACCAAGAGCACGGCCGCACCACCCCGGGGACCACACAGTGCAAGGAACGCCAGACTTCCCACATCCGACGCTCGTGGTCCCCTGCGATGGGCCAGATGGAGCAGCCCCATCGCCAGCCGCTTCGGCCGCCACCCTCCGACGGCGGCCATATCGGCGCCACAGCAGGAGACGAACTGAATCACTCCCGCCGCAGCGCCTCCTCAGCTGCAGCACCGTCCAACACGGCGCCGCTGCCCCCCTCAGTTGCAGTGCCTTGCAGCAGCACCACAACCTACCGTCAAGTGGACCGCTCCTCGTCGGCTTGGCGAGCAAAGCCTATCGGGAGCAGTCCCGGCCTGAATATAATAAACATACATAAATAAATGGATATAAATAAACATACATAGATATGAGACACGCGAGGCGCCGGACGATGTCTAGTTACGTCTAATTCAGAGGAATTAGACCAAGAACAGGCAGCACCGCGAGAAGGTAATCGCCAGACTTGCCTTGAGGATCATCACGACCTGCGCTTCCCCCAAGACCGTAACCTCCCTACCCATCACGGGATGAGTAAAGAAGGCCTGGACTTAACCAAAACAAGCAGCGTGAACGCCGCAAGCATAGGCATAGCAACTATTTAATGGATAAACCCAGACCCGCCCAAACTAGGCAGAGCCTGTACTATGGTAACCCGATGACTGATATATATACTTAAATACATACTTATATATATACTTTTTTTTTTAAATACACAGCCAGACACAGGTCAAACAGACATATTCATACACACAAATGTTTGACCTGTCCGGGAATCGAACCCGGGACCAGCGGCTCAGAAGGCAGAGTGCTACCAACTGCGCCAACCGGCCAGTCGAATATAAAAGGCCTTTAGCAGCCGTGCTAGGGTCCCCTGTGTTACGGCTGCTAAGCTACTTCCTATCATCAAGGCAATAGATAATAATATGCAACGAGCATCCTGAAATGACATAACTTAATAAATACATTATTAAACAACATGGTTAGAAGAAATAGAATAAAAAACCAAGATAAGTTAGACAACTAAAACTTAAATAGTAGTATAGACGTAGTATAGTAGTAGTATATAAGTGTTTAACTAATAATATGGGGATATTGCGTCTGGTCAATTTCAGCCACTCTGTGTTAAGGTACTTTGTAAGTCTAGTATAAAATATATACGAGTCTATATGCTATGTCGGCGCAACACCGTCAATTATTTTTTAATTAATCTGTAAACCTTCTATCTTTGATCATATAATTCGTGTTCTAAAATCATATTAGAATTTCTAAATAAGATTGTAATTCATGGTGTTAAAGTATGTATTTTGAAGTATTCATTTTTGTGACTTAATTGTCATATACCACCGTGCAATGATGTTTTACTAAAGATAACGTACCTATATTCATACTGCGCGGTGCTCAGATTTTGTTCCCTTACGACATAAACATGCTTACTGCGACAGATAATACGGTACAAATAATATAGAAAGGGATAGCTATATGTTTAGACTTGCGCTTGAAATAGGCATCATAATGAAAATTACTACAATTGACTTAATTTTGCCGCCTCAGTTTCCGCGCACTTGTGCGACATTTATCTCATATAAACATATAATATCATTGCCACCGTGCGTGACGGCGGAATTAAATTGTGTAATTCCAGTGCACATTCGCCGAAATATATCCGATAGAAAACCGATAGGCAAGCAACTCTACGCCGGTGTTCAAGGCTCTGAAGCCATTCGACCAGAGAGTCACTACCAATGATCTTTTTAGCTCGCCTTTTAGAGTATAAAGCTTCAAGTTGGTATTTGGCTGAACCATCCAGGACTCCATGCATGAACAGACTTGTGTCTGATATAGGCTGAGCCCCTGCATCAAGAATTTAATTCAAATAATTCACTAAACATATCGATACATAATAGAAACATTACGTAATTGTAATGTAACAAACCGACTAGGACTCACGTGGTAAACACTGGAAAATTACTCTCCGACCAGTTTCGAACTTATATGCAGTTCTTCATCTGGGAGTTATGATCGTGCCAGGCGGTGAGCGCGAGCCTCAGCACGTAAATGGTCGCAGAGTAATTTTCCAGTGTTTACCACGTGAGTCCTAGTCGGTTTGTTACATTACAATTATGGAAGAAACTCGCGTTAGTTTTCAGAAACATTACGTGTTCCCGAGTACATTTACAAGAAGACAGGCTTGCGAATCCGAAACTATATAGAAAACTCTTCCGTTCGTCTGTCAGACGACTTTCGAACAGCCGAGACACTAGTCGCCACACATCCCCGTCCCAGAGAGTTATCGCCAGACCCAGGGCTGGTACGCGCTGGTACATACTTAAGCAATTTTTTGAATCAAACCCAATTTATTCAATAAATGAGTTTATGAGTTTAAGACTGAATCTTCATTCTGGTATGAGTATATTTAAAGAATTTAGAAAAAATTTGGTGCTTATTTTTCAGTTTTTTCTTTTTTATTTAGATTATGACTAAAGTAAATGATAATAAAACAAAATTATTTAAGATGTACACATTGTAACTTGACATGCCTAATGTCAATGAAGAAAAAAAATCATGCCTAATGGAGACCACGGACTGGCAAGCGCAGCATAGGACGGCCACCGACCAGGTGGACAGACGACCTGACTAAGATTGCAGGCAAGGGCTGGATGCGGGTCGCTTCCAACCGGTCCTTGTGGAAATCAATGGGGGAGGCCTTTGTCCAGCAGTGGACGTCCTATGGCTGAGATGATGATGATGTAACATTCCCAGTTATAAGGCCAATAAATGATTTTAGTTTTACGTACCTGCGAGCGGCGCCGCGGAGAGCGGCACCAGGTCCCCGGGCGCAGGCCGGAGCCCGAGCCGGGAGATGCGCTCCGACACCGCGCGGTTCCACACCAGCGACTGGTACGAGTGCAGGTACAGCAGCCGCGTGTTCCGGGGCACCTGCACCACCGACACATATCTGTTAACGTGCCACTCTGCACCGGACGCTGACACCTCTTCGTATTACAACAAACTATAAACCTAGGCCTCATATTTTACTCTGAGTTAAAGTAAGAATTAGCAACATCTTTGATGTTCATAAGTGCGCCGTCAATACATAAATAAAATAAAACTATTGCTTTCGCTAACAACTAACCTTGACCGTGGTCTATGTGAAACTTGTGTTCCAGACGTTTCGTCGATCACTGCGGTCGACATCTTCAGTGGTTCAGGTCCGAGCGGCGACAAGAGAAGTATCAGAGAAGACGCCGCGAAGGAGAGTTCTACGCTCTTGTCGCCGCTCGGACCTGAACCATCATCACTTAACATCAGGTGAGACAGTTGTCAAACGCAAACTTATAATATGTAAAAAAAATTGGTTGTCTGTAAAGTCGGTTTACGGACGATAGATTTACGTGATAACGACATAATCATGTATGACTTTGACTTTGACATTGACATTGACCATTGACATTGAAATTGACATTGAAGACATTGACCATTGACATTGAAATTGACCATTGACATTGAAATTGACCATTGACCATTGAAATTGACCATTGACCATTGACATTGACATTGACCATTGACCATTGACCATTCACCGTTACACGGAACGTTACTATTTTTCATTTTGGCATTCATCAATTTATAAA
The DNA here is from genome assembly GCA_934044485.1 of Apeira syringaria. NCBI lineage: Eukaryota > Metazoa > Arthropoda > Insecta > Lepidoptera > Geometridae > Apeira > Apeira syringaria. The sequence goes on from OW203678.1 coordinate 1,013,338, forward strand.
ACGTTATCACGTCAAAAAAAAAAAAAACCACTGAAGATGTCGACCGCAGTGATCGACGAAACGTCTGGAACAAAAGATTCACATAGACCACGGTCAAACAGCCCGGAAGCAATACATACAACATGCAACGCCGGCCGTGAAAGCCTTAGAGTTTACACTAACCTTGACTTTGAAAAAAGGCCATATATATGCAAATATAAGCAGATTTCCTCACATTGTACTATGTGTAAATAACTGCGCAAATAATGTTGCTATTAGACGAGCCGTTGAATAAGATATGTTGATGAAACGTTCGCAAGCGCGGGTGGTTTACTTCATAGATAAAGGTATAGGTGCACTGTACATAGTTGTCTTCTCGTGTGCATGTCGGCCAAACGGTAATATATAGGCGGGTAGCATGCACGGGTAGCTGTGCCGTGGTGGTACCGGCCTAGATAGTACTCCCCCATCTCTTCCCGTGGGTGCCGTAAGAGTCGGCTAAGCGATCACGTACCAGAAGGAGGGCAGCAGCGCTTTCTGAGAATAGGAAACCATACTGCGCTCGCCAACCCGCCTGCCAAGCATGGCGAGTTTTGGTAAATCCCCCCTATGTGGGGAGGCATATATCCAGCAGTGGACGTCCTATGGCTGCGATGATGATGATGCACGGATACGTACCCGCTGCAACGCGTTGTGCAGATCGTTGGGGCTGTCCGCCAAGGCCTGCAGTAGGCGCGCCTCGCTGTGGTGGCCCCCGGCGCGCGGCAGGGCCCCCAGCGCGGCGCGGGCCCCGCCCCCGCCCCCGTACACCTGCAGGGCCTGCTGCAGGGGCCCCTCGCGCTCCTCGAGGATGCACTCTATGGCCTGTCACAACACTATATACCATACACAAAAAATTACACCCGACGCCGCCTAGTATCTCCAATAGCGAGCATAAGTTTAAGATTCTGTACTAGTCTGAGTCGACATGGGCCAGAATACCACTTTCTATGTATCTATTATTTTATACTGTATAGATCAAGCGTTTGACCACTATCTCACTTGATGGTCAGTGACGATGTGGTCGTAGATGTTATCATGCTAGACCTAGAATGCTTACTGGCTCTGAAGGACTGCTGCCTAAACCTTGGTCAAATCTCAATTATAAGCAAAAAAATTCAATAGGTATCATAAGACACATTCGATATTCCGAACTTAAACGTTCCGTTTCTTATACATGGAATTGAAAAAAAAAGTGTTATGCGAAAAAAAACCTCAAACAAGTTGTAATCAAAGGTTTGCATAAACTCAGATTTATACGATTTTTAATTAACTCCACAAACACGATGTTCAGGTTTGTAATAACATTAGATGAATTACTTTTACACAGCTCAGGTTAGAATAGAATATTCTTTATTTGCTTAATATGTAGGTTAAATTATAGTTCGATGTCATTATGTTAATACAGTACCGTGTACATTCTGTCGCATCACAATGACGTGGAAATTTTACATTATATATTAACTAATATGTTAAATTAATTAAAATCCATCTAATAAATACCTAAATATTAACAAGTTCATGATTTATCAATGTCGAAACGACTGTTATTGATATTATATAATTTCTGTAAATAATACGATATGACTGCGTTTTATAACTTGTACTGAATAGAAACATTTTTCCAAGAGCCATATCTTTAATTTCCTACAAAATCTGTTCAACGGCAACACTCGTATTTCTTTAGGCATAGAATTACATAACAATCCACATATGACATGGCAATGTTTAAGGTACAACTGTTGGAGCTTTTAGCAAAACTATTTCATCAGCATTTCTAGTATTTCTAGTGAATACATCGCTGGCTCTTGTGAACAGCTCCGGGTGTAACTTTACAAACTATGATGCTTCCAGAATATACGAGTACATGGAAGCGGCAAAATGCGAAGTTCTTTAAAAAACGGCTTGCAGGATTATACATTTGATGATACATTTCTTTTGTGCGAGAAAAGCTTTTTGGGAATTAATTGGTGACTTGCATACCTCTTTGAATTTCCCTTGCAAAAGCTTCTTTCCGACTTCGTATGTGGGCATCTCCACTCTGGTCCCGAACCGCTGCAGCCCGTAGTAGTTGATGAACCCGCGCTCCCTGAGACTGGTGCACGCCGCGTCCACCACCGCGTCGGGAGCGGTCACGTTGCGGAGCGCGATGCGGAACCTGGGACGTTCACATGTCACTCGCACACGCCTCAACAACGAGAATAGATTTTTTAACTTCAAAAATATATGCGGTTTTTCAGTTACACTCCAATAACTGAAAAGTGCTACGCACACGTTGATGATATTGTAGTTGCGGGTGGAGAAATCGGTGAACATACACAATGACAATTGAACCCGTGAATAGCAAATGTCATCGAAAGCTCAAGCCGTTGTTGGGGTCGAACCAGTGTCCGTCAGTTTGACAGTCTACGCTCCCCCCGCTGAGCTATCATAGCTTCGTAAGGGTGGAGTAAGTGAAAGCATCTGAGCGTTCCCAACGGCGACATATCCGCGAACCTGTTCCCTTGAAGCATGCCGAGCTTGAGGTCTTCGGCGTGGAAGCTGTAGTCGCCGACATGTATGTCCCTCAGGTTCCGACAACACGCCGCTATCTTCCTCGGGTCGACCTTCTTCAGACTGAACCACTGCGAGGTCTTGGCGCGACGGTCCTTCGTGCCGGCGTACCCTATCATTTGGGGCTTTATACTGGAATAAAAAATCATAACAACGTGTTTTCATTCATTCACCGCAGCCATAGGACGTAAACTGCTGGACATATGCCTCCACATATAGGGGGGATTTGCCAATTCTCGCTACGTTTGGCAGGCGGGTTGTCGAGCGCAGTAACATTTCCGATCCTCAGAAGGCGCTGCTGCCCAGCTTCTGGTACGTGGTCCCTTAGTCGACTCTTACGGCACCCGCGGGATGAGATGGGGGAGTACTATTCTAGACCGGTACCACCACGGCACGTATACATATACCAACATATTATTATATAATATACACTTAACATCTTTTATGTATGTCGCAGCCAACTAATTAGGCGTTCAATTAATAGCCTGCGTGATAGGCTAGCGTTGGGAGCGTCCACTGACTTGAGCGTCTGGTGAAGGCAGCACCGTTATCAAATTCCCGGCATGGTGGTAGGGTACATTCTAGTAACTGCCTGGCTAGCTATCACACTCAACTTAGAAAAACAGTCACCGAACACATAGTTCGTTCTGCCGGCAGGCCTTGAGAGCGACTAAGTAATCTATGCCTAGCATAATTACATCTTCGACCACATTACCACTGGCCATCAAGTGAGCCAGTGGTCAAACGCTAGATCTATAAGGTAGGTATATGGACCTTATGGACACTGCCGTCATCATATTTGACTTTTTTAGTGGTGTCTCTAGTGTAGTATGCACGAATATCGATATCGATGTTAATAGGGATGGAAAAATCTTTATCGAGGCTTTTTGGTCTAGTATAGGTAGTATAGTATATTTTTTCTGTTTAATCTTACTACTGTAAATATTTCGATAGAAGGATGTCGGAGAAAACTTTCAGAGATGGAAAACGAAGAAATGATTAGTTAATTGTTTTCTTTTTTTGACCACATAGGATACAAAGTGAATGAGTGAGGCAATTGTCATACATACTAAGGTGTGTATGTGAAGTAAATAAATGGATGAAACATGGTACTCACTAGGAGCTCAACCTGTTGGCTATGTGTACGGCCGCGTCCATGGTGTCGCAGTTCTGTTTGTGCACTATGAAGTGTACGTACTCGCCGGGCCACGACCACTTCACGCGGTTGTCGATACGGACTGGAATATAATAAATAAAAACAAAAATAATATACGCTTCCATTACATTTTACAATTTAACAATAATCAATGGATGATAATAAAACACATTTAATTTATATATGAAATGACTCTTCTTCTTCTTCCGGTGCCTCTCCATCACTGAAGGTCGGCGGTCATCTTTTGATATTTTTCCTTGTTCAGGGCAAACCTAAACAGTTCCTCAACACTTTTGATCCCTGTCCACTCCCTTATGTTCCTTATGTTCTATGAAATGACATATATGGTATAAACTTACATCTGAATCACACCTCAGCTAAGGGATCACGTACCAGAAGGTGGGCAGCAGCGCCTTCTGAGGTTCGAAAATCATACTGCCGCCATAACCCGCCTGCCAAACGTGGCGAGTGTCATATCATACATTATAACCATATTCAAATATTCTTGATTTGTATACCGTACACTTTGCGATCGTGGCATTTTGAAGTCACTGAACTGCAATCCTGCGATACACTTCGCGAACAATAACGTTAGAATTGTGCCCGTGCGCACTCCAAAGCTGACAAAAGTGAACTGAGGCTGAGGCCTGTTCGACTGAGAGGGTGGGCGCGGCGCAGAGCGCGCGGCATGGCGTGCGGGCAGCGTGGCGTGCGGGCGGCGTGGCGTGCGGGCGGCATGGCGTGCGGGCGGCATGGCCTGTGTTCTTGCCGTGGTCGCTCTTATCGGAGTCCAATAAGGTGGTGAATTTGTTGAACTAAGTGATGCGGCATTTGTTTGTCGGCGTGCGTGGCTAGCGACGGCATGTATGAAAAGTAGCGCTCACAAATAATTTTGATCGTTTAATGGAAAATTTTTAAATTAAATTATTATCTAATTAAAATTTGCTTCTTTTTCAAGTAAGGGCTGATTGTAACGATAATTTCAACCGACTGCCATTTGTTAAACTCTTCCCCATGTGTTCGTTATCATGGGCATATGCTTAGTTTACACGGATGCCAACGAATTCAATGTCATCCTGTATATAAGGTGTAAAACGCCATGGCTACACTTCAGGTATACTGACATTAACTTACCTCCTTTCTTATATTTAGAAAACTGCACAAATTTTCTATCACCAATATTGAGTGTGGTTCCAACTATACTATCTTGGAATGCCCTTTTCACAGCTTCATGTATTTTAGTCCTCTCTTCCTTTGAGGAGGTTGTCACATCTACCTGAAAATAAATTTGTGTTTTATGTAAAATTTAATCAATATGACGCATTTTAATTAGGTACTTCAAATATATTTTGGAGGGATGAATCATTATTAGTCATCAGTATTGGTTACCATTTGCACTTATTTCTTTTAAGTCATTACATGAACTAAATACTCTAGAGTATTGGTCATTACATGCTTCATCATCTCAACCATAGGAAGTTCACAGCTGGGCATACGCCTCCTCCATTGATTTCAGGACGGGTTGAAAGCGGCCCACATCCAGCGGCCAGCCGAATTGGATTCGATGATATTGACCTCTTTCTCAAAGTTGGACTTACCTAATTGGACTGTATGTCCTAGGTAGATGTAATGATCAACAACTTTGAGAATCGAGTTCCGAATTGATACTGGGACGGGCGCAACATGGGCATTTGACATAATATTCGTCTTGTCCATGTTCAATTTTAGGCCCACCCTTTGGAAACTCTATTGAGGCCTTCGAGCACTATGCTGAGATCTTTCATAGATTCTGCCATGACCACAAAATTAACCGAATCGATCAACTTCGGCAAACCGAAGGTGAGTGATGTACTCGACGTTGATGTTGATGCTGAATCCTTGCCATCTCAAAAGCTTGAAAGCATCTTACATGTATGTTAAAATCGAAGTGGTGACCTGTTATTTTGCATAGACATTGAATTTCTTTGTACTTTTATTTTATTTTTCATCTTGCCACCATTTAACTGATAAGTGTTGTTGTAAATACATGTAATAGGTATACATATTAGAATTATTCTGTAACACCAGTCATAGCCATTAGTTAGCATTTGTTTTTGAATAGATTCAAAAAGCATATAGTTGGTATTTTAAATCAAATAAAATAATTGATTGCAGAAATAGCATAAGTCCTAGGTAGTTAGATTCTCTGCTTGTTTGTTATTGCCATTCTATGCTATTAATGCATAGTCACTGCACTACTGGTTCTTTGATTCAATACTTTTATAGGCATGTTAGATAATATCTTGGACCACATCGTCACTGACCATCAAGTGAGATAGTGGTCAAATGCTGGATCTATACAGTATAAAAAGAAGGCATGCTTCTGTGTGTGCAGCGCTGCATTTCTAAGGTTATAATGTATGTAGGTAATAAAGTTATATAGTAACCTACTAATAACACTTATATATAAGTTATAATGCTACAGTATATATAAGTTATTTTCGTCTATAATTTCCATTCATTACTTTTACCTAAGTTTCAACTTGATGGACAAGTTATTATATTATATTAAAACCCTTTGAATACTGTCTATTACCCTAAATTGCTAAAAAGTAGATAAGGAAACTAAACTCACTTGAACAGCTTCTGTTGCTGTACCCAAAGCAACTTTATTGATCTGGTCCCAAGTCTCCATGGGCAGTATCTCCACATTGTATTTATACAGCAACAAATGTTCATCATCCTCTACAGACCCATCTGCAGGTCCTGGTACAGTAAATGTGGTCAACTTGGCCACTTCACCTTGTCTGTTTATCTCTGACACTTGGAAGTCAGAATATCTGTATAATTAATTGGGTATTTAAATAGTTTGTAAGCCCATTTTTCTTTGTTTTTATTGCAATCATACCCCCGCACTAGGATTCCCTGTATCGCAGGAGGCATAGACACAAATAATCACAGCACACAAACATCCAAGACCCAGGACAAACATCTACACTTATCGCACACATGTTTGCCCCTGCCGGGATTCGAACCCAGGGTCCCATAGACACAGAAGTCACATCACTGACACTACGCACTCTGCCACGGCGACCGTCAAACAATTGTCGTCATTGTAAATACAATTTTACTACAGCCATCATTTTAGATATTTTGTTGTTATCAGAGCTCATAGAGATTACTCCTGGTTCATATTAGATATAATGATAAAACCATTATAGCATTCTAATTTAGTACTCGGAAAACTACAGATTTTCATATTGTAACATGCATTCATCTATTTGACAAATTTATTTTAACAATTATTTAACATGTTACATCACATACTACATTCACCGTGGTTTTTGAGCTTGGTGGTTAACATTCTAATTTGAAAAATTGGAATAGAGTCTACAATACATGTTTCGATAATGGATTGTCAAAAAATCAATTATTTATGACAGCAAAGGTTTGTACTATTGATAAATTTAACTAAGTAAGTGAGCTAATTCTAATTTATATAGGGGCGATATGGCCTGCACTGACGTCCCGCTTGGGGTGTATTGTGCATTTCCCCAGCCATCCAAGCTCCTTTATATATCGGAGTATGGCTTTAGGTTGATGGCACAGCTGCTCCAGTGTTAAATTAGATGTTCTTGAATGCATGGACATTAGTCACCCTTTCTGTTGAATGTGAACTGACGTCAAAACCATACAAAGTGAGCCTCCTCATGTGCCATGGTGTGCGAATGCAATGTTGAGCAGAAGCCTAATTGTGGTTGCTCACAGATTGCGCTCTGGACACATGCCTTTAAACAAGTTTAAATACCTAGTGCACAAAGTTAATAGCCCCAACAGTAACATGTGTGGTGTGTCGGAAGATGTGTATCACTTTCTGAGGGAGTGTGTTCAGAGTGCATCTGTAAGACGTGATTTGTCTGAATTCGCTGATGTAAATCAACCTGATGTGGGTCTGTTCCAGAGTATCTTGGCTGAGCAAATGTCTGCCACAGCTAGGGTACTCTATCAGTCTACACACAGGTTCAATCATATGTAATGAGACTGTGTGAACACTATGGGACTGACATAGTCGGTGTACGACTCAAAGTCCCTAAATTAAATATAGAATTAAAAAAAAAAGTATTATAATAATAATAATAATAGCACTTTATTTCAGACACAAGATCCATGTTGTATATATAACTAAAATAATAAATAAAATTAACACATAATTTATAATTTAAGGTAAATTTCAAATTTACTAAAGTATAATTAAAAGTCCATTAGTATATATATATATATATAAGCACCACCAATATTTGATCATGCCCGTTCATGTCAACCTGTCAGACTGTCCTGACCTGTTACATAAAAAAACGAAAAAAAAAGATTCAATTAAATCTTGGGTGTCAACTTCGCCTGTCAAGTGACCAATGCAATAGTAACTATCATGTCATCCATTACCAACTTGGCCAGAGTTGGTAATGGTAACTGTAGTTTAATATTGTAGATTTATAATAATTCACATAATTTCTTCGGCTTCTGTGGAGATTTATTACAATGCTGATAATGTCCATTCAAGTTAGTTGCGTGAACCATGCAGTTAAGTAACAGGATCCAAATATCACATAATGTTTATAACAATCTAGAGCTACTTAAAACTCCCAAACACATGTATGAAGATTCCATGCCATAATTTCATATCTACCTGGATTTAATGATTCCATTAAAGCTTTCATGTTCACTCATAAACTTAGTCGCACCAATCTGTTCCTCTGTCAGTCTTTTTCCTGGTGTTTCCCTGTTCTGCCTTTTCTGCCATTGGTCATTGGAAGTACCATCGCGGATACCGCCAAATCCAGGGATTCTTGAACCACCTCTGGAGCCGCCGCGCCTAAAGCCACCTCTACCGAACCCACCTCGCCTATAGCCTTCACGATGACCACGAAACCGACCATCTTTCCCCATATTATGACGAATACGTAAAATTGGATCTTGTTTTTTTGTTTTAAAAAAATAAATTAAAAACCTGTCCTCTTTATTTTTAGGTTACATTTATATTCTTATTCTTCTTCTTAAATTATTGCCTCTGTGGTCATTTGTCAAAACTCTGCCAACGTCAAAAATCCGCAAATAAATATTCTCTTTGCTACCCTGTTTACCCACTTGTGTACATTTTCACGAATCAAAATATCAGCTAGTGATTATGAATTCGTATTCGCTAACGAGTTTTTTTTTCAGTGAGACAATGGTCAAGCTTATAATAATTAATTTTAGAGAAAGAGTTACAGGTACCTACGTCTATTAATACCGAGTACCAAAACATTCCTAACGAGTCATCTAATCAAATTACTTAACACCAGTACTTTCGTGGTGATGTTAATTTGATTTGATTGATTGAAAAAAAAATTACCGAAAAATGGAACCGACTTCAATACTCAATAGTGTTAAATAACTTGTTGAAGTCACTGCCATAATAGTGCAATAGTGGTATGTGTGTGAGTGGCATGATGGTACCGACTTCGACACGTTATTTTACACTTTTTAACTGACTTTTAAAAAAGGAGGAGGTTCTCAATTCGACCTCTATGTTTTTTTTTTGTTTGTTACCTCATAGCTTTCGACTATTTCGACCGATTTTGATCGTTCTGAAGTCAGTTTCATTTCATGGTAAAGTTTTTTTTCAACCTTTTCAGTGACCTTTGCTACTCACGGGATCAATTATTCTCATTGTGTATGTTCACCGATGTCTGCACCCGCAACTATAATGTCATCGAGGTGTGAGTAGCACTTTTCAGTTATTGGAGTGTAACTCAAAAACCGCTTGTCCGATTTTGATGAAATTTAAATGTAATCACACGGGAAGCACGAGCTTTCAAATAAAAAAAGAATTATAAAAACCAATTCACCCAGTCGAAAGTTCTGAGGTAACAAACATATTTCAACAGAACCCTTCCGTGCTCCGGAGAACACGTAGGTTGTCGGTCGCAGTTGTTGTTATAGGTTAAATATCGTTAGACCATGTCGGAGGCTTGGGTGGGGCCGCTTGAAAACTCTGACATATGGTTGGCCACTTGCCTATCCACCAACCTGTATTGGCCAGTTTGCTGAGGCCAATAGGTAGGTACCCCTCGATGAGAAAGTCCCGTGTACCAGTAGCGCTTTTATGTAGGTACATATGCTTGCTTTAACATCGGATATTCATTTTAATAGTTTTGTAGTCATGTTTTAAATCATTGTTTTATACTTTATTGATCTAGCGTTTGACCACTATCTCACTTGATGGTCAGTGACGATGTTTTCGAAGATGTTATCACACTAGACCTAGAATGCTCACTGGCTCTTAAGGACTGCTGCCTGAACACACTATGTGTTTGGTGACAGTTTTTCAAACTTGAGGGTGGTAGCGAGCCAAGCAGGTATTCGAAAGTACCCTACCACCATGCTGGGAATTTGATAACGGTGTTACCTTCACCGGAAGCTCAAGCTGTTGTTGGGGATCGAACCAGTGTCCGTCAGTTTGACAGGCGACGCTCCCCCCACTGAGCTATTATCGCTTCAAATCAGCTATTAATCTCTGAATCCGTCTCTTCAACCTCCTGCTATATTCACACGATGCCCCACATCTACGGTTTGGACTGTTAGGTACCTACCTGCAGGTTTACAGTACCTATATATTTTCAATAAGTCCGCTACGCCTTGCCTCGACCCTCAATGATACCGAAGCAGTTAAGTACAAAGGTTATATTTTCGGTTATTTAAGCATCTGTGACAGCTGATCAAGATTTAACCATCTTGCAGGCAATTGACTGTACAAAGATGATGGCCTTGCAATCTATGTAACCAACTATCTGCGCCTTTACAGTCTAGCCTTACCCACCCATAATTAAATTTCACTATAACTCAGTTCTATTCCCATGGATTAGGCCAGGTCTAGATTGAATGAAAATCATCTCAATTCTCATAGGTGGGCCGGGATGGAGAAAGTAGATGAAATGAGAGGTCATGGATCCTTGGATGATAACATGGATAATTATGGTACATACTTAAGAATAAAAAATCACTAAGTAGAAGATTGCCCTGGTGATTGTTAATGTAAACGAGAATAGTCGGGCGGAACAATGGAGTGCCCTAAAGTCACATATACATATCTATAGAATAACATATGACTTGTAAACTCTAAGGCTTTCACGGCCGGCGTTGCATCTTGTATGTATTGCTTCCGGGCTGTTTGGCCGTACTGTTACTGATGTAACAGAGAAGACGCCGCGAAGGAGAGTTCTACGATCTTGTCGCCACTCGGACCTGAACCACTGAAGAAGTCGGCCGCAGTGATCGATGAAACGTCTGGAACACAAGTTTCACTTAGCCCAGAAGCAATACATACAACATGTGACTTGATCGGAGGAGGGATCAAATCAAACACAAGTCTAAGCATAGCTCAGTCGAACATTAATTATAATCCGAATATTTGTGGGTGCTGCGCTGCCTTCCAAGCGCTAACGGTTCGTGCATATCGCACACATCTAGAAGCATCACAATTACAATGAAACAACGTAAACCAGTCTTGTAAATGACATGTAATTAAAATACTGTAAACAAGAGATCTGTTAAAAATATTCCATTACGTTATTGTATGTATATAAGTACGGAAATTAATTTTCAGAACAATCTTTGACAATGTATAGGATTATGTAAAACGAATTAAAAAGTAGGTACCTAAGATAGTATAGTATACAGGGAAAATAACGAGTTAACATGCCTTTTAGGAATTAAGGTTTCAGATTAACATAAAATCTTAAAAAAAGCAAATAATATCAAGTATATGTTACTAGCAAGCCCAAATTAATAGATACCTACATTTCATTACTTAAGTAAAGTTACGAAGCTTAACTGCGTTCAAGATCATTCTCTTCTGGGAGAAGAGTTACAGAGAGTAACATTACCATTTTACTTCGTTTTTTCTAGATATTATGTCGACACAGCTGCGTGCGCTTTGTTCGTTATACTACACTGTCTGTATACAAAACAGTCCGAATGAAATTTAGTATTGCCAGTAACACTAACATTCTACAAATCAAAACATATCTAAACAACATAATTAAAAATAATAACTCTAAACATGCGAAGGAACTATTTGTGAAGCACAACGAAGCTTTAAAAATATCTCCGATTGTCAATAACCACCCACTAAGAATTTTCTTCATGACTGGTCATCATTCATCTCCATTTTTAGCTGTGTCTATTGGCCTTTGGCCTGCGTCAAATAATATTGACAGCAAAAATGTCTAGCATCAAATAATTTTAGTCTAACTTCTTTCAAATTTCTAATTTGAGCCAGAAAAGTAGTAGGCACTTTACTTGGACTTTCTGGTGCAAAATCAAGAAGCGATCGGTTGCTATTTGTTACAATTTTCTCGAGGTATGATCACGGACATCTAAATAGAAAAAAAAAAATTGCAACTTCGACCATCGACATAAGGACAGTAAATTGTCGGCTCCAAGCCAAACATTTTTAAAACCTCTAAAATATGGTCGCGGAACGCTCTTCGCGCACATTCTTGTCAGTTAGGGTCTGTCCATGAGAAGAGCGGTACCTACATACGTCAGAGAACACTCAGCCTAAAAATCTGAAAATATATGCCGTCATGTGTGTTCCTTACATATCAATCATAAATATCATTAAGAGGCATCACATTCCATAAATAAATATACATCATCATCTCAGCCATAGGACATCCACAGCTGGACATAACTATATACTATACATGTATCACTTTATTTAATCGAAATGTAATTAAATTAACTAAATTTAATTCTAGTCAATCTCCATTTTGATTTTATTCCAACGGGACAGGAATATACCCATGTAACGAGTGCGACAAGGATAGCGCGCTTTGTCCGGCATCCGTGACGAGTAGTACCAACTAGTAGGGAAGTAGACAAATACAGGCGCTGCCTTTTAGCATATATCCGCTCCCTTTTCTGTAACCTATGTTTTTGGAACTTCGTGCTGTACTAAGGAACAGAAATATATTCTCCACTGTGACAAGGATAGCGCGCTCTTTGGTAACGGCAGCGACTAGTGCCGACTCGTACCGAAGTTTTAAACGGGGCAGATATATATTCCAACTACTAAGTGCGACAAGGATAGTGCGCAACGGCGCGACTATTGCCAACGACATGCCGACGCCCGGCGAACTTTAACGTTTTATGCTTTGACTTGTTATTTTTGATGATGTTTGTTCTGTGCCCGTCCTTTACTGTCCTTATGTCGATGACTTCGACATCTGGCCGTCCCGTTAACTTGACTTTTCCCTTCGTTTATTAGCAATTCTTAAATTTCGATAGTAACAACCTGCTCGTCTCTATCTTTTAATTTGCATAATTTAGACAGCTCGGTTATCAACTGAAATACGTCCAGTATATATAGAATCAGTAATATCATAGAAGCATACCAAAGTGAACTAACACTTTTATATATTCAGGCTAAAATAAACTGAAATGTATAATATCTAAAACTAATTACTAATTTCGATACAAAAAGAATATTTGGAGAATACACATCTCGAAATAATGTTAGATATACTATTTATGAAAGTATCAAAAAATTCTGTCTGTTTGCTGTGTGCACTACATGTATAAGAAATCTACAAATATTACACATCAACATTCTTCTAATAAATGCAAAATGGTATAACAAAATAAAAGTCGCATAAAACATTGAAAACAATACTTAACTTTGCATATGCAGAAATTAATAAATTCGAAAAAAATTCATACAACTAATCCTGTTACAGCCGAATTTTCAGATTTTTATTAATTCGAATAATATAGAATTTTGGCTGCAGCAGGATTTGATCCTTGAATATTTTTTTGAACTATGGCTTTATATCCAGTTATAGGACTATTTTATAATTTTGTATGTTTAAACATCCTTCATTTAGGCAAATCCAATTAACATTATTTTGTTCAGTTAAAAATAGTAAAAAAAGTGCATGTACCTACAATGCAAAATACGTTACATAATTAGCGTAAAAATACGAAATTATTTAAATAATTATAAACATGCAACAAGTTTGTTCTGCAATATAATAAACAGTATCAAATCGTCCAAATAATACGCTGCTTCGAAACAATATAATACTTAACTAGATTTGTTCTCTACACGCTGAGATCTCTCGCTGTGGATAAAATATAAATACTACACAACTATCAGATATAGATACAAATGTAAAATGACTATTAAAAGAACCGAAGATTGCACACAAGTATAAAACAGTGGCTGGCAGGGGACATGGCACATCTGGAAAACATTACGTAATTGGCAACTGATAGGGTCAATCAAACGGTAACAAAGGTTGGTAATATAAAACTTACATTTACAATTAGTCATCGAGACGCCGCCTGTGAGCGCAAATTGTATGAGGATGCAGCGTTATGTCTCGACACGTCGTCACATCACTACATCGTATAAAACAAAGTCGCTTTCTCTGTCCCTATATCCCTATGTATGCTTAAATCTTTAAAACTGCGCAAGGGATTTTGATGCGGTTTTTTTTAAATGAGAGTGATTGAAGAGGAAGGTTTATATGTATAATAACATCCATTAATGACATAGGCTATATATTTTATACCCGTGCGAAGCCGGAGCGGGCCGCTAGTAGATTTATATAGAGTGTAGGAGACAGAGAAGAGCTGTTCGGAACTATGAGCTCTCGCATCGTGACAACCCTTTGCATTTCAATCCCACCGCATAACATTTTTACTATTTAATGTGAAGAAATCGCTGGTGTTTTGATTTTTAAATGTGTTGTATCATTAATCATGATTATTAACTTGAACTTACAATGATATTAAATATATTGGCTATATGTATCGATATTTATTAATATAAAAATGTCTTAAGCATTTGAACCAAGTGCCATTAAATTACATAATGTGCCATATCTCACGGCCATCACTATATATTCGACTGGGATATATAACTATATTATAATTATGTATAGATAACTATTAACTAATTATCAACCATATAAAATCTACATTATCTATAATATTTGTTCACTAGTATATTCGAGTTTCAAAAGAGAACACGAGGTAGTTCTCATGTTAATGATAGAAACTGATTCATATAATGTATGTTACCACAAGATCGTCATTTGTATAAGCACTCTACCGATCTATGAAACATAGATAAGACGCACAAAATATTATCACACGTCAGTACGTCGCCAAGTTTTTGTGTACATATGAAGTTGTGATATCCTTGAAATAGTAAGCGTCGGTTGTCAATCACACGTTCCTCAGTTCGATTTTCACATCGGAATTACAACTTTCGTATGCATTGTGATTGAATACAAATATGCATATATGTAACGCTCTTTCAAATGACCGCCTGGGTAGGTACCACTCTAAAATATACAACCGCTACACCCAGTCTGTTCAGACAGGTCTCACGTCAAAGCCATGATTCTAGGTCTAGCGTGACCCTCGACCACAATTTCGACTATGAAGTGACGGAAGTAGTTTGTAGACCTATCATAAAAAATGCAGCTTTTTTTACTTATTATAAGTTTGCGTTTGACAACTGTCTCACCTGATGTTAAGTGATGACGTTGTCTAGCTGGATAACGCCAGAAACTGATTAGTGGGTGGTAGCAGATTGACTAATTACATGATGTAAGGTGGACACCGCAAACAAATAAGTTCTTTGAAAATTTGATCTATACGTGCCCATGGACACCCATGCCAATTATATAATTAAACTCTATATTCTTATAGTAACATACATTTTGAAATACAAAGTGTTAGTGTGATGATCAAGCGTCTTTTGGCAGTGTTTAATTTATGTACTTACTTAAACGGAAAAGATGCAAAAACATTCAAGGAATACACTTACACAATTTTGAGATCAAATCGTAGCAACGATTCGAGACATTAACCTATGAATAACTTGGTCAACATTCAAATGTAATTTTACAATGAGCAATGAATTTAGAATATTACAAAATACATTAATTAACTTTAAGTCTTTGAAACAGACTGATAAATTTTTAATTTTGGCATAAAGCCCTTCTCATAAAATGTCTTACCAGAGCGGTATTGGAGCTACTAAGCTATCCCCATATGTATATATATTTTTTTAATTGGTTACTTAACCATTTTTGGGAAAATGGTGTTATGGCCTACTTCATTTGTAATAATCGTTTTTTTTTTTAGTTATTTGATACCGACAATTGCCCGAAAATAGCATTTAAATTTTACTTATGCTCGAAGCGAGCCGCCGCCATGCTGCTTTGGTACGTGACGTCATTCGATATTGAACAAATGACAATCCGCGCTGACAACTGCTAACATGCACTGTGAGCGCGTTGTTGGTTGTTGTTTTAGAACTGTATCTGAAGCAGGAACAATTGGCTTCAGTCGTCGGATCCAAATACTATAATCAATTGAATAACACACGTACCGTCGTCACAAACTATCATTTCTCTGTGTCACAGTTGATCTATATACATGACAGTTGTATTGAGTTGAATTGTTTGATGCTGAAATATGGCTGCCTAGTGATAGTATGGTGATTCCTGATTCGTATACTGATTTGATGTCAGTTTTCTATTGGGTGACGTCACCTGGATATGCAATATGGCGGCTACTGTTATGCATGCTTTGTTATTTTAGCGCACATGGTAAAATACCGTATTGTTAATATTAATTCGTTTAGGGATAGCTTAGTAAAACTCATTACGTTTATATTACAATCATAGTTAAGCTCAATTATTGAAAAATATTAAAATACTTCTAGTAAAATTGGCAACAATAAGAATATCGCTTTAAAGAGAAATACACAACACGCAATTATCAACCATAAATACTCACACAATTGACTTCATTTCGGTTTCATTGTAACAGCTACACACAGATATAAATATACCTAGATCACCCACAACAAAGCTTACGGATAGACTGGTTATAGGAAGATGGCTGTATAGTATTTGAACAACATAGTAATTTATCGTACATCATTTTGAAGAAAAAAATACTTGGAATGCGCCGCTCCAGCGTATTATTAATGTACAAACTAATTAATTAATTGAATATGTTATGTAATGAACACATTGGATTGTTCTATATACTAAATTTCGAATTTTGAATAAAATAATAATAACTCTTTTTGATTGGAAAATTTCGTGAGTTCACATATAATTATATTTATTTATATACATGCATAATCCGGCTTTACTCACGTTTATGGACGAAGTTTCGACTTAGGTTTCGGGCAATTCCGATGCCCATCCCCAAGTGAGTTTACGCTGCCAGATCGCGGCGACCAAATATAATAATAATAATATATTATAAGAGCAAATATTTTTTTAATGCACGCGATTTGGCATAGTTGAGTAACAATTGTCGTATCTAGGTATATTATCATCGAGTAATGTTATTGTCAAAATATTTAATATTGTGTGTCCTAAAGGTTAGGGTAAGCTTAAATTAATTTTGCACACATATTCCGTTCAGGAACGATGAAACGGACACGTAATATAATATATGCAAAAGAAGCAAAATTCATGAAACTTATTGCGAATAGAACGCACTATTAATACGGCAAGATTCGATTTGCAAATATACGACAATTTTATCATTTCTACTCTTACAGTAACTGAATAGTCAAAAACATCGTTTCATGTGAAAATGTGATGAGATTTGACACATCTCTCAACTGTAAGTCTTTTAACAATTTGAATGACACGTTGTATGTATATTTCTCACATTTAAATATCACTCAGTCACATACATTTAAAATATCGTGATGGCTACAATTTGTAGCCTGTGTGCCAAGCACGAATTAATAAATCGTAATCATATCCTACAACAGTTTTCAGTACAATCATTTATCTAAGACAACTCACAGATTTGTCAAGAACAGAAAAATGATAGTTTGTACGTGCTATAAAGTGCGTTATTCAATTGTTCATACGATGACGATACGAATACTTTGACGTCAACTATTCGTGCTTCAGCCGCTTCAGGTAATGTATTGTTGGTTGTAACTAGTTGTAGCACAATACGGGATAACTAGTCAGAGTCATTTTATTAATACTTGACAACTATTCCAAATTCACATAAAATTTGAATTGATTTCATTTCGTTCATGGGTTTAAAAAATACTTGATATCACATAAAAATCTGTAATTGTGTTTGTATAAAGAAGCAAGCCATTGCTAAAATTAAAATATTCAGTTTCAATTTAAGGTAATATTTCTTATATAGAGGGTAGAATGACACAATTCCAACTGTGATCTAAGGTCTACCCTCTAGGCTGTATTTCACTGTTAAAAACGTTTGACACTTGCTGCCTTAAACAAAGAGATTCACGAAAAAGTAAATATCTAAGTTTGAATTCATATTGTCTGGAGCCTTTAGTATTATTGTAAATTTCAACAAATCTATCAACATTAATCACTATTTTTGTTATAAATAAAATGAATATAAAATATTGATCCACCTAGATTGCTACAGTACAATACCGTTAAACACATTCCATATATGGTCAAAAGCAAATACAAACATTCAAACATCAACTTGGATACAAATATAGTAAAAGCGTTATTACGTTCCTATTGAGCTGAGAGCACTCGCTTTATTATCACAAATTTTATTATCAGTCGAATGCAGCACTAGCTCCTGCATTGGGTCTATAATTATTTTAGAATTGTCTTCGTTTCTTTGTCCTTTTTCTTCAATCATAACATCCAATTCCTCCTTCATTTCACTCTCTTCGGATTTATTATCGAAATATGGAAAGAAATCATAATGGTTTTTGCCATTACTCATCTGTTGCTTCGTCTTCTCCGTTTTGAAACACCTCTGCTTTTTCAGTTCTTCGTTTTTTATTGAGGACATATTCCGTTTCGAGAACTCGTCCCAGCCTTCTGTTGTTTTTCCGGCTGGTGGATTCCAGTCTTTCCGGAATGAACCTGAAGGTTTAGTTTCGTTCGATGCAAACTTTTGCTGGATTTCATTGATTTGGATGTGGTTCTCTCTTGTCGATACAATTTGTCCGTAGACCGGGGTACAATATGTGGTGTCTGCGTCAGTGTTGCCAGATCTATTATCTTTATTCGTGTTATTCTGGTTTAGTTGACAGTTGTTCATGCCGGAGTCGAATTCTGACTTCTGTCCAGCATTGAGGAGTATCTGTTTGGAAGATTTGAGCGGTGCTTTCTTATCGGAAGGCTTGTTCGGGGAGCCTCCTTCGTTCTGTTTGTTTCGTGCGTATGTTTTATCATCTTCTTGTTCATCGCCGCCGATTCCGTCGATATCGTAAACCTGTCATATAAATATAATTATAATAAACATAAAAATATAACTTTTCTTATTTCATAACTTTATTTTAGAAATTAAATATTTACTGCAATTAATACGTTAGCACCTAGATACGTATTAGAAAAAAATAGTCCTGAGTTTCTCAGGAAGCACTCGATATTGGCGTTAATAATGAGTGCCTACATGACGTCTCAATGATTTTGAACCAAATGATTGCGTATCTCAGCGGTCACACCCACACACACACAACCGCTCGACCGATTTTCATGAAATTGGACCACACGGGAAGCATCAGCTTTCAAATAAAAAAAGAACGATCAAAATCGGTTCACCCAGTCGAAAGTAATGCGGTAACAAAAAAAAACCGGTCGATTGAGAACCTCCTTTTTTGAAGCCGGTTAAAAAGCATATATTATTGTCTCATGGGAGTCACATACTGTGCGACTGTCTACTGATAATTTCTGCCATACACCTGCACAATGTGAAACCAGCTTCCTCCCTCGGTGTTTCCGAGTAGTTACAATATGAGATTCTTCAAAAGGAGAGTTGTTTAAAAAAATATTTACCAAAAAGTGGAACCGACTTCAACACTCAAAAGTATCAAATAACTTGTCGAAGTCGGAACCATGCTCACAATATTTTGATAATAGTTACTTTTGAACTATCATGGTACCGACTTCAACAAGTTATTTCACACTTTGGAGTGTTGAAGTCCATTCCAGGTTTTGGTAAAAATTTTTTTTTATGGTTCAAGTTATCGTATCATTTTGTAAAAAAAAATAATTTTCACCCTTTTCAGTGACCTTTGCTTATGGTAGTTACGGGATCAATTGTCATTATGTATGTTCACCTGTTTCTTCACCCTCAATAAGGAAGTCATCCAGGTAGTCATAACACTTTTCAGTTATTGGAGTGTAACTTAAAAATAGCTTGACCGATTTTGATGAAATTTAAATGGGACCAACTCGGAAGTATACTCTATCAAACAAAAAAGAATCACCAAAATCAGTTCATAAACGACAAAGTTACCCACGAACACACATAAAACAAATATATATACCTATATATACAGTCGAATTGTGTAACATCCTCCTTTTTTTGAAGTCAGTTATAAAGGATCGACAACATATGGTCCTGCCCCCAAGGGCGACGGTGACCGCTTACCATCAGGCGATCCTCCAGCAAACGAAAAAATCATTTAACAATTGAAATAACCTCATATCATAAAGAAAAATAGTAAAGGTATGTACATTGTTTCAGTATAGTCATCTTTTTAGGAGATTGCTTCAAGATTTTTTTTTTTTTTTTTTAAATTTATAATAATATATATATATATTTTTAATTTAGGGACTTTGAGTCGTACACCGACTATGTAAGTCCCATAGTGTTCACACAGTCTTATTACATATGATTCATCAACCTGTGTGTAGACTGATAAGAGTACCCTAGCTGTGGCAGACATTTGCTGTAGACTCTGCCAAGAATTTTATGAGGAACTGTATCTATGATGATTACTGACCAAGATTTAGCTTATCGACTGTAACTATTATCTTGTCCACTAGTGTGATGTGGAAAAATGTATGGATTGATGACAGCCTTTCTTCGGTTATATATAGCTTACATCAGGTGAGTAAGACAGAAAAGATCAAACATAAGCTTATAAACTTTTGGGCTGCTTAAACTTATATGACTCTGAACTGTACAGTAGTCACAAAACTTAAGAATCAATACGAACTGAGAAAACAATCATATTACAAAACTTTAATGTACAACATCCCTGAGGCAAAACACTATTGTGTTATGGAGAATTTAGAACAGATTAAAACATTTAAACCAGCAATGACTTAATAAATTTTAAAAAAATACCTTGTACATAACATCCTGAGTCATCCCCTTCTCCCGCTCCCGCTTGGTCTGCACGGCGAGCCACACATCCTTCAGCTCTCCGGCTAAATCTCGGTCTTTCAGGATAATGGGATTTCTCATTAGCACTAACCCAGGGTTCATAGCTTCTACAAAGTCACAGAGAAGGCTAACCAATGCTTCTCGATCCTGGAATATATGATAATATGAGATAATTTTAGTAATCATATATTTTAGATTGTACCATTTATAAATGTGAAACATTGTACCTAAAATTTAGAATATAATATATTAAAATTTGAATTTGAATATGGCAAGCAGGGGTCGCATTTATATCATATAAAAATTTTATACAACTTTATTAAAGGAGCCCACCACAAAGTGCAGAGGTTGTTGACATGGGCAGTTGCTTTAGAGACGATCTCAAAATGTGTCACATGCCCCATAGTCGGAACTTGACATTCGGTTGCATTAGCAACTCCCTTAAGCTCAATATTGTGGCTTAGCATGTTCCAGCTCGGCCTCTGCCCTCACATTTTTCAGCCTATGGCCTTGCAGTAGATTTGACTGACATTAATAAAATATGCCGTGTTGGTACCGGCCTAGAATAGTACTCCCCCAAAAATTTTTCGTGGGTGCGTCACGTACAAGGAGATGGGCAGCAGCGCCTTCCGAGGATCGGAAATCATACTGCGCTCGCCAATCTGCCTGCCAAGCGTGGCGAGAATTGGGAAATCCCCCCAATGTGGGGAGGCATATGTCCAGCAGTGGATGTCTAATTGCTGACAAGAAGAAGAAGATGTAATGTATATATCTTGTCAGTGACTTTTCAATTAAGTAATCATTAATGAGACATGGACAGGAAGGACACAAACAGTCCAATCAATTCTTTTGGTGGCCAGATTATAACATGAAATATAAGAAATATAAGAATTTAAATATTCAAATTTTAGCTAGAAGCCTGAGCCTTAGCAAGCCGTAACATTTAACACAGTAATCTTACTAGGAATTATAACCTTCCGTTATTAATTTATGAAAAGAATACATTTTCCCTAAAATATTGTGATATAGTCTTAAGCATAGTTTATGTTTTTTTATGTTAAAATCATGCAGGTGGAACTTGTTCAAAGTTTTAAAGGAAAATTCGGCTTAATAGCACAATTTTTTGGGGGATATAAGACTATGACATACTGTCCTGACGCTTTTCCATCTAAACTTCAGTAGCACTCCACTAGCTGTCCGAATTAATTCCCTCTTTTTACATCTGAGAGGATGTTTTACTTAGCGCCATCTACCTTTACTTGTATGAACTATTAATATGACTGATAGACCAACATTGCCGTTGATATTGTATCAAGCCAAGGCACCATTCCCTCATTCTAAGAGTTTTATGGTTTATTGCATTAATATCATTCTAGGTGAAATTTACATTCAAATATTTGTAGGAATAAGTGGAGCTAGTGGAGTGCTACTACAGCTTAGATGGCAAAGCAACAGGGCAGTATTCTGAAGTCATGGGTTCAAATCCCACTAGTAGCCAAATTCATTCCTTTAATTTAAACATTCCCATGTAATGTATAGCTCTTTTGATTTATCTTTTAATTGCTTTGCAAAATTTGCCATGAAAAATATTTTTCAAACAAAGCGAACTCTAGCGTTTGACCACTATCACACAATATAATAGTGTGTGATTTAGTGACGATATATGTGGAACTATGCTAGACCTAGAATGTTGACTGGATCTAAAGTGCAGCTGCCTGATCACACTGTGTGTTTTGTGATAATTGTCATAATTATAAACATGTATTGTATGTAAATGACTTACTGAAAATAACGAATGTTATTATGGATAATAAATAATCTGCACCTGAATGTTTCGAAATTAGATAGCAATGGGGGTAAATTTAAGAAGGAATGAAAGGCTCATCCTATTATATGAAGATATCTATTGCCTATCATAGCATGCAAAAGGCAACTAGGTAGTACAAAATAAGCTTAAAATAAGTTCATCTCACAGAGGGACTAGCAGCATTTTTTCCATTAGCTTTCAGTATATCAGGGTTGACCATAACAGCAAAAACCAGAATTGGGATCTTATTACTATTTGGGCCACATCCTTGAGGAACCTGTAACATATCAACATAAAAAAAAATTATTCATGAGCATTCTTATCGTTTATTTTTCAGTATATAAGTGTTCAGTGGTATATAAGGTATAAAGGTTTGTAGTAATTGGCCTTGCACTGACATCCAGTTTGAAAGTCCCGTGCATTCCACCGCCCACCCTTACCCATCAACACATACTTGCACATTGCCATACAATAGCTTCTTAGAGAGCTAGAGAGCTTTCTAACTTGTGAGACTGCAAGCAGTGATGCAGTGATATTGCATACAGGCCTGGA
The DNA here is from genome assembly GCA_934044485.1 of Apeira syringaria. Classification (NCBI taxonomy): domain Eukaryota; kingdom Metazoa; phylum Arthropoda; class Insecta; order Lepidoptera; family Geometridae; genus Apeira; species Apeira syringaria. Next base: position 1,036,617 of record OW203678.1, read on the forward strand.
TTCCAGGATCCAAAAGCTCACAGTTCAAACATTTGTAATTATTATCCAAACAAATACATACATTTTGGGTCCCTGAATTTGTTTTTATATTTATGAACTGTTATACCACAAACCACAAAACAAAATAGTCTCACTTCATCTTAGACAACCATTGCTTAAAAGGTTCTAAATGGTCTGTGCTAGTCCCTTAAAGCTTGCGGATTCCCCATCACCCTGTGCATTACAATTTTAGATGTATGTTTGCTGCTCTTTTACACCAAAATGGCTGAGCAGATCTAAATAAAATTTTGCATAGAAATAGACTAGTCTGGTCGTTTACACTCAAAGTGCCCATTAGGATTCCCTGTCACTGGAGTCATGGACACACACAATCACAGCACACATACAGCCAAGACCCAGGACAAACATTTACACTCATCACACAAACATTTGTCCTCACCAGGATTCGAACCCATCCTGGGTTCAAATCAGAAGTCATACCACTGACTGCTGAGCCACAGCAACATCAATGGTAAAAAAAATTGCCAAGCCTGATGAATGGGTAATCAAATGAAGTTATCTTATTAAACTATATACATTAAATATATAATAATAATAATATACATTGGACTACTTAGCTTCATACTTGAATTATCACAATGATAAACAACACAATGTAATAACTCTGACAACATGAATATCAAGGCTTAGTAAATAGTATTGTTCGCACAAATCTGATGTTTACTTAATCCAAGATAAATACAGGGAAGGTGAACTAATATTTGCTTGGTGACTTTCACCTAGTTCGATTATTGAACACAAGTAGATAAATATAGCTACAAGATCCACCCACCTGCATCCCACCATACAAAGGTATGGGATCAGAGTACTGTTTTGGGTTAGCTATTTTCTGCCATCCCAACACATTTATGTACAGTTTCTCAGCCGTATCTTTTATAGAATCCTGAATACACATGTGTGGTTGAGGAGGATTCTTAAACTGTCGAAAAGCCCGTGATCGAGCATACTGCACCGGCAACGTCCTCTCTGGAGAATTTTGACTTTCCATTACAACACTGTTTAAACTATCCTTCACGGTAAACGCACTAAGCGAAAACCAATAACCATCATGACATTTCTAAACACTGTCCGAATCGAACGTCGAAGTTTATTGAACCCAGGCGCTGTTGCCTCGATAACTATGATAATTAACGACGAAAGTCACTAAGTACAACCCGGTAGATCTGTTATCAATAAGACTACGTTATTTGATCCAAATCTTCTAAGAATTTGTAAAGGAAAACCAAAAAATCCTGACTATGTGTGTGTGAAGTGTGAACTGTGAACAAACCACAGATGTGCCACAGATTACTTAGGGAACGGAACAAACTAAAATTATCAGAGATTAAAATACTACGTCAGGAAAATTATAGATTGCTTGCTTTAACGAAAGCATAGATCAGATAGAACACAAACATGTATACGAAAGAGCAAAGAGATTATAATACTTTTAAGACGAAAGAGAGAGATAGCAAAATCGATGCACCTTGCCTAGGCACAGGGGTTTTAAGATTGACCGCTGAAAACAAGATTGCAACGATTTCAGCTGCAATAAATGTATTAAGAATATCAGACAATGTTCATAGGCTCTGAACGAGTTTTAAGTCAAAAAGATTCTGAGCTAAGAGTTTCAGGTGATATAAGCTTAGGGAAAACAAAAGTATGTGCTGATATCCCCTACGACATATAAAGGCATGAATTTGTAGATTTCGTAATTTATAGTGACTATCAAAGAGATTACAATATGAATGTATAAAACACGTGAGTAACTCCCGTGTTTTATACATTCATAATGTATCAAAACCACGTCAGATTACAATATCACGTAAGACTATGAAAATGACCAATCCGGCTGAGTGCCCTCTGTACTCGCCAACAGTCAGGTGTTAGCTACATATTATTTATTTATTTATGGTTAATCTGTGGTCCGGTGACGCCGGGCTGCGTTTAGGAGCTTCGTCGGCCAAATATTGATCGACCAATATTTGATCGATGTCTCATGAACGGCTACTTCATAGCATGTTACAGAAGAAGGAGAAGAAGTCATTTACATTGTTCATGGATCACATGATAGTTACTAGTTACTACTGCATATGCCACGTTTGACAGCCGACCAAGGTTTGATCAATTCTAGAGGTAGAAAGATTATGATCTCGTCGAGCATAATTTGCTCTGACAGGTTGACGTGAACGGTCATGATGAAATATTGGGTGGAGCAAATAATGCTCTAGTTGAGTTCGTGAACGCCGCACATCCGCTGTCAGAGCAAGATATGGCTTGGCCGATGGAGCTGCTGAACGCACGCCCGTAATGCCCCATATTTTGGCAAACAGCAAGTCGTCATTTCTAACCTTAAACATAGACGTAATGAAAATGACCTTATGCTGGCTGTAGAAGGCTACGACGAAAGAAACTGTGGACCAGTTCCATTTTACTTTATCCGCCGCGTTCATACATACTTTCAGTGACCTTAGCTAGTCACGGGATCAATTATATTGTCATTGTGTATGTTCACCGATTTCACCACCCACAACTATAATATCATCGACGTATGCGTTGCACTCTCCAGTTATTGCAGTGTAACTCAAAAACAGCTTGACCGATTTTAATGAATTTTTTAAAAGAAATCGGTGATTCTTCATCTTCAATTAAGTAGGGAGTTGTCCAAGTAGGCGTAACACTTTTCAGTTATTGGAATGTGACTCAAAAACCCGTAATCGATTTCAATGAAATTTAAATGGGTCTACGCGGGAATTACCAGCATTCAAATAAAAAATCATCAAAATCAGTTCAGCCAGGGTGCGTTACTTTTGGCGCTCAGTGCATACGTTTGAACGTATGAATATAGGTGTTCCGAGATGAATTTAGTACTGACAGTGCTGACGCTCGTAAGCAATTCGACCGGATTGTGTGTGTGCGTGCACAAGCGCGTGAATGCTATAATAATTGCCAGTTCGCATTAAATTCATATTAAATCATTCTCTTTCGTTCTCCACGAGCACTATAGGTCATTGTTTTTGAAAGTTTAAATTGCGTTTTTAACGTTCTGTGGAGGGGTTACCATTGTTTCAATAGATTCCCTAAATGACAGTCAAAAGTTTGACAGCGCTCGCACTGTTGTACCTCGTAGTCGTAAGCGTTCTAAGCACAGGATGATGACGTCACATAAATTTTGTGTGCAGCTGTCAGTGCATTTCGGAATGACTAAGTACGCTATCTGTGCTCCAAGCGCAAAAAGAAAAGCACCCCCAGTCGAAAGTTCTGAGGTAGGTAACAAACGTAAAAAAATGGCATACGAGTCGAATTTAGAACCTCCTCCTTTTATGAAATCGGTTAAAAATCGATGCGTAATCATCATCGTCTTCATCATCTCAGCCATGGGAAGTCCACTGATGGACGCGCACGATACGCGCTGCCAAGGAGCGCAACTCATCGAGATCGGTAACTACAATAGAGTGAATTTGCTAAATAGACAATTTTGAGTGTGTCCAGCTTATTTTGTTAAAAGTCCTAAGTACATGCCTAAAAAAATAAAAACAGTTCACTATGTTTAGTATGGATGGATACAGAAGATATATAAGTCCTACCTATCTAATATCAGGGATAAAAAAGCACAATTTATCTATGATTCGATTTATTCATTATCACTAATAAACTTATAGGTAATCTATATTAAATTAATTCTAATATTGTAATTCCAATAATATTATAAAGGCGAAAGTTTGTGTATATGTTTGTTACTTCTTCACGCTCAAACGGCTGCACCGATTTCCATGAAATTTGGTATGAAGATAATTTAGACCTTGGATTAATACATAGACCACTTTTATTCCGGAAAAAGTATAGTTCCCGTGGTATAATTGAGAAAGCGGGAAAACCGAAATCCACGCGGGTGAAACCGCGGGGCGCTACTAGTATTAAAATATATCTAATAATATATATACTAATTTAATAAGTTACTAATTAAATTATAATAAATTTCACAGTTCTCCACAGCTTCACAAAACATACTACGGATCTTTCTGCATCAGCATCGTAAACAATTTATTGATAGCTGATAAAAGTCTACATTTTTACAATAAATTACATGGTATATATAACAGAAGAGTTATTATAGGATAATTACAAGTAACTAAGGTATAGGTATAGTAAAAAAAAGGTCTAACAATCATTCAGTATTTATCTCCATTTAAAATATATTAAGTATAATGAAAATACACCTCTGCGTAGTGAAGGTCGCCTTTCATTGTGTTTTAAATAACGATTTAATTTTCTTTTGTGCACCTACTTAGCTAATTAAGATTATTTTCAATCGAATTTTACATTACAATGATATAATGTAGACAAATTTATGGCATTATCAAGTTAGAAAGACATGTCAAGGAGTCATGCTGCAGCGTAACGTTGCTCTTTAAGTTTCTCTAAGCTTCTCTATTTTCTCAGTAACGTGTAGTAACTATAAGCTCCTTTCAATATCTGAAACCACATTAACCTCATTATTTAGAGTACCTATTAGTATAAATCATTAATTGTTGAAGCTTTCTTAGGTTCGAAAAGACGGAAAGAAAGTCGAAAGCTATAGCAATATTCAAAGCAATATTATATGGTGATGATATTTTAGGCGGATGACCTCCTGATGATTTACTCGTGACTTGAAGATACTCAGAATGTATCTTTTCCAACACCGACTCAAGCAATGAGTTCCACTCTTCGCTTGTTCGCGAGTTGTTAATGTGGAAGCGAAACGCTTTGCGCGACCACTTTGTTGCACCAATTCACTGCATATTTTTTAGTCAGTAATACATAATGCTTTCTCAAAATGGACAAGTAGCTGTTATAAAATTTTTAACAAAACATGGAACCGACTTAACACTTAAAAGTGTGAAATAACTTGTCGAATTCGGTACCTAGTTCAAAAGTAACTATCATCAAAATATTGTGATACAGTTATAAGAGTTGAAATCGGTTTAAAAGATTTTTTTTACTCTTTTCAGTGACTTGTGCTACTCATGTGATCAATTTTATTGTCATTGTGTATGTTCATCGATTTCTTCACCCGCAATTAAAATTTGACCCACGTATACGTAGCACTTTTCAGTCGTTGGAGTGTAACTCAAAAACAGCTTGACCAATTTTGAAAAAAAAAACGGAGCCACACGGGAAGCACTACCAGCTTTCAAATCAAAAAAGAATCATCAAAATCGTTTCACCCAGTCAAGTTCTGAGGTAAAAAATTACTAAAAAAAAGTACGGGCCGAATTGAGAACCTCTCCATTTTTTGAAGTCAGTTAAAAACAACTCGATGTTTATTTACCTGTAGTGTAGTAGTATCTACCTAGACTAGTTTTTGTTTAGGTATATGATCTTAGATCGTACTATATCTTCCTTTTTTAATGATATCGTTGGATATGGGGAATAACTAGAATTTTTTTTAGTTACCGTAATAAAAGTAGGCAAAGTAAGATTAGCAAAAGGTCCAGCTGAGAAAATGTTCTTAATGCGCAGTTGTCCAGTTAGGATAACCACCTCCTTCCTTTGTTTCAGAGTTGCTTTCCACCATTCGCTTTCGTAAGGCCCGAAGGTGACGTTTTCATTCTACAAAAAAACAAGTGATTATTTTAGTTACATCTGTGGTATACAGTTATTATAAAATAGATATGCACATTGACTAGGAAACTGACTATCTATATCAAGAGGTAAATACAGAGGCATATATATATTTTAATATTAATTTATTATTATTAATTGCCACCATAAAAAAGCAATTAAGACCGCGTGGATATAGAAAAACGCTTTTTAAAAAAATGGATTAAAACCATTTGTAAGAAACAGAGCTTTGATTGTCTAAGTATCTTTGGTTCAGCGTGAAGGAATAGTCAGGAGTCATAAACCGGTTCAAAAATGATATTAGAGCTTTTAAAAAATTATAGCGTAATATCGGTTGGTAGAATCTATTTGTATACGGCGTTCTTCGCTGCACAGGGTGCGTCAGTTGCGTCATTTCAATATGCCCAACTGGCATAACATTCGAACCTTGCCTTGCTTTCACCGGTCGGCACGGTTAGGTTTCTACTCTACAGTTATACTAGCTAAGTTATACCTAGCAGGTACTATTTCAACTATTTCGTACATTTTGTGGGGTCACATTGAAATTAAAACATTATTATTTGAGCTGAGGATTGACGAAAATCACCGACATAGCCCAGCAGATTAGCAAGTTGAAGTGGCAGTGGGCACATAGCTCGAAGAACCGATGACCGTTGGGTTCGAAGAGAAACCACGGACTGGCAAGCGCAGCATAGGTCACCGACCAGGTGGACAGACGACCTGACTAAGATCGCAGGCAAGGGCTGGATGCGGCCCGCTTCTAACCGGTCCTTGTGGAAATCAATGGGGGAGGCCTACGTCCATCAGTGGACGTCTTATGGCTGAGATGATGATGATGATGAGGTGAGTCTGTAAGCTGGCGCTTACCTTCACCAGGACGTCGTTGCTGTGCCAACAGTATACAAACAATTGGGCTATTCCAAATATTAAATACTCTGCCATTAAAAGCTTCTGAGCAGCATTATTTGTAGCAGACTGTCAAACAAATAGCAATAATTATCATTTGGTACCTACCTAAACATACATATATTTCATAAATATTAAAATTACGTCTCTAGGTATATATCTAGTGAAATCTACTTATTGACAAATTATTAATAATGTACTATTAGTGTATAGATTATGCTACAATAATATATATATTCATAGTAGAGTAAAAAAAGTCATTCATACACAGTATAAAAGTAACATGTTTCTTGAACGAAATATTGTTCCTGGGTGACTGACATTTGTTGGTTTACTCCGAATAATTGTTTTATGAAATCGGTCCCATGGGTCAGTAGTATTAGAGATATAAGTCTCGGGATCAAAAACAAACGCACTTGACAGATTTCATCATATATAGTTACCACCACACAATTACATAGTCCAGTGTTCTCGCAACGCGACGCGAACGTCCTGAATAGATTCGAGACACATTGCAAAGTAATGCAAAGTGCTTTAGTGTAGAGCTTACCAAAATTTAAAACATCCTATTATCAATTTAACCGTCCGCGTCGGTCAAACAGTTTTCGCCTTAAAGTTAACCGACGTTTAATTGATAATCGGACGACGTTTGGTGAACTCCACCCTTAGTGGCTAAGGAAGGAAACGAGACGTCAACTTTCTCATACCACTTTGTCAAGATAGAGAGAGAGGGAGGAGTAGATAGTAACAGTAGATAATATAAGTTTAAAACATAATTAAGCATCTAACACCCCACTAATTAGTAAATACTTACTGTAAGTTGATAAGCACTTGCACATAGCATTAACGAGCACATCACCACATATAGAAACATAACAGGTGATAACAAAGAGTTGAAAAGCCTGGAGTGTCTGAAATTAAAAAAAATAAAATTACTTGTCGTTGGTAATTATTATTTTCGTGTGTTTGGGTAGTTTTAACTTTGAAAGACTCCATGTGCTAGTTCGGGGCTGCGAGCGTGTAGAACTTTCGGAATGATATCGATAAATAAATGGATTTGTTATTTTCGTATTTTAGAATTAGATATGTATTGTTTAAGAAAATAAGTTCTATTTTGTACATTCTGTCCGATTGATTGCAATAATTTAATCACACTCGAACTAACACTGATCTTATCAGAAGTTATGTGTATTTCCTTTTGGATTTTATATTTAGAGCTGGTTGTTAACTGTGCAGAATTGATGGATAATCAATTTATGATATACTAGCTGCGCCCCGGGGTTTTACTTGCGTGGTGAGGAACAACGGTGATGATGGTGATCATTAAAATAAGCCTATGTGTTAATCTAGAGTATAAGCTATCTCTATGACTTTTAATTCTAACTCAAAATTTTATGAAAATCGGTATAGCCGTTTGTGCGTGACGAAGTAACAAACATACACACATACACACAAACTTTCGCATTTATAATATTAGTAGGATAGGATTTTCTGGATCATTACATTGTATCTTAGTTAAACCGTAATAGAAGCTCTACACAAAAATGAATTGACGAGAAAGATTTGATTAAGTCTGGAAGCTAAATGAAATCTTTCTTCTCTCGTGAAATCCATCTCTAGTAGCATAGTTTAAACTCTGTAAAACAGCTCTATCTATGCCAAATTTTCAGTTTGCCGGTATTATGGTTATGTTTTATTCGCGTTCTCTTTGTGACTCATTGATTCAGCGATTCGAGAACTTGACGATAGATTATGCATTTCCTGAAATCGTGTTGCTAGCGGCAATCTGAAGGTATTTCGGTTTGTATAACATGTATAGAATAATATTGTGCGTATGTGTAAACGTTAAACTACATTCAAAATAAATCTATTATGTATTTTTTTACAGCCCTGAGGCTATGTTTTTTTTTAAAAGGTTATAAAGCTTACGTTTGGCCGCTGTCTAATATTCTGTGTAACATAGAGGAGGATACTGCAGCATCGCTGTAGCATCAGTATCGTGTCGCAGTAGTTGGGTGCAAGCGTTGTATTATTGGGCATATACTTACCTACACAGCATAATCAGATGGATACAAAGTCACCTGCAGAACTGCTCTAGGGGACTTTATATCCATCCGATTATGCTTACTAATAGTTACATTTACCTCGTCTGGATGGTTGACAACATAGTAATATATTTTTATTTATTTTATTTTTATTTATTTATTAACATTCACACAAGGTCTTCAGGTCCCAAACTAGGCAGAGCCTGTACTATGGTAACCTGATGACTGATATATATACGTATATACACATATACACTTTGACACTATGATAGACAAGTTAAAAAATAGAGCGAAAACTACGCAAAACATCACTTTATTCACGTTCTATTTCTTCCTTCGTAATTTTAGTCCACCCCAAAGTCAAGAATTCATGGAAAATTAAAATCCAAATACCTACATCGACACGCTTGCAATTCGATTAATTAACTTTCAGTACCTACCTATGTGTGACGTTGATTACTTTAACAGCCTGGTCAATTTTTTACGGTTGTACATTACCTACCTGAACTTTCGCACTAGCTGGTGTTATATGCTATATAGTGCGCTTATAGCTGATAAATCAAACAGGCGACCCACCTGATGATAAGCTGTTATAGTCACTTATGAATTTGCGACACGGGGGCATTATGACACGATGCAATCTTAATTTTTAAGACTCAGCTACTCTCCTTTTCAACAATCGTATGCTATCTCTGGAATACCGCGCGAAAAAGCTCGTTCCACTCTGCAAGTTTCTGGCACAAACGACTGGTTGAATCGCACATAGTGTGACCTCCATGAATCTGTGATATGTGGAAGAGGTTTCAAACGATGGCGGCTGTATACGGCGATCAAACCATAATGCTGGATAATTTATCAGAACACTCCCTGTTGCATATTCGCTAAATGATTCAAAGAGAGAAGGTCTTCAAGCATACTCAGTGGCTGTGGGTCTTCGGTGAATATGGGGTCGTTGACAATTCTGATAGCTCTGGACTCTAGATACATTCGATTTTATCGTATTATACAATACAAAACGTATTTGTATTGTATTGTAATGCATTATTCTGGAGGCTTTAGATTTTAGAGGCTCTAGTTGATACTGGATGCTCTATTCCAAATGTAAGAGCAGTTTTCTGGTTAGGCTGGACTTGCGCTTTGTGCTCGTAGGCCTCTGCCTTGACGAAGTACCACTTTGCCTTTTTAGCAGGTTTACAGATGCGTTTTTAGATACGAACCCGAGCATAAAACTTCGCTGCACATATCCAGAAATCACATTCCGGAATATTTATACTCTTCGACATCTTGAGATGAGTATTCTGAGTGGATATTTTAACAATGAGATGTTTTTAATTGATTTAATTTGGATTGGTTAATGTTGATTGGTGCGATTCTGAGGGGCAAGTTTTGTACAATAAATAAGTTTGAAATTGTTTGGGTGGTATACGTGTACTAACTAATTATGAAGAATCTTGAACTTATGTAGTCAGAAGAAATAATTAGGTCATCAGGATACCTAATTTAGATTTAGAAGATATTGATTGTGCTAGAAATGAGGACCTTCTCATGGTGTCGTTATGTTACTTCTAATATTAAAATACATGACATAACATATTGATTTACAAATGCTTTTTTCATTTATGGGTATGCGTACCTTACTAGCAGGTTTATTTTTGTATGAACGAAGGCGTTTAGGTTTACCAATTAGATGAATTAACACCATAGATGGCACATTCAAGTTTTCCGTGCATTTGGTACATGTGAATTTTCTAGATTTATTTTAGTTCCGTGATTTTTATTAGACAGAATTAGTTCGCGTGTAGGAAATATTTAACAATCGTATATTTCAGAATTAAAATAATAATGATACAGCTAATATTGAATAAGATAATATTACTTTTTAGGCGAAGTTTTTTGTAGGTGGTAACGTTACGTTAGTGATTTCGTTTTTAATTAATAACGAACTTTATTCTTACATAGGAACTAAAGTCTTCTATATCTCCAAAAAAAGTCGAGTAAATCTGTAACGATTTGGATGAATGTTTGTACATAGATAAATTATGCTTTAATTAAGCGTCTCTTATAGTTGTCTACCGTGGGTATACGTCAAGGGAAGCTCTGTCGCCTAGTTAATTTTCTTAATTTGTCTGTAATCTTAAAATACAACAATTTTTCATACTGTATAGATCTAGCGTTTGACCGCTATCTCACTTGATGGTTAGTAACGATGTGGTCGAAGACGTTATCACGTTAGACCTAGAATGCCTCCTGGCTGACAATGACTGCTGCCTGAAGAAACTATGTGTTGGTGACAGTTTTTCAAACTTGAGGGTGGTAGCTAGCCAGGCGGGTACTCGATGGTACCCTACCACCATGCTGGTAATTTGATAACGGTGTTACTTATCGGAAGTCGTTGGTGGGGATAGAACCAACGCTCGTCAGCTTGACAGCTGACGCTCCCACCGCTGAGCTATCATCGCTTCAAAACTAATTACTAGGACATTTTTGAAGAATTAATTATTGTTTTTACTATTTTACGTTCTTTATATAAGAAACGCATAAAATAATATTTTTTGGACTTAAATTATGTTTTTATTTTAATTTTTGATATTATGAGTAGCTACGCATCTGTTATTAATAAGTATTATGCATCTCCAGAAGAAGCGCGTTTATTGTATTTTTTTCTCTTCCGTAATATTTACACATATTTTGCGTAATTAATAATATTAGTCCGCATTGATTCCAGTCGTCGGTGCACCCTCACAAAATAATTCCTCAAAACAAAGCATGGCTATAATTTGTAATGAAATAAAACTTACTTGATTAGCATCACATGAATTGTATGAAGCTCGCGTACGATTGCTTCAGCTTCATCGTCATTAACGGTGACACCGTTCACTCCAAGCATTTGCTTGCACCTCTCTCGCAGCAGGTCTAATTTCCCCCCAAAAAACACGAGAATAACTACAATGCTGGCATCGTAAGAAGCCATCACAGAAGCACCGTACGCACACAGCAGCGTATGCCATACGACGGTGATCCAAGAACCAGGAGCATGGTTCTTATCGAACGGCATCCAGGAACTAAAAATGTGTGGAAATCCTTCCTCTCCATTCCGAAATTGTTCTCTAAATGTAGGAGACGATATATACACCATCAGAGGCTGTCCGATTGTCGTCAGAAATGTAATGAAGACCAAAACCCAGTAGAAATATGTAATACGTCTGCAGTATTTCGTGTACGAGTCAACTATTTTTAATTTGGTTGGATCGGCATTTGCCCGTTCGAATTTATCTGCTTCGTTAATGTAATCGAGTACATCTGCCCAACTTTTTTGCCAAAAAACAAAAGAGTTCACTTTGAAAATACAAACGACGCTCAACATTGAAATTTTGAGATTTGTTAATACGAGATCTAGGTTCGAACGTATGACATACAGCTCCACGTATTGCGTTATCACAAAAAATGCTACAATCTCGTGAATTATGATATACAAAGTTTTTCCTACTTTATTTTTTGGAAGTATAAATCCTACTCGTTTCAAAATCCAATAGTTTGGAGCCATTAGTGGCATATCTGGATTTTCTAAACTTTTGACAAACTGTTTTAACATGATGAAAGTGAGTTGAAACATGTGAAAGAAATAAGTCGTGCTTCATTTTTATAACAAAGCCAGCCTACCCCTCCCAAGAAAATCACTGTCAACCCACTGCTGGCCGTGTCAGATTTTCCTTTACCACTAAGCGATGTCTTAAATTTTTAAATAGTTCGTGACGTTTTTTCATTGAACGTATAATTTTACAGCATGATATATTTACATCTGCGTGCTCTACAGTCATTTACTCTTTTACTGATAATACTTTTTATCATTTGAAATGATTAACCTTTTTTTATTATTTCGAGTACTTGACTGTCTTTTATTATATAATTGAATTTTGTATAGATGATTGTTTAGTAAGAAAATATTTAATGTATATCTGCATATCTTCAATTCAAATTTGTTTTTCATATTGGTATGGGTTTGTTACGTTTTGATATTAAATAAAGTTATAATAATTAATAAAATGTACCAAATCTTTCTCGTGGCATAAATTGCAGACATACTCGTAAATAATACTGTGAGTTCGCAAATTATTTATGATAAGTAAGTACTTATTATACTGAAGGAGGAATTTAGGCATTTACAGATTCCAATATGGATGACATTTTATAACGAAAAGCTTACATGTTCGTTTATTAAAAATACATGTCGTAAAATATATTTATCGACAGTATAAAACTTGTACTACAACACTACCAGCTTCGTACATTACAGTAAACCTGTAATTTAAACGTCTTTATTACGGCGTGAAATGGGGGCGGGCTTGGGCGGAGGAAACAATCGACGACGACGCTCCCCATTTTAAAAAAATAATGAAGCTATCAAACACCGCCATATTACCTATAATGATGTAGGTACAACCAACAATTAAGCACCCTTCAAATAACATAGAAGAAAATGTGGTATGACATGTCACTATATTAAAAAGGATAATAGATGATATTTCAAACAAGGGTTTCTTTGTAGTCTTGATAATTTATTTTTGTAGGATATCGTTAATGCTAAAATAGGTTAAGTAATTCTTTCCAGGCGACTAATAATCTAATGGACGAATATCTATTTGCGACTAAAAAAAAACTTAGCAGCGATTAAATGTTTAGGAATAATTAGATGAGCTTCAAAATGCAAGGAATTATAAACTAAATAATGACTACCTACTACTTTAAGGAAGCGGACGTGTTAAACAGGGTATCCCACTAATATTATAAAGGCGAAAGTTTGTGTGTATGTTTGTGACTTCTTCACGCTCAAACGCCTACACCGTTTCGATGAATTTTGGTATGTAGATACTTCAGGTCCCAGGTCCATAACACAAAGGCTACTTTTCATCTACCTATCTACCTAGTCTATCTCTAACAGGTAGGTAGATACTAGCTGACTATGGGTCTTGTGAGTAGGCTCAAAGTCTCATAGCGAGCTATGGAGAGGGCTGTCCTCGGCGTTTCTCTACGCGCTCAAATCAGAAATGAAAAGATCCGTAAAATAAACAAGAGTCACCGACATAGCCCAGCGGATTAGCAAGTTGAAGTGGCAGTGGGCAGGGCACATAGCTCGAAGAACCGATGGCTGTTGGGGTCGAAAGGCTCTCGAGTGGAGACCATGGACTGGAAAGCGCAGCATAGGATGTCCACCGACCACGTGGACAGTCGACCTGACTAAGATCTCAGGCAAGGGCTAGATGCGGGCCGCTTCCATTCGGTCCTTGTGGAAATCAATGGGGGAAGCCTATGTCCAGCTGTGGACATCCTATGGCTGAGATGATGATAATAATACATATTTAATGTTTTGTGCATTTAATTCATGCCAATTTTATATAATTTCATACAGTTGGCTGATTCATAACTTATTAGGATCCCTTAACATCAACTTTTTCTAAATCTGCATACCCTTCGAGTATTGACATGATGTAATACAAAATCTGTGCCTGCTAAGCTAACCCTTAAATTTCATCCGTTAATATATATGTGTGCTCCTGCAGTATAGGTATTAATGTTGTCTAGATGAAACATGGACTGATTTTAAAAAAATAAAACAAACATTTTCAGCACACCTTACCTAAATTTACGGCAAAGACGCGGAAACGTTAATGGAAAAACATAACCCTCCTTCTTTCGCAGTCGGGTAAAAAGAAGAAAAACAACCTCTCTCGTTCCGCGTTCGTTTTGGTACAGGTGGCGTTTTGAACTGTTTTCGTTCACCGTTCGAGATGCACGAAAAGTGTTATAAACTCCACCGTGATATGCCACTGACCCACCTCCAAGGCTGGCTCTTTTGGATTTCTTTTTGACAGCTCAGAGATTGACAGCTACAGCTGATGTGAGTAGATAAACAAACTTGAAAAAATACGCCAGTCTAATGTGTTCTTTCTATTTCCATTACGAAAATGTAATTCTCGTTATGATTCACTACTAATATAATAGGTATTTAAACATTTTAAAGTCATGAATATTTAAATGAACTGTCGTACTTGACAGATCTCGTGTAAATGACGTGTATGCGTCGTTCGATTTGGGTTAGATCGTTTTTGCCACAAATGCCAAATTTCCAAATCGAACGCTTGTTACCGCTAAAAACGCTACTTGCCCATCTCGAACACACTTGCCGGAATATACCTACCGTACATTGGCCATATTTTGACACTGGCAGAGGAACGCTACATGGCGTTTAAAAGCTATAAAGTGAAGAAGAAGAAGAAGAACAATAACAACAACAACAAATGAGTGAACCATCTTTGATCTTTTACTTAATTTAATTTATTTAGTACAATTTGTGAAGTTATCAAAGTTAATTCGCTGAGAAATTACTCTATTTAGTTAATTTATTATTCTTAAATTGATCTCTATTATAATAAAGTTCCCTGGAAATTTTGCACTTGTCTGTAATTTTATTACGTATCTAAAGAGATGTTAAAGTATGCAAGTGAGATGGCGAGGCGAGGCCTGAGCTAGAATCCAGACAGAAAATTTTTACAATGGTCTGTTGTGCAGTTGGAAGGTGCAAAAACTCATCAGCCAAGTTTAAAAAATGCAAAGATGGGATTACGTTTCACAGGTAACTATAATCAGAGTACCAGTTCAATGGACATGTCACATAATCTAAAATACATAACCAACTACAGCTCCTTACACTTCTTTGTTCAACATGTCTCGGTAGCATTAGCATTGGCAATTTAAGATCAACCAACTGTGTATATCCTTACCATTAAGATGTCTTTACTTAGCTGTTTTATGTTCAACTGACAAACTTACTGAGTACCTAGAGCCAGTTACTATGCACAGACATTGGAATATTTTGTGAAAATTGAAATCAAATACCACAGGAAAATTAACATATCTATTCAAGAGCCATTGCTACAATCTTGAAACAATAGTAGAGATGGGTGCCGGCAGCAAGGTGCAAGGGTTTGCACTTGCACCCCCTGATTGTCAAAGAAAATTGTGTAATTAAATATAAATTGAGATTTTTTAAAAATTGTATTATTTTTATTTATTCATTTATATGTTCACGTTTCACTAGTAGACAGAAATTAGAAGAAGCATTTACTACATATTTATGTACAAAAATAGATAATTTATTAGTAAGTAGTATAGGGTTAAGTGCCGTGGTGGTACCGGCCTAGAATAGTACACCCCCATCTCTTCCTGTGGGTGCCGTAAGAGTCGGCTAAGGGATCACGTACCAGGAGGTGGGCGGCAGCGCCTTCTGAGGATAGGAAACCATACTGCGCTCGCCAACCCGCCTGCCAAGCGTGGCGAGTATTGGTAAACCCCCACTATATGAGGAGGCATATGTTCAGCAGTGGACGTCCTATGGCTGCGTTGAATGAATAGGGTTAAGATGCATATGCAATGCCCTGAAAATAATCCTGGTTGCATTTATGCTGGTTCGTAAATTAACTTTACTAGCAGTCATTTATGCATTATATTTGTTTTTATTCTTCAATATTATAGAATAGATGCATGCGTCATGTCCATAAATATTTTAAAACAATCCTGGTACTTTTTTTTTAAGATGGGGTTTTGTCACCATTGACAATGCGACCCCGTAAGGACCAAAACATACAAATACAAATGTAATATTAACAATTATCACACGAACAATTATACAGAACGACTGGCTGGTTGGCGCAGTTTGTAGCCTTCTGAGCCGCTGGTCCCGGGTTCGATTCCCGGACAGGTCAAACATTTGTGTGTATGTACATGTCTGTTTGACCTGTTTCTGGGTGTGTATACATATATAAGTATATATATATAAGTACGTATATAAGTATATATCAGTCATCAGGTTACCATAGTACAGGCTCTGCCTAGTTTGGGACCTGAAGACCTGGTGTGAATGTTCCAAATTAAAAAAAAATAATAATAATTTTACATCTCAGTTAAATTTGTATCAGTAGCCTAGCTTCTCCAGAACCAGGAGAAGACTGTTACAATTGCCTACGTTACATATATAATATTAATTATTACTTATATTAATCCTGAAATCACTTGTGTGATTTCACATAACTATTAATAATGATATCTTATTTTGTAGATTTCCCCAAGATGAAATAAGGCGTAAGATTTGGGAAAGAGCAGTAAACAGAGAAGCTCAATGGGCTCCTACAAATTCAAGCACAGTATGCTCGGTGCATTTTGATTCTAAAGACTTTTATTTAACTGAAAGTGGCTTAAGGCGATTGTCAAGTGAAGCTGTACCCACTCTATACATATCTGTGAGTTAATTATTTATTATATAACATGTTGAATGAAAAGTCAGTTTAAAATAGAATTTGTAATAGTACCATACTTATAGCATTACAAATTATATGCTAACGTCATTCTACAATAAGAGTAATTAACAATGTAATTAACACATAGTTTTCTTATAAAATTTGAAATAAATGATGTCAGTATCGTTTAATGTATTGTATTGATCTTTTTACCAGTCAATTTCAATTAGTTAACTAATTTAGTGTTGTCACAATCCTGTCTCAAATATGAAAAATGTGTTTCCTCTGGTCTGTTCCTTTCCATTTGTTATAGTACAGCAGTAACTATACCGATTCCATAAATTTTGTACAAATAATCATAATGCTATTAATAAAACACCTTTATTTTTTTATAGTAAATATTCATTACAAATTTTGTCCCCCATATTTTCTGTCTCCTCCCCTGCATTTTGTAAATGTGATATTCACAAGTATTACATGTTGTATACTTCTTTTTTTTTTTTCATTTATTATCAATATAAAAATTACAATAGTAATAGTGTTATAAATGTCTAAAAACCTAAATTAGGTTTGCCCAGACACTAAGTTCTCGACGCGTATCTAAAGTTACAATTTAAATTATAAGTGTTTTTTACTACATACACACATACCTATGTGTGTATGTAGTAAAAAACAGGTAACAAGCAATATAACGATATGCAAGTATAAATAAATGTGACAGTTGCGCTTTGTTTCACTCAACACCACTTCCACATACACGCACTTGTTGTACTTGTCGGCCTTCTGAACAGGCTCAGAGTCGCACAACGAGCTATGGAGAGGGCTATGCTCGGGGTTTCTCTACGTGATCGAATCAGAAATGAGGAGATCCATAGAAGAACTAAAGTCACCGACATAGCCCAGCGGATTAGCAACTTGAAGTGGCAGTGGGCAGGGCATATAGTTCGAAGAACCGGTGTCCGTTGGGGCCGAAAGGTTCTCGAATCGAGACCACGGACTGGCAAGCGCAGCATAGGACTGCCATCGAGCAGGTGGACAGACGACCTGACTAAGATCGCAGGCAAGAGCTGGATGCGGGCCGCTTCCAACTGGTCCTTGTGGAAATCAATGGGGGAGGCCAATGTCCAGCAGTGGACGTCCTATGGCTGAGATGATGATGATGACATGTTGTAAATAAAATACTACATTAATTAGGAGTAAAATATGCTTGGAATGCCTAAGTGAATATGAACACATTGTAAAACCTATTTGAAAAGAATTGTCTAAGTGTCTTGCCAGGTTGTACAGTATTAATATTCATTAGTGGATCCTTGATGCCTTAATTGGTTGAATTAATTTATATTTTATACATTAACATGTGTTGTATCAATTCCAGCCCTGTGAAGATATACCTTCGACAATATCAGATATAGAATATGTGGATGTCAAATCGTCAGACACTGAAGAAGTAAAACAACTCAAGTATCAAGTGCGAAGGTTGGAAGTGATTGCAGCTAACAGAAAAAAGCGAATCAACTTCTTATGGCAGTCTAATAAACAAATGCTGAAGAAACTTGCTAGAATGAATCGAATGATTGAACATTTGATAAAAAATAACAAAGACAACACCTGAAAGACCTGGACACTAGCCATGTCTAGTGTCATCGCATCATGCGCTATTCATCTGAGGTTACCCACATTATGGGCCTGGCAGTAGTTAATAGATTCCCTCTCAAAACTTTAGCCCTTGGGTTAACTATACAAAGCGGTCATACAGCGAACTCAGGGTTCAATACAATAACAAGTGTAGAATGCTGATAGAGGTACCACGTAACTGCTGTGCATCTGGCATGTTTACGGAGGCACTCATCAATGGTTTTTATGCCATCGTCTAGAAGAGATGGGCCTCGCTACTAAGCTGATGGTGGGGTAGCACCAACAGAATTCTTAAAACACTGGTTGATGGGTGGGATAGCTCATTGTTCTCACATTGGATGCATCTACACTGTGGATACTTGTAATGATTGTTGTATAATCTTTTGTAATTTTTATAGTTTTAGTTCCTAAGTTATAGGTTTTATGACCAGAAATAAATAAATAATAATAATAAAAACTATTGAAAATACAAACATATAAAGTTTTGTCTTGCCAAAAACACAAAATCATGCAGAGCTTTTTATTCTATGAATAATTCAAATAACATGCGCTGCATGCTGGGAGGCGTACGGGTAAAAAATTACAAAATTAAAAAAAGTCCCTAATGTTTTGGAAGTATTTAATATCGCCTGTCATCCGGGGATAGTGTAGCATCCAAACAGGGAAAAAAAATTCAAATCGGTTTAGTGGTTTCAGATCCTATTCAATGCAAACAAACAAACAATCAAATCTTTCCTTTTTATAATATTAGTATAAGTACATTAAAAATAAAAATTTAACGAATGGTAAAGCCTTAAACCAATTTTACGGATACTATTACTTAGAGCTAGTACGGCGCGGGCGCAGCGCCAAGCTGGAGTGACGTAACGAACCGGAGATCATAGCGGAATTACCTACCGTAGTGTCATCTGTCATATCATAGGGTAGGTAAGGCTAAGCCATCTGGGAATCTCATTGACATTGATATGGAGTAAAACTGAAAACAAAATTTAAATACAATCAGCCGTTCTTGAGTTATCATAAAGGTATTAAAATAACCGACAAACAGACAGACAGACAAATTAAATGAACGCTTTATTCTTCTTCTGTTGGTCATCCTTAACACTCTTGACATATTTTTGTGACAGTATTTTATATGCATAGACTATGTGTTTTTAGTAATTATTAATAGTATATTTTTGTAGTAGGTACCTGTAGTAGTATAGTACTTATAGTGGATACAGATTTTATAGTTTTCAGGTCTATCAGGTTTTTATTATAGTATGGAGATGTGTGTACACTGTTAATACCACATGTAAATGGAAGCCTAACAGGTATCACTGCTAGCTCAAATCAAATCAATATTTATTTCTAAAAAGTACATTGTCTAACACAAAACACTACTTTAAATTACAAAGCTACTAGCTGCTAGACTATCTTATTAAGACTCATATAACATAAGTATGTATGTGAAAGTAAATTGAGTGTAATTGTGTAAGCTGCTGTCTGTTACGAATCACGCCAAAACGCCCGGCTGGGCAATAACGCCCACTAAAACAGCGGTTGGGCGTCTTTAGCCTGCGTGGGCGTTATTATCTGAATATATATTATCCTTGAGAGCCAGTGAGCATTCTAGATCTAGCGTGATAACATCTTCGACCACATGGTCACTGACCATCAAGTGAGATAGTGGTCAAACGCTAGATCTACACAGTATAAAAAAATATTCTAAATTATAAGAACTACCTAATTGTATAATTATTTTGAATTAGTTATAATGCGAGTGTACTTATTTTAGTATATTAGTATTTTAATTATGTACTATATTATGACTACACCGTTTGTATTGTATGAACGTAGAAATAGTCTTCAATATTTAGTTCTTTTAAGACTGATTAATGTTTACGGATTGACACTGAATTTACATAATTAAACTTTAATTTTTAAACCTGTGTTATTAATCGTTACCGTACTAACTGTCGACGGTCACCGTGGCGCAGTGGTCAATGTCAGTGACATGACCTCTGTGTCTCCGGGTGCCGAACCCAGGGTGGGTTCGAATTCCGGCAAGGGCAAACATTTGTGCGATGAGTGTATGTTTGTCCCGGGTCTTGGGTGTTTGTGTGCTGTGTTTGTGTATGTCAATGCCTCCCGCGACACAGGGAATCCTAGTGCGGGGGTCAAAGTGTAAAAAAAAAAAAAAAACCTACTTTTTACGTACTTAATTACTTTTTATTAGCGTGGGCCTAAAATCCGGGGCGAATATGGCATAAATCGATAAAATATCGATATTATTCAACTAATATTGATCAATTTCAATATAACCCTTTTTTATACCTACGTATTGTAATCAGGCACTATTGTCCACTTTTAGATTCTGCTAAAATAAAATATAAAGCCTGCTAAAATAAAAAGTAGGTAGGTACTCATAACATGTTATAAAGAAAGTACTCAAATACATAGTTTCTGAAATATGAGTAGGTAAATACAAATATTCTATGTGATATTAGGTCTGTTGTTAAATTATATAAAGTATGTCTTAAATGCTTGATTCTATTTCTTCTTCTCTTTACAACTAGTAATATTAAGATAACACGAGTAAATGTTTAAATTTTGTTATATTTTTAGTCGTTGTACCTAGGTAATAAGTTTATTTTTGCATGTAACGTCTAGCTTATGAGCTCTTATAAACACATAATTTATTACGCCCAAAATATGGTTTTCCTAAATTTTGAATAAACGTGATTGTTCTAAGCAAAACTTAATTTACGGTATTATTAAATGATTCCCAAATTAAAAAAAAAACATTGTTTCACACAGCGTGTCTTTTGATAATACCTAAAGTAATTATCATGATTATTTGAATTTTAAGTCAGGTGGGTGTTAATGACCTACTGTATCTTAGATATTATATTCCCAGGAGTTGTTTTAGCGGAGATCTCCACAATAGTCAGTAAACATAAAAAATAAATCCGTATCCGTATTCAATTCATATATATATGTTTTTTTTTAATATTAGCTCTCAGTGAATCCGTAGATACCTACTCAATAACCACCACATTAAAACAGTTTTCTTTGATACCTTATCAAGTCATTAAAAACCTGTCCATTATATTTCCGATAGCGCTCAGTCCATTGAAGCCTGCGCGCGCGCAGTGGGGGCGAGCTCCCACCAAAACCTTAACCACTCAGTTACAACGCCACCAAGTGAGCGGCGCGCGTGTTCCGAACTCAAACTCTACGCGCGAAAAACGAAAATATTTTTTTTAATCACCAGCCAGTAACGTAATGTGATTAAAAACAAAGTGAACGTGCTATGTTTTCCAAACATACTTGTGCATGTGTGGCATTGGAGGTACGGTTTCAATCGGCAAAAATGTGACTGAGATTTTCACGTTTAAAATGGGTTTTAGTGACGTTCCGATTGCGTATTAAAATGAAAATGCGGGTGCTGATGAGGATCACTTTCGTGTGTGTTTTTGTGTTTGTGGCAGTGAGGTGTGAAGACTTGGATGATGACATTGAGAGGAAGGAGAGCAAATCCGGCGGCCTACTGCCAGGTATGTGACTTGTGACATTTGTTTATATAATTATGTATGTGAGTGCATCTTTATTGCGGAGTTGACATATTTAGCTCACTAGAATGACAGCTTATAATAAATAATAGCAAATGAGGTGACACATCGCTTTGTTTATTATTGTTGTGTCTAATAAGATTAATAACGAGTAATAAGAGACATAAAAGTTTCATCTTTGGAATTCTTGTACAGGCATTGTTTGTACCATCTGCCGTACAATGGAAATATATTGGTATTTAGCATAACAATGAGCACAATGACGAGAGTTTCGAGTTATTAGA
The DNA here is from genome assembly GCA_934044485.1 of Apeira syringaria. Taxonomy (NCBI): domain Eukaryota; kingdom Metazoa; phylum Arthropoda; class Insecta; order Lepidoptera; family Geometridae; genus Apeira; species Apeira syringaria. The sequence goes on from OW203678.1 coordinate 1,058,978, forward strand.
AAAGAGGAGCAGCTCGTGGGCGAAGGTGAGCGTCAGGGTTGAGTAAACATAGATTTAAGTTCCTACAAATCTATGGGAAGGCGTTATGTGAGTAGGTTGTTAAAGCACCTAGGTGCTTATCTGTTTAGGAAGTCAAGTAAAATGTAACCTTTACTTTGGAAGTGGGCTTACGAGTACGTAACCTATTTATTTGTACAAATCTCTAATAAGTGGATTGTTATCCTGTTAAGCTGCGAACCGTGAATACATGCGCACTTTCTATCATTCTACTGATAATCAACACTATACAGTGATAGTCCAATTTAAGTTTTAATTTTTTTCTCCCAACGTTAAAAAGTTACCATGAACATAAACAAGACGTTGAAAACAAATGCACACAAAATGTTATTATGTCAATCACTAAATTGATATATTAATATTTAACTATAAATTTTCATTAGTGTCTTGCTTGAATACTTTCAAACATTTTTGTTTTACACACTCAGACCCCCTTACTAGGATACCCTGTGTCGCGGGAGGCATGGACATGCGCGATCACAGCACACAAACACCCAAGACCCGGGACAAACATACACACTCATCGCACAGATGTTTGCCCCGGCCGGGATTCGAACCCAGGGTCTTCAGAGACACAGAAGTCAAGTCACTGACACTGACCACTGCGCCACGGTGACCGACAAAACAATACCTCTATTTTTACATACTCTACATTTTTTAGTCCATCACAAGTCGATAATACTTAACTATGGACAGTTTATGCATTCGAGTTGTGCCACCGTGTCGTTATTATACAATTTCTCTACCACTTTCTTATCGCGGAAAATTGAAAAGTAATCGATGCGGCTATCGAATGATTAGGTAGGTAGGTAGGTACTATTAGTGTTAATGTACCTTTTCATTTCATTATCGTTCTCATTTTTTTTGCAGTATTGTAGGTAGTACCTATGTTGGTCGTCGGTTTATGTAACTATTTTTTGCGTTACTTATTTAAGCTTGGCATTAAGTCCAAAATCACATGGTACAATATTTTATCAGAACTTGGCTCGAATTTAGTTTTTCCCCTCTAACTTATAATTAACTAGATTTGGCTTCGCATTTCTCGTGCATCCGCAAAATCTCAACGAGATTATATTTTATTTTCTTTTTTCTCATTCAATGTAGCGGGCAACATACATAAGGTGGAAAAGGCAAGACTACTCAAATTAATGAAATGTAAATGTATCTAATTATTAAGAAGGAAAATAAGGCAAAATTTAATTAAAAGGTAGGTAACAGCGATACATCTGCCAAAAAACTGCTATAGGTACTGCCGTAATAAATAAAATATTATATTAAACCCAGTTTTATTTCTAGGGTATAAAACCAACCCATAAGACCAAACCGTCAATTGATTCTTATTAAAAAAAATGTTTTAAACCCGTGCAATGCATTTAAAACGATTTCAGAAATTGATGCGATTACTATACCTAAACTGAATTCGAACCACACGTTTACTTCTTTAGTATTTGGGCTATGACGTTTTAAACACTTCAGTGGTCGTAGTCTCGGATACGCTATACGCTAAATAAATAAAGTTGTTCAATTTCAATAAACTACAACGCCCCTAACGAATAGGTACTGACAAGTTAAACAGGCATTTTGTGTATATTCATTTCTCTTCTTCTTCTTCTTGTGCCATCCCCTAACGGAGGTCGGCGATCATTAGGGCAATTTTAACCTTGGAGACTGCCGCCCGGAATAGGGATCTGGTACTCAACCCAAACCAGTCTCTCAGATTTTTCAGCCAGGAGGTGCGTCTGCGGCCAGGTGGTCTATGGTATATTCATTTACTTTCTTATATTATGCAGGTAAACTGGGATATAACGAAAATGTTGTGTCCTAAACTTAATGGTTCCATTTGTCATTATTTTGGCTCATTTATTTTCATTTTGGACTTTGTAGGATTTAATAATGATGGCTTTCACTCCTTGCTGTTGATTATGCAAAGAACTCCACAAAATTCTTTGTTCACGGCAGCCTAGAGGTCAAGACTATGAAAGCTCCTTGCCTGTTAATTAAAATGCAAGTCCCCACCAATACCAGGCTAGCTACCTAGCTAACATTCTACAAGCGTTAACGCTGAGACAAAACGTAAACAATATATGAGATTGACACTTCAAAGCGATATATCCTGTGATCAAGGAGAACGAATATTCATCGCTAGCGGTTAGAGAAAGAGAATCGCTATGAAGCGATGCATCTCAAATCAGGCCCAAAGGTCGTCAGTCGAAACGCAGTCGATGAGTGGGTTATCTTTGCAATATCACCAAAACATTACAAATGGCAGTTAAATTGCACGACCAGGGTCATAAAGTTACAGTAAACGTATAAAATCTCTTATATCGTCACTCGCAATAAAGTTACGCTGTAAACTATTGCCATATAAAATGGTTTCGTATTTCTCGAGAACTTCTTATTAACTATTGCCATTTTGTAAGTCGTAGTGTAGCTTCTCAGCCATTGGGTGTCCACTGTTGGACAAATGCCTCCCCCAATTGGGGGAAATTGCCAATACTCGCCACGCTTGGCAGGCGGGTTGGCGAGCGCGGTATGATTTCCGATGCTTAGAAGGCGCTGCTGCCCACCTTCTGGTACGTGGTCCCTTAGCCGACTCTTACGGCACCCGCGGGAAGAAATGGGGGAGTACTATTCTAGGCCGGTACCACCACGGTGCAGCTTTAACGATTGCTCTTCCCACGTTTCATAGACGATATTATTTATCTATGCTAGGTAACTAGAATAAAACTTAAAGCCTCTCTGTTCCTTATCCCACACTATGTGGGATCGCCACAGCGTGCTTTTCTCTTCTATTGTTGTGTCATGTTTGTAGTCAAGTGTTCACACCTTTTATAAACATATCAATCTTTTTTATTTTAATTATTTTTATTTATAGACCACAAAACTGGAAATACATTATAGCATACATAACTTAAATCAAGTAAATATCTCACGGTTACATATTTCCTTCTAGATGTGGACCTAACGTGTACTTACGGTTTTCCCGCTATCTCAATTATCCCACGGGAACTATACTTTTTCCGGGATAAAAGTCCTGTGTGTTAATCCAGGATTTGAACTATCTCCATACCAAATTTCATCGAAATCGGTGCAGCCGTTTGAGCGTGAAGAAGTAACACACATACACTCAAAATTTCGCATTTATAATATTAGTAGGATTAATGTGATGTTTAATACATACACTTGATTGTACACACTACATTCATTTCATTGTAAATAAAATAAAAAATGTAAAGCAATCTTACAACCGATTTCATAGCATCCACGTAGTGGTTAATAGCTATTAACTAATTAGAATTCGTTGAACTCTAGATTTCTAATTTGACTTCGTAATGTTAATTGGTATAATTAGAGAAATCTTATGTTTTCTGTGCAGTCAAAATACTTACGCCGGCATTAAAAAAATATTGAACAGTATACAGCTCTAGACTGGCCGGTTGGCGCAGTTGGTAGCACTCTGCCTTCTGAGCCGCTGGTCCCAGGTTCGATTCCCGGACAAGTCAAACATTTGTGTGTATGAACATGTCTGTTTGACCTGTATCTGGGTGTGTATATGTATTTAAGTATATATATCAGTCATCAGGTTGCCATAGTACAGGCTCTGCCTAGTTTGGGACCTGAAGACCTTGTGTGAATGTTGACAAAAAGAAATAAATAAGAAATAAAATTTAAGTATATATATCAGTCATCAGGTTACCATAGTACAGTCTGCCTAGTTTGGGACCTGAAGACCTTGTGTGAATGTTGTCACATAAAAAAAATAAAAAAATACAGTAGGAATAAATTGCACAGTTTGTTACATTATTATCTATCTCCCTGTTAGACTAGGGTTGCTTCTTTTATATTGTTGTCTAGCTATGGGCCCCTATATTAATGGATGTTTTGTCGAAATTCATTCGGGCACTGGTATAGGCGCCACCCTTCCTATATCTGTTTGTCTCTGTGTGTTTAATGCTGTGTCCCCAACAACATTAAACACATGTTTTCGAAAGCTTAACACCGTCACACTAACACGCTACATATGGGTATGCAGATACAGATATTTATTGGTAAAATAATAATTTACAAGTCACAAAAATAACATTCTATGTAATAATAATAATAATTGGATATAATATGTATGTATATAATAATATGTATCAAGGTCCGGACGCAGCCCTCGATTTGGGGGGGGGGGGGGGGGGGGGTCACCTGATTCTTCTTCTTCTTGTTCTTATAGTATGTCTATCTAAGTTATACAATTTTAAAGGTTTATCAATGTGATGGTAACGTTTATGTGGGAGGTCATGACCTCAATGACCCCCCTCTCTCGGACCGCCCCTGGTACGTATATGTAGCTCTCAACGTTTACAAAAAGAGAATATCGGCAGGCCTTAAGGAAACGTAATGTAAACTGTAAACATAGTAATAAAATATTTGTTATTTAATAGAAGAACTTGTGAATTGTGTTAAAAGAAACAGTTCTTTTCGACAGAAAAATGCCTACAATAACAGTGCAATCGTGAAGCGGTTTTGTTCAATCATGGTACCTACATAATAACTAGAACAGTTAGTGTTACACAACTCATTCGGATTTACATTACAAATGCGGTAACGCACGGCGAGTTTTGTTACATTCGTGTAACACACACTGGAAAGCAACAAGGAAAAATAAATTTTTCAACAAAGATAGATACTTTACAGAAGCGATGGTTTTTAGGGTTCCGTACCCAAAGGGTACAACGAGGCCCTATTACTAAGGCTCCGCTGTCCATCCGTCTGTTTGTCCGTCTGTCACCAGGCTGTATCTCATGAACCGTCATAGTTAGACAGTTGACATTTTCGCAGGTGATGTATTTCTGTTGTCGCTATATCAACAAATACTAAAAAACAGAGTAAAGAAATATTTAAGAAGCTCCCATACAACAAACGTGATTTTTTTGCTCGATGTTGATAACGGCAACAGACCTACCTGTTGCTTAAGGTATTCACAGAATATTTTGTAATATATATTCATTTTATAACTAAATGATTAAAATAAATTAAAATAAAATAAATATTTATTTTATTGTAATTTTTAAAAAAGTAATATTTAAGAAGCTCCTATACAAACGTGATATTTTTGCCGTTTTTATAGATAATGGTACCGTACCCTTCGTGCGCAAGTCCGACTCGCACTTGGCCGTTTTTTTATTCTTAAGAACTATTAACATAGATAAATTTCAAATATACGTTCCCTTGTAGAATAGAAAACATGCAATGAACCATAAAAAAATAATTTACATTAAATTATGTTTTATGGTTTGCATTGCCGTTAGGCCATGTGGAACTTACGACCTCACGCTTAAATTGAGGGAAAAAAAAGGGCTATTGTTAGTTTAGTTGGCAAAGCGACAGGGACGGTATTCTGCAGTCGTGGGCTTAAGATCCACTATTAGCTAAACCTTTGAACGTATTGCAAATGATTTCACGGAACAGTAATGAGATAACTTTTCGCTGACAGTGACAGTGGGGTGACGTCTGAGTCCCTATTCTCTTATTTATTAAGACAATCCATTTATAAACAATGCAATAGTCGTTCAAATGTATTGATAAATAAACTTCATATTCCGCTAAAATATCAATTGCATCTCGATTGCATTGTAGACAATTGAATTGCGGTAGAAATGAGATCTGTGTAGCTATTACAATTATACTCCAAGTAGAATAGAAAAACTAGAAAAAACGACGATTCATTGACAATCTATGAGCAATGTGTTAGTAGAATTGATACCCTGGGACAGTGACGAGATTGTAATGTAACAAACCGACTAGGACTCACGTGGTAAACACTGGAAAATTACTCTCCAACCAGTTTCGAAATTATTTGCAGTTCTTCATCTGGAAGTTATGATCGTGCCAGGCGGCGGGCGCGAGCCTCAGTGACGATATTCCAGAACCAGATCAGGGGTACATAACTAGACGCACCAACAAATATAACAAGAACTAGTCAAGGCGTGAGAACATACCACTTGGTTTTGTAATATATCTTATCTAATCCTCCTCCTTAATTCGCACTCCTCATGTGTGAGGGTCGTGACCTCCTCCCTCTATGACCCTTCTCCGAATGGTGTCACGCCATCTTCCCCGATTCCCGGCGATGTGTATTGCATCGTGGACAGATGTTTCCAAAGTGGTGCGGATTAGATCAGACCAACGCATCGGGCTGCGACCTCGAGTTCTTTTGCCGTTTACTTTGCCAGTGATCATGAGTTTCTCCAGGTTGTAACCTTCCTTTCTGGAATCTTATCTAATAGAGTAATAAATATATACATATATAAACAGGCCAAGGTATAACAGGTCTCATATATACATATATAAACAGGTCAAGTTGAGGGCAAAAGGCCTAGAGGGCGAAACCCAAAACGTTGGTCTGACCAGGTGAAGCAACAGCTCAAGAGATGCCAGTTCACGCACTCCACGAAGCAAAAGATAGGAACAAGTGGAGATACGCAGTGAAACCCGTCGCACTTGTGGGAAAAGTCACGATCCTCATCAATGAGGGAACGGCTGAGGAGGAGGATAGAGTATATACTTCTACTTACTACTTAGTATTGGTCATAGAATCGAATCCAAGCTTGAAATTGGGCTTCCGGTGAAGGAAAACATTGCATTTTTTTATTATTATGAAAATAGTACTAATGGGTACAACCTTACGTAATGCGAGATAAGTATTGAGGTAACGCACAAGTTGGCTTGGTCACACCATGTAACACGAACGCGATGGAAACTAGGTGGAACGTGTGAATAGGCCTTACGCGTTACGTGGTTGATCCACCGTGAACACTTGCGATAAAAACTTCCTTTTCCTATGAGAAATACTGGATGGCGCGAGTAGAGCTAGACTCATTCACGATTAATATGTCCGTACTATTAATAAAAAGTTTAACCTTTATAATCGTCATCATATCAGCCATAGGACGTCCACTGCTGGACATAAGCACACATATATATAAACGCATGAAATTTAAGGGTTAGGTTAGCAGGCATAGATTTTGTATTGCATCATGTCAATACTCGAAGGGTATGCAGATTTAGAAAAAGTTGATGTTAAGGGATCCTAATAAGTTATGAATCAGCCAACTGTATGGAATTATATAAAATTAGTATGAATTAAATGTATTATTATCATCATCTCAGCCATAGGACGTCCACAGCTGGACATAAGCTTCCCCCATTGATTTCCACAAGGACCGCTTGGAAGCGGCCCGCATTCATCCCTTGCCTGCGATCTTAGTCTGGTCGTCAGTCCACCTGGTCGGTGGCCGTCCTATGCTGCCCTTGCCAGTCCGCCGTGGTCTCCATTCGAGAACTTTTCGACCCCAATGGCCATCGATTCTTCGAGCTATGTGCCCTGCCCACTGCCACTTCAACTTGCTAATTCGCTGGGCTCTGTCGGTGACTTTTGTTCTGCTACGGATCTTCTCATTTCTGAATCGTGTACAGAAACCCCTAGCATAGCCCTCTCCATAGCTCGCTGTGCGACTCTGAGCCTGCTCACGAGTCCCATAGTCAGAGAAAGAATTAATACATATTTTTAATTTTTAGCACATATAAACTGCCTTTTCCGAAATTATATTATACGATTATTATCCAACAATGAATTTAATATTCGGTGTTATCTTTTCTATTATTCAACTATTTTCTTCAATCAAATGTAATTTGCCGCAAATAAATACTAATATCAAAACCAACCACAGTGTAACCAGCAATGATATTATATAAACATCATTGATAACCAGTGTGACAATATACACTCTTTTCACATAAATGGAATAATATGTTTGTATGGAAATCGAACCACCTTAGGTGTGTTAGTTCTTAAGTTTACTTACACTGTCGAATTAGTGAACAACTGTAATGCCTTGCAAATTTAATATAAATAAAATAAATTAAATAACGATGTTTATTTATTTTATTTAGTTTATCTCTGATCCTATTGTTTGTGGCACACTAAGCGTTGATGTGTTGATCTGGGAATTCTGGGCTTCTTAACATCTAAAGCGAATAGGTATTCTGTAGGCATACGTCATCAATGGTAGACCGTATCGTCACTTAGGATACCATTCATATACAAGATTTCCTGAAAATCTTGTTTTTGGCCTTAGATAGTATAAAGTCAAAGTAAATATAATTATATATCTTCTACAGATTTAAATGGTTTTTAACCGACTTAAAAAAAGGAGGACATCCAACTGGGTGAACCGATTTTGATCGTTCTTTTTTCATTTAAACCCGTGTGGTCCCATTTAAATTTCATCAAAATCGGACGAGCACTTTTTGAGTTACAAGTCAAAAACTGAAAAATGCGTGCTTATACCTACACGATATTATACCGCATAACTTTCGACTGGGCAAACCGATTTTGATCGTTTTTTTGTTGAAAGCTGGTGCTTTCCGTGTGGTCCCATTTAAATTTCATCAAAATCGGAAGAAGACTTTTTGAGTTACAAGGCAAAAACTGAAAAATGCGTGCTTATACCTAGACGATATTATAGCAGCGGGTGAAGACATCGGTGAACATACCTACACCACAATGACAATTGATCCCACGAGTAACAAGAGTCACTAAAAAGAGTGAAAAAATTTTTTTTACTAAAAATTGGAACCGACTTCAACACTCAAAAGTATGAAATAACTTGTCGAAGTCGGTACCATGAGCACAATATTTTGATACCAGTTACTTTTGAACTATCATGGTACCGACTTCAACAAGTTATTTCATACTTTTGAGTGTAGAAGTCGTTTCCATGTTTGGTAAAAATTTTTTTTTAGTTCTTTAATTTTAGTATCTCCGTAGCCAATAATATGCAGAATATTTGTGTATTGTCTACGTTTTCCGAGTTGAAAATATTCTCATTAAATTTAATACAGCTATTGTCATATGGTGATGTACAAATTAACCCTCATAAATAATTATTTCGTTTATGAGCGTACGGAATGACATAGCAAGACGAATATGAAGGCAAAACGTATTACTGCCCACAGATCAACCTTGTGTTCACCGAGAGCTTAAACACAGTAAATGCTTCCTAAAGTCATGAATATGACTGTTTTGACAAGGTACATTATTTACGGTTACATTATGACACATACCTCGATCGCCTTGCTTCGACATAATATTTTTATAAAAACTGCTCGTAAGGTGCAATCATTGCACTAATGACATCATAAATAACATATCCATTGTAATTCTCAACTTTACTATTTTATCACATTTCACTAAATTTATTAGACTTGGTTTGTGGTCTTGCGGTAGCATAAATACTTTTTGGAAGATAAGATTTTCATGATCATATTTACAAGAATATCGAAATCGATTTACAAAGACAACTTAGCCTTGTAACGTCATGCATTTTCTATCACAATGGTTCGTCAAAACTTTATTTACAAATGAAGATTGTACACAATGGTGAATGTTGTAAGGCGTGTCCTCACAAACTATACAAAGTGATTAGCAAAGCGAATCTGAACACCATGCGAACACGATTGGAACTGAGTCATCAATAGATCCGCCGGTCGTAGTGTTCGACAACGAAGGAGCCGACAGTTTTCCTAAGCACTCCTACTGATTTATTATGAATCAGAGTTTTGAAAAGAGTATCTTAGTGAGTAGAAATATTATTAATTCATCAAAAGCGACAGCAAAATTAATTCATTTTTAACTGATACTTGATACAGGCTATCACAGATGAAAAATATTTTTTTTCCAAAAAATTGAAACCGACTTCAACAATCAAAAGTATTAAATAATTTGTTGAAGTCGGTACCATGATAGTTCAAAAGTAACTATTATCAAAATATTGTGAGCATGGTACCGACTTCCACAAGTTATTTCATACTTTTGAGTGTTGAAGTCGGTTACATTGTTTGGAAAAAAAATTTTTTTCTCTCTTCTCAGTGACCTATGTTACTCACGGAATCAATTGTCATTGTGTATATTCACCGATTTTCCCACCCGTAACTATAATATAATTGACGTATGCGTACCACTTTTCAGTTATTGGAGTGTAACTCAAAACCCGCTTGATCGATTTTATTGAAATTTAAATAGGACCACACGGGAAGCACCAGCTTTCAAATAAAAAGAACGATCAAAATCGGTTCACCCAGTCGAAAGTTATGCGGTAACAAACATAAAATATACATATGTATATATATAAAAAAATAAATATACTGGTCGAATTTAGAACCACCTCTTTTTTGAAGTCGGTTAAAAAGGGTTTTATCATCACAAGATAAGTTCAAATCGATGCAATAATGCTGCACCAGAACAGCGAAATTTGTTAGTCACGAAAATGTTTCACGGACACAGTGCTCAATGCTCGCTAGTAGTGATCGATTTGTTTGAAATTCTTATTCAAAATGCTCATATTCATCCGCCTTTAACATAGAATCGTCGATCAATAGAAAAGCAATGCCTCGGCAGCTGGAAAAATGACCTCCACCCATCACGCAATTTATCACGACGTACAGTCAAAAGCAAAATTAAGCAGTTACAACATTCCCTTTGTGATTTTTCACAGGCCTTTGAAACTCGTCATCACCGTATTTATATTTACAACTGTCAAATTCTTTTTGAATCTTCATGTTTTATTTATTCAATAGCTCCGTTTCAACGAATAGTTCTTGTACCTTTTATTTTGTGACGGTTAATTTATATTCTAACCTTATGCTTAGTTCGAGAAGATGCCTCAAGGTTCCATTTTGTGTTAAATTTACGAGAACCTTATTTATGTTCACAAAACAGTTTTACACAAACATTAGCTTCGATTGTTTTACGGTAAATACAAACGTCTCATATTAGGACACATGGTACTTTCCAGACAATTTATTTCCGAGGAATGTTTCGGTGTGTGTAACTGAGGGGTGTTACGACTATGGATTCTATTAAAACTAGTATTATATACTCAAATGAAGGTGAAACAGGTTTAGCCGCGAATTATATTTAAATGGTATTTTCATTGAAATATGAAGAAATTTGCATCGCAAATTGTTTGCTTAGGTGTGAGCCAAACATTCTCTTCCGTTTCTTCAACTGACGCAGAATTAGGTGTGTTTACCTTTTTTGTTACGTATTGATTGTGTCCTCGGTATGGTTCAAGGAACTGTGATATTGTTGGTATTTCATTCGTCGGTTTGATTTAGTGCCCATAGTACATTCCATATAAAGGCCGCAGTTTTGTTTACTGCAGCTGTTTTTGTATTCGATAGACTTTGAATTTTCCGTTATTCCCTCGGACCATTAAAGGCGATTAAAAAGCAACTTTGAAAACCTATTTATGAATTAATATATTTTTTTGTTAGCGAATACCATATGCCATAATTACTAAATGTGTCGGAAACTCTTTGCGTTTGAGTTTAAGAGGTTTGTTGATAGATGTATAAGTTATACACGGTTTATAGTTAAATACGGTTCCCTTTTTTATTTATTCAGATTTAAAAAAAATCTCTTGCAATAGCGGAGTTTCAATATTCGTCGGAATATTCTTACCGCCCGAATTTTCTAACGACTAAGCCATGTTTTTTTATACTTACTGTAGATTTACCATTTGACCACTATCTCACTTGATGGTCAGTGACGATGTGATCGAAGATCCTATCATGCAAGACCTAGAATGCTTACTACTCTCAAGGACGTTGCCTGAACGCATTGTGGGGATTTATAATTAGTTAGGTACTCTTTAATTCTTTACCCTGAAGCTCGCGTACCTAAAATCAAAACATTTGTAGTAATAGGGGTATAATTTACAATGAGATAGTGGTCAAACGCCTGCCTATTCCCAATAAAAAAAAAAAAAAAAAAAAAAAAACATTTATCTGTAGAGCAGTAGCTCTCAACCTTTTATACACAAGGGATCACTTTGATTTATTTTATAAGCAGGGACCTAGTCAATTGAATCAATCCGAAAATAAACCTTATGCCAAACTCAGTAGGAACCATGATTAAAAGTATTATTTTAAAAGAAAATATACACAATTTTGTTACAAAGGTATCGCTATTTGTATACAAATCTTCTCAAGTAATATATATAAAAATGGTTCTTTATTCATTTTAAATTCAATGAGTTAGTTCTTCATGGATTTTCCACCCGCGCTCTTGTACAGTGTGCGACGAGGTTTCGTCCGCGGACATATTTTAACTCTTGTGGCGTGGGTCCACAAGAGTAAAAGTATGGTCCCACTGGTGGTCACCAATGGTCCGCGGACCATCACCAGTTCTGGTGAACATCACTGGTTGGGAGCCACTGCTCTAGACGGACAAGTGCCACATTTTGTGTGGTGTATCTGCGACCTTCTCGCATCTACTGGCTAACAGCTGGTGGGTACGTTATACGCAGACGTATGACGTTAAAGGTGGACTTTACAATAAGTTAGGTTAAGCAACATTGTAATAGAGAGACGTGCTGAGGCTCGCGCTCGCCGCCTGGCACGATCATGACTCCCAGATGAAGAACTGCAAATAAGTTCGAAACTGGTCGGAGAGTAATTTTCCAGTGTTTACCACGTGAGTCCTAGTCGGTTTGTTACATTACAATTATGGAAGAAACTCGCGATAGTTTTCAGACTCAAACATTGTAATAATAGCAAATTAAGCAACAATTAAAGCAATTTGGTCAATACTAATAAAGTTTAGAATGTTATCCCATAATAAAAAAAGGATATTATTTAGCTCGCGGTCCGGGTCTTTGCGCCCGGACAATAAAAATCACTTTTATTTCGATGTAAAATTTGTAAGTGCTAAAATATGTGCAAATGAGGAATATGGTTTGTTGTCTTTCACGGTTTTATGGTTTATTCTTATAAATATCCGAAAAAGGAAAGAATGTCATTAGTAACGAAGTGTAAAACTGCATGTTCCTTCGACAAGTGCGACGCGGACGGAGCATAGACACACGGACAGCACAATAGAAACGGAATTTCCTTCGCAGAACAATAAGGAACGCTGTGCGTGCGCATGGGAGCGTTTTCACTGGCCTTTGTACGGCGGTTGGGGTTCTGCAGGATTGCGCTAGAAACTCTAGTGTGTGCAAGCGTTTTAGCACAAGCTGTCTCATCGAGTGGTCCTACACGTGTGACGGGTTAGGAAGATATATATCATCAGCCTACTATGAGCACAATTATGGATATTACTTGCTGAGAAAAAAACGCTCCCTATCGAACGTTGATCTAGTATTTGTGTATATAATATAAGTAATCTTTATAATTTCGGAGAGCTTAACATCATTGCTAGTAAATTTACTGATTGGTTCAGTCTTTTATGTATCACAAGTAGCGCCCTGCGGTTTCACCCGCGTGAATTACGGGTTTCCCGCTACCTCAATTATCCCACGGGAACTATACTTTTTCCGGGATAAGAGTAGCCTATTAAATCCAGGGTTTAAACTATCTCCACACCAAATTTCATCGAAATTCGTGTAGCCGTTTGAGGACGAAGAAGTAACACATACACACGAACTTTCGTATTCATAATATTAGTAGAATTAAAGACAATCATTCTGACACAGAAATAAATGTCAGTTAGCAAAATAAGATAATCGTTTTCAAGGTTTTCTTTATACCCAAATCTAAACACATTTATTTTAATTGTGTTTAATGTCAATGCTAAATGTAATGACATGTGCTTCAGTAAATCATCTACGCCGCGAAGAGAAGTGTCAAATTACTTGCAAGTGTGTGAGCTAGTCTAACCTACTCTAAGCAACTCATATATACCTTAATCCTTATAGTATTATAATAAGGAATGATTGTGTATTTGTAATATGGTACGAAGATACATTAGATACTGAAATAACATACCTACAGCATACTATTTAATACAAAAGTTCTGTGTCAAAAAATCTGTGGTTTTACGAGTATTGGTAAGATAGTCCAGTCGCGTGAAACCGCGGCGCGCAGCTAGTATTTTTTTTTATACGAACAGTACATTTAGAATGAGCGCTAATTCTTTCAAGCACAAAACAATTACTGTCGCCTTAGAATACTAATTCTAACTCTGTCGCACTATTTTTTCTAACAAACAAATATCATCGTTTCCTAGACCTGTGCTTCTGCAAATATTAATGATTTTGTTGATACTAACGCTATGAAGTCGGTATGCAAGTTCATGTACGGAACTCTATGAAGCTCGAATGCGTTCACACTTGCCCACTGTAGTACCTCGAGCACGTTCATTGTTTAATGTTGGCATAACGTCGGCTACGTTTTTTTGTATTGTTTATCAAGATTCCGCATCGCCACAATCCATTATCATTGTTTTATATTTATAAAGCTTAATTAGATTGGGCTTAATTGCATTATTGTAAAATTCAAACTTAATTAGACCGTGCTTAGAAATTGTTGAAATTTAATGTCCCACTGTTGTAAACAAAAAAAGTATGAACTACAATTGATTATCTCATTTTTATTTATTTATTAATTCATAATATAATTACAATTAGGTATACATTGACCAAAAAACCAGTGTTAGGTTTGTCTGGACTAATCAGCTCTCGAAACTTGTATCAACTGCATCAGACAATTAAAATATTATTCTCTGCAAGTCACGTTGGCGCCAATTGACACTTATGCGATTTCCAGGATTATTTAAGAAGGGAAATAAAGGAGCGTACTACTTATTTCTAATGAGTAGGATATATAATATTATTTGTTATGATTGATCTTTGATTAAGCATTTTAGATGTAACCGACACGCTTGCTAATCGTTAAAATGAGAGCACATACACTAGTTAAAAAAAAATGCTACTCTCTTGTGGAAAATGGAAAATGAATTCCTAGAATGCTGCACTTTGCCATACAGGCACTGTAAGGTGCCTGACAGAGTGTATGTAGTAACAATGAAATTAAAAAGGTAATTAAATTATGGCTAAGCTGTTTTGATTACAACGCCACTGAAAAATTTTTATCAAGTTTTTATTTTGACTAGTTTAAGATTAATATTACTTACACAGTCCCACTCACCATCACTGGATCTTTAAGAAGAATCCGGCGCCCTAGAATGGCGCCTGTCTAACCGATTCTCATATGTCATAATTATGACACATTGATCCTGCGTTGGCTGAATGTTTATTGATAACTATTACGCTTACGCGTAAGCGTAGATATCATATTATGATATAATATCTATAGCTATAATAATATATGCATACGTTAATCGCATTTATTTTATTTAGAATATATTATTAATTAATATAACAATATAATTATGTAGATACCTTTAGGTACGAAATGCAATGCTCAATGAGCAATATATATAATTTATCATTTTATTTGTAAGATTGACTTGTAACATAGGTGTTATTAATAAATTATTTATATTTACATTTGATATGGGTAGCACTCTAATATGTAAAGCGAGTCAAACTCCGTACTTACAAAGCGTGAGTATCGCGCGTCACGATAAATCTAACCTTAATTGCATTAACGAATACAATTGCAATTAAACACAGTTTAATAAATCATACACGCCCATCACACCTTATATTTCACAATCCAATTATAATTACTAAACATTTCAACGGATTCATTTCACACCTTCGCAATTCTAGCATTCAACAAGTCGAGTTATTCACGAGTTTAATTCAAGACTCGAATTCACACTTATGTAAGTCATATGTAGAAGTGCATAGAGTGATTTGTAGCGTGCTATTGCGTTGGTATAATTTACTTGTATCGATTACGGTCAAAATAATATCCTCAACTTTATTTCAATGGAATAAGGTCGTACACACATCGGAAATAATGTACTTGTAATGAACACTACACGCATGCGTTTATAATCTGAGAGCTGGCACCAATTTTTGGGTAGGTATTTAGCGGGGCTAAATATAGAATACCAAGAGTTCAAACGTAAAATCAAATATTTCTTGACTAGTAATGCATTCTATAAATTAGATGAGTTCATGGATATCAAACTTTCAGAAAAGTCTTTTCAGTGACCTAAAATTATAATAAAAATGCACTTGCAAGGAGCAAGCGCATCGATTAAATTAAATAATTGACGTCAATATTTCTACTTTCATATGGACCAGTCTTTAAAATATATATTATTAATTAATTAATTTAATAAGTAATTATAAACATGTATTGACTTGCCGAAAATAACGAATGGTATTATGGTTAATAAATAATCTGAATCTGAATCTGAATAAAGCCCTAAATTTTAAAAAATACTTGTTTTTAAAAAAAAATATGTTTGAGGCAACATGCAATTTATAATATTATATTGTAGTTTTATAAAATAAAAAAGTTAAGTCAGACCATTTAGTCGGGGTTTTTATATTGCCAGGCGCGTGCAAAAATATTTTCCAAAAATATGTAAGTTATGTATTTGATGCAACTTGAGATTTTTATAGGACATTATTTATGATTAAACAATAATATTCCTAAAAAGACAGGTCATTTTGGTGGGGCTTTCTACCTGTAAGGTGATCTAAAAGCTACTAAACTTACGCTACTCACTCGCACCTATACATAACTTTTAGATAAAACTACAACATAATATAAATTGCATGTTCATGTTCAAACATAGTTATTGAAAAAAAAATAAAAATAAAAAATATTGGGGTTTATTTAGCTCCGCTACTCACCAGCCAGGTCTGTAGTTCCGAGTTGGGGTATATCAGGAGAAGTATGGAACAAGTTTTCAGCTTGCCTCAAATACCTACCCAAAAATTGGTGCCAGCTTTCGGACTATTACCACCGTTATATATGCGTTACGCAAAACGCTAACTATACCGTACTAGTAAAGGCGGAAAAATGTATGGGACGCTTCCGTGACTCACCCCTGAGTCTGCACAATCGCTTGTAATCATCCAGTTACGTCCACGAGTTGTGCCTACGACAATTTACACGGTTTTATTTTATTTATTGAGAATAGGCAGGCGTTTGACCACTATCTCACCTGATGTTAAGTGATGATGCGGTCTACGATGGACCACGCCTGCCTAGAAGATACCTATTCACTCGTGACTTGAAGATACCCAGGTCGTATTTTTTCGGAAATACAGAGTTAGACAATGAGTTCCATTCGTTAGCTGTACGCACTAAGAATGTGGAAGCAAAACGCTTCGTGCGACAAGTTGGAACGTCCACCATGTATGGATGTCGCATTGCCGTCCGTCTGGTCGTCCTAAGATGGAATGGGGATGGTTAATGGTTCGATACGTAATACGTTCAATAGCCAGATATTAAGGCGACAGTGTGTTTCCGGACTAAGACCTTTACTATGAAGCTGTATTTGTCAAACTTCTTTTACATAATATACTCTTTTCCGGGATAGGCGGTCCTTTTCACTTTTTTATTCATAATAGGCAGGCATTTGACCACTATCTCACCTGATGTTAAGTGATGCAGTCTACGATGGATCACGCCTGCCTAGAAGGTACCTGTTCACTCGTGATTTGCGCAGATTGTATCCATGTGGACACACAACACAACAGAGACTTTGGCAATGAATTCCACTCGTTAGCTGTATGCACTATAAATGTGGAAAAAAAACACTTCGTGCGACAGGTTGGAACGTCCGCTATATATGGATGTCGCATTGCAGCCCGTCTGGTCGTTCTTTGATGGAATGCGGAAGGAGGACCCAAGTTATGTAACTCCAGAGCACACTCCCCCAAATACTTTGCTACGATTTGGACACACATTTGTACTCCTCTGATTTCATGTGCGTTTTATTCATAAAAAAGTAGGTTGTGAGTATATTTTGGACTATAGTAAGTACTCTACTTTTAAAACATCATCGATTTTGTCGTACTACGTTTGCCAAGGTTGACTCTTATAGAATAATAATAATATAATAATAATATGGGACAACATTCACACAAGGTCTTCAGGTCCCAAACTAGGCAGAGCCTGTACTATGGTAACCTGATGACTGATATATACTTATATACATATACATACCCAGACACAGGTCAAACAGACATGTTCATACACACAAATGTTTGACCTGTCCGGGAATCGAACCCGGGACCAGCGGCTCAGAAGGCAGAGTGCTACCAACTACGCCAACTGGCCAGTCAAATCAATCAGGAATCAATCTGTCTCATCAATGTTATACATTGTTTCTACTTGTCTGACCCACCGATATCCCTGTATGTAATAACGCTGCATTTTCTATCACAGTGTTCTCTACATCTGCTATCACGGTCATCAAACTCAAGAACTACCGTATTAACCATACCTACATAGTCAAGATAAAATAAATGTAAATATTGTTATAAAGACCTGCTTGTAGGTCTATTGTCATTTAAAACTTTAAACTGGGAAACCCAACAAGAAAGTGTCCTGCTCTCGATTGCTCAAATACTTTCCACGATGTAAGACAGTCCATCATACGCTAACTATGTAAAGAACTCTTCAATTATTTAGGTAGTTTTACCGTTTCGTTGTACGCGTCGTCTCATATGAAAGCTGGCACTACCGACCGGCGAAAGGTAGTTGTTTTTGTGAATGTATGTTTTTATATCGAGATCTTGCTATAACACTCTTAATTATGTACATACGTATTTGCAACACCTAAATTTACTTGCCTGTTATATACTACAGCCCAATGATGTTTTACTAAAGATGACGTATATTCATACTGCGCGGTGCTTAGATTTTCTTCCTTTACGACATAAACATGCTTACTGCGACAGATAATACGGTACAAATAATATAGAAAAAGATAGCTATATGTTCAGACTTGCGCTTGAAATACGCGTCGCAATGAAAATTACCACAATTGACTTAATTTTGCCGCCTCAGTTTCCGCGCGCTTGTGCGACATCTACCTCATATAAACATATAATATCATTGCTACAGCCGCATCTTTACCTTTAAGAATCAAAGCAATCACCATGGCCGTGTAAAATTTATAATGACCATGGATATTTTTGTATTTTATTTTTAAACGTAATTTGCCCAAAGTTACAGAAAAACATAAATTAAAATACAATGTGCTACAAAATTTTACCGCTATTATCTTCTAAAATGTTACATCTTCATGTTATTATAATAAAGTTTCAGTCATAGGATCTTTGTAGAAAATCTTTTAAACATAGCCCTCTCCATAGTTTCTTGTTTATGAGGCTTATATACTCGTAGCTAGAGTTCCAAATGACGTCACCGGTAACACACATTGATCGAACACTTTCGTTTTAAGAGACGAAAGATTTATTTAGATCATACAAATTGATCTTATTATTACTATCAGTAGAAAGCTTAGAGTATTAATATAGTTACGAATTGGCATCATAATACTTAAAATAATATACATTATAATACATCCTATAAAGCTATGGATAACATCTTTTAAGCATATGTGTTACGATTTTTTATCTTAAAAGGTGATTATCATATCCCAGCGAGCAATTAATAACTTCAAATCAAATCTAGTTTAAAAAAGGGATTGTAGTGACTGTCAATCGCATATCCCACTAATATTATACATGTGAAAGTTTGGATGGATGGATCGATGTTTGTTACACTTTCACGCAAAAACCACTGAACGGATTTCGATGAAATTTGGTATTGGGATAGGTTAGACCTTGGAATGACACATAAGTTACTTTATCTCGTAACAAGTATAGAGTTCCCGTGGGATACTTGTGGTAATCGGAATCATTTATCAAACCGTAATCCACGCGGGAAACCGTGGAGAGCTTCTTCTTCTCTCAGCCATGTGCGTCCACTGCTGGACATATGCCTCCCTCATATAGGGGGGATTTGCCAATACTCGCCACGCTTGGCAGGCGGGTTGGCGAGCGCAGTATGATTTCCGATCCTCAGAAGGCGCTGCTGCCCACCTCCTGGTACGTGATCCCTTAGCCGACTCTTACGGCACCCGCGGGAAGAGATGGGGGAGTACTATTCTAGACCGGTACCACCACGGCCCGGCCCGGCCCCGGCACGG
The DNA here is from genome assembly GCA_934044485.1 of Apeira syringaria. Lineage (NCBI taxonomy): Eukaryota > Metazoa > Arthropoda > Insecta > Lepidoptera > Geometridae > Apeira > Apeira syringaria. The sequence goes on from OW203678.1 coordinate 1,078,956, forward strand.
GGCGCTACTAGTTGTAAATAAATCGATCGGGACTTGATAGCGCGACAAACATTTAGTAGTTTATTTACCTGACAATTGTTCATTTATATCGCTTTATGAAATTGGGCCCTGGTCGAAGCGCCGGCTAAGCGCACCTAAATTTCTAGGAACTGAATCTGTAAATGCCGGTAGCGGCAAACAGCATAGTCCGTTAGAAAAAAAAAAGTAAAAAATGTGAATACCCATCTAGCAGTAATAACAAGGTGTAAGCCAGCAGCACCTGGTATCACAGTTGTTGCAACGGTAGGTCTCCATTACAGTCGTATTGTTATTTGGTAATATCCTGCAGGTCTGGCGGCGCGCGGCGCGGGCGCCGGATTGGCGGTAATTACCGTGAACGGTCTGTGGTAACGGAGGTGCGATCATACGTGTTCGAATTAAGAACGTCTTTGGATTTCAAACCGTATGGCAATGAAAGTAATGAAAGTATCAAGGCCAGATGAAAATAGAGTTGAGACATGATTGCAAAATAATCATTATCATCATCATCATTTGAGGATACAGTTGAGAAATGAATATGATTTTTTTAAATCAAATCAGCCAGATACTCGTATTTAGAGGTAAACCTCTGTTTATGATCTGGAGTAAGAAACAGGCAACTTTTTGACACCATTGATTACAAATACTACTTATATTAACGGGATGGTTCAGAGTAATAATTACAAAGTACTAATACAAAAACGAATATTTTATATTGTAGTATTTGTGATTACTTTATATAGTAAAACATACAAAAACTTAAATAACTTTTAAATTTCGGTTATATTTGTCATAAACCAAAAATAGGCAATAATTATATGCATTAAAATTTGTTTGAGGGATTTTATTTCTTTTTTAAAGATTATATGCTTGCGTTTGACCACTGTCTCACCTGATGTTAAGCGACGACGCGGTGGAGCACGCAAGACTTACGAAGGAACCTAATTGTGAGACTTGAACCCACGACTGCAGAACACCGTCCTGTCACTTTGTCTATCTAAGCTATGGTAGCACTCCACTACCCCTCAGATGTTAAAGGAAGGAATAAATTTGGGCAGCTAGTATAGTGCTACTATAGCTTAGATGGATAAAGCAAAAGGACGATGTTTTGTAGTCGTGAGTCCAATCCCACTAGTAGCCAAATTTTCTCCTTCAAATAATTTGAAAGTAGCTCCGCCTAGCAAATTGTTAATGCAATAAAACATTAAAATTTGTGTTTAACAAAGATAATTTCGTCCGTCCAGGACTCGCGTGATATTCATCGGTAATTTCCCTCCGATCGGGTATTATGTTCGAACAGACTCGGTCGCACCACACCGTAATTGAGACACACCTAAAGCCTACAATACAGTCCCCTGATGAATTCGTTATACAGAATCACTGTAGCATTCCGACCCGCCCATCCGTTTCGATTGTCTGTTTGTACTTAGGCATGTACTACTGAGCTACTATTAGCTATACTATGCCAGTGTTTGAGCTCTTTGTACTGTGCATACACACATTAATCACATGTACTTTGATAAGCAAATACAGCGATATACTCTCCTTTGGTCAGGCTCATAGCTTGAATAAAGCTTGCAGTACAATGTGAGATTGTATCGATGCTATAATTTGAGTCTGAAAACTATCGCGAGTTTCTTCCATAATTGTAATATAACAAACCGACTAGGACTCACGTGGTAAATGTGATGCTATAATTTATACGAGTATTAACAAACTTGTATTTGTGTCGATTAACACAGGCATAAAAAAACAGGAAACGGAAGAGTTAACAGTAAATACGATTTTAATTCTGCCTGTGCTCACGGCCTCTCAAATTTTAGTCCAAACCTATTCCTGCAGTCTCGTCTAAAACCTGGCGGCATATAGTACCTCTAGTAGTCTGAGCTGGCAGCATGCATTGATACAGGGAATAACTCAAAAATGTAGTTCTCTCGAAAGTACATTGTCGAGAAAATACCGCCCTTTAACAACACCACACACTGTTGAATAGATATTTATTTATCATTAGGAAGACTATCGACATATACAATAACTTAGGTATACAGTGTTGAATAAAAAAATTGGCATTAACAAGTTTACACAAATAGAGATTATTATATTTACAAAAATCACTCACAATATTTTAACATACTTAATCTAAGATTTACAGTATAAGAGTTCTAACAAAACTCTTAAACTAAAGACTTATATAAATCAAATTGTGCACACAATAACAAATTTTCTTCATTCATTTCCCATGTTCACCTGCGTTGAGCCAAAGAAGGTTCGGCTAAGTTTGGCCTTGATCGGTTATAGGTTGGATGTGAAAATATCGATATCTAAGTTGCTCTGCTTGTTGTAGTCGATAAAAGTTTTGCACTTTCGGTATATATGTATATGTATTTTGACGGTACTTTGTGGTAAAAGAAGGGAGATAAAGTAGAGGGCTATTACGGAAACATCGGCTGGGTGTATATAGGTATGCCATTTTGGCTTAATATTTCAGGACAATCAATGGTAGATGTGATGTTTTTTTTTAAAAACCAGCTCATCAAGAAAATCACGTATACAGTTCACCTTAGTCACAGATAATCTGTGACCTTAGTACAGTGTACCAGAGATATCGCTAACCACCTAAAATAGCGATTATCCTGGACGAGCTTCAATGGGCTTCGGCAGCATACGCCATTTGCCTACACGATAGTCACTCTGCGAAGAATATTCGACTAAGCTGAAAAAGTACTAAATGATTTATATAAGTTCTATTGTTTTCAGGTGAATAACTTTCGTCAGTCTGACCTACTATCCGACAACCTTTGTAGCGCGTGGAGAATTAATAAATGTTAATTTGTTACGATAATGATTATTTTCCTTTTCCAATGCGTGAGGACTATACGAGGCCAATCGTTTCAGAGATATTATCATAAGGCCGTACAGTTTATAAAAAAATAAATATTCTTCAAGTTTTTTATGTAAAATATTTATTCTGTCCAGAGAAAAATCCAACAAATAAAAAATAATATTCCATATGTCTTGAGTCCAATTAAATGGTGTTTCTAGCTCGGCTTTGTTTTATAAAACTTTGTAAGAGAGATAAATAATTATTTATCTACATATTGTATTTTGCACTAAATTTAAAATTAGCTACAATATAAGCGCAAATTACGCTTCATTGAAAAAAATTGTAAAATAATAGAAAAAATAACACCGGACTTACAACGCTGAAGTGAAAATAATGTTTACCAAAAACATGGAACCGACTTTGACACTCGAAAGTGTGAAAGTTTAATTGAGATTTGAGTGTTGATGATGGTTCCATTTTTTGTTTTTTTTTCCTTTTCTATGACCCCTGTTACTCACGGTGTCAAATTGTCATTGTGTATGTTCACCGATTTCTCCAACCGCAACTGTATATTTCATCCACATAGGTATGCGTAGCACTTTTCATTTATTTTACTGCAACTCTAAAACAGCTAGACTGATTTTAATGAAATTTAAATAGGACCACATCCGAAATGTACTCTATCAAACAAAAAAAATCATCAAAATCGGTTCATAAACGAAGAAGTTATCCTAGAACACACATAAAAATATACGGTCGAATTGAGTAACCTCATTCTTTTTTTGAAGTCGGTTAGTTAAAAATTAACTGTGATTTGCCGCAAGCCACAGTTTAACCAGTGTGAAAATATACACTCTTCACATAAATGGAAAAATAAGTTTGTATGGAAATGGAACCACTTTTAGTACATAACTAAAGTATTACCATTTTCAAGAGCACATGACGTGTTGATATCAATTTGCCGACATAATGACAGGCATTTGGCTTTACAGGCGAGAGTGAAGTCACTCGAGCGTCCATTCACTGTTTGGATATCAACATTCTTGGGCCCACATGCACTGGTTCAACTTACTGTCTTTTACCGTGATACAAACGTAGCTGGCCAGTAGAAGTTTAATGACACTTTACATAGGTATGTGTTTTATTAAATGTGGATAACGTTATTTATTAGGACTATTCCGTTTAGTTTTATTTCAAGGTACGTATTTTAATATTTGTCTAATTATGTTACGGGGCGTTTGCGGACGTTGTCGCGGTACCTACTGTACTGCGTCCCGTATTCTCCTTGAAAAAGACCAGCGAATGTGGTTGAACCTATAGTCGAAACCGTCTGTCTTATTACTTGAGTAATTCCCGTGTTTTATACATTCGTAATGTGTCAAAACCATGTCAGTTTTAATAACAAATAAGTTTAAATATGTTTGTCTTGTTCTATGCACATAGATAAGCGATCTCTTGTCCGTAATTCAGTCAAAAATATTGTATTGTCAATGTTTACTTGCTTCTCTTAATAATTATAATTCTCTTTTGAAAAGTTCAGGATTACATCGTTAAGATTATTTTTTTTGGCAATCACAACTAATTATTTCTAAAGATACACATATAAAAAAATCCGAAGAGGCATTCTTCTTTTTGTCTATTTAAATCCTACTAATATTATAAATGCGAAAGTTTGTATGTATGTGTGTATGTTTCTTATGTCTTCACGATCAAACGGCTGCACCGATTTCGATGAAATTTGGTATGGATATAGTTTAAACCCTGGGTTAACATAGGCTACTTTTATCCCGGAAAAAGTATAGTTCCCGTGGGATAATTGAGGTACCTAATGGGAAAAAATTTTTTTTAACAAAAAATGCAACCGACATCAACACTCAAAAGTGTGAAATAACTTGTTGAAGTCGGTACCATGATAGTTCACACAAAAGTAACTATTATCACAATATTGTGCTCATGGTACCGACTTCGACAAGTTATTTCACACTTTTGAGTGTTGAAATCGGTTGCATTTTTTGTTAAAAAATTTTTTTGTCACCCTTTTCAGTGACCTGTGCTACTCACGGGATGTCGATGTCTTCAACCGCGACAATAATATCATCAAAATACGCGTAGCACTTTTCAGTAATTGGAGTATAACTCAAAAACCTCTTGTCCGATTTTGATGAAAGTTAAATGGGACCACCACGGAAGTATACTCTATCTAACAAAAAAAAGAATCATCAAAATCGTTTCTTCCTCCTTCTTTTTTGAAGTCGGTTAAAAATCGTAATCCACGCGGGTGAAACCGCGTGTGTTGGCGAATGAGACAACAGAGTGCTGTATGTATTAAATACATAGTACTGACTCACAAATATGAAATGTCCACAACATTCGACGTCAGTTGGAGAGAGTGAGAGCAACAAGGTTTAGTTCGATTGACAGCCGCTCCACTAATGTATTTCAAGTTTGAAACGACTCCTCGCTGTCAAGAAAGTTACTCGGATAAACTACACAAAGTAGACAGAATAAATCAATTTGTTAATGACTGGAGTACGTCGCTTGTGATAAGCAAATAGTTTTTAGGAATGGTCATAATAATACTGATGGCATTCGTTCCTAATGATATAAATAGTGATGTTATGTTCGACTGGCCGGTTGGCGCAGTTGGTAGCACTCTGCCTTCTGAGCCGCTGGTCCTGGGTTCAATTCCCGGACAGGTCAAACATTTGTGTGTATGAATATGTGTGTTTGACCTGTGTCTGGGTGTGTATATGTATATAAGTATATATATATAAGTATGTATTTAAGTATATATATATCAGTCATCAGGTTACCATAGTACAGGCTCTGCCTAGTTTGGGACCTGAAGACCTTGTGTGAATGTTGTCACATATTATTATTATTATTTATTTCTATAAATACATATGTTATATCAGTAAAATGTAAATCCGTTATTGGCCTTAGGTGTGAGCTACTTCTACAATATTTTTTTGTGTAAAGGGCTGTGGATTTAGTTAATAAATAAATAAATAAATGATGCTTATGGATGCAAAATAGAGAAGGGAAAAATGAAGCTAAGCTACTGAACATTACACACAGATAGGGTTATTTTCTTTCATTGAATTTTTGCGTCATAGGAATTAACTCAGGGGGAGAGCTGCGAGTACCTGGTCTGCTACGGAGATCACTGCAGCTTAACTTTTAGACAGTTGTTGCTAAAACCGTTCTTGGAAAACTATAACTGAATATATGTTGATCACTCAAACAAATCTCCAAATTAAATAAAAATGATCTGTCTTACTGTGCACTATAGAATAACGTAATACCTAAGTACTACTACTTACCGCATCAAACAGTAATTGGCATACTCTCTCGCCAATACACAGGCACTCGGATTGTAAAAGGTGCGAGTTTGATTCCCGTCTGAGTGCAATTTTTATTAATTTTTCCGTCACAAGTTTTCTTACACATTTTCAACACGTTTATTGATCGAATTCGGATAAAAAAGTACGATCATATATGTGTACAGATACTTTATTTATTTATTTATTCAATTTAATGTAAATAAAAAACGTACAATATACAATTACAGATTATCACACAGTAAAGAATTCAAGATACATTATTTTAAGTATAATATAATCAATTATATATATTATAAGGTCAAATTAAACGAATGTCAAATCAATCAAATGTTACCGAATTACGAATAGTGTCAATACTAAAACAAATCCCCTTAAAATTTATGACAATTCCTGTATGTTTGGTTGCCTGGAAGAAATCGCTTTAAGCGATAAGGCCGCCCTTTGTATCACTGTATTTATATTTGTTTGTTTGTGTTCTTTATGTGTGTGTGTTTTTGAAATAGTGTGCAAATAAAAGTTTTCTAACTATCTATCTATCTATATCCCACTGGTCTTTAAGACTCTCTCATACACATACATACAGATACACATACATACATATATAAAATCACGTAACTTTCCTTTTGAGAGAATGCGCGAATCCACTTGCTACGAACACACGTTTATTTCACTCCTAAAGATATTTTCTTCAAATTTCAAAACTCTGTAGGTACTACCAAGAGCAGGTTGTGCATTGTTTAGTGAATAAGTCACGGTGTTGATTTTGTTCATAAAAGTGTGGCGAAAGTTGGCAGAGAACAGTGAAACACTATAAATGCCAAATAGCTTTCTGATGGCTAGTGAGTGGGCCAAGTATGTGTAGGCTCTAAAGCCATATAAAAATTAATACATGCATAAAGACAATGCAAAGCGCTCGTAGCCAATTTTGCGTGTACAATGTTAAGCGATTTGTAAAGACGCTGGCGTGCGTTCAGCAGCTCCATCGGCCAAACCATATCTTGCTCTGACAGCGGATGTGCGGCGTTCACGAACTCAACTAGAGCATTATTTGCTCCAACCAATATTTGATCATGACCGTTCACGTCAACCTGTCAGAGCAAATTATGCTCGACGAGACCATAATCTTTATACCTCTAGAATCGATCAAATCTTGGTCGGCTGTCAAAAGTGGCATATGCAGTAGTAACTATCATGTGATCCATGAACAATGTAAATGACTTCTTCTCCTTCTTCTGTAACATGCTATAAAGTAGCCGTTCGTGAGACATCGATCAAATGTTGGTCGAACAATATTTGGCCGACGAAGCTCCTGAACGCAGCCCTAAGCCGTTGGTCATGGACGTCGTCTCAGGACAAGAGTCGTTAGGCCAAGTCGGTGGCCTTCGAGCGGTCTTTATTTTCTTATGTATAGATTTGACGAAACGGAGTCTTAAAAAAGTCCCCAAGCGCTACACCCCCGTGTTACAGATATCACTTACCATCAGACGCACCTTCTACTTGTTTGCCAGGATGCAAAAAAAAAGGTTCCAGAAAAGACCGACCGACGATAAAAACCAGTCATATTAAACATACTTTTGCAATTTATGACAGTGTGAAAAGGATATTCACCAATGATGTTTTACTAAAGAATACTGCGCGGTGCTCAGATTTTGTTCCTTTACGACATAAACGTGCTTAATGCGACAGATAATACGGTACAAATAATATAGAAAAGGATAGCTATATGTTTAGACTTGCGCTTGAAATACGCGTCATAATGAAAATTACTACAATTGACTTAATTTTGCCGCCTCAGTTTCCGCACGCTTGTGCGACATCTACCTCATATATACATGTAATATCATTGATATTCACATATATGTTGTACCTGCGTGGTGAAGAAAAATGGTGATGATGAAAATTAGCCTATGCGTTAATCCAGGGTATAAGCTATCATCATACCAAATTTCATCGAAATTGGTATAGCCGTTAGAGCGTGAAGAGGTAACAAACATACACACTTACACACAAACATTCGCATTTATAGTAGGATAGGATAGGATTTTAAACGTAGCTTGGACAAAAGTAATAAGTTACTGAGTTGCTATTTGAACATCTCTATTTACCAGCCATGATTTGCTTTTTACTTAACAACCTAAAACATATAACAGTGTCGTTCACTGGTACAAGTTCCAACGTCGATTGACTTAGCTTCTCCCACGCACTCATCATTCGCGGTCGTCTCTTTTTTTTTTAATCTCGTATCATTGTATGAAATATTTGTGGGCGAGGCGTTGGAGCGCAGATGTGTTAATTATTTGTCATTTTCGTCTGAGGACTCAATGTTGTTTGCTCGAGGGGGTTTGATTAGCACTCGTTTTTACTCGCTGTAATATTTAGTAACTTATTATATCATTGTAAGGTTGAATTATGTAATAATATTAGTTATGACCTTTACAGCTGTTTGTATCAATGATATTATATGTTTATATGAGGTAGATGACGCACAAGCGCGCGGAAACTGAGGCGGCAAAAAGGGTAACTTAGGGATTATTTTCTATCGAATGAAGTTCATTAGATCTTGTTACTGAATGCGACTTTGACTAGATTAGATCCTTAACTAATACATATATTTTTTTCAGATTGAAAAACACTATATTCTTTGTCTCAGATGGTTTTAAAAAACTCAAAAGTGCGGCCTCTGCGGGGAGACCTCGCCTTAAGTCAATTGTAGTAATCTTCATTATGACGCGTATTTCAAGCGCAAGTCTAAACATATAGCTATCCTTTTCTATATTATATGTACCGTATTATCTGTCGCAGTAAGCATGTTTATGTCGTAAAGGAACAAAATCTGAGCACCGCGCAGCATGAATATACGTTATCTTTTGTAAAACATCATTGGTTTGTATATACATAGGAACATTTACACATCTTAGTAGTTATGGAATTCAATTCTAAGTGTACGGTGTACGCTTTTTACGAACTGCAAAATGTCCAATGTAACTTAAATATTTATAGTAATTTTGCAACTTTGATGGATTTTTTTACAGTTACAAGGAATCAGATTATAGAAACTAAATGATATGTTACCCAAATGGAAAAACAATGTTTTATTTCTGAATCATGTCGTAAAGGCAGAAGAAGTCTGTAAGTATTAAAAAAATAACTATCAAAATTTAATTCTATATGCTTCAGTACGCAATGGATATATACGCTTGTAATGTTGCTGTCAAACTAAATAAGTCTCCATGTAAATAGTCATATAGGTATAGGTAGGTACCTACTGTCCGAATATTGGTCGAGAATAACGATTGTGTCAAAAATCGAGTATTTGTCGATTTACCAATCGATCTACCTACTACCTATGTTTGCAATATTTCTGAACTATCCTTATAGTGATCACTTTCAGTGGTTTGACTTTCAGTTTGTGTGTATGTTTGTAACTCCTTCAAGCTCAAACAGGTGCACCGATTTCGATGAAATTTGGTATGGAGATAGTTTAGACCCTAGATAATACATAGGATTACTTTCATCATCACCATCATCACTGTTTTTCATTACCACGCGGGTAAAACCGCGGGGCGCAGCTAGTAAAAAATAAGCTTCATGCACTTGCAACGAGTTTGTTTGTACTAAATGTACAAACATTACAAACATTTAAATAAACAATGTATAGGAAGCGAATATCTGAGGCTTAAATACATATTTTCCGTCGTAACAGACTGCAAATATTGATTTGAGGATCTCATTTCAAAATAGATTTAAATTATCTATAAGTATATAATTCTTTACAAATATACGTATCTACGTAAACTCTAAGGCTTTCACGGCCGGCGTTGCATGTTGTATGTATTGCTTTCGGGCTGTTTGGCCGTGGTCTAAGTGAAACATCTATGTGAAGTATCAGAGAAGACGCCGCGAAGGAGAGTTCTACGCTCTTGTCGCCGCTCGGACCTGAACCACTGAAGATGTCGACCGCAGTGATCGACGAAACGTCTAGAACACAAGTATCACATAGACCACGGTCAAACAGCCCGGAAGCAATACATACAACATACGTATCTACGTTTATTAACGCCATTTTGTCATTAACAATCATGGCGGCGTAAAAAATGTGATAATTCCAAGAAAACCTATTTTGCGCCTGCGCAGTATTTTGTAAACTATCCTTATTATGGTTTCGATAACTTGACTGACGTCACTATATTTATCGATGTATACGTTTATGCTGCGATAGGATTTACGCAGATAACTTTTATAAAAAAATATAAATGCTTAAACTTTAGACCGCAGCAAAGTAACGCTTCTTGGAAAACTATTATCTAAATTTGTCGTTACTATGTATTTATACTGACGTATTGTTATCTATTCTAATATTATAAAGAGGTCAAGTTTGTGAATTTGCGAGGTTATGAAAAGAGATTGCCTGATTTTCTCTACTCATTAGTAGAAAAGATAAGTTGTAAATGACTGGCCCGCTGGCGCAGTTGGTAGCACTCTGCCTTCTGAGCCGCTGGTCCCGGGTTCGATTCCCGGACAGGTCAAACATTTGTGTGTATGAACATGTCTGTTTGACCTGTGTCTGGGTGTGTGTATGTATATAAGTATATATATTACTCATCGGGTTACCTCAGTACAGGCTCTGCCTAGTTTGGGACCTGAAGACCTTGTGTAAATGTTAATAAATAATAAAATAAAAAATTAGCATTAAGTAAAAGTTTGAACCTATAACCTTCGAAATCTACTGAACAGACATGAGATTTGTTAATATCAGAAGTAGGAGAGTCGGTGCAGTAAGAATCGATTTTGATGAAATATCAGTCTTTTTTATATATATACTGTATAGATCTAGCGTGACGTTGACCACTATCTCACTTGATGGTCAGTGACTAATCTAAAAGTAAAAAAACAGAATTATGAGCCTCCTCTTTTATTGAGGTCGTTATCAGTAAAAAAGTACAAGAATTATTAGACCCGACCACAGCCGGATAAAGGAATCTGTCAGTAGACTATCATCCAAACTGCATCATGGGCGTTGATACGAATCGCCTTATAATATGAGTTGATGCTGGGTGATACATTTTATCGTTCATAGTTGCGTCGAACCAATTTCCTAACTAAATTAACATTTTCTAAACTATGTAACATGTTTTACATAATCTATTAGTTACATAACAATGTTGTTAGTAAAACTCACTATCACACATGCGCGTAAACATTTCGCTCTAGTTAACTCAAAACTTGCGAAATCTGGTCAAATTATAAGGATCTACATAAGTGTAATGGACGGCGAGTTTGTTGATTATTCATTACTTAGTGGTAACTGTATGTAGGACGATTTGAAGTTGTGCGTGTTGTTTGGGCGAGCCACTGACAACGCGGGTCCGTGGCACTTTCTACGCGGTCATTCGCAGATAGATTCTTTTTTTGTTGTTTGGGTTTGGTATTGGACTAAAAATATATAAGCACTAACCAAAATTAATATTGGAACCACAGTCCGACACCGAGCTCGACGGCGAGCTCGAGGCAAAAACATCCTGGTTAGATTCTCTCCAAATAGTCAAAGAGCAAACATCCTTAGGGCCCACTAACGGACCACTTTGGTACAGGGGCAAGTCGATCCGATAACTCCCTGTCCTGGCGACAGCTCAAGCCGAGGTCTGAACCTCAGTGGTGCCCTTGAGCTAGTCGCCTCGCCCTCTCCTAGTGGCACAGCGCCGTCAGCGCTAGCCTAACTAGGCGGTGCGCCTTCTGCGCCCGCACAAATACCGGGCTGAGCACCATCTGTGCTCGCCCCCCCCTCCGGTGAAGCTGTAAATGCCGGTAAAGGCAGACAGCATTAGTCCGTTAGAAAAAAAAAAATTTATTGGAACCGGAAACGTAAGTGTAATTGAATATAATATGATTTAATCTACTAATATGTAGATTTTTTTTTTTATGTCGTAGATGTCAAACTAGAAGACTGGCTGTTGGGTATCGTCGCCATGGATATCTGCAGCACTCGGGGCATTACTATCATTGCCAATAAGTGTAGGTTATATGTTTCACTGTATTTTTTTTATATATGTATGTTGACCGATTTGTCCTCCATTTTTGGACTGATTCTAAAAATTTTTTTTTGTTTGGAAGAGTGTACCTCCGAAGTGATTGAAATAATGTATATAATATCTATCTATCCAGGGAGTGAAAATTCTTGCCTGAGTCTGTGTTTCCCGATACCTACAACCCCGGAGTCTTCAAGTCACGAGTGAATAGGTACCTATTTAGTTTGCGTGCTACACCTTAGACCGCGTCGTCACTTAACGTCAAGCGAAACAGCTGTCAAACGTAAGCTTATATACTTTAAAAAATGCTAATGTGTACTGAGTTAAATGACATTAGGCTGATTGAATAATATGATATTGCATGCTCGTTAAACTGTATTTTTCCTTGGGGCAAATGCCTTTATTAAAATAAAACACTAATAACTAATTACAATACTGCAACTACTACAATAACATTTGAGCAATCCACTAGCTATTGGTAGCCTAAAGATAACTCAAATGTTCTAACCCGCTACCGGACGGCAGCGTGCCTAGCAGCATTGCCACGCTGAATTGCAATGCTGATTCGTTGAGCCAAATATGTGCCACTACTTAAACTGTTCAAATTAAATGAAATATTACTTATACGACCATTATTTACAGGTTATGCAATATGTCTTCTAATTCCGATTATGATTCAAAGTCAAGAGACCGCCGTTCTACTGCATCCTTGCATCTCTTACAATTCTTTTACCTCCTACGACACCAAGATCGTTATCCTTATCACAACATGAATGGTTCATTGTGTTTCTAAAACAGTAACTGAAGTAAATTGTAAACAATAGTGTTTTTTTCAATAGGCAACGACATTGAGGATGCGCCTTGACCTGGCCTTGATCGATCTTTCAACCTGCGTTACCTACTTTTGTGTAGGTTAGGTAAATTTACATCGTAACGGGATTCGAACTAGCAAGTTACTGTATCTACTCAGTAAGCCTATCCACTAAGCTAATGGAATGCAAGAACAGTTGGAGAATTTTGTTTATACTTATATATATATATTTTTTTTGTATACATATACACAAAATAAATTCATCTGATGCCGTGCCTTGGTGGTACCGGCCCAGAATAGTAATCCCCCATATCGTCCCGCGGGTGCCGTAAGAGTCGGCTAAGGGATCACGTACCAGAAGGTGGGCAGCAGCGCCTTCTGAGGATCGGAAATCATGCTGCGCTCGCCAACCCGCCTGTCAAGCGTCGCGAGTATTGGCAAATCCCCTCTATATGGGGGAGGCATATGTCCAGCCGTAGACGTCTGATGGCTGAGATGATAGTCTTGGTACTTATAAATAACGACACCTATTTCCCGTAGGGCTATGAGGAGACTACATCTATCCACTGCCACGGTTCTGTCATGATTGATGTGTAACTTATCAGGGCTTACACACTCTTTAGTATGCATACCTACTAAAGAGTGTGTAAGCCCTGAAAAGTTAACATATCGAAACGTATTCGTGACAAATCATAGTTTTACGCTGCGACACCAATACATTTCGATATCATTAGTGCTTCGTCCTGCCACTGCAGTACTCTCGTCACTTATAGAATTCGATATTTGCTCGGATAGCCTCCATTTTGTAGGTCAGATTTGCAAAGATCATGACATAAAATATCAAATCATTTCCTTCCGCGTGAATTAACACTCAGTAATATCAATTAATTTAATTAGTTTATGTGTTTAATAAGGCCAATGATACAATGATATATGTTTGAAAAGCGATTAATAGAGCACATAACCGGGAGGTTCTGTCATTTAGTCTCATTTTAATGTGTCGATCAATAATGATTCTTATGATACAATAATAATGTACTAATTGAAGCCTTTAGTCTCTGCGAATAATTTTAGGAAAACTTGAATCTAAATTGGGTTTAAATGGTAGTGGAGATAGTGTATATGTTTGTCTGGGGTCGGGGATGTTTGGGTGCTGTGATTGTGTGTGTCCATGCCCCCCGCGATACAGGGACTTAACACTTCAGAAATATTGCAATTATTCTACATCGCCCTGCGCCGCTTACACGAAACAGCAAAAGCAGGCGGCATACGTTATCGCCGTGCGGTAGAAAGAGAGAGGGATATTACTTCCTCTCATACGCCATTTAGAGTTCATTTTACCTTGAGTAAACTTTTAAACGTTTACTTTTTTTTTTATCTTACATTATCCCTGAGACTGTATTCATTACTAGAAAAAAGGCATCCCTACTAAACTTTACGGGGACTTTTAACGGGACGGGCCATTGGTAGTGCATAAAACTATAATTTCAAACAGCTCAGAAGTTGTAACCCAAAGATTCCTATTCATAATCAAATACTTACAAGAAAACGCCACTCACGAATATTTTGTCATTGAATTTCGAGCTCTAAACTAACAATCTACAATTTAATTTGCAATAACAGTGTGTTTAACTGTAGACTTCAGTCGTTAAAGCATTCCTAAACACACGAAGATAAGTAAAATGTAACGTTTTGTTGCGCGTATGCGAATCTTTACCAACATCATTATTACTATATTCAAAGTAAAATAGCTCGTATTGTACAGCCATTAAGATATGTTACAACGACAAAGTCGTTGCTAATGATAGATTTTATCAACGAGGTTGTACTGTTGCGGAAAATGATGAGGCGATTGCATGGAGTTATATTTAAACATACAATGACTCGATACGACTGTATTTTGCAGACCTAATATTAACCTAATACTATTATGCAGCTTTATCAATTAAATCTACATATAGATTTCCAGCAAATCAATAGCAAATAATACGAAACGGTGATATACCTAAATGTAAGGGTTAAGCGACGAATTACAATCAGGATTTCGTGTCTAAATGTGATTTAGAAATCTACAAACAAAAAGCTGGCCCTATTTAAAATGTATTTTACAAATGCGCTTTTGACGTAAATGAATGATTTTGTGGAAAAGTATGAATTAAACGTGCTTAAGGGTACACATATGAATCGCGAAATTAAAACATTGATATTAATTATGTTGGTGCAATATTGTTTCAATTTATTACACACTAAACACTACTTTGTCTTTTTCATAAAATAGATAATGACATGTTTGCATATATTTGTAAACGTTTAGCGCCAAAATCCGTTCGCTGATCGCGCATGCGTGTTGCGCCGCGTCCACAGATTATATGTAAAAACTGCATTGTTACCCCCTTGGTCCAGCTGAAGCTGTATCATAATGGTTAAAAAGTTCTATTATGTTATGATACAGTTGTCTATAGAAGAGCTGTATCATAACCTAATTTTTTAAATTTATTTCGAAGCTGTACTCGTATGTAAATACTGTCATGCAAGTTCTGTTTTTTTATTTTTTAACCTTTATATTTCAGCATGAGATTAGTTGAAATATATTATGATTATTTTTGAATTTACGAGTGTAGAATCATCATACTGTTGGTAGAAGTAGTACTTGTACAAATAAATGAAATAATAAATACTGAAAGATCGTTGTATACTGTGAATGATTTATTAATCTGGAATGGTAAACAATAGTTACTTGTTTGACATGTGGGTCAAATTGATTTTCGGCGTGAGTGGTTGAATTGAAACCTAAGCAAGCGATGTTTCGACGTTATAAGTTTTACATTTGATTTATGTGATATTGCTGTAGGTAATCATAAAGCAATATTAACGTACAGCTGCTTTGATTCACGGTACAGGGAAAGTGTGCTTGTTACGTGTGCTCTGGTATAGAATAAACAACACTATCTATCACTCGACTGTTTGAATGCGAAAGTAACTCTTAGCTTAATCTGTAGCACTGTGTACGCACACGCACATGAGAAAGCAGTAGGAAAACCTCCTGCTTTCTCATGTATCCAGCGGAAGGGAAAGATGAAACGTATAGCCATCTCAGTTTGTCCTATAGCCCTGTCACGTTTTCGTCGCTTGTTGATTACTTGATAACATTGAAGTTTCACGGAAGTATCTCCGACGACAGCCCGGCACTATATATGTACATACGAGTAAGCACCCTCCGGTGAAGCCCCCCTCCGGTGAAGCTGTAAATGCTGGTAGAGGCAAACAGCATTAGTCCGTTAGAAAAAAAAAATACGAGTAATGAAGCTGAGAGTTCTGCATTCTTATGGTATCGAGATACCATAAGAATGCAGAACTCTCAGATCTAGAAACATCTCGATGTTTCTAGATAATTAAGGTGCTTTGTATTATTCCCTTAGACACTTATTATGAACGTAATAGTGTGTTTCTTAGGACATATTTTTAAAAAGTAAGCGCAAGCGCATCGTTCGTCACCGAGAATTATTAATCATCATCATCATCATCATCTCAGCCATAGGACGTCCACTGCTGGACATAGGCCTCCCCCATTGATTTCCACAAGGGATAAATTAATAATAAATAATTATTAATAAAGAACATAAATTCATATGGTCTAATGAAAATATTTTTTCACTAATAAATTAGATCAAATAGATCGAATCAGAAATGAGGAGATCCATGGCTGAGATGAGGATGATGACAATGATGAAATGAGATCAAATGAAATCAAATTTTGTTCAAACAAAAACCTTCATGAACTTCATGAACTGTTCTCATATAAGTGGTATTTTTTTTAGTTTATTACAGATGTAGAACGGTCAATAAGAAATACTCATATTAGTCTATTTAGCAAATGGTAAAGCCTTAAAAAATTGCGTTCCATGTGTACTGAGTCACAAGTTGTCTAATTTTTACAGAAAACTGCAATGATATTATATGTTTATATGAGGTAGATGTCGCATAAGCGCGCGGGAACTGAGGCGGCAAAATTAAGTCAATTGTAGTAATTTTCATTACGACGCGTATTTCAAGCGCAAGTCTAAACATATAGCTATCCTTTTCTATATTATTTGTACCGTATTATCTGTCGCAGTAAGCATGTTTATGTCGTAAAAGAACAAAATCTGAGCACGGCGCAGTATGAATATACCTCATCTGTAGTAAAACATCATTGGAAAACTTACACTTTTTTTACGCATACCATACTCATTATCTCTTCGAGATATTTACTAACATATGTGCATGTTACCCTCCCCAAGAGTGCCTTCTAGGAAGACCTTACCGCCTTGTTAAGATTGACATATGGAGCTTGCTGGTGTTAGATCTCTCCTTAGGGTTACGGGCGTAGCTGCTTCGACCTCCAAAGCATCTCTCTTAGAAGAACTATTTTTTAATAATAATATTGGTTTCCACGAAGCCCTGTCAGATTGATTAAAACAATACCCCTCGTGCCTGTCGTGACTAGAAACGCTAAAAAAACTCATTAAAACCATCACGTTTCACGTTTTATAAGTTTTTTTGCATAATTGATGAATGGTTTGCTCACTAATTGTTTATTTTAGACTAATTGCAGTTCTTATAAATGGCGGCTTAGAAGTAACAGATCTTGTGTCTGCCTACAGCAGATTTTTAACTTCTCAGACATGTCTGCTTTTTGGATGTACTACGACCTTAGTATACCTAATATAGTATATAATATATATATAATACTGTGAATAGGTACCTTCTAGGTTTGCGTGCTAAATGCTAGACAACTTCATCACTTAACATCAGGTGAGACAGTTGTCAAACGCAAACTTATAATATGTAATAAAAAAAATAAAATACCTATTCCTGAAATTGAGATGAGCTGTTTTCTTTTCTGGCGTTCAACCATGATTTTTTAGCTTTGTTAAGTAATGGCGAGATTCACTATAGATACCTAATACGTATAACATTACCTTTGAAAATGAGATTCATCATTAATTTACTCGTAGTACAACGATAGACCAATCTACTACAAGTACTAATGTGCTACACTACTATATTTGTGACTACAAGGCATCTGATTTATGTAATCATGCATCATCCATCTGTCGATCGCCGTTGAAATTAAAACTTAAATGTGCTACGAATAAGGAACATTTTCGTTTGTTGGTAGTTTTATTTGATGTAGTCGTATTATTAAAAGTATTATTAAGTTCTGTTATCAAAACGCCGATACTGTAAAGAGGAAAGATTTGATTGTTTCAAAAAAACGTCATGATAATTCTATGTGTCCCACTAATATTATACATCTGAAAGTTGGGATGGATGGATGTTTGTTACACAATCACGCCAGAACGGCTGAACGGATTTGGATGAAATTTGGTATGTAGATACTTCTGATCCCGCAATAACACATAGACAAGTAGTCTATATTCATCATCATCATCAATCGTGTTCCAGTTTTTACTTCTGCCGGCACTGCCGGAGTGCAACCGGTGTTATTTTATTCTCATTTGCTTGTAACATAGTACATGTGCTTGCTTGGTATGTTTCTGACCAAAACATGTTTATTAACAGCTGTTTTAGGAATGTCAAACAAGCCCGTAGACAAGTTCTGATAAACTGATAATATAATTCAATAAATATACAAAACAACGCGTGTCCACAACACGCTGAGTCTGAGCCGACTACCGGGTCTCGGGTCTCGAACAAACGGCAAGGCCATCGATTTCCTTATTAATAGAAGTGGACAGCGTAGAACAATATTCTATCCTACTAATATTATAAATGCGAAAGTTTGTGAGTACGTATGTGTGGATGTATGTTTGTTACTCATTTTTTTAATACACACTCAGACCCCCGCACTAGGATTCCCTGTATCGCGGGAGGCATGGACACGCACAATCACAGCACACAAACACCCAAGACCCGGGACAAACATCCACACTCATCGCACAAAATGCTTGCCCCGGCCGGGATTCGGACCCAGGGTCCCGGAGACACAGAAGTCATATCATTGACACTGACCACTGCGCCATGGCGACCGTCACGCCTAAACGGCTGGGTGGATTTGAACGAAATTTGGTATGGAGATAGCTGATACATTGGATTAACACATAGGCTTATTTTCATCACCACGAAGGTAAAACCACGGGGCGCAGCTAGTGTAGCATCGTTCATACCTTGCTATATAACTGTTTACAAATTAGGCCACGGCAAGGAAATGGGTTTATGAAAAACAATGCAATAATTAATAAAGGTCGTGGTAAATAAGTAGAAATGTTCCACTCCGGAGAGCTGGCATGACGCAGGTTTGTGTAAGAATATATTTTTTCCGAGGACAGCAGGGCGCCATACACCGTATTCTACTACTCTTTCTACTCATCATCATCATCATTATCATCATCTCAGCTATGGGATGTCCACTACTGGACATAGGCCTCTTTTTACTAAATTGGCAATAAACATTTTGTCTATAACCCGCCTGGTACCGATTCTCGGATAAACATTATACAAAACCATGTGCTCATGGTGTGCGGGCCACCGGTTTGATGTAAGTTTAAAATCGATTTTCTGGAAGTTACCTCAAAATATTAATTTTGTGTTTGTTTTTATTTATAAAAACCAGTTTTTGACGTATCAGTGAATAATATGACGTGCGATGTCTACCTGCCAAACTTTGATGGCTACAGATAGTCAACTTGTCAAGTCGCAAGTAGTACTGGTTATCATTGACGACATTCCGAGGTTGTCCTTTGAATTGTTATGATTTGTACAATTTTATAAAATTTGTTGATTCCGTTGATTGACTAAATTTGATGGATGGTGATTACTATAATTAAAAATAAGTTAATCAAAATAAAAAAGTTCCTTGATTCTAAAAATATCGGAACAATATATTTCTCCGAAAGTCATTATCTAAAATACACTATGGTACCAATACCCTGAATTAGATTTGTAATAAATAACATACACAAAGTAACAAATCCTTACCTCTTTTTCCTTTCTAAGTAAATATAAAATGGACTAAATATATTGTATTTTGTATATATAAAATATATATTTATGATATACTAGGGGCGCACCGCGGTTTCACCCGCGTGATGATGCTTATGATGATGATGAAAAGTAGTCTATGTGTTATTCCCGGACCTGAAGTATCTACATACCAAATTTCATCCAAATTCGTTTTACCCGCGCGGTGATGAAGAACGACGATAATGGTGATGATAAAAAAAAAGTGTTAATCCAGGGTATAAGCTATCTGTGTTCCAAATTTCATCAAAATCCGTTCAGTAGTTTTTGCGTGAAAGAGGAACTAACATCCATTCATCCATAAACAAACTTTCGCATTTATAATATTAAGTAGGATAATGTTTTAAGCCATTATAAATATTTAGTGTATTTTAGATAGTGACTAGTTTAGTTATATTTGGAAGTGTAGCGGCGTCCGTGTGAGCTGGTGAGAGGTTGATGGCTCGTTTACCTTGTTAACATAATATTTTATTGCATAGTGTCTACTTTGTGTGGGTTAGTTGGTGAATTGAGATCGTTATTCGGTTTTATCTGCTAGTTATCGGTGTTATATATATGTGGTATCCGGCTTTACTCACGTTTATAGTCGAAGTTTCGACCTAGGTTTCGAGCATGTCCGATGCTCATCCTCAGGTGAGTTTACGCTGCCAGTGGTCGCCGCGATCTGGCAGCGTAAACTCACCTGAGGATGAGCATCGGACATGCTCGAAACCTAGGTCGAGACTTCGACTATAAACGTGAGTAAAGCCGGATACCACATATATATAATAATGTGAGAACGATATTTTCACGAGAATTTCCAATCAAAAAATGTTATCGGTGTATTTACACTTACATATGCTGTGTTGGGTGTTGTTACTTAAAAGTATTTCTACTACTATTACTACTATTTTTCTTAAATTCGTTAAGTACAAATTAGTCTATTATCATATCCTTTATTTACTAGACTTAATCAATAGTTAACCTACTTCGGAAGAGCGTGATCCTCTAACACAGGTATTTCCATACATAAAGAGGGTCCTATATCATTTTAAAGTAAATTAGATTAAGTTGATTGAATAAATGATTTGTATTGTAAAAGTTATTAGTATCTAACATTTAGAAGATTATTATTATATTTATATATTATAATAATTAGTATTATATTAATATTAGGCTATCCCAAACAAAAGTAGGCGTTATATCCAGAAAAACTTTTATCTAAATGTGTCTATACATTTGGGAATAAGAAAATTAATGAACTTGAAAGATATTTTGCGGAAATCCGTATTTTATAAACACTGCTCAGCTGTTACGTATGAAATACTGTTCTTTCGTTGGCTGAATACATATTTTACTGAAATATTATTTTTGTAGTGCTAAGTAATTAAATTTACTAAAAACCCCATGAAAATGCAGTGATACCCTACCGCCTGTAGAAAAGACGAAAAACGATACCAGAACTATACAAAATAGCACGAACACGTAACCCCAACCCCTTTAACACGTGCTTCGTGTCTGCACGTGGCATCTTCGTTAATCAGCGAAATTATCGACGTCACTCCCAAATTTGATAGTTCGATACGACATTCAGTAAATAGACCTAAGTAGAACATAATAAAAGTAAAAAAAAACTACATACCGAAGACTGCTTGGCTACTCAAGACTGATTGATGGAAGTATGTATAGTAAGTATACAGGCTCTATTCATGACAACAACGATTTCTTAATCGAGAAGAATAATTATGAGAAATTATATTCTTCAAGTAATCAATAAAATGCCCTTTTAGACAACACTAATGACGCTTTCGTACCAGATTATGTTTTCGAAAGTAAGCCACCTTAATAATGCGCTTAAACTTTAGCACGAGCCACGAGCCAGTATCTTTGTCTATATATCGTCTTTGTATGTATCTCTCTTTCTAAGCATGTTCACATTTGATCTCATGATGACCTCACATTATCTCATGAGATTAGATAACAATTATCCAACGGAGTAAGCGAAAGGAGCGCTTACCGTCACCATAATGTAAGCAAACAGCTGACCGACCAGTCCGGCCACTTTTACTTTCCGCCCGCGGTCGACTCGAGGAGAAAGCGCCGGGGATTCGAATGGCTTATCGACCAGAGTTATAACGTTAATAATAGGCTAGCATCTGGCTACTGTTTCGATGGACAATTACGAAGATGCAGACAGAGATAAAATGTTTTAAAAAAAAATATGGTCATTTAAACATAGCTCCGCGCCGCGGTATTACGTGCGTGGTGATGATTGATGATGATGATGAAAAGTAGCCTATGTGTTATTCCGGGATCTGAAGTATCATACCAAATTTCATCCAGATCCATTCAGCCGTTCTGGCGTGACTTACATAATTCATAAACCTCTGTTTCTCTTCACCCTCAAACGGTTGTACCGTTCGTTTTCTATGAAATTTGCTATGGAGATAGGTTATATCCTAGAATCACACAGATATCCCGCAGGAATTATGTTTTTATACGATAAAAGTTCCTATAAAAACATAGTTCCTGCGGGTAATTGAGGTCTGAGGAAACCGTAAACCACGCGAGTGAAACCGCGGGGCGCTACTCTTGTACCTATAATTGTACGTACTGGAATAATGATTTATAGTAGACGGTCGCGGCGACTCAGAGGCCTGTAACATGACTTCTGGTCCCCATTCGAATCCCTGCATCAGCAAATATTTATGGATGTTTGTCCCGGTTCTTGGATGTTTGTGTGCTGTGATTGTGTGTGTGTACTTGCCGCCTCCCGCGACTCAGGGAAGCCACTAGTGCGGGGCTGTCAGTGTTGAGGCTGTTGCACGTCAAAGAACTTGCGACAACAACAAACATTCTTGACTGTTAGTTTTTAATTGCTCAAAATTATGGTTATCATATCATTGAAAATATTCATATTTTATCAGGTATCTAGCAATTAATACGTTTAGTATATTATTATTAATAGGTAACCTGTTCCGACAACTCATCAAAGTTTAATAACATGTACCTACTTATCCATGTTATTCTGTGAAATAAAATTAGTTTATCGTCTCAGCCATAGGACGTCCACTGCTGGACACAGGCCTCGCCCATTGATTTCCACAAGGACTCGTTGGAAACGGCCCGCATCCAATCCTAGCCTGCGATCTTAGTCAGGTCGTCGGTTAAAATTATTTATTTTCTTTATATACATATAAAGAAAACTAGTCTTTCTACTAAATAGAGATTTAATGTGTATACTGTTCGAATATTGTCTTGAAGGATATTACTTATAATTCGTGGTGATTGATATATCCTTATAAATGTAAATTGGAATTAAATTACGGAATTCCAATCCAAAATTTCGCCAGTGTTCAAGGTTCTGAACCCTACGTTCCATCAGAAAGTCGCTGTCGGTTGTCTTTTTAATTTGCCTTTCGGTTGAATCTAAAGCTAAAAGTTGGTACTTGGTTGACCCACCCAAAAGGTGAGACAGTACTCAAAGCACGACCAGACTTGTGCTTGATAAACATTGAACATTAGTCCCAGCTAAATTTAAATAAACATTATAAAAATTCCGACCAACCCGCCTGCCAAGCGTGGCGAGTACTAACTAATATCCCCCTAGATATGGGAAGGCCTATTTTACTTTTATGTGGCTATTACTAAAACATCTTTAAGCAAGGCGTGTCCAAAATCTATCACTATCAAGTGAGATAGTGGTCAATCGCTTGATCTATAAAGAATAAAAAAAAATAGCGTGTGATGTTTTATTGTATATCAGAAAACATACAATAAAACATCACATTAATTTATGATGATAATTGATGTTTGATTTCTGAATACATCAGTAATTAATCAAAAAATCTATCGATCGGTCTATGAAAGCAGTGGGCTTTAGACAAGATGCATCGCTTTATAGCGATTCTCTTTCTCTAACAGCTAACGATGAATATTTTTTCTCGTTGATCAAGTGATACATCGCTTTGAAGTGTCAATCTCATACATTTTCTATGTTTTTTCTCGTCGTCAACGCTTGTAGAATGTTTTTTGTCTAATGCCACAGATACCCGCTGTATACATACTTTTACATTATTAGGGTAGTCTTCAAATAATTGACAATTATACACATCGTATATTAATTATGCATGCTCGAATTTCTTGTTCTAGTTTTTGCAATTATTTTTAAAGCAATTTTGCATGAACTTACCCAGTTTCTCTTTGTACTGTTGCAATGTAAACGGCCGTTACAACTTAATTTCTAAGATGTTTGCATAAACAGCGTTGCTTGGAAGAGGCGAAATAAAAGTGAAATTTTAATTTAAAGAAAGTTTTTTAATGTGAAGAAACTCAATACTTTACTGGCTGTAACACCACCTCACACACCCATTCCCATCAATTATACATTAATATTTGAGTTATCTATAGGCTGCCAACAGCTAGTGGATTGCTGAAATTTTATTGTAGTAGCTGCTGCTTAGTTGTTAGTATTTTGTTTTAATAAAGGCATCGGCCTTAATGAAAAAAATAAAATTAATATTATGAAGTAATATTGAAAATGGTGCAGTTTTGTTGATATGGTTTATAGAACAATGGAATGGAATAATTTCTTTTATTTGAAAAAAATCTGATATTAAAATTTGAAGTTTATAGGGATGACCGCCAGGGTTGTGAGCAGCGACCTTCTAGACAAGTACAGTCAGCAAGTGCTCAAGATATAATGTCTCCCCCCTCTTCTCCTTGTATCGTACGTTAAAACTGTCAAAAAAGGTATGGGTTTCCTACTACGTATATAATAATATGTCAAATTTGAGCGACATTGAGTATTTTTTAAATGTTATTGCTGTACTTTTAACCACTGACAAGGCGGTCCATCGGACGAAGTCAAGGATCTCGTTGTTTATTTGTGAGAAGAACCGGAAATACGTGTATCATTGTGGATACATACACTCGAACACCTCACTTTTCCGGGCTATAAATAAATGTTAGTCATATTTTTTTATGAATTGTCCCATATCGATTCGGAACTATTCGATCATTTGACGTGGATCTAATTCGTATTCATGAATATGTAAATGAAACATTTATATGATCGGGTACATTTAGGTACTGTGTAGCTCTGTCGATTTAAATAATAATAATATGGGACAACATTCACACAAGGTCTTCAGGTCCCAAACTAGGCAGAGCCTGTACTATGGTAACCTGATGACTGATGTATACTTATATACATATATAAAATTGATTAATAACAAGATTTTAACCAATTTATTCACGATGTTCAAAGAGTCAAATACACTTGTCGTATAGTATCTTAAAAGAGTGTACATGTACATATGTACATATACCTAAAAAATATGTAATTTATTTCTAATTGATACAAACATAATATAAAAATAATTTAGAATAACAATAAAATAATCTAACTTAAAATAAAAACCTTAAACATTTAATAAAAACTAAATTAAATCTAAAACGGGCCCCTGCGGCATTGTCCCCAATTTTAACCAATTACATTTAAATTAAACTACTTAAAATCATAACACATTGTTTCAATGTAGTGGTTAATTTTATCCTATACTTCGATATGAGAAAATATATCCTAAGTGACCCGTGGTGGATAATGCAGCTTCCCAACAGTAAAACAATTTGTCAAATCGGTTCAATAGTTTCGAAGCCTATTCAATGCAGACAAATCTTTCATATGCATTATAATGTAATATAATATAATTTATAATGTAAATATAAAGTCAAAGTTATTTATTTGCGCGAACATAGGCTTGAAAGTTGTTTAAATGAAATATGCACATTCCAGCTCTGTGGAAAGTACTATTGTATAATCTAAATAACATAATCTGCTGTGTGTGTGCTCTGATTGTTCATGCCTCCCGCGACACAGGGAATCCTAGTGCGGGGGTCTGAGTCAGAATAAAAAATATCTCTATAACTCAGCGTGTTAATGTATTACTTCAATTCAGTTATAAAAAATAATATAATTGTTATTTAATATTGTTGTGAAACAATAAGAAAACTGTCATTTAAATATTCAATCCGTGAATATAGAATAGTGACATTATTTAAAAGCAGATAAAACACATTTGTCACAAATTTTTGTTCCAAAAGAGACTTAGGCAAACGATTGTACGGTCTAAGACTCATGGCATATACACTTCTATCAAATAATACATATGTATTTGTATATGTATATATTCCAAAATGTACATAAAGAAACTGTAAGCTTTTTTCTTCCTAGAACAAACTACGTCGACATGTAAGTCTCTTAAACAAAGCCTTAACAGGTATGTAAATAGAGGTGCGCACGCGCAGGCGATGCCGACCCAAATACGTCTGCCGGCGCGCGGCGCGGCGCGGCGGCCTCGGCTCTAGACCTGCCCACGACCACTTTCCCATACGCTACTATGTATATTTAATTCAAGTACAAATATAAACTGTTGATAACTTACATGTAATGTAGAGCTTGGTTTCCGGAAAGCACATTATGATATGCATTTACTTATATACTTTACACCTTAGATCAATGATGTTTTACTAAAGATGACGTATATTCATACTGCGCGGTGCTCAGATTTTGTTCCTTTACGAGATAAACATGCTTACTGCGACAGATAATACGGTACAAATAATATAGAAAAGGATAGCCATATGTTTAGACTTGCGCTTGACATACGCGTCGTAATCAAAATTACTACTATTGACTTAATTTTGCCGCCTCGGTTTCCGCGCGCTTGTGCGACACGTGCCACTTGTCAAAAAACAACATACTAAATATAGATAGCTGCACCTCGGGGTTTTACCCGCGTGGTGATGAAAAACGGTTATGATGGTGATGTTGAAAATAATCCTATGTGTCAATCCAGGGTATAAGCTATTCCATTCATCTATTTATCTATTCTGAACAGGCTCAGAGTAGCACAACGAGCTATGGAGAGGGCTATGCTCAGAGTTTCTCTACGCGATCGAATCAGAAATGAGGAGATCCGTAGAAGAACAAAAGTCACCGACATAGCCCAGCAGATTAGCAAGTTGAAGTGGCAGTGGGCAGGGCATATAGCTCGAAGAACCGATGGCCGTTGGGGTCGAAAGGTTCTCGAGTGGAGACCACGGACTGGCAAGCGCAGCATAGGACGGCCACCAACCAGGTGGACAGACGAGCTGACTAAGATCGCAGGCAAGGGCTGGATGCGGGCCGCTTCCAACCGGTCCTTGTGGAAATCAATGGGGGAGGCTATGTCCAGCAGTGGACGTCCTATGGCTGAGATGATGATGATGATGATTCATCTATACTCATGAACTTGCTCTCACACTCACACATGCACTCACAGTTCACACACCGAGAGGAACTTTTACACTTAACTTTAAGCTTATTATAATAGTTGTTTAATGTATTAACAGTTGTCAATAGCATAAGGCTAGATTATTTTTTTATATATCTAGGAGGAGGGCGCTGTAAGCAGAAATACAGGCGTTTGAGCCTATTTCAGCGACAGATAACCCATAATTTTTTGTGTAAACCATATAATATAAAAATATGTATGAATGTGCACTTATCTGAATAAACTGATTTGATTTGAAGTTTGGCATTTATAATATTATTAGGATGGGTGTACACCGAGTACCTACAGTGCGCATAAAAGTAGATATTATATGAAAAATATAATTCAATTAGAAATGTAACGTAAATAATAATATCAATTATCAACTATCATATAATATTAACTTTGGGCAATCGCTTCATAGAAATACGGCATTTATCGACATCATTGTGTGCGAGGAAACATCAGTCACTTCGTTTTACAGACATAAATAAGTATACCCTGATCCAGAATCTTGGATATTTTTTGTAAACAAAGATTTGTCATGCAAAGTCCTCAAGCGGACCTCGGCTTAAGCTGTCGCCAGGACAGGGAGTTATCGGATCGACTTGCCCCGGTACCAAAGTGATCCCTAAGGATGTTTGCTCTTTGACTATTTGGAGATAATCTAACCAGGATGTTTTTGCCTCGAGCTCGCCGGCGTGCTGGGTTTCTGTCGGTGTATACCAGGAATGACCGTGGCACGACGCTAAAGTTAGCGGCAATGGGGTCGTCCGGGTCATCCAATACATGCCTAGGATGGCGTCGGGGGGTGGAGAGACAGTCAGTCACTGTTTCCTTTTATATATACAGACAAGCTGCGCTCTCGGTTCCACTCCCACGAACAATGATTCTCTCGTTATTTCACCAGGACTCACATGATAAATTTAGACTTTATTACGTATCGTAAGACACCCGTTTATGCGTGTTTCCTAGACTTATCCAAGGCATTTGACCTGGTAGCTTATGATGTTCTGTGGGAAAAGTTGAAAAACATTAATTTACCCCCTGAATTAATAAATATATTTAAGTATTGGTATGGGCACCAGGTCAACAGTGTCAAGTGGGCAGGGACAATGTCCGACCCCTATCGGCTGGAGTGTGGGGTGAGGCAGGGTGGGTTGACTTCAACCACGCTGTTCAACCTGTATATTGATGCGCTGATCGTCGCGCTCAGCAGTCAGCATGTCGGCTGCCATATTGATGGCGTATGTGTAAATAATCGTAGTTATGCCGACGACATGGTGCTGCTGAGCGCGTCTGTCTGTGGTTTGAGGAAGCTCATACGAGTCTGTGAAGAATACGCGCGTGTCCATGGGATAACATATAATGTAATAAAAAGCCAGTATATGGTTTTTGAGACCACTAGCGCTAAATGCCCACAAAGTATACCACCAATCCGACTGAATGGAATTCCTCTAAATAGAGTACAACAGTTTAAATATTTAGGGCATATAGTCACTACTGGTCTCGGGGATCAAGCCGGTATAGAGAGGGAACGAAGGGCGCTGTCAGTACGAGCGAATATGTTGGCCCGTAGGTTCGCGAGATGTACGGACGAAGTAAAAGTGACACTTTTTAAGGCCTACTGCTTTTCACTGTACACTTGCGGCCTGTGGGCTAATTATACACAAAAAATGTATAGCGATATTCGCGTGCAATATAATAACGCATTTAGGGCAGTGTTGGGACTGCCCCGCTTCTGTAGCGCGTCAGGGATGTTTGCGGCAGGACACAAGGATTGCTTTAAGGCAACTATGCGTAAAAGGTGTGCGTCCCTGGTACGCAGGGTGCGGGCCAGTTCCAATGCTGTCTTGATGATGATTGCAGAACGAGTGGATTGCCCTTTTACTCGGCACTGCTGTGAGAGGCATGTCTCTTATAGTGCCAAGTAGGGGGATACATACACACTCCTTTTTATTAAACATGTGTATATTTAACAAATATGGGTTTACTGTTACCTGAAATAAATATATTTCATTTCATTTCATTACTCGTAAATGAGGACACCGTCTCTTGGTGAAAATAATCTCTAGAATCGGTCTCATTTTAATAATAATACTGGCTGCGCCCCGCGGTTCCACACGCGTCAACTACGGTTTCCCGCAACATTTTCCGATGTACTCTAGAGAAATGATGACGTTTATATACAACAACTGCACTTTGTTTGAAAATATTTTTGACAATCGAAACTGTTGGAAGTAGACAACAGATGAGAAAATCAAAGATGTCGCTTCGTATTATATGCATACAGAAAACCTCCTTGTTTTGGTAATTTGCAGGGAGTATTGATGTCAGGCAGACTAATAAGTCATACAATAATATACCTTACCAAATCATAACTTTTGACAACCCCAGACATACATGCACGGAAGACGCATAGCTTGGTAAAACGTGATGTTTGTTTTCCTTAAGCTATTGCAACTAACAGTCATTTTGGCATTTGCCTGTCAAATCTAGGTCACACCAGGCCCCAGGATGTTTCTCTGACCTTCGCTGCCTCGTGCACACATGTGCACTATCATCCATCATGGCTAACATTTGTTTGTCTTTCTCGGAATTAATGCTGACGTCATTAAGGTGATTAAGGTAAAATGTTGATGTATGCCTCTGGGTAATAATGGTATGTTTGCTTGTTCCAGGTAACCTTCTAGAAATATCCACTAAGGGTTACCTCATACATTTGGCTGTTGTGGTCAAGCTGGTCTGCAGAAGAATAATTTTGAGGTTAAGTAAGTTAGGTTCTGCTTACTTTTCGCCATGGCGATGCATGTCAATACGGACAATCCGATATATTTAATAACATCTATTTGATGGTTTTGTGAGTTGAAGTCGGTATGTGTGGTCGGTCATGACAGTTCACAAAAGTAACTATCATCACAATATTGTGCTCATGGTACCGACTTCGACAAGTTATTTCACACTTTTGAGTGTTGATGTCAGTTCCATTTTATGACAAATTTTTTTTTTCACCCTTTTCAGTGACCTTTACTATACTCACGGGATCAATTTTCATTGAGTATGTTCTCCGATGTCTGCAACCGCACTATATTATAGTCGAGGTATGCGTAGCACTTTTCAGTTATTGCAGTGTAACTCAAAAACCGCTTTACCGATTTTGATGAAATTTAAATGGGACCACCAAAGAAGTATACTTTATCAAACAAAAAATGAATAATTAAAATCGGTTTATAAATGACGAAGTTATCCGCAAACACACATAAAAAAAACATATATATGGTCGAATTCAGTAACCTCCTTTTTTTGAAGTCAAACAAATATCAACCAGGAAGCCAATACTCGAGTTATTGCGTGTTATTTAATTAATATAATGATGTGGTTAGTGATGTTCAATCGGCGAGTAATTACTAGCCTTGACCCGCGGGCATAGATGCCGCGTTATTTGCCTGGACGATGGCGGATGGTAAGTTGATATGTACTTTTAGGTAGTTGATAGTTGTAGTGTAGTGTAGTGGTAGTTGATTATAATTATGTGTTTTCACGACGGCTGCCTATCAAGATGATGATAGCTTCGTATAATTAGTTGTGGAATGTACGTCTCCATTATTTTACACGTAAGGTGTTGTGTTTTACTAATCTTTTAGTAGCGATCATAGCTCAGCGATGGGCGCGTTGGCTATAAACTGACACCGTTATCTAATTCTTAGCAAGGTGGTAAGGTACTTTTTTAATACCTGCCTACCTAGCTACTTCCCTCAAGTTATAATAAACTTAAAATACAAAATTAAATGGTTCTGTTCGTTGCCACTGTCAAACTTAATAATCAAGGTCGTTTGCTTATAAATAAGTTTAATGCTGATCACAAATATAAGTTTTTAAACTGGCATGGTCACTAATACAAGAGTTAATATTATTATCGGGATATTTACCATGTATTTTATTTCTCCCTCCGTGCGTCGTTTATCTTCATTACTGAAGGTCGCGATCCTCACTGTAAGGTCTTTCGCGACAAGACGCCATCGGTTTCTATCGGTAGCAGCGTGTGGTACTTCATAGACATTGTTGTCCAGAGTAGAGCGGATTTGGTCTAACCATCGATTTGGGCTCCGGCCTCTAGGCCGCTCCCCCTCGACCTTCCCACTAACTGTCAGTCGTTCAGGTTGTCGCTGCTTCTCCTCGCTATGTGGCCAAAGTATTCCAACACCTTTCGGCGACAGGTGCTTGATAACCTATTTTTAATGCTCAGCTCACGCAAGATGGATTGGTTAGTGCGGAAGGCGGTCCATGGTATCTGTAACATCTTTCGCCAACACCACATTTCAAATGCGTCGATGCGGTCTCTGTCGGCTTTTTTCAGGGTCCATGTTTCTGCTCCGTAGTTAAAGATAGAGAAGACTAAAGTATTAATTAGTTTTATTTTGGTATTTTTTATTTATTAACATTGACACAAGTTAATTTTGATGTTCCTGTCCACCCATATTTTGTGAAGCTGTGTCATTGCATTTTTGGCCATCCCTATTCTTCTCCGTATTTCCGAATATTATTTTATTTAATTTCCAGCAAATAGAACAAAGAAAAAACATGGTAAATATCCCAATAATAATATTAGTTCTTGTATATCACAAATGGTCAATTATTCAACTATTTTGAGAAATTAGCGAATATATTTCATATTCTACGTATAGCAGCAATGATTATATCATAAATTATGCACGCCCAATGAAATTGAATATTAGGTAACATTCAAACTTGGTAAACTAGCACACCGGACGCGTGTTTAGAGAATATTAAACTAGAAATATTGGCGCAGTTGAAACATTTGTTTATAAAAAAAGTTCATGTTTGATCAAATACCGACAGCTAATTTCCTTTGGAAACTTTAATCTATGTAAATACTTGTAAGGTTCTTTCTATTCTTCTATTCTATTCTAAGGAAAACTTTATCATTTAGATGAAATACATTAATTTGAAATACATTGAAAAGATGCTCAAGCTGTCTGATGAATCATCTATGCATAGATGGCATTAAATATCATTGTAAAAAATTGAAAATGTGTGTGTGTATTTAATTGGTAAAGCGTCAGATACGTTATATGGAGTAGTAAGTTCAAATTCTACTAGTATTCACTAACTTTTTACTCACTGTCTAGCATTCACCCTCAAGTTTGAAAAACTGTCACCAAACACATAGTGTGTTCAGGCAGCAGTCCTTGAGAGCCAGTGAGCATTCCAGGTCTAGCGTGATAACATCTTCGACCACATCGTCACTGACCATCACGTGAGATAGTGGTCAAACGCTGTTTAATCACCGTTTTGCATCTTTTAATTCATTGTGATAAGGACAAATTGAGTGTATGATAATGAAACGCCGTTCTCGTGTCTCCACTGTGGTTATAGGTTGTAATGTAATGTACCATGTAATTTAAGGACGCACACCTACGAGTCCTCTATTCGAGTGTGTGGAATGGCTAAATGCACAATACACGATTTGATACAGCATGTGAATGGGTGGTCCATGTCAAACGATTATAAAGTAATATTAATTTTATAATCATTACTAGAAACTGGATAATCAACACATTATACTTTATTTTTATTTTTATTGGGAATAGGCAA
Source organism: Apeira syringaria (assembly GCA_934044485.1). NCBI lineage: Eukaryota > Metazoa > Arthropoda > Insecta > Lepidoptera > Geometridae > Apeira > Apeira syringaria. The sequence continues at coordinate 1,111,913 of OW203678.1, forward strand.
GCGTTTGACCACTATCTCACCTGATGTTAAGTGATGATGCGGTCTACGGTGGAGCACGCCTGCCTAGAAGATACCTATTCACTCGTGACTTGATGATACCCAGGTTGTATGTTTGCGGAAACATAGATTTAGGCAATAAATTCCATTCGTTAGCGGTACGCACTAGGAATGTAATACCTGCATTTAAGAAGAAAATGCTTGACCAAATATTGAACTAATTAAAACAGTAGATCTAATTTAATAGAATATCTATTTGTTGTAATAACTAGCCTTTTTTTCATAACTGTGCGTAAATAGACATACATATTTTGTTGAGTAAAGTTCTAAATGCTTAATGTTTCTATAGGATGGCAACATGATATGAAAGATTTTTTTTTATTTTTTTTTACTATTATAAGTTTGCGTTTGACAACTGTCTCACCTGATGTTAAGTGATGACGTTGTCCAGGATTTAGCACGCAAACCTAGAAGGTACCTATTCACTCGCGACTTGAAGACTCCAGGATTGTACATATCGGGAAACACAGACTCGGGCAACGAGTTCCATTCCTTGGCAGTACGCATTAAGAAAGTGGAAGCAAAACGCTTCGTGCGTATAGGTGGTATATCTACCATAGAATGGAGTGCTCAAAAGATATTGTGGTATAGTATTGTGTAAAATAAAATGAATTAAATAAGATCGCTTAATTTCGTTTAGTGAGTTATTCTTAGCTCTTGTGTCATGTTTTTGTGGAAATAGTTTATCTTTTTAGACTTTTATAACGTTTAGAGTTTATGGTAAGTTTTATTGATGTTGATAATATATTTTTTTTGTATTAACATTCACACAAGGTCTTCAGTCCCAAACTAGGCAGAGCCTGTACTATGGTAACCTGTTGAATGATATATATTAACTTATATACATATACACACCCAGACACAGGTCAAACAGACATGTAATGTCCGCAATGGCATTGTGAGTAAAAGAGTATTCGCCTTACTCTCGTAACTTGTGCCACCGAAGGCGCAGTTAAAGCAACGAGGGACGGTAAGGTCACCCTCGGTGTAGGCTGTGAGCGTGCAACAGTAATTCTGACGAATGCCGCTCGCACGAATAAGGTTTTAGGGTCACAGATTACTGTGATGCAAAATATGACTTTTGTTTGAACTCTACCCATCTTAACTGCTTGCTTGGAATTGAAAGGTTTCATGTGTTGTTTGGGTGCAAATGTGCATGTGAAGTATTTTTTTAAAGTACAGTTTCATTACATACAGTACATTATACAACATACTTTGAGAAATTATGAATGTATAAAACACGGGAGTTACTCACGTAATAAGTCAGAGTGCTTCGGCTATAGTTTCAACCGCATTCGGTGGTCTTTTTCAAGGAGAATACGGGGCGCTCGCGGACGCGGTCGCGATTCGCCCCGTATTCTCCTTGAAAAAGACCACCGAATGTGGTTGAAACTATAGTCGGAACCCTCAGACTTATTACGTGAGTAACTCCCGTGTTTTATACAATCATAATTTCTCAAAGTATGTTGTATAATTATCGATTATACTTCGTGCTTCGTCCTCGAGATTAGTAACCTGAAATATAATATCTTTATACATTGTAGTAACGCCTACGTGACACCACTCTTTGCACTAAGTTGAGAGTTTTTTTTTTTTTTTTTTTTTGGTTTTGGAGGGTACTTTCTTCTCCTTGCTCTTTCCCGTCGCTCATAGCGTCATTCGCTTTTTAGTGCTCCACCACTCAACACTATATTTTAAACTCAGTGCCGGTTTGATTTTTTCGAAGTGTTAACCGCCCCTAGTTAAAAATTACGACAAGGAAACGCGAAATAGAATATGACATCGCGAAAAAAATAAATAAATAATAATAATAATAATTCAAGGAACTGGAACAGAAGCTAACAAGTGATGATTATCAAAAACTCGTATCATCGAGTATTCGTCGTCTTCCCATCGCAAGAAGCATCTCCTTCTTCACCAATCTCGCCAGGTAATTAGCATTTTAAGACTCAAGTAATCAGTATTCGTGTAATGTTCCTAGTACCTACCTACTTTGTCTACATAAACCCGGTTTGCGTGTAATTCTATGGGAATTATATCTTACTGGATAGTACGTAGACGCTATTAATGTGACTCGAGCTGTACTTGGGACTGTCTCACCACATGCCATATAATCATAGTTCATAGTTATTTATTGGGTAAAATTTGTTTACATGTCAAAATTATATAAATGTAGACCATAAGTAAAAGCTTAAATTACAACTAACAGTAAAAAAGTATTTTATCGAAATACATAAATACCTAAAGACGATTATAATTATTAATATATTATATAATATATTATACATTGGAACATATCAATGAGTCCTAAATTGGAATGGATTTTATAGTACCGGATAGTACGTAGATGCTATTAATGTGACTCGAGCTGTACTTGGGACTGCCTCACCACATACCATATAATCAGTTTGCGTGTACTCCTGTGGGATACATCTTACTGATTCACTCGGTACATAAACTAGTTGCTTTGCGTGTAATTCTGTGGGAATTTTACCGTACCGGATAGTACGTAGATGCTATTAATGTGACTCGAGCTGTACTTGGGACTGTCTCACCACATGCCATATAATCAGTTTGCGTGTACTCCTGTGGGATACATCTTACTGATTCACTCGGTACATAAACTAGTTGGTTTGCGTGTAATTCTGTGGGAATTTTATCGTACCGGATAGTACGTAGATGCTATTAATGTGACTCGAGCTGTACTTGGGACTGTCTCACCACATGCCATATAATCAGTTTGCGTGTACTCCTGTGGGATACATCTTACTGATTCACTCGGTACATAAACTACTTGGTTTGCGCGTAATTCTGTGGGAATGTTGCCTTACCTAATAATATCTTTCGCATTTTATGATGACTATCGGAGGATAACAGTACATGAACCGAACTGTATGCGTAATTTATCAATTTACGCTGTCGAACTTCACATCTACCCTCGAGCTAGTATATCACTAACAAATTTCGACGCCATAAAGGCAGAAATAATCTAAGTGCGCCTACCGAGGAGGAAGCGCCTAGCGGGGATGATTTGGAATTTATGATGTACGTCTTAGACGAAGGCCATTACTACATCAGCGGCTGCCTCAGCAGCGGCATGAGCTGGGAACCCACAAATGTGAGTTCACCATTTGAACGTCGTGGGTATGAGTCCGCGACCGCCACAGCGGTCGACGTCTGCGCCCAGTGCCGGGGTCGCACCCGCTACCGGGAAAATCGTTCAAAAAACTCCAGCGGCGGGGCCGCTAATCAGTAGAACCCAAGCTGGCGAATATTTAAACTAGAAGAACGAGGCCTGGGCGTGCAGGACGCCCGTGCCGGGACCACCCGCGCGCCCGCGGCGCTGCAGAGCCGCGAGCCTGCGCCTCCAGCGCGGTGCGCCGCGAACTACTCGCGGTGCTCGTCTTCTCCGCCAAAACCGACTGGCCGCCAGTAGACACGGTAATGTACGCATAACAATTGTCTGTCTCCCTTTCGTTAACAATGGTCCCTGATATGAAGAATCACTGATTCTACACTGCATTGAAGGTTATAAAATACAATTTACAAACACATTACATTATAATATACCTAATAATAAATCCGAAAAAGAGCGATATGATTCCCTCCACTTCATGCAAGTTTTTAGACCTCACAAGGGTCACCCGTTCTATTATAATAGGTTTGCCAAATGAAAAACGAATTCATGTAGAAAAGAAATAACAAGAATAGAATGGTTTTCTAAAAAGACTAGCTCCAAAGTCAGGAAACTCGGACAGTTGATACGATTACTCATCATCTGCATGTCCGGCTGTCAAATACGGCAGGTTGTATTATTTCTACTTTAAATGGTGGCTCCGCGCCATTATAACTTTTTTACCATTTTCTAAAAAGACAATTTTTAGTCTTTTCAGCTTATTTTATTGAAAGCTTAATTAATATTATAATAATAAAAATAAAAAGACCAGATACGAGAACAGTTCATAAAGATTGGTTCTGATTGAACAGGGTTTGAGTTCATTTGTTAATTTATTAGCTAGGAAATACTTTAGATTACCTACCATAATTTTCCTTTGTCAAGGATTCTCGCCGTAACAACGGATGCGCTTGATCTGAGTCATTACCTACATCTAAAGAAGGGAAGTTGAGGGGTCGAAAATGTGATTGGTAATATATTTTTTCAGCCCCTAGGTCATCTCTAAAGTACATGCATTACATATTTGTAATATTTTGAATCAACACGTGCCAGTGTTTGTCCCGCCCTCTCGTTCTGTAGACTGCGAGCTTCTGTGGTGTCATCGGCAACTGTTAGGCCGTAATTACTTTTGGCCATAGCATTCGAGACAATAACTACTCCTTTGAAATACTTTCTGACGCCTCAACGACGGGGGGCGGCTGCGTGTGGCGGTCAAACCGCAAGCGGCCCCTGGTCGCAACGAAAGTGCAAACTTCACATTAATCAACTTAAAGTATTAGTAGTTTATTTCTCAATCACATTTTTTACAAAACAGCCAACCTGTGAAATTTTACTTCGCGACGACGATGCTACTGCTATTTCATATTCCTATAAACCGAATGGCCAGCATTCAATTCTCTCGCCTAACGCGCATCGCTAATAACATTTGGCCATAGTGCGAATCAAAAAGAGTATTTGTATTAGCATCTTGTTATCATCGAAAGAAAACATCGTAGCGGATGTGGAATCTAGAAAATCCCACCCTGATTAAGAATGTGAACAAAGTAGTTCAGCATTTAAGACTATAGTCAGTAGATTCGGACCTCCCACGGTTAATTTATTTGCGCGTATAGTATTATAAAAATGCAATAAAATAATGTCAAATAGTAAACAATACATCATGATTCAGAGATCCAGAAGCATTTGAAATAAATGCATTCACGATCCTTCGATCAAATAGTTATTATTTCTACGCGTTCCCCCTGCGCCATACTGCTTAAAATCTGATCAACAACTATATATATATATCTCCAATAAAGCAACAGGTATCATTATTGTTCAATTGTGGCCTCACAAGCTTGATACCCGATTATTTATTTTTTAATCTTCAATATATAAGCAATTATATTTTCATTTCAACTGCTGGAACATCTAGGCCAATCTGACCCTAGTTACAGGGATATTGTCCGGGGCGCGCTACTCCGACGGGTGGCGCCAGAATCTTCGGATATTAGGCTAGCTCTGTTGTCAGCGAAATCATTTAGGCAGTACAGGCCTTAAATTAGAAAATGACACACCTATTACAAAGATAATAACATACAAATTTACGTAACCTCTAGTAAATGAGTTATTGATTTCCTAACGAAAATGTATAACGGTGGTTGTCAATATGGCTTTTTTAACAGTTATAGGGCTGCGCTATCTTAGGACAGTATATGTCAGATAATCATAGAATCCAAAGGTTCTTTAAAAGCCTCATCCGACTAATACCTCCTACACCCGAATGTGATATGACATGGAATCCTGGAAAAGTATTAGACTGCCCAGTGGAACCCAAACAAATGTACTTACCTTTTTAGGACTCGTGTAAAATATATGTATATATATATATATATATATATATATATATATATATATATATATATATATATATATATATATATATATTGCTAACCTAATTATTCTTATCACAATAAATAGAGTTCAGACTCTATAAAATAAAAATCTACAATATGAACTTTTTAACTAAAATTATGAATAAAATTGAAATTTCATCGAAAGTAGGAAACATTTAACATCTACTATAAATCCCGTTTTTTTAAAGAAAAACCACAAGCGTCATGCTTAGGCACTAATCTTGTACATAGATACAACAACACCTTTATGGAAAAGTATCGAATTGTTTGTTAGTTTTATTAAGGCTTATTGTAATAGCTTATATAGTGAGTGACTACCCATACGATAAGCCGCTGGATCAGGTATCAGTTCTTAGGTATTCTACCTAAAGGTATACAACATTCTCTGCGACGCGCGGCTACGTCTCGAGCTCACGCGCCGACGGTCAACAGCAACCAGCAGTGCAAGTACAGAACTCGTTTCGCTAAATTTGACGATCGTCAAATTCGTCATATTTTTACGAATTGTACGAGTACAGAACTGAAATCGCAATCGGTTGTCGATCACATCCGGATGACATGATGACATGTCACCTGGACCTCTTCACGTCTCTTTCGATAGTGATATACAAGAGTTATTCCTTTAGAAATTCGGTATACAATCGTAAAACAATTCCGAAAGTCTTAACCGGTTAATTGCGTACCGTAAACGGTGCCTTTTATCATCAGCAACTGCTGGCTCTCAGTTTGTCTTCCAGGAATAACATGACTAATACCCATTATTTATATCAAGTAGTTTGTTGTTTAAATTTATCGACATTGTTTTTGAAGTAGTGATATCGCAGATCCCAAACACAGCCGGCCGGAGCCCAAGCTCTAGCACGTTTTCCCAGTTTCTTAATAGAACTATTCTCAGCTTTGTCGAAGCAGACTTAGCAAAAGCGATTATCAATCCAGATTGAATAGAATAATTGTCTATTAGGAAATTATTTAAGTCTATAACAATATCACTATGAAATTTAAATGTAACAAATTGTATACACATCAATTGTGATTTATAAATTTGTAAGTCGGAAAACAAAACTTGTGGTTTTTCACATGTTTTGTTACATAACAGGCAGCGTTAACGATTTCCTAAACACGCTATCTCTCAAAGTCTACAATGTATAAAGATATTCTATTTCAGGTTACTAATCTCGAGGACGAAGCACGAAGTATAATTAGTGATTAAACGAACTTACCTGTAAGTGAAGTTCTATCATAATTATACGAGTGCTTCGTCCGAAGAGATTAGTACCTAACACCCGCCCGCCCTATGTAACTATCCATCCCTAAAATGGTTTAGGAAATTATTAACACTGTACCTAATAACATAGTGCAGACTCTAAATTAATGACGCTATGAGCGACGGGAAAGAGCAAGGAGAAGAAAGTACCCTCCAAAACCAAAAAAAAAAAAAAAAAAAAAACTCTCAACTTAGTGCAAAGAGTGGTGTCACGTAGGCGTTACTACAATGTATAAAGATATTATATTTCAGGTTACTAATCTCTTCGGACGAAGCACTCGTATAATTATGATAGAACTTCACTTACAGGTAAGTTCGTTTAATCACTAAATATATCGTACTTGTCGGTCCGTTTGACTCTTTCCTTCTAGATCTTGACAAGGATGAGAGTGGATGAGGTATTTGAAGTCTCTTCATCTTCAAACACATAGTCACTTACCTATCTATAAGCAGGTTAGTGGTCTAACGTGGATAAAACAGTCTTGTATGTAATTACTATTAATTTTCTGTCGACACTTGTACAGCCGAACTGTTTAGTTCATTTTCTATTATTTCTTTTTTTTTCTTTTCTCAGCCATGTGCGTCCACTGCTGGACGTATGCCTCCCCCATATAGGGGGGATTTGCCAATACTCACCACGCTTGGCAGGCGGGTTGGCGAGCGCAGTATGATTTCCGATCCTCAGAAGGCGCTGCTGCCCACCTCTTGGTACGTGGTCCCTTAGTCGACTCTTACGGCACCCACGGGAAGAGATGGGGGAGTACTATTCTAGGCCGGTACTACCACGGCCCTATTCTATTATTTGGTTTCGTTTAATTACAAGTGACGGTTTGGTCACGATTTTTATTTTTTAATATCTCCGCACGCTCATCTCTAATATACTACTAGTTTTTGTGTTGGTTTTTTGGGTAATTTTAATTTATAAAGCTATTGGATAACCAAACGAAAATTAATTCCGTGAGTTTTTAAATACATCCTGCTTAGGTATGCACGACAGATGCACTTACAGCTAAAGTAAATTGTTTCAATTATGATTATTAATATTTTTTATACTTCATAGACGTTTGACCACTATCTTTCTTGATAGTCAGTGACGATGTTGTCTGAGATGAAAATCACGTTAATCATTAAATATTAACTAATGAAAAAAGTGCGTGAACACACTGCTTAGCGGCAGTTTTTCAAACTTTAGATAGGTTGCTTGCTAGGCGGGTACTGGATACCCTACCACGATGGAAAAACTAGTGATAACAAGGATCTGAAATGTGATCTCTAACTGGGGCCTCGTAGGAGCTATCCCACTACAATTTTCGCTACTAGATAGAATACGAAGACTTATGCTGCAAGTGTAGCAGCATAAGACGTGCTGATGAGTGACAAGATGGTCAGACGATTTGATTAAGTTTAGGTGATTGGTTCTCTTGGGGATATAGATGCGTATGACGAGCAGAGGCTGGATGAGAGCTCATCCTATGGCTGGTTTGTCTACGATGCTCATAAATAGCGTATCTTTGTATATAGTTATGGTGGATGATGATGATGTCGTCCGCGTCGTATCCGACGATGGCGACCCTGGCTATTTTCTGGCATGTGCTCGCATGTGGCTGGCGAAGCCAAACTTCGTCTTGAACACCCGGATATAATTATGCTAGATACTCACTTATTAACTAGATGATCCATAGATACAAAAAAGAATCGCAATTTTCCTTGATCACGCGCGGCATCACGCGTGAACGGCTTGTCCGATTTAGATATAATATTTGGTATAAAGATAGAGGGGATTTTGGAAAAGGACATGGGATACTTTTTAGCCTGGAAAAAGAATGTTTCCCGTGGGATAACTGAGTTAGCGGGAAAAACGTAGTGCACGCGGGTGAAACCGCGGGCCGCAGCTAGTATATGTATGATATTGGTGTACACACTCACATACATTATATTAATCGTTAATTTATTTTCGTTTGCAAATACGTTGGCTAATCTTTCTCTCGCATCTTTAACCTTTCATTTATCATTGTTGAAAAGCAAACAAGGTTGAAGCGATTAATTTGTCATTGAAAATATTTTGTGGTCGGCTTAGAGCGGTTACTTAAAAAGTAATCAGAAGGGAATCTTGATTAGTATAGGTAAGTTGATGGTGCTTTGTCGTAAAAAAATGTTCGGTTAATCTGAAAAATGACTCGGTGAAAATGACTAGCCTGGCGTTTACAGCGATATTCTATTAGGATTCCTTATATAATATACCCAATTATGTCAGTAGGGTTCCGTACTTCAACAAGAATATAGGATCACTTTGTTCTCCGTCTGTCTGGCAATACCCTTTTTCTCAGGAACGCGTAGAGGTATCAAGCTGAAATTCATATGAAAAATAATCTACTGTCCCTTGGAGAAAAAATCAAACTTCTAAGCAAACGCAATCCAATGATACAGCCGTTCATGCTGCAAATTTTCGACACTCGCAAGGGAATTAAAACCTATAGGGTACCACCCGTTACTCACAACCTTGAAATATGGTACGTAGCAACGTGTTATAGCACAGATAAGGGAAAAATTGCGAAAAGCATAGATTTTTAGTGAAATACATGATATAATAAAATATTTTTAATAATTTTAAACTTATACCTATATGTTTGTAGGGAACCCTCGGTGCGCGAGTCCCATTCGCACTTGGCCGTTTTTTTAAGCTAACTAATACAGGTATAGAGATAGGTTAGACCTTGGAATAACACATAAGCCCCCCTTTTACCCTGGAAAAGTATATTTCCCGTGGGATAATAGAGGTAGCGGGAAAACCGTAATCGACGCGGTATCGCGGCACGCAGCTAGTGAATAATAATTTCAACATCTGAAATCCTCGCCATAACAGATTGAACATTGGATAGTAAACCTTAAATAATAAGATTACCAATCAGCACAGATTGGCTAACAACGGACCCGGCTCCGGACCCTCACAAAGAGTATGTAAACTTCAACGAAGTAGTTACTGTTACACTAACTATATATAAGTTAACATCGCCGGTATTACAGAAGTGGCGTAAACTGCGCAACTCGTAACAGGTGGCGTAAATCTAGATCCAAATAATGTTGATCAATTAACAAGATAAATAAATCTAACTGCAATACGCCAATTTGGCAATCTAGCTCGCAAAACCATAGATAATATATATACTTGAAAACAAGCATCAAAACACAACATATTAACAAGGTCTCTATCTATATATCTACGTAACTCTTTGCTAGTATGCATATGCGATACTTATGTAATGTGAAATTTATTTTTGTTTCAAGTAGGTAATATATATAATATATATAAATGTTGCGGTGTAAAGGAAGTTACAGTGACTAAGTTTGTTATGATTATGTCATGAAGAGAGAATGAACGAAAAGAGATTAATTAAGCAGGTATCAATGATATTATATGTTTATATGAGGTAGATGTCGCACAAGCGCGCGGAAACTGAGGCGGCAAAATTAAGTCAATTTTAGTAATTTTCATTGCGACGCGTATTTCAAGCGCAAGTCTAAACATAATAGCTAGGATGGCTGGTAGAAACTAAATGTAGAAGATTAAATATTTTTAAAAAAAAGAAAAAAAATCAGAAGTGGTTAATGTAATTATATCTTGTTTTTCTAATGACGTAAATTTAAGAATGTCAGATTTGTGCAAACAGAGCAGTGATGCTCACGATGGCGGTGTTGGTGCACGGTGTCATCGAGTGTCGGGTCGCCATCTTCCCACAAACATGGTTGAGGAAGGCGATGGCTGGCGCGCGCGCGTGTGTCAACTCGTGAACAAGTGCTGTTTGCGGACTAAGGTCTGCTCTGCATGCATACGCAAATCGGACTTATTTAAGTCCGATACAGTCCGATTTAAGTCCGATATAGACAGATACTTTTGTTTAATATTAATTTTGTTTTAGTTTAATTATATTATTCTAGCTTAGTTTATATTGTTTATAAATTGTGTTCCTCAATGTACGTAAGATATCTGCAAAACTGTTAATCTATCGATTAAATTATATGTTAAAAAATGGCACGGACGCTGGAATCCGTCGAGTGTAATATTTCTAGAAAAAAAAACAAAAAAAAAACATATAGCTATCCTTTTCTATATTATTTATAACGTATTATCTGTCGCAGTAAGCATGTTTATGTCGTAAAGGAACAAAATCTGAGCACCGCGCAGTATGAATATACGTCATCTTTAGTAAAACATCATTGAGCAGGTATACATACATGGCTGAAGCGAATGGTAGTGTTGGAAGAGGAAGGCCTAGGAGAACAATTAAAGACTACTCTCAGTTGTCCCAAGAACTGTATAGTTTTTCGAATAAAGAGTATTTCATACTAGCTGCACCCCGCAGTTTTAGCCGCGATAATGATGATGAAAAATATCGTGTTCCACGGTGTCAGCTATCTCTATACCAAAATTGGTCCAGCAGTCTGAGCGTAAAAGTGTAACAAGTAAACAAACGCACATTCTCATATAATATCATATAAATAGTATCTCAGGATTATTCCAAGGTCCAAGGTTCCTTCATAGCAGTTCAAATATTTGAAGGAAAAAATTCAGCTGCTAGTGGGACTTGAACCCACGACTACAGAATACCGTCCTGTCGCTTTGTCCAACTAACTTTTTCCTTCAAATATTTGAACTGAATTCTGCCTAGCATAGCGTTAATGCGATAAACAAAAAAAATCCTTCATAGCAATTTTCACACAAATCCTTGTAGCAGTTTAGCTCGAAGTGATCAACTACACCACCACATCATCATCATCATTTCAGCGTCATGACGTCCACTGCTGGACATATGCCTCCCCCATTGGTTTCCACAAGGACCGGTTGAAAGCGGCCAGCAACCATCATATAATAGTAATGAAAATACCTTACATTACACACAAACTTTCACGCCTTCGAAATATTACTACGGATGTATCGGCACCCTGGTTATCCCACACAGAATGTGTAATAGTAGATTCTGTGTACTTCAAGAATCAATGAGGCGATTTCTAAAAGAAAAACTATGTCAAAAATACTTAATAGATGGCAAAATAGTCATAGAAATGTATTTGTTATTGTCAATTCAGAGAAGCAAGTAACACGAGAATATTCTAGGATCGCTAACCAAATCTTAAATAACAATAAGCACCAGAGGCACAGACTAGTAAGAGAAAACAGTTGCCAATGATAATTATCTTGACAGTGGCAGAACTATTTCCAAATCTATAGAGCGCCATCTATCGGGTACTTTTTATTTCTAGTATCTTTTTTCTAGAAAACGCCTCATTCGCAACGCGTCTATGAAGTTGCCAGCGTGTGACGCGTTTACCGGTTTAGTCTATTCAAGAACTCGTCTACACAAACATTGTTTATTCAAAAGTAAATTCACAATTTAGTAAACAGTGACGCAACTGCGAGCAGTTCTCGGCGGGACGTTACCCAAGTAAGGCGTAAAATCGTCTTGACGTCTTGCAGAATAGATCTCGTTATAATTTGTATCGCCACGTTTTGTACAATCGACATTTTGAAATATATTGTAAATTTTCACAACCGCATAATTAAGAGAAAGTTTTTGTGGCTTTGAAGGGCTCTTGATTTGTACTACACTATGCTTAATTAATTGAGATGAATTGATGTCGCTCAGCGCTACGGATATACACGACGGTTACCCACGACATTGGTCAAATAATTCGTTGATTCGTAATTATTCCATTTTTTAAGGTACAGTTGTTTTTTTAATTTATCACTCTGAAACCCCCGCTCTAGGATTCCCTGTGTCTCGGGAGGCATGATCACACACATTCACAACACATAAACATCCCGGGACTGACACAATACACTACATCGCACAAATTATTTTCCCTGCCAGGATTCGTACCCAGGATCCCGAGAACACAGAAGTCATATCACTGACCACCGAACCACGGCGACCGTCAAACGATCAGTCAACGGTTCAGTCGACAGTTAAATAGTATCATCTCTTTTATTGATCATCTATTTTTTTCGTCACAGGAAACATTCATTATCTTCAAACTCTTGACACAACGTCCAAACACAAACTTACATAACCGCTTACTTAACAAAAACCGACAGCACTTTGAAGATAGCAAATGATTATCACGAGTATAATTAGTGAGTAATAACTCATTTAGGTTCGGTAACAAATAGCACGAGGCTTCAAGGCTGCCATGGAATTCGTTTGTTTTGACATTTCGATGTAGATAATATTAGCAGACCGCGGTTTCACCCGCGTGGGTTAGGGTTCTCCCGCTACATCAACTACCAAAGGAATCATACATTTCACCGGGATAAAAATAGCTTATGTGCTATTCCAGACTATAATCTATTTATTTGCCAAATTTCATCCAGATCCGTTAAGCCGTTCTGGCGTGGCTGAGTAACAAATATCCATCCAAACTTTGACATTTATAATATTAGTGGGATTTTCCATCTCATAATATAATAATAATAATAATATGGGACAACATTCACACAAGATCTTCAGGTCCCAAACTAGGCAGAGCCTGTACTATGGTAACCTGATGACTGATATGTGTGTATATATATATACTTAAATACATACTTATATTTATATATATATATATATACACTAGTGCAATACAATATTGTACAATAGTACAATAGTGAAAGAAAGAAAGAAACCACATTTATTGAAGACACTCACAACACACATTACACAAGAGATACATACAAAAACAGTACAGAACAGAATAACAATGATGTTGTGAGTGTCATGAATATGGGCCCCGACTCAGCATAAAACTAAGGCAAAAGCCTCAGTCACTGATTTTCAGTCGGAAAGCTTATGTTCTTATATATAGATATATATATATATATATATATATAATATATATATATATATACATATATATAGATATATATATATATATATATATATATATATATATATATATATATATATATATATATTTACTATATATTTACATATACACACCCGGAAACAGGTCAAACAGACATGTTCATACACACAACCGGACCATACTGAAACATAAAAAGACCATAATGAACGGTGACAAGCACAAGCAACAATCCTAACAATAGCTTAACTTCAGTCTACGAAGCAAATGCGTATAAGTGTCACCATATTTTTTTTAAGCGCTGTAACTGGTTGTAATAGACCAGTGGGCCTGAATGGATAAGATGCATCCCTTCATAGCTATTCTCTTTCTCTAATAACTGCCGCTCTCAAGATGTCGTTATCGCTTGTCAACATGACATTTGTTTACGAATTTGTATTTTTTTCACCCTCAATAAGGAGGTCATCCAAGTAGACGTAACACTTTTCAGTTATTAGAGTGTAACTTAAAAACCGCTTGACTGATTTTGATGAAATTTAAATAAGACCACACCGAAGCATCAGCTTTCAAATATAAAAAAACTAAACTCTACGGCCCCTATTCTACTCTACTCTAAGGCTTTCACATCCGTCGTTGCATGTTGTATGTATTGCTTCCGGGCTATTTGGCCGTGGTCTATGTGAAACTTGTGTTCCAGACGTTTCGTCGATCACTGCGGTAACAGATACACTCAGTAACAGAGAAGACGCCGCTAAGGAGAGTTCTACGCTCTTGTCGCCGCCCGGACCTGAACCACTGAAGATGTCGACCGCAGTGATCGACGAAACGTATGGAACACAAATTTCACTTAGACCACGGCCAAACAGCCCGGAAGCAATACATACAACAAAAAAAATCATCAAAATCAGTTCACCCAGTCGAAAGTTCTGAGGTAACAAACATGAATAAAAAAACAGTCGAATTGCGAACTTCCTGCTTTTTTGAAGTCGGTTAATAATGAAGATCGCGGTAGCACGTAGACCACATAGTTACCAACTGATCGTTTTGAGGAGGTGCATCATCAAACAGGAGGCGTGACATGACTCATAATGATGTACAATGACTGGATGACAGGTACCTATCTCATTTTTATTTTACAAAATTGTAATATCCTCTCCTATAGAGTAATCCTATCCCACTAATATTATACATTTGAAAGTTTGGTTGGATGCAATACTTTTCATCATCATCATCATCAATCATCACCACGCGGGTAAAACCGCGCGGCGCAGCTAGTATTATAAAGGCGAAAGTTTGTTTGTATGTTTATTACTCCTTCACGCTCAAACAGCTTCAGCGATTTCGATGAAATTTGGTATGGAGATAGTGTAGATCTAGGATTTAACTCATAGGCTACTTTTCATCATCATCATCATCGTCATCATAATCAATCATAACCACGCGGGTAAAACCGCGGGGGGCAGCTAGTATTATCGAATCCTTGTTCTAAGTCACGTTAGCCAAGTGCGCGAAACCTTTCGAGCATATTTCGTTAGACATAGTTCTTGAAGCTCCTGGTTGATTCGCATGCTTAGTACCTACCGTACTGGAATATTAAACAATGAATAAATTATTCAAAATTAGCGAGTCCGTTAGCGCGTGTAGGAGACGGGTTGAATGGTCTAAAATGGATTACGCTACTTTTGCAAATACAAAATCGAAACTACTTGTTCGGGGGTCATTCACGAGCTAAAATTCCAACGAATGACGCAAAAAAAACATACCGGTCGAATTGAGAAGGATGTTCTCAGTGAACTCTCAGTATCAGACTCATCTACTCAGTATCAGAGAAGACACCGCGGAGGAGAGTTCTACGCTCTTGTCGCCGCCCGGACCTGAACCACTGAAGATGTCGACCGCAGTGATCGACGAAACGTCTGGAACACAAGTTTCATTTAGACCACGGCCAAACAGCCCGGAAGCAATACATACAACTATAACACTATGTTTGTTTGTGTGTCAGATATAATAACCTAATTAACCTGTCCGCTGCCTCATTGTTTCAGCACTACGCAGCAGCGTTAGGGCGGTAATGGCAGCACTATCGCAATCCGACGAATCCCTAACACCGTAATTACGTTCTTTAAAAATTAATACAACTGATGTTCACTACTTAGAAGTATTTTAACATTTTAGAAAATAAAGATAAGTACTGTGCATATACATTTTGAGACAAAAGATACATTGCACATCATCATCATCATTATTTAAACCATAGGATGTCCACTGCTGGACATAGGCCTTCCCCATTGATTTCCACAAGGACCGGTTGGAAGCGGCACATTGCACATGCGTCTGACTATATAGTGATAAATTAATATCCGAACATACATAGCACGACATAAGAATAGAGAATCTTTACCTTTTCTGGAAGTCGGTAGATAAACAACTTTGCGTAAAGCTAAAAATATGAACAAATAAAAACTAGTTATTCCTGTTCACGCGATCATATGTATTGTATTATATGTTACCTATATATATACCTTACCTCACTCAACTTATTCTCACTAAATACGTTATCTTAATTGACGTCAGGGTCTGATTCTTTTGTGTTCTATTCTCTAATTTGTCCACTCTTTGTAAAACTGCAACCTTCACCGAGTATTAAAATAGTGATTGTTTTAAATTGTGTACTTTGTTTCGGTGGCCTCCGGATAATCAATGTGTAGTGTACATTGGTGTTGCCAGGAATGTTCCCACGTATATCACTCGTGCACAAGGAGCAGTGTGTGCGACCTCCACTGAAGCTACCGTTTTGGATTGACTTTGAATGTTTATATTCAAACAATGATATTTTACTAAAGATGACGTATATTCATACTGCGCGGTGCTCAGATTTTGTTCCTTTACGACATAAACATGCTTACTGCGACAGATAATACGGTACTAATAATGTAGAAAAGGATAGCTATATGTTTAGACTTGCGCTTGAAATACGCGTCGCAATGACAATTACTACAATTGACTTAATTTTGCCACCTCAGTTTCCGCGCGCTTGTGCGACATCTACCTCATATAAACATAATATATAATATCATTGGTTTCAAGGCGAATCATTGACATACTCGCACGGACTCAATACATGGTCCTTGTAAGAAAGCTCAGCGAGGTATGGATATGTGTGGGGTTTCTCTTGATCGAATTCAGAAATGGAGAGATCCGTAGAATGTTGAAAGTAACCGCCATAGCCCTATGGATAAGAGATTGGAAATGTCAATGGACAGGGCACATCGCTAGAGAACCACACAAGCAACAGCTAACTTATGTGGTAGATGATCTTCGTTCTTAATTTTGTAAGGTATTAGACACTTCTGTAAGTTTTTCATCGGTTAGTTACATCCATATATGGTAGACGTTCCAACTTGTCGCATGAACCGTTTTGCTTCCACATTCATAGTGCGTACAGCTGACGAGTGAAATTAATTGCCTAAGTCTGTGTTTCCACATGGATACAATCTGGGCATCTGTTCGGTTGGCGCAGTTGCTGAATTGTTCAGCCTTTTGAAATAAATATATTATCGTATTTGTTGTAATGTATGTACACGAAAATGTAAGTATGTAAAAGTATCTAAATGTATTTTTTTAATGTAATAGGTGGCAATCAAGCAGACGAACCGCCTAATGGTAAGCGATTACCGTCCATGGATAACTGTAATACTAAGGGCATTACGATATGTTCATCCTTTTAACTCTCCCTTTGAATAATGTATTCCCGAGACTAAGGAATTTTTATAACAAATTGTGCTCAAAGTTCAGGCGCCCATTTTATAATAAGACAAATCATAGTAAAATAAAAAACGTCAGTCATACACAAAGAAACGCGCGTTTCATAAACGATAAAATATTAGTTATGTGACTGATGTTTTTTGGACTATAAAATGAAACTATTCGTTTCATTTCATATTTAGCTCTTTAAATATATAAAAAAATCGTTTATTTGCGCAAAAATAAAACAACCAGTACAAAATGGCCAATTTAAATAATTTTTAAAATGTGTTTGTTGTTTAATTTGAGGCAAAATGGTTTTGCCTCAGCGTTAATGAGTCGTCATTTGATGAAATAGGCCGGCGGTGTGTAGTTTAGTGACAAACATCCATCCATTTAAACTTTCACATCTATATTAGTACTGAGATAAAATTATATCTCGATGTTCTAGCGCTTAGGCATTAATAATTCCCGACGCAGAGAGATGATGTATTTGACTGCTCTTTATTCACTCTTTGAACTACTTTCGTTTTGTCTTCATTCATCATGTCTCTGACATTACACTGTCGATATCAGTGGGAAAGTGTCGGCTACTTTCTATTCGATTTAACTTAATTAGTACAAAAAAATATACTCGTAGATATGTACAAATATAGATAGGTCTTTGTGACAATAAAAAAAATGTAAACTCTAAGGCTTTCACGGCCGGTATTGCATGTTGTATGTATTGCTTCCGGGCTGTTTGGCCGCACTGAAGATGTCGACCGCAGTGATCGACGAAACGTCTGGAACACAAGTTTCACTTAGACCACGGCCAAACAGCCCGGAAGCACTACATACAACAAAATAAAAAAAATGTTTAGATTATTTTATATTAAAAACGGGAAACACTCATGTAAAATAAATAGTTTCGTGGTAGGGTACTTTCGAATACCCGCCAGGCTAGCTACCACCCTCAAGTTTGAAAAACTGTCACCAAACACATAGTGTGTTCAGGCAGCAGTCCTTGAGAGCCAGTGAGCATTCTAGGTCTAGCGTGATAACATCTTAGACCACATCGTCACTGACCATCAAGTGAGATAGTGTTCGAACACTAGAGCTATACAGTACAAAAAAAGAAAAAAAACCCTACACCTTTCGTTTAGATGACGACGAGCTTGAAGATACTGAATTTATAGACAAGGTGATGAACAAATTTGGACAGCAACGTAGACGACTTATTAATATCTGGAAGAGATCGCTTTAAGCGATAAGGCCGCCCATTGTACTTTAGTTAAGTATATGGTATATTTTTGTCTGTGTTTCCCGATATGTACAATCCTGGAGTCTTCAAGTCGCGAGTGAATAGGTACCTTCTAGGTTTGCGTGCTAAATCCTAGACAACGTCATCACTTAACATCAGGTGAGACAGTTGTCAAACGCAAACTTATAATATGTAAAAAAAATATATAAAAAAAAACCTCCTTCTTTTTTGAAGTCGGTTAAAAATTATCGTAATCATCGTTTTAATAATAAAGATACTACTATACGTATGTCTAGCTGTCCATTACATCTCATACTGTTATAATTTTTTTTTCTTTTTTAAATCACACTCAGACGATGTAATTGTAATTTCAACAACTCTACTCTCCATCCAGTTGCAACCAATTTGTCAGTTAAACCTATATTCAGTACAATACAATAGTGAGTGCGTGCGCTATCGTGATGTATATATCTCAGTAATTACACAAAATTGTCCGTCTGTCCATTGTCCAGGCGCACTTCCTCAGTACGATTGATACAATCACGATGATAATGTAATAAATGCTATTCTGGTTCTGTGACGAGCGTGTCCGGTTATTAATTTATTAGACGCTTTTAAACAATGATGTTTTACTAAAGATGACGTATATTTTAATGGTTGTCTGGGAGAGATCGCTTCTTAGCGATAAAACCGCCAATTGTGCAACGTATTTTGTATTTGTTAATGTGTTAGTTTATAAATGTTATTTTAAGTTGATGTACTTGTACAATAAGGTGTTATCTATCTATCTATCTATCTATATTCATACTGCGCGGTGCTCAAATTTTGTCTCTTTACGACACAAACATGCTTGCTGCGACAGATAATACGGTACAAATAATATAGAAAAGGATAGCTACATGTTTAGGCTTGCGCTTGAAATACGCGTCGTAATCAAAACTACTACAATTGACTTAATTTTGCCGCCTCAGTTTCCAAGCGCTTGTGCGACATCTACCTCATATGAACATATAATATCATTGCTTTTAAATGTGCATTGATAACATTTATGGCAAAGTATCATCATACTTTGCTTTAGATACATGACATTTAAAAGCGTCAAGAGCGCCAAGAACTATGCTCTTGGATTTAAGCTTAAGATACACTTCAGAAAATATTTATTAGCGCCAGATATATACTATTTTTTTTTACCTAAAACATACCTAGATAAAAAAAACCGGCCAAGTGCAAGTCGGATTTGTGCAACGAGGATTCCGTACAAAAGAAAGAGGTAGTAAGTTTAAAATTATTACAAATATTTTTAATATATGATGTACAATTGTACATAACTAAAAATTTATGATTTTCGCAATTTTTCCTTTATCTGTGCTATAAGACGTTGCTTCGCACCAAATTTTAAGATTCTGAGTTCACGGTAAGTAGGGGAGCTTGATTCCCTTGCGAGTGTCGAAAAATTGCAGCACAAACGGCTGTATCTTTTGATTCCGTTGGCTTAGAAGTTTGATTTTTTCACAGCTCCAAGGGACAGTAGAACTGAGTGTTTGATTTGAATTTCAGCTTGATACCTCCACGCGTTTCTGAGAAAAAGGGTCATGGCCGACAGGCAGACGAAGAACAAAGTGATCTTTTATGAGTTCCGTTTTTTTTTCGTTTTGACGTATGGAACCCTAAACATAGTTAACGGTGCGATATTATACTACGTTTCGATTACAGTAGTTCGTGTTCTGACTACAGGCACTATAATCTACCCAAGTAAAACCGAAATGTTAATAATTATAGTGTCAGATTTATTGCTACCTACGCGGTTCTGTAATGTTCCAAGCAAGAGTTGATGTATTACTGCGGATGTATTTTTTGTTCATCCATAATTGTGTTTGCTATTGTGAGGCTATTTATATTTAGCCGGAACAAAGTTCTTTGTGAATAAAAATAATTAATATTCGACACTTTAGGTAAACATACATTACGGATGATTCTTTCATAAACCTTGATTCTTTTTTGTTCTCAGTGCGGTGAACAGCAGTAGTGTGTTATTTTTTCTGTCTTATTTATTATTTGGCCGAATGACAATGTATAACTAAAGAACTGTTTTTTTTTTTTTTTTAAAGATTATAAGCTTGCGTTTGACCACTGTCTCACCTGATGTTAAGTATTATGTTTATATACCACTTCAGCCGACATGTTTTTTTGTGTTTTATCTTAGACGTAATTCAAATTTTACGAAATTGAAAAGAAAATCACGGAATGAAAAGATAAATAAAATGAAATACACAACCGAAAAAAAAGTTTACGATGTTTTTTATTTAATTATTTACTTTTTAATCGACTTCAAAACGAGGAGGAGGTTCTCAATTCTTCTGTTTTTTTTTATGTTTGTGGCCTCAGACTTTCAACTGGGTGCACCCTAATTTTGATGTTTTTTTATTATTTGAAAGCTGGTGCTTCCCGTGTGGTCATATTTCATCAAAATTGGTCAAGCGGTTCTTGAGTTACCCTCCAATAACTGGATCTCTATCTGGATGGCTTCCTTATGGACATGTTACTTACCTCAATCACTAAATAGTTTACCAAAAACACTAATAGATAACAATTATGTCAAACATTTAAGTAAGTTAAAAATCTTCTTAAGAAATATTATTTAATAGATAAGCATAAAAAAGAACGATTGGGGGATGCATGTCCCAACCCTTCACAAAACAAACAAAAAACTAAAGTTAATTGAATTGAATTTAAAAATAAACTAGTTTAGTTTGCGGTAAGGCAGCCTGAGTAATATATATGGATGATATGCCAGAACAATGTTTTATCTATCTAATTATTTGTTACAATATGTCATCTAAATATGTCTATCTAAATATATGTTACTCAAAGGTGACTGACTGACTGACATAGTGATCTATCAACGCACGCTCAAACCACTGGACGGATCGGGCTGAAATTTGGCATGTGAGAGATGTTATGACGTAGGCATCCGCTAAGAAAGGATTTTAATTATTTCTACCCCCCAATGAAAGTTTGTATTAAATTTTGTCAATTTTGAACCGATCGGGCTGAGACTTTGCATGCATAAAGTTACTATGACGTAGGCATCCCCTAAGAAAGGATTTTGAGATTTTCCCTAAAAATTTTGGTTCCCGTGGGATAATTGAGGTAGCGGCAAAACCGTAATCCACGCGGGTGAAACCGCGGGGCACAGCTAGTGTCTATATAAATGTATACAGGTAATGTTTCTAATACATGCCAAGTCGAAAAGAATTATATGAATGGTATCCTCTGAGGCTTTGATGCTGAGGTATTTTGGAACACTATGTTTTTATTCTGTGGCGGAGGTAGGAAAGATGCTCGATGTAACCTTGAGTTTTTTCGTGCCTAAATATAGGTTTTATATGTTTTTTGTTTAGTCGCTGGGGTCTTCGGCCGTGTGATTTAGTAACTTATGATTTGGTGGCGGATAAAATGCCTTTTGCTTGCTGAATGTTTTTAGAGAGTTCGTTTCCAGTTGTTTTTATTTAAGCTATAGTTTTATTGCAACAATTCGTTCATGCTTTTTATTGCTGTCTATTTAAGTATAAAATCGAATAATATAAAATTCTCGTGTCACATTGTTTGTATAGATCTGAGTATAGTTCAAAAAGTATTTTTCACCCTTTTACCCCCACCTCCTCTTTTTATGGCGGTTTTTTATGAACAAATTGTATAATAACATTCGTTATTTTCGGCAAGTCAATACATGTTTATAATTATTTATTAAATTGATTAATTAGTAATATATATGTTAAAGACTGGTCCATATGAAAGTGGAAATATTGACGTCAATTATTTAATTAAATCGATAGTTTAATTTAACTGTCGATCATTGAAGTGTCGTGTTAATTTAAAATTTCGATAATTTATATGGCAGCGTAGAACAAGTCCCAAGTCAGTTAGTAAATATATTACAATATAAAAAATACATTTATAATAAAAATGAAAGATAATACGCGTACATAACGAGAGTACCATTAAAATCTTAAAAGACTGTGCATAACAATCCACTCCCAGAAAGGTCAAAATACTCAATAAGCCTTTTCCTATTATATCAGCCATGATAGCCGATACTGCCGATAGGCATTGTTTAACTACGCTTATTATATTCATAACCTCGTAATGTACCTTTAAAGTTTTTGATCTATTATTATATCATTATACATAAAAAACAATGAGTGTGCCCACGCAGAACTGGATTTGTCTCATTTTTTTACTCGATGATCTATGGTTGTCGTGATTTGTTGCTGGAAATAAAACATAAATAGTAGGTAAGTGTTGTATTGTTGGTGAAGCATACTGACATCTCTGTGGTAAGTAACATGTTACGTATATGTATGACAATGAATTAAATTCTAATTTTTTATCATAGAATTAAAAGTTAGAAATTCTACGTTACGCACTAATCCTTCACCTACCGCAAAAACAAAAATATTATTAGACATGCATGTATAAGTCGTCAAAATGAACAGCGTGACCTGATTACCGTATATCTATACTGTGCCACATTACATAAGAGTACCCGCTAGCATCGTCACCAAGTGTTCTGTACGTTAATTTCACTAACACTCAGCCATGTCTGTCTACACGGAAGAGACGTGACGAACATTCGTGACTTGTCCGATAAGTTGATCGATTTGTCAGACACCTAACTAACTCATAATAGTAGACCTGATAGGTGTCAAATCGTATTAGCTCATGGGCTTAACCACGAGGCAATACATTCTGACTCGCTTATCCAGTTAGAGAGCAAAGTGCGTCGTCTTTTTAGAGTTCCGTGCCAATTAGTCGAAATTGTCACTTTAACCCTTTGCTGTTACTCTCTTACTCTTACCGTTGACGATGGTTGTGATTTAGTTGTCTGTAACCTTACTTCTGATCTTGGGTCTTTGGTTAGATGCTAGGCCTAGGCCTTCAATTTTATATTTTATTTATTTATTTATTAACATTCACACAAGGTCTTCAGGTCCCAAACTAGGCAGAGCGTGTATTTTGGTAACCTGATGACTGATATATATAATTATGTATATATGACTTATATGTATACATATATACACCCAGACACAGGTAATAAATATAATAATTAAGTTCTCGTTACCGTAAACTTTTAGGGAACTTTTTAATTAACGGCGCAGTTCTTCCACAATCAAATAAAAAAGATGAATGAAATCGGTGAATTCGTTCTATTCCATTCCAGATTGTTCCTAAACTAGTTAGTGGAATGAAACATTTTTTTTATCACACTCAAACCCCTGTACTCGGATTTGGATGTCTTGTGGAAGGAGTTTGAATATGAAAAAAGCTTTATTGTGCTAGTATGCACTCGGCTTTCAAATCACTTTGCGGGAGGTTGAAAAATCGGGAGGTGTATTTGGGACCCCAAATACACCTCCCGATTTTTCAACCTGCTGGGACCACCATGCTGGGAGTTTGATAACAGTGTAACTTTCAGAGGATGTTCAAGCCGTTGTTGGGGATAGAACCAGTGTCCGTCAGTTTGACAGTCGACGCTCTCCCATCTGAGTTATCATCGCTTCAACTTTAAGCTTAACTTCAACTACAAAAATAATTTGTCGTCAACGTTTGTCATATAATTTCAGTAATATCAGTAATTTTGTTTTGGCTTTACTTAAGTCTAGATTTACTATATACATGTTTAATATGACGCCGTTGGATTATGTGAATAAATAAATAATAGAACCAGTCTACCGTGATTTATAATCATAATAGCATTCCTAACCGTGATAGTGAGGTGGTAGGTTACTAGATGTAACCGTACTTGATGTTTTTCAGCATTTTTTCAAATGCCTTTAGGTTGCGTTATCACGGCCGCACTCAACAATACATTTTAACAGTGAACAGTCACGGTTAGTTTAAAACCATTGACGTGTAAAGTTCTAATTCTGGTTTGTATATTTACACTGTTGGAACAGTACATAATGTATACAAGTTATCATAAATTATCTTAACGAAATATATAAAAAAAATTGAAAAGCACTTTAGGTTTTACCACCGCGTCAACTAAAAGGTAATCTTACTATAGTAATTATAAAATATATAAATATAAAACTGATTTACTGCTTACATCAAAAACACTATAAAGGTGAACCGATAACATTTATCACAAAAAGCGATTATGGTTCTTGCATACAATTGTTAAATATCAATAAATATGATTGTAATTGTTACGTTGAGTGTTGTATAAATAATATAAAAAAAATGTGTATTTGAAAAAGGGATTGACGAATTGAACTTGACCAAGCAGAGCGGTCCCTGTCTGTCGCTTACAGTTGAAAAGAGACGGATATATGAGCAACTATTAAGTCCAATGATTGTCCAGACGAGAAATTAATCAATTTACATGGTTTTGAAATATAACGTTACATTTTACATTTAATACTTTCTCATCAACACCATGTGCTAAAAATATGTTCGATTTATATTCAGTAGAAACTAAGATACTGTCTCAATATATACGATAGTTAATATTGCCTAACTTGAGATCTTTGCTTGTAAACAGTTGACCCGGTTGCTTGTGTATATGTCAGTTATGCAGATTAAACCTGTTGTTTTCTTATATATGTATATTATAATTACTTATTGCGTATTCTACAGTATAATTTCATATTTCGTAGATTATCATCTCAGCCATAGAACGTCCACTGCTGGAGATAAGCCTCCCCCATTGATTTCCACAAGGACCGGTTGGAAGCGGCCCGCATCTATCCTTTGCCTGCGATCTTAGTCAGGTCGTCTGTCCACCTGGTCGGTGGCCGCCCTGCTGCATGCTGCGCTTGCCAGTTCGTGATCTCCATTTGAGAACCTGCACAAGCAACAAGAAAAAAAAAGCTTGCTAATCCGCTGGGCTATTATCGGTGACTTGCGTTCTTGAACGGTTCTCCTCATTTCTGATTCGATCACGTAGAACCCCGAACACAGCCCTCTCCATAGGTCGTTGTGTGACTCTAAGCCTGCTCAGAAGGCCCATAACATTGCCCATAGCCATTACATTGTATAGGGCGTTTCGAATCCGTACACATAATCCCACGGAATAAGACTTTTTGTATTATGATTAATAATGATTATGCGTTACCTTAATTGAAATAAGATTTATGGGCGTTCATAAATCTCTAGAGCATTTGTCGTGAATTGAAGGCAGTTTGAATGTTATATCACAAGTATAAGAACATGAATAACAGGAAATATTTTCGTATTTAGAATTAATTTTGTAGCAATAATCACTTTATATGACATTTTCAGTTTAAATATGTCCGGCTTAGATTTTTTGCTAGGGACGTCATTTTGAAAAGAGCTATTAAAGTGGTCACATACACTTTTAGAAGCAACATGTTTGTTGGAGTTTTATTCTTATATGCAGTATCTTTGGAACATATCGGTGGAAAATTGGAATTGAAACCTTGAATTTTATTGAACTTTTCCACTCTTAATCGCCTAGCATAACTTAAACGTTCAGACTCATAACTTTCTTAATTACTACGATCCACTTCATAAGTTTTTTTTTTTTGTGGTGGTCTTGGGTTATAATTGTTCATTCAAGGCTCTCATTGGACGTACAGCGTATTTATAGAAAACCAACACCAAAAAAACTTATTCCAAAGAGAACCAACACATCTCTTATATCAAAATTGCCATTGTTGTCATTTTCTTTATATTCTACGATCTTAAAAAACAATTCTCTCAATCATGACTCGAACTTGCGACATCTGACTCGCTGTGTCAGACTTCTTCGCACGCCGAATGTATGAAATTTGTCTTTTGATTTACTCTTATAAACCATCGTATCAAAACGCCATCTATCATAATACTTGAGCAGCTTAATCCAATTGAATCAAGAATCAATACAAATACTTTAAAAACATTCAGATTCATATTCGAACCCAGAAAGGAATAAGTTTACGTATAAAATCATAAAACTTAATTTACGCTGAGTAGGCGACGACGTGGTGAAGATCATTCTTGACCAAGTATTAATATACTAGCCGCGGCCCGCGGTTGAACCCGCGTGGTGATGAAAAACGGTGATGATGGTGATGATGAAAATAGGCCTATGTGTTAATCCAGGGTATAAGCTATATCTATACCAAATTTCATCGAAATCGGTATAGCTGTTTGAGCGTGAAGAGGTAACAAACATACACACTTACACACATATATACAAATTTTTGCATTTAGAATATTAGTTGGCTTATCGTAATCATTTTTTTTTTATTTCTCAATTATTTCAGTTAAACTTCAATATACTTAAGTAGAAATGTGAGGCCAAAGCAAATAAAATAAATCCCACATTACATAAATAAAGAGAAATTCACGTATCAAGAACTTTATTTCATCAACACTTTCATAATTGCAGCTTAACGAAACAGAATGGGTCGCCAAGTATCAATTGAATCCCTCTACAAAGGCGGAGCTTTTTAAAACATACAAAACTCGTCAATTTATGTTAGTCATTATTCATACAAGTGTTTCTTTTATAACTTTCTTAATGATGACATAATGAACAGTTATCATTGAGTGAGCGCTTTCTCTAAGTTGTTTTATGTAATTTTGGCGCGAAGTCGCGCTTGGCTCGTCTCCTTCTCAGACAATAATTATGTTCCCACGTCAGGTCTCATGTGTGAATTTCTCTATAACATTGCGGAAAATTAATTGGATTTGCTGTTCATTAAATAAATATATAATTTATTAACATTTGAATTTAAAAGTTATGTATATCTGTATTTATTACTTTCGTATAACTTCTATTTTAATATATATGCAAAGTTTGTTTCCTATTAGATTTTTATTAATTTAATTAGTAGAGGCTGTTGGCTCGTAACTTGCTTTTTTTTTCTATTGATGCATGTGGTAACGATATATTACAGTTTTTTATGAATTGTATTACATAAATATCCGATGACGCATAAAACAAAGTGAAGTAATGACAGGATTTTTACTGGTACTCAATGACATTATATGTTTATATGAGGTAGATGTCGCACAAGCGCGCGGAAACTGAGGTGGCAAAAGTAAGTCAATTGTAGTATTTTTCATTATGATGCGTATTTCAAACGCAAGTTTAAACATATAGCTATCCTTTTCTATATTATTTGTACCGTATTATCTGTCGCAGTAAGCATGTTTATGTCGTAACGGAACAAAATCTGAGCACCGCGCAGTATGAATATACGTCATCTTTAGTAAAACATCATTGCTGGTAATTCAATAACATACAGCGAAAACGATACAAATTGTTGTTTCGTGTGATATTACCTGTTAGTAATATAGGACGGTTACACATTTAGCTTTAATGAATTATTTTAAAAAGTGGTAAACAACAGCACAAGTGACATACTGATTCAAGATGTTTTTAAATTTAAGGGGCTCTGTGCTCCATTAAATACTTTATTTGAAACTTTATTACTATTGCTGTTAGCTCAAGAAAATTAAGATTCAAATTATTTTACTAGCTGTGTTCTAATCGTAATAAAACACATTATCTTTTTGCATGATTCAAATGATTTGCTAGGCGACTTTTGAATTTTAGAAATATAACTCCTCTCGGCCACAACTCTTTATTCATGAAGGTAGAAAGCTGGCTGGACGGTACTCTCACTGTAAACGATTTAACCTCAAGCTCTATGGTGTTGATAGCTTAAGGTGTCTAACAAGTGTTAGGCCGTCTGCTTTCGTAGTGCAGTGCAAGCGGGATACGCAATCATTAACTTTTATGTTACATAAAGTGGGTATCATGTAGACTTGAGAATTGCAACGGAACAACTAAAGGGGTCAGTCTGGGTAGCAAAAAAATATGTTTAATAAAAAATGTAACAGACTTCAACACTCAAATTGTGTGAAATAACTTGTCGACGTCGGTACCATGATAGTTCACAAAAGTAACTATTATCACAATATTGTGCTCACGGTACCGACTTCGACAAGTTATTTCACACTTTTGAGTGTTGAAGTCGGTTCCATTTTTTTAGTGACATTGATTACTCACGGGGACAATTGTCATTGTGTATGTTCTCCGATGTTTTCACCGGCAACTATAATGTCGTCGAGGTATGCGTAGCACTTTGCAGTTGTTGGAGAGTAACTCAAAAACCGTTTGTCCGATTTTGATAGAATTTAAATGGGACTACCACGGAAGCATATTCTATCAAACAAAAAGGAATTTTGAGAATCGGTTCATAAACGACGAAGTTATCTACGAACACATATAACAAAAATATACGGTCGAAATGAGTAACCTCCTTTTTTCAAGTCGGTTAACAAAAATGTTTGTAAGCTCTACTATCAACCTAATAGGTGGCTTGTCCTTACAACAAAATACAATTATGTTTTTTTGTTGTCAGTCGTACAAAAAGTTATGAATACAATAACGAATTCCACCGCACAAAATATACTTCTTATGTTAAAAGCCTGATTACAATAACTTTAATCATTAGCTATTTAAACACAAATGATTCCTAATGAAGGAAATAACTAAGTCTGCCAAAATAACACATTAAAATTAATAGTAATGACGGAGTACCGCTTATAGCCTTTTTCTTCACACAAAAGACATCGACGCGCGTGCGCAAATCGTCTGTCCGCCATTTTGTCTGTGGCCCGATCATTAACGGAGCGAGGCTGTCGTGGGTCAATTTACTGGTATGTTTACTCGTCATTACCTCGAACTACTTCCTAGTTCTCACGGTGCTTAATGCAAGTGCTAATAGAAAGTGTGAACAATGCATTATTGCACTTTGAGATCATTTTTTCCGTAAGTTACATAAAAGTTGAAAATTGTATGAAACTATTATGGTAAAGCTGGGGTCGTTATATTTGTGATATTGTATTCAAATAGATTAACTTTTATATTATTGTGAAATGAGAAAATGTAGTTATGCTCATATACTTTCTCGACTTGTCATTATGACAGTAGTAATCGTTAAGCCAGAACATGACAGATACAGTGAGAAACTAGTAACAGCTGTCAGATACTCATTTCTTAGCGACAGTGCACTGCCAGGTCAAATTCGGTAAGTTTCGTATCATAGCACTGCCGTTTATAGTAAAATATGCCTCCACATATGCCCCTACATATGCCTCCACAGTACCTCCATATATGCCTCCACTGCGCAAGAAGAAGCTGGATGCAAGCTGCACTGCAAGTCGATAGGCTCGTTGTTATCTATCTACACCTTAGATACACGTCGTCACTTGAACATGAAGCGAGACAGAGATCATCTTTAAAAAAACCTGTGTTGTATGTTCGTCTTCTCGGAGGAAGTACTGAATTCATGGTATTCATTTTTATTGATTCACAATAGACAGGCGTTTGACCTCATCAGCCATCAGTTCTATATATGAACTGCAACTTCAGCTTGATAATTTTTCGGTATTTATGGACCTTCGTTTTAGACCTTCTATTATTGTATGTTATATGATATATTGTGTCTTCCTTTGGGTATGTAAAATTGTCTTCTGTTTTTATACAAATGTGTTTTTAAATTTGGTTTTACCTATGTTAAAAAATGACACGAACCCTCGAGTCTGTAGAGTGTAATGTTTCTAAATAAAATAAAAAACCTTTTCAATTATGTTTTGTTCGAATTCATAGAGAATCCCGTTTACCCAAAGTATTTCTCATGAGGCTATTGTCGTAGACTACGTTTCGGTTCATATTGTTATCATTATAAAGTGAATCTCTGAAGTTTAAATCTGAAAATATCATGCTTATGTACTCGTGACAAAGTTTACCCGTGCAGTCAGCAAGTCAGAGTTTGTTTATCCGTGCAGTCAGCAAGTCAGAGTTTGTTTATCCGTGCAGGCAGCAAGTCAGAGTTTGTTTATCCGTGCAGTCAGCAAGTCAGAGTTTGTTTACCCGAGCAGTCTATCGAATCACGGAAATGATTTTAACTTTTAAACTAATTATCCTTTCTGTTCTTTTGCAGGTAATCATCCAAATTACTGTTCATTAAATTCGGCGGTTGGTGAGTTACGTAAAATATTAATTAAGCGGATCATCCACTCGGACTATTGTCTTAGTTACATCATTATTGTACGTTCTGTGTCATTTAGATCACAGTAGCAAGTCAGAGTGTACTCGGAGTCCTCATAACCGAAAGGTTGGTAGGACCATGGTGGTACCCCAACTACTTCAACAATCCGATGGGGGATTATTGAAGTAGTGTAAAAACCACTCTTTTGTGTAAAAACGTCGTCCATGCAAGTGAAACCGCAGGCGGGGCTAATACTTCATATTTTGTTTATTTTGAAAGAGTTATAAATGATTTAGAATGTAGTAATAGCGATGCAGTAATATTGAATCGGAGAAAAGGAGAAAAGGCTCCAAAGTGTTTGCAAGAGACAGGTCTATTGGGCAAAGCCAGATGACTAAGCTGAAGAGAGATGATGGCAGTATAGCGTCGACCAAAGCAGAGGTGCTTGGAGAGATCGAGAGGTTCTATGGGCAGCTATACACTTCGGTCACTAAACCTGTTGACAGCTTGGCCAAAGACCCAAGAGCCAAGCTAACCCGGCACTATACCGAAGACATCCCGGACATCAGCCTGTACGAGATTAGGATGGCTCTGAAGCAGCTTAAGAACAACAAGGCACCGGGTGATGACGGAATCACATCAGAGCTTCTGAAAGCGGGTGGCTCACCGATACTGAAAGTCCTACAGAAGCTCTTTAATTCCGTTGTCCTCGAAGGGTCAACGCCGGAAGCATGGAACAGAAGCATTGTGGTATTGTTCTTTAAGAAGGGTGACAACACATTGCTTAAGAACTACAGACCCATTTCGCTTCTGAGCCATGTTTACAAGCTGTTTTCAAGAGTCATCACGAATCGTCTCGAACGTAGGTTTGATGACTTCCAGCCTCCCGAACAAGCCGGTTTCCGAAAAGGCTACAGCACCATAGACCACATCCATATGCTGCGGCAAGTTATACAGAAGACCGAAGAGTATAACTTGCCCTTATGTTTAGCGTTTGTGGACTATGAGAAAGCCTTTGATTCGATCGAGACGTGGGCGGTGCTAGAGTCTCTCCAGCGGTGCCGTATTGACCATCGGTATATCGAAGTGTTGAAGTGTTTGTACAATAACGCCACCATGTCGGTCCGAGTACAAGAGCAAGTTTCGAAGGCGATTCCATTGCAAAGAGGCGTGAGACAGGGAGACGTTATCTCTCCGAAACTGTTCACTGCCGCATTGGAAGACGCCTTCAAGCTCTTGGAATGGCAAGGATTCGGCATTAACATCAACGGCGAGTACATCACTCACCTTCGGTTTGCCGACGATATTGTGGTCATGGCAGAATCGATGGAAGACCTTAGCACGATGCTCGAAGGCCTCAACAGAGTTTCCCAAAGGGTGGGCCTCAAAATGAACATGGACAAGACGAAAATTCTGTCAAATGCCCATGTTGCGCCCGCCCCAGTATCAATCGGAAACTCGATTCTCAAAGTTGTTGACCATTACGTATACCTAGGACATACAGTGCAATTAGGTAAGTCCAACTTTGAGAAAGAGGCCAATCGTCGAATCCAACTCGGCTGGGCAGCGTTCGGGAAGCTCCGAGACGTCTTCTCGTCCAAAATACCACAATGCTTGAAAACGAGGGTCTTCGAACAGTGTGTGTTACCAGTGATGACTTACGGATCTGAAACGTGGTCCCTGACTATGGGCCTTCTGAACAGGCTCAGAGTCGCACAACGAGCTATGGAGAGGGCTATGCTCGGAGTTTCTCTACGCGATCGAATCAGAAATGAGGAGATCCGTAGAAGAACAAAAGTCACCGACATAGCCCAGCGGATTAGCAAGTTGAAGTGGCAGTGGGCAGGGCACATAGCTCGAAGAACCGATGGCCGTTGGGGTCGAAAGGTTCTCGAGTGGAGACCACGGACTGGCAAGCGCAGCATAGGACGGCCACCAACCAGGTGGACAGACGACCTGACTAAGATCGCAGGCAAGGGCTGGATGCGGGCCGCTTCCAACCGGTCCTTGTGGAAATCAATGGGGGAGGCCTTTGTCCAGCAGTGGACGTCCTATGGCTGAGATGATGATGATGATGATGATGAATATTGAATCACGAGAACCATTATTGAATACGATTCTTGTGAATAATGTTAAAAAGGCTATTCTAGCGACTGTAATGGATTCTGCGTGTTTTTGTTACGTTATTTTTTTTGTGACTTTATGACGACTGAAACTGGCAATCGACACATTTAGGAAACAATAGCATTTTCAATTTATTTTTTGATTATTAAGTTTTTTGTTTTTTTTATAGCTGTTCTATGTACTTAGGTGCATCAAAAGTGCATATAATAAAAAAATAAATCTAAATACAAAAATAATTATAAACACTGTGTTTTTTGTTATTATAAATTTATAATATAAACACTGTGTTTTTAATTTTGTGATTATTAAATATGGAAAGGAAACGATTTTAAGCTGGTTTAACCGGGTATTTGGTAGATTTTACAGAAAAACCCGAGACAATAATTATAAAAATGATATTTTTGCCTCGCACAGTAGGTGTCGCTGTAAAAAGTAAATAATTTTCGAATTGCAAACAACACTTTGATGAGGATTTTAAACGGGTATAAATCAGAAGCCTTAATGCTCTGCCCGTTTCCATTTCTCTTCATTTCAAAATAATGGCACTAAAAGTATATACGATACACAATTGGGGTAATTGCCAGTTTCATGAGGTGTTTGTTTACGGGCATTCCGGAGCGAAGCCTATGAGCAATCACAAGATGTCTTGGTGGTACCTAGCCAACCAGTTACTTTTTTTTTAATTTTTTTTTATTAGAAACATTTCTACCTCCGAAGAGTCGGGAGACCTTGCTACAGTTGAGGATTACAATATCTAAGTTTACTTATTTCTACTTTCTATTTTCTACATTAACACAATTTTAATCGCTTTGACCTTTACATAAGCTTTTTAATGTACTAGTGTTTCTGGGGGCACTTACTCAAATACATTTACGTATTTAGAAGTGCATCATTTTGTTACTTATTTTTATATACAACTTTATTTATTACCTTGCTGCAATATTTGAAGAATATGGCTCTTGTCTTATCGTTTTCTATAATTTCGGGCAATTTTTTTCTTTTTATATCTATGTCCATTTCGTTTTCACAATCGAACCGGAGCTTGCCGAAAATTGGACACTCTGTGATGACGTGGGTGCCAACCAGTTACTGGATGCCCTACCACTATAATGTGCATATGAAAACGATGTTAACTTCACCGAAAGGTCGGGCTGCGAATGAGGATTGAATAAGAAACCGTCAAATTGACAGCCAATTAACGCGATCACGCGGCGAGGCTGACATCACTGCCCTATATTTTCGGACAGTACATCTATCTCTGCAGTGGTACTCACCAAGACGAACTATTGCTGAATACTAACCTCACAATTAGTAATTACCTAACTTTTAAATCGCCGTTAATCGATATCGAATCGAACCCATCACGTGACGCAATTAAATCGGAAATAGACTCGACTGTTTCACAACGATTATCGAAATCGACTTGTTACTGCGCTGTTATCGAATAGGGTATCGGTTCAAACATCAAATGTCATACAACAATAGGCGTTAGACAGGTGCTAGATTGACGGATTGGCAGTTGTTTGTTTTTAATTCGATGTTTATTCGGTTTTATTATGAAACTATAGTTTTATAGTTAAGATATTTTCTGTCGTTTCCAACTCTCTAATGAAGTTTACTAGGAGGTTACTGGCAATACCTTCTTCTTCTAATATTAATAATTGAATACCTTAATAATAATAATAAAACATTTATTGCCACAAAAAAAGAAATATGTATACAGGACATGTTTAATGAAATATCTATGGCAAAAGAGATAGGCTCAGCATGTGTCATGTCCTCACTATAAGAAGATCAAAACGCTGTTGTTCAGTCTACCCTTACCTTACCCTTACCCTTACCTTACCCTTACCTTACCCTTATCTTATCCTTACCTTACCCTTACCCTTACCCCCTACTAATACTTTCTTGTCGGAATGTACTCACTCCGAATGTGCCAAATCCCTTGCGGTATTTAAAAATATGGTTAAAGAACACTATTTATCAGGGACATAACACTGCTCAATATTATGGTTATTTTCATTTTATTGCATATATGACATGTATTAGTTTATTATTTTATTTATGTATTAAAAATAGCGTTATTATGTTTAGTTTTAAATTGATATTATTGCATTATTCACCGTATGTTACATATTCCTTCTGACACTGTCCATCCAAAGGTTGTCTGGAAGAAATCGCTTTATGCGATAAGACCGCCCATTGTACTGTACTGCCTTCATTAAGTATTTTATTATTTTGTTTTTGTTTTTAAATGGTGTATTAGTGCAATAAAGAGTTATTGTATTGTACTCAGCGTGACAGCTAACTTACACTCTACAGCTGACCGATTGGTGGGAAAAAGTGACTACGTCTGGTCCCGTGAGAAATGAAACACAAACAACGAAATATAACCGGTAGTCATTGACTAATCCTTTGTGAATTCCGGTGATTACTTACCATTTCCTCGGTAGTTTCCTTAATAGATTTCAACTTTCCATTTACACTCGAAAGTTAAATAACAGTGCGAGACCTGGGTGTCTTCAAGTCAGGTGACGCAATCCATCGTAGACCGCATCATCACTTTACATCTGATGAGATAGTGGTCAAGCGCATGCCTATTTTCATTTAAAATATATATTTTTATTTATTTATTTAATTAATTGTAGCCACACATACATTTAAACGTTGACTTAATTAACATAAGTTTAATCTAACGAAAAGATAGATATCTTACTTACTTAATATAAATATATTTATAGCTACAAAGAAACAACATACTTAACAATTTTGTTACCTATGTATCATTGATAATCAACATATAAAGTAAGTACTGAAAATATCAAAGATAATTGAACATAGAAAATCGATATAATTAAATAATTTTGTTAAATCCGGAAGTAGGCCTCTGGTCGGTTAATAATGGTACTTGCACCGATGTTTAATTTGAATTAAACATCGGTGCAAGTACCATTGAAGAAGACCAAGAACCAAGAAACTTAGAAGAAACTTATTCACGTTATTGATAACGTGAATAAGTTTCTTCTAAGTTTGCGTGCTACACCTTAGACCGCGTCGTCACTTAACATCAGGTGAGACAGTGGTACGTCAGGTGAAACGTATGCTTATAATCTTAAAAAAAAATAACATATCTTAAAACGTTTATTATCCGACATCAAACTAAAGTACTCTCTGGAATGTAGTCTGGTTATTACCGGAATATTGAAGCCGTACAGAGTAAGTACCGACGTAATACCTTTAGGCCCACTTGCCCGCATAGTCAGGTTAAATAAATAAATGTAGAGTTTGTAAACTCAGGGTTGTCCTCTTCCCCCCGGACCGCCTCATGGTGTAGACGTGTAAAGTGACGCTAGGCAATTTTTAACTAATTAAATAAAACAAATTTTACGCTAAATTAAATCAAGTCATAAATTAGGAGTGCATAATTCAGTAAGAAGTAACTCGACATCGAAGCCAAAAGACGGAGTCTGCATTGCGATTCGGTCTCCTTCTCACGCACGCAAGTATAACATACACTGTTTCATTCTGCTCCGTGACGCAACTGGTGGTCAAGGTATAGAATGTAAGACGCTGACATCTGGACATCTCTTTCTCGCCGGCGTATGTCCTACTTACTCATAACTGATCAGGATATTTAAATGATACTGCTTCATCGCTGCTGGTAGCCTAGTACTACGATAACTTAAACGGTAAATATATTATTGTTTATTTTATCTCTCAGCACTTCTAGCTACCTGGTACAATATGAGTGAGTCTGTATTGAACAAGTCATCTTCTGAGAGCGATCTATGCAAAATGAGTACGGATACTACCCCTCCTAACTACCTTTTTCAACGAGGAAAAAGGACAAGAGAACCTGAGTGGGCTGAGGACCTACGCACCCATAGAGAAGAGATGAAGCGATTGATGAGAGATTTTATGTCACAACAAGAAACAGAACTCAAAAAGCTGTTTGCACCTTCACTGACGGAAATTCAAAAATCAAACCATAGCATTGAAATGTCTGTTACTCATTTAATAAACCAGAATGAAGAATTGACAAATAAAATTCAGCTTCTGGAACAACAGAACAGAAAAGACAGAGAACGGATCACCCTATTAGAGGACAGGCTAGAGGAGCTACAGAGGACCAGCCGCAAAACCAACATAGAAATTAAAAATGTGCCAAAGAATAAATCTGAAGACAAAGAGGATCTTTTAAACATGGTTCTGTGCTTGGGGAAATCTATTGACTGCAGCATGAACAAGTCGGATGTGAGAGACATTTACAGGGTGCGCGAAAAGAAAGACGGTCAGAAAAACACACCGATTGTAGTAGAATTCTCTTCGACTATCGTAAAGACTGAGCTTTTAAAAAAGAGCAAGGCTCACAATATTAAAAATAAAAATAAACTCCGTGCCAAGAACCTAGGATTTACGAGGAGCGAGGAGACACCAGTGTTTGTGTCTGAACAACTGACGGTAAAGGGCTCACGTCTCTTCTTCCTTGCAAGGGACCTCGCTAAATCAAAGGGTTATAAATTTTGCTGGACGTCCTATGGTCGCGTTTACGTTAGAATGTCGGAAAATACTCCAATAATACTAGTTAAATCCGAAATTCAGGTTCAGAACCTAATGCAGACAGCGTGACTAGTACATCTGAGAGGAGACAGAAGATGTCTCAAAAGTATTTTAGTCTACTGTAAAGAAGTTTGCAAATATATTATTTATATTATTGATTTAATGTATATACTGATAAATCTTGTCTCTTGCCATACACTTGCCACACTACATAAAACACAAACACACGAAAACCTGCTGTTAACATACACAAAAACATATTATCACATTTTTTATGAAACTGTTGCCTTCCCATCCGGGGAAAAATCCTATAAATTCAAGACACATTATTCGAGTATCTATACATCTATACACGGTATTTTCGAAAAGAGCACGCAAAGATCACTAGAAAAGCATGGAATTCTCTTAGTGAAACCTATATGATGGACATGCCTTTACAAGCAAATGAATTAGACAATTCTGAAATTTCGTTCTCATTTGAATGTGATACCAATGAACTCTCAAAAAAGTTACATGTTAAACCTACTGATGTAACTGTTATTCTGCAAAATATAAGAAGTATTTACAAAAATCTAGATGACCTACAAACTAACCTAAAGCCACTAAAATTCGAAGCAGATATAATTGTGCTAACAGAATGTAGACTTCAACAGCACAAACCTATTCCATCGCTGGCGAACTATAACTCTTTTGCTACGGCTTTTCATATAAATCAAAATGACGGAGTAACTACGTTCATAAAGAATACTCACAAAACTGTGGTAAAAGAAATAGATCTGACACATGCATCTTGCTTACAAATAAGTTTATACAGCACCATTATTTTATGTGTTTATAGATCCCCATCGAACAATAATGCAGAACTATTTATTAATTCTTTAAATACATATTTAGAAAAAATAAAAAAATTCAAAAATATCATATTGGTAGGGGATATAAACATAAATACTATACCTAAGCAAACAGAGAATAGTCAAAAAAGAAAAAACCGGTTAAACTATTTAAACATGTTATCTATGCATGGTCTGCTACCTGGACATAATCTACCTACAAGAATGCATAGCTGTCTAGATCACGTATATATAAAAATAAATAAACAAAAGCACTCTGCCGTGGTGGCAGTCCTACAAACCACTATTACTGACCATAATATGGTCTTACTTAATCTGTCTAAAATTACAGAAAAGGTTTATTGTAAATCAAAAACAGTAATTAACTATGAAGGTGCACTGCAAAACTTATCAGACCAAAACCTTGAAATCCTGCTTAAATTAAATGATCCTAATAATTTATGCACAGAATTAATTAATATAATACAAAAATGTCTCATTGCCAATACAATCACAAAACGAATACCTCGGAGTAAACAAATAATAAAGCCATGGATTACACACGGTATCTTACGTTGCATTATAAATAGAAATAATATGCAAAGAAAACTGCGCAATGACCCCTATAATGAAACACTTAAGATAACTTATAGAAGATATAGGAACTATTGCAATAATTTAATAAAAAAACTTAAAAGAAATTATAACAGAGAACAGCTTAATAAAGCGTCAAAAAACAATAAAACTTTATGGAAAACTATCAATAACATAACAAATTATAAAAATTCAAAGACACCAAATATACAATTACTTCATACAAAGGCTTCACCAAAGCAATCAGTAAATTTTACTAACTCATTTTTCTCTAACATAGGAAAATCTCTAGCTGAAAGTATAAGGCAACAGAACGTGACGGACAATCACTTATCCTTTCCGCTAAGTTCTAGTCAAGTTTCATCTTTTACACTACTAGAAACAGATCCCAAAGAACTTCTCTACGTTATAATGAACCTTAAATCAGAAAGTGCGCCTGGATGGGATAACATACCGACCAAATTTTTAAAACTATCAAAACACATTTTAACTCCAGTTTTATGTCATTTGATAAATCTATGTTTTACTAAAGGAGTTTTCCCTTGTGCCCTTAAGCAGTCTATTGTAACACCGGTCTATAAGAGTGGAGAGAGAGACGACATTAATAATTACAGACCGATTTCCGTATTGCCATCTATTTCCAAAATAATAGAAAAGTTGATTAATAACAGACTATTATTATATCTTGATAAATTCAGCATACTATCAAACTCTCAATATGGTTTTAGACAAGGACTCTCAACTGAAACTGCTGTTACAGCAATTAGTAATCTTATTGTGAAACAAGTTGATAGTGGAAATAAATGCTTGGCGGTATTCCTCGATCTCAAAAAGGCTTTCGACACTGTATCTGTAGAGATACTTATCAAAAAGCTGGAAAATATTGGAATACGAGGAACGCCGCTAACACTTTTAATGGACTACTTATGTGACCGCAAGCAGCGTGTTAAAATTGGTGAATTTCTTAGTGATGATGAGACTATAAGCTACGGAGTACCCCAGGGTAGCGTACTGGGTCCGACCTTATTCTTAATTTACATAAACGACCTCAGTAACATAAAACTAAACCATGGAAATATTTTCTCTTACGCTGATGATACTGCCATCGTTTTTACAGGTAGATCATGGGGTGAGGTTAAAAATAAATCCGAAGAAGGACTCTCCAAAATATCTAAATGGCTAACGTTAAATTTGCTTACCCTAAATGTATCTAAAACTAACTTTATAACCTTTACTATTTATAATAATAGCCAACCCAATACAAATTATAGCCTTAAAATTCACAAATGTAACCTCAAAGATGCCTCTTGTGACTGTCCTAGCATCGATAAAGTATCAACCACAAAATACTTAGGAATCATGATTGACCAACGTTTGTCCTGGCATGCTCATATTGAACTCTTGATGAACAGGGTTCGTAAATTAATCTGGATTTTTAAAATTCTACGTCATGTTGCACCTAGACACCTGCTCAAACAAATATATATTTCTTTAGCACAATCGGTTCAAAGTTACTGTATACCTGTTTGGGGAGGTGCTACTAAGACAAAGTTCCTAGAACTCGAAAGAGCACAGAGGAGCTTATTAAAAGTAATGCTTTTTAAGCCCTACAGATATTCTACAGATTTGCTGTATCAAGAATATGAAGTATTGTCAATTAGAAAACTATATATAATAAATGCTGTTGTGATGCAACATAAATCTATTGAGTACAACCCAAATAAAGACCAAAGTAAGCGAAGAAGAGGAAGAGTTACCTCTGGCGTTACAACTCGGACTCAGTATGCATCTCGACAATATGCAAAACAAAGTCAATATCTATACAATATTATTAATAAAAAAATTAATATCTACCCTTTAAATAGCTTTTACTGTAAAAAAGCCCTCGAGGAATGGCTATCGACATTAAATTATAACGAAGTAGAAAAACTCCTTCAAATTCCTTCGTAAGTCTCATCAAACGTAGGTATATTAAATTGCACCCACACATCCG
Organism: Apeira syringaria; assembly: GCA_934044485.1. Lineage (NCBI taxonomy): Eukaryota > Metazoa > Arthropoda > Insecta > Lepidoptera > Geometridae > Apeira > Apeira syringaria. Next base: position 1,152,741 of record OW203678.1, read on the forward strand.
CTACAAATACACACCCTTACAGACATACACACACTCACACTCCCCCCACACACACCCTTCACACACACCCTTCACACACACACACACACACACCCTTCACACACACACCCTTCACACACACACCCTTCACACACATATGCAAGGCAATAAATAAATTAATAGAATCATAATTTTGTAAATTTTGTAAATTTTGTAAATTTTGTAAATTTAGTATTTAGATTTAGTTCTTTATTTTGGTTAATACCTATTAGTCTCACCTTTCCTTACTTTACTTTATATTTATTTTATTTACCTACTTTTTATTTACCTTTACTTAATCAATTATAGTTAAACTACTTAGGAAGAGCGGGATCCTCTAACACAGGTATTTCCATACTTAAAAGAGGGTCCCAAACCAATTAAATGTAAATTAGATTAAGTTCACTGAATAAATGATTTGTATTGTATTGTATTGTATTGTAGGGTTAGATCATTAAAATTTTAACTTTCATTGTCCCTTGCACATCTATAAAATAACATCAGGATAGCTAACCCGACATTTATTTTCTTAAGCCACTGAGGTTCTATTACTGCGTATAGAGGAGCTATCAAAAGCTAATGTCATGCTTCATTTTGCAAGAGTTTGAAATAAAGTCATTTGTCATCTCTATACGTAGTAATAGTACCTCAGTGCATAACGTCAGTTTGTTTTGACATTCACTAACCTAGAGTTAGCGACTTAACTCTCCCACATTGGTGGGTTAAATATTTAGAAAATTAACCTTAGGCTAACTCCTAACTCTTGATGGCACAAGACAAGTTATTTATTTATCCCTGTGTTAGCTGTTAACTCCGAGTTATTAGGCTAACTCGGGAACGTGCAAGTGGGCCTTAGTTGTGTATTATTGGAACCTATTTGATAACTGCCCGCCCGTACTATGTAACGGGTTCCCGTACGTTGTACTGCTGACTGCTATACTACGTAACGGTGTCTGTTTGGCCGGCGCGTGCGCGTGCACAAACATGCTAGCGGGTGCAGTGCACCCACTCGATCAGGAAGCGAGCTTTTATGAAAAACAAATGAATAACTCCCGAGAATCTCGCGAATTTATTACGTTTATGAATAAATCAGTTAAATTTGCAAAGCAATTTAAGTAGTATATACAAGTTTTTAAGCTATTGCATAGCTTCTATCGCGGGCCTTCTAGCGTGGAGACCGAATCCAGTAATTCCGTAACGAAAAATAACCTAACACTCTCCACTCCGACCGGCAGAGCGGTGATACTTTTTAGTTTTGCCATCTATCGATGAATAGCAGAATTTTTAATGACTTTTTTGAAATATCACGCTTGTCTGCTTAGTTCAGCAACTCGCCTCTAGGTGGCATTGGTTGTATCGTCGTACTGCATAAGTTATTAATATATTAAATGCATAAGTTGATAAAAAATGCTATGCAATAGCTTTACCGCGGCAGTCCCCGAGTGCCACACGTCTTTTTTTTGTATGTACTACTTAATTTACGCTTACAATCGCAGACCTGCAATACGTGCTTTATGCTACATATAAAACGAAGGGATCAGATAAGGCCTCGTGCTCTGAAATGCATCTGTCTTTTATAGTTTTTTAAAACGGGTTCATCGTGAAACTTACGCGTAGTCGATATCATGATCGATAATTGTTTCGGCTTCTTCCAGAAGGCTTCATCATGATCTTGAGTGCGGTAAGTTCGTCGTAACGTACACGAAAATCCCGTTAAAAAAAAATTAAGTCATAATAAGCGTGAGTTTTCACAATATTATCAACAATATTTTGTTTCATATAAAGACTATGCAATAAACTAAAAATGGAATGAAAATGAAAAAGAAAATTCTTTATTCATGAACACACTTAAGACCTGGGTCTTGTCGTAAGATTTATAGCCATATATCTTTATTTCCCACCCTATTTTTATTCCCTTTTTTATTTCTGTTTTAGATTTTCTATGTTTAATAAAAAAAACGGCGCAATGAGATAACTATACAATAGCTAAAAATAATGTTTACTTAATTATTACTACACACTTCATAACCCCCGTATAAACAATTCATGTCACAGACTAGCACTCATCATAGTAAATGCGACGGGAGTACGCAGAATGGAGTACCGACTTCCTGTCACTCACGCATTCTGTGGCCATCGCCATTAATCAATCCTTATGCAACAGTTACGCTACCTTCCGTCCTTTATAGATAAACTACAAAGAGCAGATCCTGCTCTAACAGACAGTTTTGTTAATGTATAATCAACTTTAACTCATTGTATTACGGAACGAACCTTCCATGTTTCGAAGAAATTGACTTTTCAAGATTTGATTTGAACTGTATTTTCTTAAGAAATGAAGTCCATTATGTCTCAGAGTAGGAAGTTGAAGGATTAGAGAGTTGATGCATTGCCAATAAGAAAACATGTTTCCGCATTTAGACATGTTTATTTAAAATTACTGTAAATAATGGAAAGCTTGTAAGCAGCCGGAAATCATTTTGCATTTCTAGGTGATCCAATCGCAATAGTTTTGTTTTCCATTACACACATACATAATATGCATTTACAAATGCAATCCCACGACTCCAGGAGCTTTACTATTAGCTTTGTAAAAACCATTCAAGTTTTGAGCAGTTCTAAAACCTGGCTTAAACCGCTTAGTGTTAAATCATACCATCACCACGGCATCACGCTCCTTTCGGTTAACGGTTCGAACATAGATATCCTCAAAGGTGAACGGTTATTGTTGTCTCTGGCATGTTTTAGCCAGGTTTTAGAACTGCTCGGAACTTGCATGGTTTTTACAAAGTAAGGCCCCAGGGCTGTCTAAAAATATAGTTTTAGTTGCACAAATACGTATCAATCTACATTAAACGGAATGTTTTCTGCTAATCTTTGCTATGTGGAGAAACAAATAAAAAATGATTTTTGAATTATCATTTGATTATTGCCTTCTTACGTCTTTCGGCAATGAGCTATGCACAAATGGAAAAGCTACAGCTAAAAGCCACCTCTCCCCAAACACTCTCACTAAGTTTTCCCTCCAATTGCTCAAGTTCGAATAACACATCTTATTTTCATACGCCGTCACTCCTCTCACCACATTCAAAATATGATACATGAATAATAACGATGACCATATAAGTAGAGCTCCGTTCAGGAGCAAACACAACGTGAAGAGGTCTCTAAGTCCCATGGGCGCTTGTATCATAAATCGGAATAACGGGTTCAGAATGCGAAACGCTGACATAATCACTCCCAACTCATCAAACTCCGAGGACACGTAGTAATAGTTGTAATAAGTAGAATACATCATGGATATCGTCACGTGAAAGAGAAAAAGGATGAAGTATCGCTGATTGTTGAATCCAATGCATGTTGATAAGAAGATACAGTGGTGATCGCGCCTTACTATGCAAGCGTTGCATCTGGAACAATGCCAGCTTCCCGCCGACCGTAACATCTTACAGATAGCGCAGTACACGCCGTGCTCTTCTGATTTCTTTAATGTGGAATCAGTCACGACGCTGAGAACCATATTCCCTGCGACGTTGACGAAACAATATGTAGAGAAGAACACGTGGAGGAACTGTCTCACTGGACCGATTTGGTAAACCTCCACGAGCTTGGGCCGGATGGTCATCATCTCGAACACGTAATAGCTAAGAATGAAGCTCATTAGGAAACCGCAGAATATTTTCTCGTAGTGGGAAATTATTTTCTGAATGGGATAAAGCAATGGTGTCAGCGGGTTCATTTCGGGAAAAATATTGCGTTTTGATTGCTTTCCAATAAAACGGTTTATAATTATAAGGTAAATTATTATAATTGAAAGATAATCAGTTTTCATTAAACAAATAAACTCATAGAGAATTATAGACTGAAGACTGAAGGTCTCGAAAATATATTGACAGCATAGATAGAAACATTATGCCGCACAGAATATTATACTTATCTATGTTACAATATAAAAAGGAAAGACTTGATTGTTTGTCTGTTTGTTTGCATTGAATAGGCTCCGACACCATAGATCCAATTCGAAAAGTTATTTCACTGTTGGGAAGCTACACTATCTGTTCTGTGTGTAGAGCCTGTATTAAATAAGGTAACTTATTAGATATACAGTGTCTGAACCCTTCGAAATTAATTCCGTAAAATTTAAAAACTATATTGATATATTATTATGTTTAATACACACGAGTAGATGTACTAATACGATAAAGATGTCTGGCATAACTACTTAAGTTATCTTTTTGAGTTCATAAGAAACCAGGATCTTCAATGTAATAGACAGTTAGTAGTTATAGGGCTATTACAACAATGTAGGTATAACTTGGCTGCTGCGCCCGCGCACGACTCTGCCCTTTAAATACACTTACTTCTATTTAATCTGAGCTCACTGACGCCAATATTGATTTCAACCGCTAATACATTTTAAATGTTTTTTACATTTCCGATCCGATAAGTAAAATTGCTGGAATAATTAAATGTCGCGAAATTGTTTAATAATATCTCAAGGAGTAAAATTAATGCTACAGACTTTTGATCAACATTTACTACAAAAACAGCTTCAAAGAAAAAGATAACAACATAGGTCTTGAAAGGTAAATAGCATTGAGAGTAAATAGTATATAATAGATAACGCCCTTTGATAAAGTTCACACAGAAACGCCAGTGTTGCCCGTACCTATAGCAAAAGTAACTAACAATGGCTAGATCACTTATTTCGCCGCAGGGCTGCAATATAAACGCATTTGTAAATAATACTATGTAATCGAGATTTGAAATCAATAAGCAAATAAATTAGGAATACAGCTTCTGAATACAACGATGGGAGAGCGTCGGCTGTCAAACTGACGGACGCTGGTTCGATTCCCAAAAACCGCTTGAGCTTCCGGTGAAAGTAACACCGATGTCAAATTCCCATCATGGTGGTAGGGTACTTTCGAATACCTGCCTGGCTAGCCACCATCCTCAAGTTTGAAAAACTGTCACCATACACATAGCGTGTTCAAGCAGCATTCTACAGCGTGACTATTCTAGGTCTAGCATGATAACATCTTCGACCACATCATCACTGTCTTTTAAGTGAGATAGTAGTGGATCTATAGAGTATTAAAAAATATATGTAAATAATTTTTACCACCCAGTTTTTCCAAAAGTTTTGTAAATTTAAAATAATTAAAACTTCGTATGAAGTTGCATCCGTGCAAAGTCAGATCAGGTCGCTTGTTTTTTAAATAGTTATAATACAGATAATATCATGATATATGGCAACCCACTTAGTAGATAAGTTGCGTGATGTATCACAGCTAACATTGTGAGGTGGATTTGGCAACACCACTTAGGCTATTAGGCTCCATTACAAGATGTGTTGTCTATGGTAGATATGATGATAGAACAATGATTTCAATGTTATTGTTCACACATTTTTGTTACAATAATGGTATGTATTACATTCTAATACATTAGCCGATATTACAACATACTTGACGGAACAATCAATAAACCTCCATTTCAGGCTTTTGTGTCTTATACTAAGTTTACGTAACTTTATTATCTTATTTGCAATCGACTCTTATGCGTGTCGGTCAATACATTTAAATAATAGCTTCAGTCCTATTGTTTGCGGTAATTTTAAAATTAACAGGTTTGACAGGAGCCATGTCTGTCTCATGTTATCTATGGGCAGCATTCGGGATACTACGTGACATCCTCTCATTCAAAGTACCACAAGTTGAAGACAAGAGTCTTCCATCATTGCGCGTTACCAGTAATGACACACGGAACCGAACCGTGGTCTCTTACCAGGCCTTGTAAACCAGCTCAGGGTTGCGCAACGTGCTATGAAAAGGGCTATGCTCGGAGTTTCTTTATGAGATCAAATCAGAAATGAGGAGATCCATAGAAGAACTAAAGCCACCCACATAGCACAACAGATCAGCAAATTGAAGTGGCAGTGGGTAGGGCACATATCTCGTTGAAGCGATGTCCGTTGGGGTCGCAAGGTTCTTGAGTGGAAATCACGGACGCAGCATTGGACGGAATTATGATATTAATACACAACTTGAATAAAATGCAAAAAATGCAATAACCATAATTCTTATAAATATAACTAAACAGAAATAAAAATGTATTAAAGGCTATTTATAAGCGCACATTAAATTTAGCTACATTTTACTTATTATAAAAATGTCTACAGTACAACTAAATCGTTATCTTTTATATAACAAACCGACAGTAGCAGACCAAGTTTCCAATATACTGGCGCCATCTCGTTGAATTGGAAAGCGAAAAAATTTTGTTTATACATATCAGAAAAATGTTTTTAAAAAGAATTCTACGAAATTGCATTTTCAAGCTTCTCGAATCGAATGTCTAATTAGAAAGCTACTAAGTACCACTCTTTGGTGTTGAAATGAACCATACTTTGCGTTACGACGAAATGCACTTCTCTTGAGTGACGGTGAACTTTAAAAAAGATAAGGATAATGAGTACTTGGCTGTCATTAAAGTGGTCCTTGATGTGAAATTAATGACGTAAAGTGTTATAAGTGATCGCTTGGAGCAACGAGTGTGTCTCAAGTTGGTATAAAACAATGGTTTCCAAACGATGAGCAATAAACCATTCAAATAATTCTGTACAAAATGGAAAAAAAATAACATGGCACATCTCAATGCAGCGGTTCAGATAAGTGTCAATCAATACATTGATTCAATAGTTTTCAAAAAATCCTTTTGTAAACCTAAATTTCCAACGCTAAAACTTAGTCACAAAAATGTTTTATACTTACCTATATTGTTACATATTCTGTATATACGCATAATCTTTATTCTGTGAGGTAAATACAAAATAAGGCATGAGAATTTTCTTTGTTTCTATAATATACTAGCTGCGCCCCGCGGTTTCACCCGCGTGCACTACGTTTTTCCCGCTGACTCAGTTATCCCACGGGAACCATACTTCTTCCAGGACAAAAAGTAGCCTATGTCCTTCTCCAAAGTCCCATGTATCTTTATACCAAATTTTATCTAAATCGGTCAAGCCGTTTTCATGTTATGTCGTGACAACGGAAAACGGGTTTCATTTTTATATATATAGATAAGAATACTACAGTACTAGGCGAATCGCGACCGCGTCCGCGAGCGCCCCGTATTCTCCTTGAAAAAGACCACCGAATGTGGTTGAAACTATAGTCGGAACCCTCTGACTTATTACGTGAGTAACTCCCGTGTTTTATACATTTATAATATATAAGATTATTATGTAATACCCATAATAATGGCAACACAGTAGCGCACGCAATAGAAACCTCGCATTTATCTTCTACGTGTTTATGTAATAGTATACCATAAACATCATTTTCACTGCAATCATAATGCATAAGATTTTATCAAGTGCCTTATATGAGCGCCCATCAGCGATAAGGAGTCAATAGCCAAAAATGTTATGCAAATAAAGCTATATAATAGTATCTCTGTAGTTACGACACTTTTCGTCTTTAATGAAGCCAACTTTGAAGAGCCGCTTAAAATCGTCCTTATGGACGTGATCAGATGCTTCTGGAGCAATCTTTTTACAAATCAGTCGTAAAACAATGGACGAATAATTTTTGTTTTTGTGAAAAAGTGGTCACTTTGATATGAGACCGTCGACAATGTATCATCCTACTGGATCTTCCAGCAACAATAAACATTATAATATAGTTAGATCATGGGATGTTCACAAATGAGCATACGGCGTCCTTAGACCGCTTCTATCCAGTTATTTCTGAAATCCACATCAAAAAGAACTGGATAGAAGAGGTCTGCATACAACGTAATCACTCAGATTTTGGACGAAATTTATCGGACGTTTTATTTATGTAGCTATAAAGAAAAAATGACAATTTACATTATGTAATCTTCCGAGATAATCCGGTCAACAGTATTTATAGTTGTAATATGTTAACAAAAATTGCAAATTATTTCATTCATTCACATTACACCCATTCGTACACATATAAAAAAATGGAATACAATAAAAAGGTCAGAATGAGCCCAAAATGGCGCTCATAAATAGCGCTACCGCAGTAGGTACTCGCATAAACACCCGTGTTTCAGCAGTACGCGATGCGCGGTGCGCGGTACGCGGCGTGCCAGTGAAAGCGTGTTCGAGCGCGGCACGCAACGCTACCGTAAACTACAAATATTCGCCTACTATCTTATCACATACGTAACTTGCTATATAGTTGCCACACATTGCCGAGTGTCGAGTAAACTTCTTTGTTTTTCTTTTGGTATGCATTTAGCCAGGCTCTTCGATCGCTAAACCTGTTGACAGCTTGGCCAAAGACTCAGGGCCAAGACATCCCGGACATCAGCCTGTGCGAGATTAGGATGGCTCTGCTGCCGGACAGCTTAAGAACAAAAAGCGCTGGGTGACGACGCAATCACATCAGAGCTTCTGAAGGCGGGTGGCTAAACTAGCTGTACTATGGTAACCTGATGGCTGATATATACTTATATACAATATAAATGAGGGAGGTCTGTGTCTAGCGATCTAGCGTCTAGCGAAGGAAGTCCTATGGCTAAGATGATGATGAGGATGCGCCAGTCTCAACTATATTGTTTGACAAATTTAGTTGTATCATGTGGTGGACATGAGCCTTAGCCCGAAAGTCCCTCTCAATTTCCACTTTTTATCTCTTCTCATCTCATCTAGTCAACTGCATGAACAGGACAGATCTTGAACACTAACACTGACGGTGCTAGCGAAGCGAAGCGAACCCTTGCAAGTACCATATTTCAAATACTCCTTTTTGATGTTCTTTCTACGTGAATCAAAGTAAAACAAAACAATTCCAAGACTTTCGAGAATGCTGAGTATGTTGTTTTGGTACTCGTACGTGATCAGCACCGACGCGCTTCTATTGCAGTGTGTTACCAGTATAACTGTACAGATTTTATCCCAAATATTACGAAAATAGAATCGCTCTTTTGTAACATTACGTGATAAAACAAATTTTTGGATGGTTTCTATTATGTGTTCGTCAGTAGAACGTGAAACCATCAATTTCCAACTAAACAAAAGTATGAATGCGTATGCTAAATAACATTTATAAATAAAATAATGGGAGTGATTCTCTTATTCAACTAAATTAAACTAAAATTCTGGAAAATAAGATAAGTTGTTATGTAGTTACGATAAAGTCCAAAATAACATGACACTGATTAATATCAATAATAAAAGTAGATCTTTAATATTGCGAGTAGTGCTAAGCTATAGCAGCCCATACCACTAGCGCCGAATTTCTATCTTTCTTTAACATCTGCGTGGATGTCGTTCCTAGCGACATCTACCTTTAACTGTATGAACAATTAATTAATAAGAGTGATAGACCAACATTACAGTTGATACTGTATCAAACGAAGGCATCGTACCCATAGCTCAATAGTTCTATGGTTTATTGCATTAACAACACGCTAGGCGAAACTTACGTTCAAATTATTGGAAGGAAAAAAAGCAACAGGACGGTATTATGTAGTCGTGGGTTCAAGTCCCACTAGCAGCCGAATTTTTTCTTTCGAATAATTTTAACTTTACGCCATTTCCCCTTTCTCTCTAAAGAGCATTAATGTGGCCTGTTTACATCACAAAATATTTTAACTTTTGTTGTTTTATTATCCATCGACAGAAGCAAGATTATGTAACAACAAAAAAAAAATATTTCTAATTTAAAGATAATTGTACCAATATGGACGTGACCAGCGCGGATCGAATCCATTCGACACCTCACTCAGCCCTAATCGATTTTGTATCGGTATCGATAGCTCATGGCTATGATGGCCCGCCCTTTTATTGACCTATAGTGATTGTAATTTCATATAATGATAAATTAGAGGGGCCGTATATAAGGTCATCATATTTTACAATAGTTAATTAAATACGTGTTTTTTGAAGTCTGTCCTTTTCATATTTGTTTATTTCAACCCAAATCCATACAAATAAACTAATATGCTAAAGCGATGCTATGTAATTTTCTCTCTTATTGTACCTATGTATGTAAGGAGCAATCGTTTATTCGTGAAAAGAAAAGAAATCTCTATGCCTTATATGCTATATAAAAAGTACTAGCGGTCCGCTTCGGCTTCGCACGGGTAAAAAATTTGAAAATTAAAAATTATAAGGATCCCCAATTAAAAAAAAAATAACAATATACCCTATGTTACTCACGCTGAATGTAGCTTTCTAATAGTGAAAGAATTTTTTAAATCAGCACATAGTTTTTGAGTTTATTCATTTATGTTCCACACACTCCTTCCCCCGCACTAGGATACCCTGGGTCGCGGGAGGCATAGACACACACAATCACAATACACAAACATCCAAGACCCGAGAACAAACATCTTTGCTCATCACAGAAATGTTTTCTCCGGCCGGGATTCGAACCCGGGGTCGGTTCCAAAGTCAGTGTCGCTGATCACTGAGCCACGACGCCCGTCATTACAAACATACTTACATACAAACTTTTCCTCTTTATAGTATTAATAGTATAGATTAAGCAAAAGTGAAGTAGTTATCATATGATTGTTACTTGCAGTGAAACGGTACATGGATTGACTAGTTTGTGTTTTCTCGACATCCCACGGGAACAGACTATATTTTCTAGACATCCCACGGGAACAGACTATATTTTCTAGACATCCCACGGGAACAGACTATATTTTCTCGACATCCCACGGGAACAGACTATATTTTCTCGACATCTCACGGGAACAGACTATATTTTGGGGATACAAAGTATATATGTATGGGTAACTTTTTTTAAATCAAATCAAATAGTATATTGCGAATATAGGTTTTACAGAGATGTTTACATGAAAGATAAATTGGTCCGCTATATTCTACCCTTTTACTTAATTGAATAACATATGTTATTCCAGGGTATCAGTTAGAGTCGTTTCATCCATTTCAGAGTGAAGGAGTAACAAACATACGTACGACAAACAAACTTTGGCATTTATATTATAGTATGCTTGCGTTAACATCATGCTAGGCGCATTTTTCGCTCGAACTTTGTGGAGCAAATAGTGGGATTTGAACTAATAATAAATACAAAGAAAGGTAGATGGCGCTAAGAAAACCGTCCCTTCAGATGTAAATAAGAAGGAATCAATTTTCGACGGCCAGTGGATTGCTACGGTATTCTGTAGTCGTGAGTTCAAAACCGAATAGTAGCCAAATTTTTTTATTTAAAACATTATATTATATGCAATTAACGAAATGTATATAATAACGGATGTGAGAACGACTCTAATTATGACGAATAATTATGTATATAAGGTGGCGGAATAAATAATGCCTTATGTAAATTGACTACCATTTCCTTAGAAATAAATACAAAATAACTCTATTTTTATAAAATGTATGCACATTAATCAGAATACAGTGGAACTAATTTAAGTTAGCCTTGACTCCGCCTTGTTGAAAACTGTCATTAGGGCTCGTATCAGACAGCCATCTCGACTGTCTCATCATCTCAGCCATAGGACGTCCACTGCAGGAAAAAGGCGACGACTGATATCAGGTGAGACAGATGTCAAACGCAAACTTATAATATGTAAAAAAAAAAGACTGTCTAATGTGAGCCATTCCATTGATTGTTCTACAATTATTTCTTCTTTTTGCCTATTTCGTTTTGAACTAACACAATGTTTGTTTTACTTCACTATTAATGGACTAAGTATAAACTATAAAATTACTAATGTACTATGGAGTCTTCAAGTCACGGGTTAATAGGTACCTTCTAGATTTGCGTGCTAAATCCTAGACAGCGTCATCACTTAACATCAGGTGAGACAGTTGTCAAACGCAAACTTATAATAGTAAAAAAAAATAAAAAAAAAAATATATGATTATAAAAATAATTAAATTAATTAAATCGATTGAGAGTAGAGGCGAAGACAATGTGACCAGCGTCAGAAACCGGAACTAAACTAAACTACATTTCGAATAGACCTACGAGTAGGAGTTCTAGAATGTTCTAGAACACTATCTATCCATCAAATCTATGGTTTCCAGTATATATTGCGTTCGTGAGTACGTTCGTCGTATTCAACGTCCGATCTATATTCAAAAACTATTACACTTCGACTACCCATATATCGTATATATATCGTCACTGACCATCAAGTGAGATAGTGGTCAAACGCTTGATATATAAAAAATATAAATATAACTACGTTTGGTTAGTGGTTGTTAAACAGTAACTCGACTTTTATGCGCCATGTTCACGAGTAAACTGAAATTTCTGCGGGTAGGTCTTCTTTATGAGCAGACAAATCTGTCTACCCTCTTTCTTTCACATTTGTTGCATATAATGGTGTTAAAAAAATATAACATATTGTTCTGTAAAATATCTGGTTACAATTCAATTGTGCATTAAAACGAACGGTATAAAAAACGGTAAGAAAGTGTTTAATGTGTAAACAGTAAAGTTCATGTTATAACAACCAACGATCCATAAATTTAAATATTGCTATTAAAATTGAAAATATCAATTAACATTGTCTAAATTCAATGATGTATTACAAGTGACATGTTAAATATATTCATATAATTATAACTTTTACATCACACAAAGGTAACATTAACATAATTAAAAAAAAAAAAATTGGTTGTCTGTAAAGTCGGTTTACGGACGATAGATTTACGTGATAACGTCATAATCATTTATGACTTTGACTTTGACTTTGACTTACTTCCACTTCGACTTCCACTTCGACTTCCACTTCGACTTCCACTTCGACTTCCACTTCGACTTCCACTTCGACTTCCACTTCGACTTCCACTTCGACTTCCACTTCGACTTCGACTTCGACCTCGACTTCCACTTCCACTTCGACTTTGACTTTGACTTTGATTATTTTATGTAATACAAAACTCAGGTGGAACGTTACGCGGAACGTTACTATTTTTCATTTCGGCGTTCATCAATTTATAAAACGTTATCACGTCAATAATTTAGAATAGCAATAAAATAATCTAACTTAAAATAAAAACCTTAAAAATTTAATAAAAACTAAATTAAATCTAAAACGGGCCCCTGCGGCATTGTACCCAAGATGCTGGCAGCGTTTCCTCTTTGTATTGCTAGGCTAATACGTAAATTCTATAATTCTAAATTCAATTGTCGATTCAATTGAAACATTGTCCAATCATAAGTAACATTTAGTTGGTTAACATCATTAGGCGGTAATATAATTTAAATTTAATTATTTTTTTGTGAATCGTTTACATAAAATGCATTTTGTGTCATATTTAGAGTCTAATTCTGTAAGTAACATAAAAACATTAAGATTATGTGCAATTCGCATGTTTATGTCGGTATTTTAATAATTAAGTTATTCTACACTGTTTTTTACGGGTATAACGTGGTACTTACGCGTAGTCGATATCACGATCGACAATTGTTTCGGCTTCTTCCGGAAGCCTTCATCGGGATCTTGAGTGCGGTGCGTTCGTCGTAACGTCCCGTCTCGCACTGTCACTCGACTACGCGTAAGTACCACGTTATACCCGTTAAAAACAGTGTAAAGTAATCATGAGCGTGAGTTTTAATATTATTATAAGTTATTCTACATTTGCGTGGAATTTAGCCGCCTTCCCTGGGTTTCTATAGGATTTAATATAAAAGTTTGTAAATAATGTAATGAAGACGACCATGTTAACGGAGATAGAGTAAGCGAGCATGAAGGATGGAGGACATTCAGCCTCGTGGTAGCTTCGCATTATGTGGAATGAGATGATCAGGAATTGTATCTGAAATTTAAGAAAATCAGAGATTAGATTTCAGACATTAACTTGTAAATGATACGTACTTTTTAACTGACTATTAAAAAAGGAGGAGGTTCACAATACGACCCAGTGGGAGACGGGACGTTACGACGAACGCACCGCACTCAAGATCTTCCGGAAGAAGCCGAAACAATTGTCGATCGTGATATCGACTACGCGTAAGTACCAGGTTATACCCGTAAAAAACAGTGTAAAGTAATTTTGAACGTGAGTTTTAATATTATTAACGACCCGTATGTTTTGTATATGATCGTTACTTCACAACTTTCGACTGGGTAAATCGATTTTGATGATTCTTTTTTTATTTGAAAGCCGGTACTTTCTGAGTGCTGACAAGACCAACGATATCTACACAGATTTGTGACAAAAAGCCTCAGAGCCCATAATTTAAGAAGAAGAAGGATATCTCTGCCACTATTAAACGACGAGGAAACTCATCAAACATAAACTGTAAGTTAACCGTTTATAAACTATTGTATCTTTAATCCTTACTAGCTTCAACTTTAATACTTTGTCTTATAACTATCTTAACTCAATATACTATATAGTAACCTGTAGTCGACGCTGTTGGTCTCTCAATGATTCTTTTATTAAGTTTTATTTATAAGTAACATATTATTTTGAAACTGTTTGTCGATTCTTGAAAATAGTTTATTAAAAAAAAAAGTTAACCATTATTAAATGACTTACCAATTGTAAAGAAGTAAGATATTTTTTCCACCACAAATGCTTCGCAAGCTTCGGAAACATCGCTAGGGTATAGTATGTATACATTATCATATGAATCGAAGAGTTGAGAGCTCCGGGCATCAGGGTCGCGTATGAAGGGTCATATTTGATGGTAGTCCACACTGAGAGGACCATGTACGAGTGGTGGTACACGTGGAGGGGGGAAGCTTGGTTAAACTTCTTGCGGAGAATGAAAAACACAGTGTCGAGGAGTTCTGTAACCTTGATGAGGAAGTAGAAATGGATCGTTGACAGCTGGAAGTAGAAATTGACTTTCGTCATCATCAGCATCCTGGATATAATTCATGCGGTGCATTTCTTAATGTTTGTTTTTAAATGAAGCAGCAATTCTCGACAGACTTTTGGGTCCGTGCCATTTTTTATGAATTTTTGAGATTTATTACTTTTACAAACATTAAGTTAGTGGACAACAAACTAATTAGAGACAAAAAGATATCTTAGAATTGTCAATATAACAAGTTTCCTTTTTTGGATTTTTTTTTACATACACGTAAAATTCTACAAAATATCTACAATAATTTTACACTTCAAAATGTTTTAGGATATTTTTTTTTACACCTTGTGTTACATTATTTGCGTTTTGGTAAGGATCTCTAATTTAAAACAATAATAATATAGCCTATGTCACCTGGGAATAGTGTAGCTTCTCAACAGTGAAAGAATTTTTCTAATCGGTTCAGTAGTTTCGAAGCCTATTCAATGCAAACAAACAAACAATCAAATCTTTTCTCTTTATGATATTAATATGGTTAAAAATAAAATTATTTAATTTAAAATTTATTTTAATTAAATACTTATTTATAAATTAAAACTAATAAGCATACTTACATATTCTATCGCATCACCTTTGCTGTACGAACATTTCGGTAAAGAACCTTCTCTCAATAACATTGACAAAACCTGGAAAAAACACATGTATTTCAGAACAGAAAACTACAGGGTTTATAGAAACATATATAAAAATAAAATATTTTATAAAAACTCACCCTGTATACAATAAATGAACTCGCAGCAACTTGAAAAATATTGTATATAATAATCAAATTATCTATTTTGAAAGCTGGCCGATTTCTCATCCAATTTGGTCCAATTTTGTACACGAAAATAAAATAGGCTATCATAATTAGGAAAACAGTGATTGGCCTGTTCATTAATAAGAGCTGATTCGCGTAGCTTACTGAAATAAAACAAAAAGAAATTACAATTCATAATTATTCAAAAAAAATATATTACCGACAATGGTATTAGTCATTTTGTCGTACAACAATTAAGAAATTCCCATTTCTGCTCTTCTATATAATCACTTTTGTTAAGGCTGTACATTTTCCCGCGTACACTTCAATAACCTTCACGCGCAGGCTGCTTCAGACAGACTCATATTTAACACGTTAGTGAACATTTGAAATAAATTATCTCACAAAATTAATTCAGTGATCCATTGACACACAGCAGAAACCTCTTACACGATCATTCTGTCTGTCCGTTTATTCGACAATTTTAGTGTATCTGTATCTGAATCTTTCGATTTTATAACATCAGGTTTTTGTTTCATATATTGCCATTACTGTAAATTTTATTATATGTTATAGCTAAGTATAATTTTTCTAGTAATAAATTTTGTTTGTTTGTAGAAGACGAGAAATTTTTACTACCTTAACAATTTTTGTACATTTTAAAGTACTGACCAATGATATTATATATTCATATGAGGTAGATGTCGCACAAGCGCGCGGAAACTGAGGCGGCAAAATTAAGTCAATTGTAGTAATTTTCATTACGATGCGTATTTCAAGCGCAAGTCTAAACATATAGCTGTCCTTTTCTATATTATTTGTACCGTATGTCAATGTCGTAAAGGAACAAAATCTGAGCACCGCGCTGTATAAATATACGTCATCTTTAGTAAAACATCATTGGTACTGACCGTATCATCGCCCAGTTGTAACCATTGAACGGGTCGGAATCACATTTGGCACCTATATGGTTACTGTGTAAGCTGTGCCTCGCGGTTTCACCCGGGTTAACTATGGTGTTCCCGCTACATCCATCAACCAACGGGAACTATACTGGTGTTCCCGCTACGTCCATCAACCAACGGGAACTATACTGGTGTTCCCCTACGTCCATCAACCAACGGGAACTATACTGGTGTTCCCCTACGTCCATCAACCAACGGGAACTATACTGGTGTTCCCCTACGTCCATCAACCAACGGGAACTATACTGGTGTTCCCGCTACGTCCATCAACCAACGGGAAGTATACATTATCTGTGATAGAATGTAGCCTATGTGTTGTTCCAGCATATGTCTTCATTCCAAATTTCCTGCAAATCCGTTCAGCCATTTTATCGTGAAGGAGTGACAATCATACAAACGACAAACTACAGACAAACTTTCGCCTTTTTAGTATCAGTGTGATTATGACATACTCGCTGCAGCGTGCGGTTTTACCCGTGTGGTGATGATGATGATGAAAAGTAGCATATGTGTTTATCCGAGACATGAACGTTACAAACATCCATCGATCGATCAATCCAAACGCGGTTTTGCCCGCGTGGATTACGATTTTCCCGCTACCTCAATTATCCCACGGGAACTATACTTTTGCCGTGATATATATATTTTTATTAATTATTATTATATTATTATTTTTAATTGATTTATTCAATACAAAACAGGTACATATCAACTCACAGAATACTGCCAAACTGCATAGCAGTTTGTAGGCAGACGCTAGCTCTCATAATTAAATTTACAAATACTACATATATATGTACGGGTAGGTAAGAATAATTAAATATGATTAAACATAGAAAAAAGGTAAGTACCTGATGTAAAATATTTTTGTATTTTCATAAAAGTAGCCTATGTGTTAATCCAAGGTTTAAACTATCTCCATACCAAAAATCGAAATCGGTGTAGCAGTTTGAGCGTGAAGAAGTAACAAACATACACACAAACTTTCGCCTTTATAATACTAGCAGCGCCCCGCCGTTTCACCCGCATGAATTACGGTTTTCCCGTAACTTTAGTTATTCCACGGGAACTATACTTTTTCCGGGATAAAAATAGCCTATGTTTTAATCCAGGGCTTAAACTATCTCCATACCAAATTTCATCGAGATCGGTGTAGCTGTTTGAGCGTGAAGAATGAACAAAAATATACATAAACTTTCGCATTTATAACATTATATATATAAGATAATATTTGTTCCATATTAAGTGAGTTATGGACAGACGACCTGACTAAGATCGCAGGCAAGGGCTGGATGCGGGCCGCTTCCAACCGGTCCTTGTGGAAATCAATGGGGGAGGCATTTGTCCAGCAGTGGACGTCCTATGGCTGAGATGATGATGATGATGAAGTGAGTTATTATTTACACTGTAGTCTTACCCCCTTACTTATAAACGGTGAATAAGCTGCGAATAGTAATAGTAATAGTATAGTAGCAGTGTTTTGTTCCGTTCTTTCAACGTCAAACTGTCATATAAGCGACAAAGACAAAACACTGAATAACTATTCAGAGGTTATTCAACGTTTATAAGTAAGGGGGTTAGTATTTTTTTGCACTTAATAGCGGAAATAGAGAGTGATGCATGCGAACAAATAAACAGATATTTTTTTATACTGTATAGATCTAGCGTTTGACCACTATATGACTTGATGGTCAGTGACGATGTGGTCAAAGATCTGTATATATGTCATATAATATACAGAAAAGCCATAGGCAGGGGACTGTAAAAGTAAGCGCCATATAAAATGCTGATTTTTTATCGTCTCTTTTCCCAAAGCATTGATTTTCCACGCATAATTAAAATGGTGATAAAGCTGATGTGTAATTATCTACGGAGATTTTACATCGAACATAGCACGACATGCTCTTGGCAAGAGATTTAATTCATTGTATTTATTTAAAATATAATCCTGCTTTACATACAATTAAAATGCTTATACGCACTAACTCACATTCTCAACTCGCGGTCTAGCCAGCTGAGGTCGTGTATTTGTTGCAGCTTAATAGAACGTGCGTGAAGAAGTAGAACGGTGCCGTGGTGGTACAGGCCTAGAATAATTATAGTATTCCCCCATCTCTTGCCGTGGGTCCCGTAAGAGTCGGCTAAGGGATCTACCAGGAGGTGGGTAGCAGTGCCTTCTGAGGATAGGAAATCATACTCGCCAACCCGCCTGCCAAGCGTGGCGAGTATTGGTGAATCCCCCCTGTATGAGGCGGCATATGTCCAGCTGTGGACTTCCTATGGCCACGATGAATGAAAAAAAAAAACGTGGCAAAGGTCGTCAGCATCTGGTCATCGCAAGTGCTGCATGGGTCGTCTAGTAGCTTTAAGGGATGGGGGTATGATTTTAGCCCATAATGACCAGTGAACAGCTAGGTCCTGATAATCGTAAATTTTGATTAAGAGGTTACGTAATACTCAACAAAAAATTAACAAAAAATGGAACCGGCACCAATGACCAGGAAATAAACAAATGAAAAGGGTGAAAAAAATATTTTACCAAAAAAATGGAATCGACTTCATCACTCAAAAGTGTGAAATAACTTTGAAGTCGGTACCATGTTAGTTCCAAAGTGACTATTATCAAAATATTGCGCGCACGGTACCGACTTCGACAAGTTATTACACACTTTTGAGTGTTGAAGTCTGTTCCATTTTTTGGTAAAAATTTTTTTTTCACCCCTTTTAGTGACCTTTGCTACTCACGGGATTGATTGTCATTCACCGTCAATTAGGAAGTCATCAAAATAGGCGTAATACTTTTTAGTTATTGAAGTGTAACTCAAAAAGTGATTCGCCGATTTTGATGAAATTTAAATCAGACCACCTCGGAAGTATACTCTTTCAAACAAAGAATTTTTAGTATCAGTCCACCAATGGGGGAGAAATCGGTGAAGATACATAAAAAAACCGGCAAAATGCGAGTCGGACTAGCGCACCGAAAGTTCCATACAAACCTGTAGGTATCAATGTAAAAATATTAATAATATTTTTATTATATGATGTAACTAAAAATTTATACATTTCGCAATTTTCCATATAACTTTGCTATAAGGCGTTACTTTGTACCAAATGTCAAGATTTTGAGTTCACGGAAAGTACCCTGTAACTTAACTGTAAAGACAGTAGAATGTGTTATTCCAGGGTCTGAATTATCGCCGTACCAAATTTCATCGAAATCGGTTCAGCCGGTTGAGCGTTAAGGAGTAATAAATATACATACAAACATTCGCCTTTATAATATTAGTGGGATAATTTATTTACTGCCAAGACGATAAAAACTATTTAAATTGTTTCTATTTAGAATTAAAGACTACATAGACGCTTATGTACTATATGGTTATGTTTTGTATAAAACACATAAACACATTCCGTTTATGTGTTTTGTATAAAACACATAAACGTATCACGTTCCGTTCCAAACAAAGGGCCAGTCAAAATGTTTGCTTATGATTGCCGCGAAGCCACGGTAATAACGGATGATACCCGGAACATTTCAATTGTTTCAAATAGCCGACTGCGGAAACAGCGAGTCTTCCTCATACAACTGACGCTATGATAATAGTGATAATGTTCACTTCACACAAATATAATGGAATGTGTAAATACAGCTACACATAGTAATTCCATGCTTTTGGAATAGTAGCTCTGGCTAACTCGAGGGAATGGATTTTCGCTCTTCGTAACGCAATAGCTTTGTTACATGATGAAATTCCGACCCGGCGAATAGCAGACGACTAATTTCCCAGAAACATCTCCCACAAGTACTCCTATGTATCGTTATATTAGAACAAAACAATAGTTCATAGGTTGAAAGTTCATAGAAGGTTTACTTTTTCAGATTTTTGCTCATGTCTCGAATATCTGTACAAATAGCATTATGATTGCTTTTGACAAAAGTTTACATAAAATTTCCTACAAATTTGGCCATGCTTATTTTGCTCTGCGATCAATACTTTAGGAGCTATAGGGCGTTTAGGTAAACAAGGAGATAAAAATTTTATCTCCTTAATATAGACGATTTGACAAGTCAAAACGAAATAGGTTTTAAAATTTTATATATAAATAGAAAATGCAAATCAGTTTAGTTTTTATTATGTTAGTCATCTGATAAATTATCATATAGTAGATACGTTATGAAATAGATTGCTTTTGAAAAAATGTAGCTTTTTCAAATAGAATCGGGCAGCTGGAGGCGCAGCTCGATCGCTCGAACAAACCTCGCGGTCCAGGGCTGCGTTCGTCGGCCAAATATTGATCGACCAATATTTGATCGATGTCTCACGAACGGCTACTTCATAGGATATTACAGAAGAAGGAGGAGAAGTCACTTACATTGTTCACGGATCACATTATAGTTACTACTGCATATGCCACTTTTGACAGCCGACCAAGATTTGATCGGTTCTAGAAGTACAAAGATTATGGTCTCGTCGAGCATAATTTGCTCTGACAGGTTGACGTGAACGGTCATGATCAAATATTGGGTGGAGCAAATAATGCTCTAGTTGAGTTCGTGAACGCCGCACATCCGCTGTCAGAGCAAGATATGGCTTGGCCGATGGAGCTGCTGAACGCACACCAGAACTCGTAGAAGAGACCGGAATCGGAAAAAAGTAAGTTTACAGATTTGGCGGAGTTGAGCGAGTTTAATCAATTTTTTTTGTGTTTTTTTGTGTGTATAATTATGTATTTATTGAAATTTCACGACTCACGTTAGTGAAGCATAAATGGCTTACACAATAACTTCACCGTAAATAATATTTAACCGTAATTTAAAAAAATGTATCAAATTTTACCCTTTAACATTTAAGTAACACATGTATTTTTATTAATATATTGACTTGAATAGGGAATAAATTACAATGTTAATTCGGGATTGTCTGGATATTTAACCTCGCACTTTTAACCTCACACATTATATCGAATGCTTATGTTTTCAACATCTATAAATTAAAAATATTACAATCATATTTTACAATTTGTTTTTTCGGCCATGAGACGTCCACTGTTGAAATAGGCCTCTCTCATTTAAGGGGGGTTTTGCCAATACTCGCCACGCTTGGCTGGCGGGTTGGCGAGCGCAGTATATTTTGTGACTTCAGAAGGCGCTGCTTCCCACCTTCTGGTACGCGATCCCTTAGCCGACTCTTACGGAACCCACGGGAAGAGATGAGGGAGTACAATTCTAAGCCGGTAGCACCACTGCGTTTGTTTGTTTTTGATTTCTTACATAATATAACCGTAAAATTAAATTAAATTAGCAAGTTGAAGTGGCAGTGGGCAGGGCATATAGTTCGAAGAACCGATGGTCTTTGGGGCCGTAAGGTTCTCGAATGGAGACCACGGACTGGCAAGCACAGCATAGGACGACCGACTAGGTGGACAGACGACCTGACTAAGATCGCAGGCAAGGGCTGGATGCGGGCCGCTTCCAACTGGTCCTTGTGGAAATCAATGGGGAAGGCCTATGTGCAGCAGTGGACGTCCTATGGCTGAGATGATGATGATGATGATGATAACCGTAAAACCGCGGAACGCAGCTATTGTACGTATGAAAACAATAAGTACGAGTTTGTGGGTTTATTGAAGGAAAACGTTGCCGGGGTAATTAGTATCGTCCTTTTCTAGTTACTTGTTGCAATTATATTTGGTACTCAAATAATTTCAACAGTACTGTCTCTGTACAAATAGCCCTACGATGTCAGAAACAAAATGATTCTTGGAATTCTATTATCAAAAATATAGCAGTGCTCGGAATTTGCACGGTTTTGTACAAAGCTGAGAGTAAGGCCCCAGGAGATTTATAATATCGATATGACATCATGTCGTGTGGGTGGTGTCAACGAACTTTGGATTAAGAAATTTAGGCGATTGTTTTGTTTGCTGTTTCGTAATGATAATAACGTGGTGGTACCGGCCTAGAATAAAACTCCCCCATCTCTTCCCGCGAGTGCCGTAAGAGGCCTAAGGGATCACGCACCAGAAGGTGGGCAGCAGCGCCTTCTGAGGATTGGGAATCGCACTGCGCTCGCCAACCCACTTGCCAAGCGTGGCGAGTATTGTGATGTCAAATCACCACTATATGGGGAAGGCATATGTCCAGCAGTTGACAGCAATGGCTGAGATGATGATGACGAATGATAATAAAACTTGCTAGATCGGTTATATTAAATAAACAAAAATGTGTAGATGGTCTTAGTTCATGTTCATACATACAGCCAGCGACATAAGATACCTACTCATTACAAGAATGTGTGATGAATTCAATTCAATTCGAATTCATTTTTTCATAACACTTACGACGTCATCATATATTTTTTAATATTTGAATAAGTTTTAATAAAAATAAAGACTTTAAAACCGCGTTTATGCATTAATGAGTGTGATGATGATAAGCATGGAGGAAGCATGATGAAAGAAAATTTAAAATGAAGGTTAATTTTAAGTTCAATTTAATTATTGTCATGCAAATGATTGTGGCGGGAAAATGTGACAATGAAGATGTAAATTTTATTTTAATTTAATGTATTTATTAATTTGGTTTTTATTCATGAGATGTAACCTTGACTACATATAGTACTTTTAAGGTACAATCAGTGTCCATCCTAAAAATAGTGAACACAGCATTCAGCACAGAAGACAGCAACATGAATGTGTCTTCGGGAAGTGATGTGTAATAATAATCGATTATTAATTATATTAATGCCTTTGTGACCGCTGAAATAAAGTTATTCTTATTAACTTTAAGTATCTGTAGTGGAAATTTCGCTATCCGAGGACGAGATCCCAGCAAGGAGATTAACCACCACCTAAATTACAATTACAGTTATAGGTTAATGGACTCACCCAATAGTCCGGGCGAGTCGATTCCTGCAGCGGGTGAGGGATCCTTAAGGCACAGCCCTAAACACAAAACAACTGTCCAGATGTTAGTATCCAAGGGTATACCAAAGGAAACCTGGTGCTGCTCGGCTCCCGGATTCCCGTAGCCTCCAAAACTACGTTGCCTGCGTTTCCTCTATTATGTCGCGATCCACGAACACGTCACCAATATTATTCCCCGAACGAATATAACGTAATATAATAGACTACTAGTCCACCAGGTCACGAGTACCAGTTCCAAATAGAGTTCTGTCATGGCGCGCGCGGTCTCGAGGTCCACCCATGGACCAATCTAACCCAAATAGCCTCCTGAGCTATAACAATGGCCCTAGCTAGCCTAGCTTCGAAGCCGGGTTGCACACACACACACACACGCTTTCCCGTGGTCCATCCGTGGACCAATCTAGACCAAATAACTCCCAGAGTTTTAACAATGGCCGCGCCTCCCGACGACGCGTAGGAAGCCCAGTTGCCGCTGCCCGGCGGTTTACCCCCCGCGCCTCACTTACCCCACATTAGCTGTCAAATCGACGGGCCGCGCGCTGTGCCAATGTTTTATTCCAAATAGTATCTATGAAAGTGCACGACTAGTGAAGTGGTACAAAATGGTCCGAATGGCTAATCTTTATCTCTCTGCAATGTTTCGATTGTCTCAATTTCATGTAGTAGAGTTCAGTAAAGCGCATTGGACACTAAGGTTTACTGAAGAGAAAGCAACATAAAATCAGATTATTCTTGGTCACTGAGTCTGGCTGAATGAATATAAAATGTGGAAACAAAAACACATCGACAATATACAAACCAATAACAACATGCGGTGCGACGCGTGACCAAAATGCTGGCACATATTTGGCTCAACGAATCAGCATTGCAATTCAACGTGGCAATGCTGCTAGCATTCTGGGTACGCCGCCAGCCGGTAGCGGGTTAGAGCATTTGAGTTATCTAGCTGATCTAGTAGATTGCTCAAATGTTATTGTAGTAGCTGCAGTATTGTAATTAGATATTAGTCTTTTATCTTACTAAAGGCATTGGCCCGTAACAAAACGTTTATATAAAGCTAATGACAGCTATATTTTGTAATGGTAATGTTGTTCGCGAAACTAAAACTTAAGAGTTTGTTTATTCTATGTTACATCTGTATATTGGAAATATTACTAGTTATTTGAGCGGTTTGTGGCTTTCTAATGTAGGTCAATATTCGTGGTTGTGGTTTGCGTATTGGTTTTTATATTTCTAGTGGTAAACAAATCAAATGTTCGCCTTTGTACGCTTTCGCAGAAACTTGTTCTCGTGAGTAGGTACAACACTTGTATACCGTCACATCACTAGCTGATGTCGATACTCTCTTCCATTTTGAACGCTAAACGATAAGCAGCTCAAATAAATAATTTTATTACAATATTAGCTAACTATTAGATGCATGATAGCTCAGCGGGGGGAGCGTCGCCTGTCAAACCGACGGACACTGGTTCGATCCTTAACTACAGCTTGAGCTTCCGGTGAAGGTAACATCGTTATCAATATTCCCAGCATGGTGGTAGGGTACTTTCGAATACCCGCCTGGCTAGCTACCACCTTCGAGTTTGAAAAACTGTCACGAAACACAGTGTGTTCAGGCAGCGGTCCTTGTGAGCCAGTGAGCGTTAGAGGTGATAACATCTTCGACCTCATCATCACTGACCATCAAGTGAGATAGTGGGAAAATGCTAGATCTATACAGTATAAAAAATATTTTAACAAAAAATGGAACCGACTTCAACACTTAAAAGTGTGAAATAACTTGTTGAAGTAGCTACCATGATAATTCTGTGTTTCCCGATATGTACAATCCTGGAGTCTTCAAGTCGCGAGTGAATAGGTACCTTCTAGGTTTGCGTGCTAAATCCTAGACAACGTCATCACTTAACATCAGGTGAGACAGTTGTCAAACGCAAACTTATAATATAAAAAAATAATCATAAAATTAACTATCATCGCAATATTGTGCTCATGGTACCGACTTCGACAAATTATATCACAAGTGTGTCGGTTCCATTTTTTTGTTAAAAAATTTTTTTTTCACCATTTCAGTGACCTTTTCTGCTAACGGGATCAATTGTCATTGTGTGTTCTCCGATGTCTTCAACCACGACAATAATATCGTCGAGATATGCGTAGCACTTTTCAGTTATTGGAGCTCAAAAACCGCTTGACCGATTTTGATGAAATTTGAATGGGTACACCACGGAAGTATACTTTATTTAACAAAAAAGAAACATTAAAATCGGGTCATAAACGACAAAGTTATCCGCGAACACACATAATAAATAAAAAAAAACATACATAAGGTCGAATTGAGTAACCTCCTTTTTTGAAGTCAGTTAAAAAAAACACATTTTTAGTAACACACACATACTTACACACTCACACACTAACCTATTTAGTTTTAAACATGATTAGGGTTAAGGAGTTTAAAGTGTATGAACAAAAAAAAGATGATTAGGAAATTTATAAGAGTTCCGTATAACACAACGATATTCTCAACGTAATAATGCTAATAATGACGAACAAAATAATAGCCAATAAATTTCCAGTTTACATCGTTATAGGTGCTATTTTACCTGTTGAAAATAAATCGTTCTCTTACATAATTGAACAGATTTAAAATATTTTATAGTCCATTGACCAGCTAATTCGAGCGGAAAAACATAGCGGTGAAAAATATAAAAAAACAACAATAAACACGCTACTAGGTCTTTGAACTAGAAATGCCACAGAACATCGAAGTCTAACGAAAGGCCAACCAGTCAAGTGTCACAGAATCCGGTGTAAAATCGCTTTTGTGAGTTTATCTACTGGACTAATCTATGGTTATTTTATTTATTTTACAAAATCCACAGCTCTTAATGAACAGAGTTTGATGTATGTTATTGTTACCTACAGCCAAAAACGTATTTCCATTATATAGGTATAACATTAATGTAAGACAGTCTGTGCCGCTATACTCGTATAGGCACGCCAGATATAACTGGATTTATAAATGTTAGATTGTTAGCTCGTCGTGGTGTGTGACAATCTGCATCTGTGTGTGTGTGTGTGTGTGTGTGTATTTGAAATGATTTTTTTAGAAGATTCAGTATGAGAAATATAATGTTTTGTA
Organism: Apeira syringaria; assembly: GCA_934044485.1. Lineage (NCBI taxonomy): Eukaryota > Metazoa > Arthropoda > Insecta > Lepidoptera > Geometridae > Apeira > Apeira syringaria. Next base: position 1,179,375 of record OW203678.1, read on the forward strand.
TAAGATATTTCGAGTTATTTTACCTTCGCCGGTTCATTTTTTCATTTTTCGTCCAAAACCCATAGTAAACCTTAAAGTGTGAAGTTATAACTAGATATATCCGGTTATCTTTTCTAACATTTCTAGCTTTGGAAATGACGAAAAGTTTATATCATTTTAAAACAATCTTCATTTTCCTACTTTATAGACCTAGCGTTTGACCACTATCTCAGTTGATGGTCGGTTCGTGGCTCAGTGATGGCTGAATGACCTGGACTTCTGATTCCGAGGATTGCCTCGGGAGCCAGAAGTCCAGGTCTCCAGTTCCAGGAGTGGAATCCCGGTCGGTGTAAACATTAACATGATGGGCATCGATATTTGGGCTATGTGATTGTGTATGGCCTCGCCTCGCAACGCAGGCAATACTAGTATTTGATTTAGGGCAGCATACCCAGAATGCAGACTTGTCCTATTACATTGCAGAAATAAACAGGTCTCATCTTTCCAGAACGCGAACAAATTCAATAATACCGTTCCATCGATATCGCCGCGCGCCGCGCCGTGAGATATGGCTCGAAATAAACCACACTTTCTCTTGGTTTACGTTATGGCTTTGATTACTTCACAATTACAAATGCTCTAATAAAACTGTACATCTTCTATGCGTGTATTAAACGTATTTGAAAACAGGTACCTGTACGTTGAATGTAAAAACTCGCTTGTCTAACCATATTGCATATAATTTCGGCGCACATTTTTCCTGTAACTTTTTGAAATGGCGGCTAATTTCAATACAAATCTCCTTGATGAAAACCATTGGCCATTTATCGGTAGTTCTATTTTTGAATAATTTTATAAAATATCTCTCACTCAAAGGGAATGGATTGGCTTGGTATGGGATGTCATGAGGAGGGATGAAAAAGATATGACAAAAAGAGTATGTACTTAACACGAATGTGGATTGATATAGAGGTAGAGGAAGGCCGAAGAAGGTATGGATGGACTGTGCTAGGAATGATATGTATATGGATGGTTTGAGCACTGAGATGACAATGACAAATTGATATGCGAAGCGCTTTTCAGTTATTGGAGTGATCTCAAAAACCGCTTGTCCGATGTCGATGAAATTTAAATGGGACCACAACGGAAGGATACTCTATCAAACAAAAAAGAGTCATCAAAATCGGTTCATAAACGACGCAGTTATGCGAAAACACACATAAAAAAAACATATATATATATATATGGTAGAATTGAGTAACCTCCTTTTTTGAAGTCGGCTAAAACAGGAAGGCTTGTGAACGATAGCGGGAGCGTGAGCACTATGATTAATGATGAATGAATAACGCTATGAGTCCATGTCTATAATATACATCAGACATCATTACAAACAAGGCGTAATGAGGTTTCAAACCGAGAACTTTCACCTTCGGGATTACTTTTACTGTCAAGGACGACCGCTTTCTAACTGCTATATATACCAGTTGATACGGTAATTTGACTTTTATGCCATTGGGATAAGAAGTAATCTCATTTAAATATTACAGATGAGTAATGAGAGAAATTTGTGATACATTATGATTGGTCCATTTGGTATTTAGTTCAGTGCGCCTTACGATTACACCCGCGGGTAACTATTTTCTCGTCATCTCTGTTTTTTTTTACTTGTTATTATTTACATTTTACAACTGTGTCCATGATGTTAAGTGATGACGTTATCTGGATGTAGCCCGCAAACCTAAAAGGTACCTATTCACTCGTGACTTGAAGACTCCAGGGGGTCATCCGTCTAAAGAAATTGCTTTGTCTATTGCTATAGCTTTCGACTTTTTTCCTTTCTTTTCGAACCTAAGAAAGCTTCAACAATGAAAGATTTATTAATAAACATACTTATAAAATGGATTTATTAACTATTAATCAATTGTAAACTCTAAGGCTTTCACGGCCGGCGTTGCATGTTGTATGTATTGCTGCACTGAAGATGTCGACCGCAGTGATCGACGAAACAGCCTGGAAGCCATACATACAACATTTAAATCAATTGTTGAAGCTTTCTTAGGTTCGAAAAGACGGAAAGAAAGTCGAAAGCTATAGCAATATTCAAAGCAATATTTTTTAGCGGATGATCCCCTGGATTGTACACGGTATCAGGAAACACAGACTCGGGAAACGAGTTCCATTCGTTCACAGTACGCATCATAAGAGGTCATTCCACGAGAACTGTAATTTATTACAATATAGGTCGTAGCCTTAGTAACACTATCATAATAAGATTAGTTTGCCAGCTGTTAAGCTTCAGTGGGAAGGAGCAGTAGCTTAAACTAGGTAGACCTTGTGCAATGGCACTCTGGGCCATTCCTTCGGGTATAGATGTAAATTGATAAAGTAACAACTAAGCGGGTTAGAACATTTGAGTTATCTATAGGCTACCAATAGCTAGTGGATTACTCAAATTTTATTGCAGTAGCTGCAGTATTGTAATTAGCTATTAGTGTTTTGTTGTATTATAAGCATTTGCCTCTATATATATTTATTGAGTGTCTCAATGTATATGTAAGAAATAGTATGTGAAAACTTGCTAAGAACAAGGATCTGAAGTATCTGAGGGTTAGTAAAATGTGGATAGTAAATAAAATATCTATCTTTGAGCCGGATTTCATCCCGATTCCTTCGGATAATAGCTTTCCATGCAATATTTTATTTCTGGCAGCTAACGGGTGTATATAACTATTAAACAGAATATTTTTTATAATAAACATCTGATTCTTTAATTTGCCAAATATGTTTATGAATATATACAAATAATCTAGTGAAATAAATTTTTTTAACAAAAAATGCAACCGACTCAACACTCAAAAGTGTGAAATAACTTGTTGAAGTCGGTACCATGATAGTTCACACAAAAGTAACTATCATCACAATATTGTGCGCATGGTACCGACTGCGACAAGTTATTTCACACTTTTGTGTGTTGAAGTCGGTTGAATTTTTTGTAAAAAACAATTTTTTTTCACTCTTTGCTACTCACGGGATCAATTAATAGTCATTGTGTGTTCTGCGATGTCTTCAACTGCGACAATAATATCATCAAGATACGCGTAGCACTATTCAGTTATTGGAGTATAAAAACCGCTTGTCCGTTTTTGATGAAATTTGAATGAGACCACCACGGAAGTATACTCTATCTAACAAAAAAAAAAACAAAAAAAGAATCATCAAAATTGGTTCATAAACGACGAAGTTATCCGCGAACACACATAAAAAAAACATACGGTTGAATTGAGTAACCTCCATTATTGAAGTCGGTTAAAAAATAATTTAAAACCGTCTATCATCATATTATTATGCTGACCTTACCTGGCATGGAATATGAACAAGAAGAAATGGATGGTAATTATAATCTTAAAGGGTTAGTTCTATTATACATATATATATAAGCTATGACTAATGTTCTGTCTAATTGAGCTAGCATCAAGTCTCGCCACACCCGCGAGGCGTGTCGAGGCTGTTGATTCTCATATACCTATCTTAACTAAACCCAGTTTTTCCATAAAAGGTATAAAATCTATTAGATCTAGATCAGCAGCCTCGCCTTATTGAACACTCATGAGGTTATTTTTTTATTTTTTATTAAAATGTTGTTATAAGAATTTATGGATATGGGAAATAATATATTAAGACCGTTTCCTCTGTTGTGTAAAATTGGATAACTAATACTATGATCTTTCGTGAACGTTTAAATTTATTTTTGTTTTTATGTCTATTTGGATTTGTACGTTCTTTGTTCAAAACCATTGAGTATTATATATTGCTATTGATATAAAATATCCAATAGAGGCACGGGAACAGCCAGAACAATTTCAATGAATTTATTTTACAACCGGTCCTTGTGGAAATCACAGAAGAACTGTGACGTCACGAACCGGTCCCAAGGGAAGACCAGCGCTGGTTTATAATCAGCATTGCTGAGTTGGGGCCGATTTGTAACATTTGTAATTGTACATTTTGTTATTTTTGTATGCTTTAAATGTTACAAATACATTTCTTTCTTTCTTTCTTTCTTTCTTTCAAATCAATGAGGGAGGCATATGTCCAGCAGTGGACGTGCTATGGCTAAGAAGATGATAATGATGAAAATTTTCCTGTGATCCTATCATGAATATTATCGTATTATTTCTGAATTCTTCCCCATATAGGTCATTTTTTTATATTTGAAAAAGCACGATTACTTATTTAAAAAGCTCTATATCCTACTAATAATATAAATGCAAAAGTTTGTGTGTATGTTTGTTACTTCTACACGCTCAAACGGCTGCACCGATTTCGATGAAATTTGGTATGGAGATAATTAACATAGGTTATCTTTATGCCGGAAAAAGTATAGTTCCCGTGGGATAATAATTGAGGTAACGGGAAAGCCGTAATCCACGAGGGTAAAACCGCGGGGCTCTACTATATATACATAAATTTATAAGGCACATACATTTGTTAAATTCTATACTATAGAAATAAAAGATTGTATGTTTGTTGTTCAATTACGCCAGAACGACAAGACGGGTCTGGATGATATTTAGCACAGAGATCCATTATAATCTGGAATAGCATAATTGCTAACTTTTGATTATTTTTAATAATTTGTTGTTATTAAACGTTCTATCTCAAGCATAATAATGTCATCGACAAAACTGAATTTTAACTTGATACAAGTTAAATTCATACCATAATTACAAATACATATTTACTGGATTGCTCAAATGTTATTGTAGTAGCTGCAGTATTGTAATTAGTGTTTTATTTTAATAAATTCATACCAATCAACACATGAAACAAAGACAAAATATCAATTTACTTATTATATCACACACTACCCACACTAATTAAAGACTGTAGACTGATAAACATTTTCCGCTTTATCATTAAACGGCAAATATAAATAAAACATAATTACTAAGCTAAGGCCAACAACTTTCAACTCACCTGTTGATAACAAACTGTTTCAATTGTAAAACATACCACACTAGTAGCGGCCGCAGTTTCACCCGCGTGGATTACGGTTTTCCCGCTACCTCAATTATCCCACGGGAACTATACTTTTTCCGGGACAAAAGTAGCCTATGTCTCAATTCAGGATTTAAACTATCTCCATATCAAATTTTATCGAAATCGGTGTAGCCGTTTGAGCGTGCGAAGTAACAAATATACACACATACACACAAACCTTTGCATTTATAATTTTAATAGAATATTCTTTGCCGATGTTTGGAGCGTAATTTAAAGAGAATACGCGAAAATTCAATCTTTTGTCGTATATAATGTAGAAATAAGTGCATGTAAATGTTGGAATATATAAAAAAATTAGTAATTGTAGCAAGTATTGTCTGTGTGGTAAGGTTGATGTATGGTGTATGGGCTATATATACCGCTTTTGATGAAATTTGGTATGGAGATAGGTTAAGCCCTGGAATAACACATAGGCTATTTATCCCGGAAGAAGTATAGTTTCTGTGGCATAATTAAGATAGTGGGAAATTAGAACTGTGTGTGTAGAATGCACCAATTCATGTCTTCCAAAAATTATGTAACGAGATTGTCTACGTACTATTCATACAGTAAAATACGGTTAAAGTTAAAAACAAAGTCATGACGCATTACCTAAACATTACCGCAGTACTCTGTCTAAATAAACTATTTTTTTAATAGCTTGATTGTTCTATGGCCTGTCAAATTTCAATTAAAGCGATATAGTACTCGAAACCGACCCCTTTGATGAGTAATGTGTGACAAATTAACTTTCTAAACGTACCTACTTATGAATATTAATGAGCATTAAAATTTACTAATAGGTCTTAACCCATTTGCTAGATTAAAAGAAAGATGCTAGATTTAAAGAAAAATTATCTATGAGCGTCCTAGGGCAATAATGAAGCTCACGAAATTAATTCGATGTGAATTTTGAAATACTTCGTAGATTTTTAGGGTTCCGTAGGGTTCCTTAAAAAGAAAAAAACCGGAACCCTTATAGGATCACTTTGTTGTCCATATGTCTGTCTGTCAAAACCCTTTTTATCAGGAACGCGTGGAGGTATCAAGCTGAAATTCAAATCAAATACTCAGGTCTACCGTCTTTTGGAGCTGTAAAAAAATCAAAATTTTAATCGGAAAACTGAGAGGTCGTTGGCACCTAAGGTCCCAACTTCCTCACACAAAGTTTATACTAATCTTGGTTTTAATTAGAGATGCTTTGCATACTGCATCTCACCATTCATCTCCTTAACTAGTCAACCACAATGCTGTAACTACCTCACAAACTGATAAAATAAGGTCTATTGTATTTACATTAGCACAATGATATCTTAATATAAGTGGATGCGGCCATGGACTCGCACTTCAAATGGTCAGGGGCCTTACTATCCGCTTTGTAAGAACCGTGCAAGTTCCGAGCAGTTCTAAAACCTGGCTAAAACATGCCAACAATAACCGTTCAACTTTGAGAATATCAATGTTCGAACCGTTCACCTAAAGGAGCGTGATGCCGTGGTGATGGTATGATTTCACACTAAGCGGTTTAAGCCAGGTTTTAGAACTGCTCGGAACTTGCACGGTTTTTACAAAGCTGATAGTAGTGCCCCTGGTCATAAAATGAACGTCACACGAATACTTGCATACAGTTTAACCACTAACTAAGGTTATCTGTAAAAAAAATAGGTAGTGAGAAAGGTAATCAGCACTTGTAACAACTCTGGCCTTATAACATCGAGATCAAACACGAATCAAATATTTACGTTTTTGAAAGTTAATTTCATATAAGAAAAACAATGCTACAAAGGGAACATCCTACTAACCATAATAATCTGCTGATTCTTATGTTTTTCTATTACATATCTGTTTAGTGTATATCATTAATATAGTGTTTAGCTCACTGATAAGATTATGTTTGATAAATAAATAAATGTTATGAAGCAGACTTTATTTCAACATTCTTGATTTCATCACGATATTATTTTAGACATTTTCAAGTACGAAATCATAGAACTCAGAATTATAAAATGAGAGCTAAGATCTTTGATAGTGTGAAAAGGGGGGATATGTGACCTAAAATCGCCCGTTCCTACCCAAATGAGTCAGGTGATCTCGAGAATATATATAATATGGCTCAGAGCAGTAGCCTGACATTTGTACATATTGAATACGGTTGGTAAAATAACTACAGATTTTTTTAAATATATTTGGAGTGTAACCAATTGCTGAAATTTTAAGAAATATATTTTATTATCTAGACAATCAAACGCTTTTTTTTTAAGTCAAAGTAGGCGGTATCGACGCTATTAGACTCTACTCGCACTAATATTAGACGAGTTTTATTCAACTGTTGGCCAATTGCGGGTAGTTTTAGTAGGCACCAAATAAATGGCAACTTAATTTCGCTAAAACTACCCGCAAATTTAATAAATATATTTTAATTTTAGTGATCTTATTGATAAGTCTCATACTAATTTAGACTTTATCGTAACCGTATAAGATCTGATTTAGTTTTCCAAAATTTTAGTTTAGTTCAGTTGAATAAGAGAATCACTACCATTAAGTAAACATTTGCCCGGAGCCGATGACACCGGCCGATGTTAAATACTATCTCACTCTCACAAATGGTTCGGCACGTCTCTTCACCCTTGTCTAATTGAGATTAATTAGTTCATATGTGTACTTACATACACATACACAGTTCCGTGCATGTAATTGCGCACTGAGCCCATGTTCAACGCTTACGATGTTACACTGTCACTTGTCTTCCCGTTTACACTATCAATGGCTAACATTGTTAAAATGTAAGCTAAAATTTGAACTGAGTTGGTGCCAGTAATTAATGCCATCTTTATAGTAAGACGGGTTATGTCCTTCCATAACACATTTATTTCTTTACTCATATACGATAATATGTATAGCATTGAGTACAATGACAGAATGATTCAGAAAAGCGATATTTGAAGGTATGGTGTGAAAATTTAGTTATTCAATAATTGTACTAGCTTCATAACACTCTTAGCACTTTGTAATATTTATAACGTCTATGAGAAGGGTCTTATTGTTTAGTGTATGTACTTGACCCGATGTCTCGTTTGTTATGAAAAAAAATTCACACCAATTGGTTTCAACTAAATATACGTTTCAGTAATATCTAAGTTGAATTTACATCCAAATTAAAAAGCAAAATCACTACCTGCCAACGTGGAATAGAACGCAGTATGCTCAATATTAAAAAGATGCAAAAAATTCGTCACACAAAAATTAGAGAAACCACCAAAGTGACGGATGCTATAACCTACGCTAAGAAACTAAAATGGAAGTGGGCTGGGCACGTAGCGAGGGTAAAGGACGAGAGATGGACCAACAGGGTAACAACGTGGAAGGGTCCAATCGGCAAACGTCTCAAAGGCAGAACCCACACGAGATGGGCAGACAAGTTGATAAAAATAGCTGGTACCTACTGGCCGCAAATAGCTCAAAATAGAGACACATGGAATTCTTTAGAGGAGGCCTTCACCTTCACTTGAGGAGGGGTTCATGCAAACAAACTTCTATATTATTATTTAGATATAAACATTTTTCTAAAATAAGTTAAATATGTGTCTTAAACTATGTATGTATCTTACTTTTGCATGGAATAAAAGGCTTATTATTATTATTATTACTAATATCTCAGTTGAAGGTACCTAACTAACGATAGTTATGAGTCGAGAGTTGGGATCACGCTTTACTTTTGGATTCTATAATATTGTTACCGTTACAAAAACTTTAAGCTCTATAGCCTTTGAGAAAACTTATCAAGTGTAGGTAATTACAAATAAAAAGAAAAGAATTAAAAATGATAAGATCACACTCATACTGCATGTGTTGTGTACAAATTCAAAACTAAAATATTCGAATGGTTGAAAAAACTAGACTATGATAAGGTGGAATCACTTCTGGAGATAGTTCAAGCTGAAGATGATTATGTAAGCTAATGGGAGAAACGGCACAAAACATCTATCTAACATCTATATATCGTAAGTAAGGTATCTATGTTTGTATTTAAAAAAATAATAATTCATATATTGTACATTATATTAAGATTCTATTTCTACTCTATTTCGATTCGACTTTATTGTAAAATAGATATATTTTGGGAAGACAATGCCTTTTGTAACACAATTATTTTTAACTAAAACAAAAGGCAGGGTACAACATATTTTGTAACCTTTAAAGTTTGCAATAAAGAAAAATTGGTATTTTGTATTTGTTGTGAGAGGCATGACCACACACAATGACATCACAACACACAACAAAAACCCGGGACAGAAATCCATGCCAGACATCACAATTTTGATAGTTGGATTTGAACCCAGGGCCCCGAACGACCAGAAGTCATGCAACTGACGTCTGAGCCACGGCGACCGTCAAAAGTGCCCTTTTAGATGACAAAGTGCTCCAAATGAGTCTAAACTTCAAAAGTATCAAACCTTCCTTTTCTATAATATTATCAAAACTCACGTTCATAATTAGTTTCTTTACACTGTTTCTACGGTTATAAAGTGGTACTTGCGCGTGGTCGATATCACGTTCGACAATTGTTTCGGCTTCTTCTGGAACCCTTCATCAGGATCTTGAGTGCGGTGCATCCCTTCCTTTTCTATACCTATCTATTACGAGTACTAGATTGCACTCAGAAGTTAGTACTTATAGTAGGTGTGTGGTGACTTCTAGCTGGAGTCATTAGTGTCAAGGTTAATTTAAGGACTAGGTCCCGTTAAAGTAGACCTTAGGGCTAACCATATTAGTTTCAAACAGAATAAGCAGCGCTCGTGATTAAAAACTTAATTATCATATATATGTTTTTATTTATTTCATTTATACCAAACTGATGGACAGATAATATTATTATAGACGTAGTTGTAATAAAGTTGACTGGTCGGTTGGCGCAGTTGGTAGCACTCTGCCTTCTGAGCCACTGGTCCCGGGTTCGATTCCCGGACAGGTCAAACATTTGTGTGTATGAACATGTCTGTTTGACCTGTGTCTGAGTGTGTATATGTACATAAGTATATATATCAGTTAATAGGTTACCATAGTACAGGCTCTGCCTAGTTTGGAACCTGAAGACCTTGTGTGAAAAAGTGTACTACTTGTACATACTTATGTACATACTTATTCATTAGGTATATTTTGTCATTGTTGTAGGTATTTGTTGTTAAATGGTCGCTTCGTGCTATCGTCTAGCTAGCCCGTCGTTCCAAACACATACTCGTTCGTTAGCATTAATGTCACAGTTGCGCAAGGACAGTATGTCATATCGCGATTAGCATGCCACGTTACTTCTCTGTGGTAATACTTGACGTTTGATTGCCCGAATGAGTTCGATGCTAATTGCTTGCGTGCACCTTAAACTCTCGGTTGTAGCGAAAATAAGCCTTCGTGGAAAAACTTTATCGACGTTGTACAATGGACACTACTGCGCATCACCTTATGTACAGCAGTTCAAACACTTATGATATTATTGCTTACTACACATATGCGTTATAAAAGTATATTTTTAAACTTGTGCGTTGTCTTTGTGTGTTTCCTTTATTGTAGTTAGGTTGCAGTTTTACTACATTTTTACATAGTTTTATATTTCAAGGTTATATTACGTTACAAGGTTATTATCACATCGTCGCTAGGCTTAATTAAAATGGGTCGCACTCATTAAAAACGAACATATTATATTAATGATGTAACTCTATCTGTTGAGAAGTCTTATAGCAGTTTCTATCTTCCTATAAATAGGTATGTAGCTAATGTATAACTTTAAATAAATAATTCAAATGTCATAACTAGCAATCTTGAAACTACGCACGTAGAATTGTTTTAATCTTGAAAGTGGGGAGGATTCTATTACAGAATTACGATTATAATGGTTTTTAATCATTAAGGACAACTGACATCCTTCATATTATTATGCACAAATTTTTGGCCTCCGAGTTCAGGCAAACTAGAACGGTTGAGCGCTGAACTCGGAGGCCAAATATTTGTGCAAAATAATAATGAAGGATGTTAGTTGTTTACATGAAATTTCAGTCACTTCATGTAAACAAGTAATGTCAGTCACTTCTGCGAATTTGACCTTGTTTCACTTATTAAAGCTTTGTTTAATAAGTTGCACAAACTTGTTACAAGGCTATGAAGGCACTCTTCTGCATATTTACTGTGTATTACCTAATTCAGTGTAACAAAACAACATTTCGAGCTAGACATCAGTCACGGATATGATTTCTTTATTACATATTGCGTACAATACGTGCTATATTCGTATTAGTTCTTTCATCTCGTGAACACAATGATTCGTTACCAACAGACAAGACAGTAATATGTACATACATATATGTACTTGAATCGTCAAATGCTGCGTGTTTGCAAACCATCTGTCAGAAGTAGAACGGTTGTTAATAACATTTTCATATTGTTATTTGATTATACACATGATGTAGTTATAATGAAAGTTCTCTTTTGCGTACATTAGAGTCGTTATGGTAATGAATAATGATCGACATCATAATTTAGGTAAGTATATGTTTTAAGATTCAAACTATGTTGAAAGACTGATTATTTAAATATTACTAAAATAAAAGTTGCAGATATGTTTCATGGCTTACGTAACAGTATTTTACTTGACCAGATTACATATAATATAATATTATACTCAATACTTAGTATATATATTGCAATCATATGTCATACATTTATATAGGTCGCTTAAAAGTATATGTCAGTTGTAAACATATGACCCTGTAAGGGTATAGCAATAGAGTGCAGAATGAGATGCGGACCGGCTTATTCAAAATATAATAATAATTATGGTGACATTGTGTAATAATGATACTGATAGAATAATATGGGATTTGTAATTTAGGTATTTAATATAACTATTAGGTATTAAAAATAATGGTCATTTAAAATTTATTACTTAAAAAATCAGTCAAAGTATAGTAACACTTATCAGTTAATAATGTTTTTAATTTGTTTAGATATTTAGGTTCTGATTCTATATCTTTTACTACCTCCGGTATTTTGTTGTAAATTTGTGTTGCCATTATATTCGGACTTTTGCTATGCATTGTTAGTTTCGATCCAGGTAGGACCAGTTTGTGTTTATATCGCGTAGGGCGAACCCGCGGCTGGTCGATCGTTTTTGCGAACAACTGTGGGTATTGTCTAACAAATTTACACATCTCCAGTATATATATATATAGATGACAGTGATAGGATTTTATGTTTTATAAAGTACTGCTAACAACTATCGGTCGTTAGTGTATTATAGTGTAATGGAGGTTACAGAGGAGAGGGTTGGTGTGTATGTAATACTTGACCATAAAAATTATTTTAGTTATTGAAATTATTTTATTTCCACCTACTTTTGGAAAAGTGTGCAAAATATGCGGTCTGACTGAATAGGGTGTCCGAAGCACTGCCTATCGAAATAAGATGCCTAAATATTTGAAGGAAAAAATTTCAGCTGCTAGTGGGACTTGAACCCACGACTACAGAATACCGTCCTGTAGTCGTGGGTTCAAGTCCCACTAGCAGCTGAATTTTTTTTTTTTTTTTTTTTTTCCTTCAAATATTTGAACTGAAGTTCTGCCTAGCATAGCGTTAATGCGATACACAATAAAAATCTCTTAAGATGCCTAAAATTGTTGAATGACAAGGTAAGAGCCTCTTTCTTGATAAAAATTGCACTACCGCGGGTATTTACCTCGATTTAGTGAAATTTTTTTATCTGAAATCACTTGCGCCCTGTGTCAAACTCAAACAAAACACTCTATATATCTCCTCTATAACGAACTTGTATGACATCACGCCCATAGCCAGCCATCGCAGAATACTAGTGAAATTACTTTATTGCATAGCTATGGAACTAATCTGTTCGCCAAATACCAACAGAGTAAAAATGAATAATAATGAAATAAACCAGATTAAATTACGCATTAAAAACTCACGTTCCTTCATCATAACAATTAGGTACCATCACTTCCATACCAATGGAGATGTAATCATTTTAAGCTCGTAATCGTCGTTTACCGTCATCACAAGCTTTGATTGATGAGTTCTGTGTCTACAATTGAATCAGCCTAATTCAATTGTATGCTTCGTGAAAGTACCAGCTGCCCGCCGAGTAAAACTTTATGGACTCTGAATTGTGATCTGGCACTCGTCTTAGTTCGTGGCTATTTTAAAATGCACTTATGAAGCGATGTAGCTCAGCGGGGGGAGCGTCGGCTGTCAAACTGACGGACACTGGTTCGATCCTCAACAACAGTTTTGGGCAGACCTAATTTAGGTTTTTAGACATTTATAACATTATCACTATTGTAATTTTTATATTGAATAAAAAAAAATGAATTGAAATGAAAAAAAAACACAGCTTGAGCTTCCAGTGAAGGTAACACCGTTAGTACCTCAGCCTGGTGGTAGGGTCCTTTCAAGTACCCGCCTGGCTAGCTACCACTCTCAAGTTTGAAAAACTGTCACCAAACATATTATAAAGTGTGTTCAGGCAGCAGTCCTTGAGAGCCAGTGAGCATTCTAGATCTAGTATGATAACATTTCGACCACATCGTCACTGCCCATCAAGTGTGATGGTGGTCTAACGCTAGATCTATACAAAATAAAAAAAAGTTAAGGGAAAATTACTGTTACTAAACGATGGAAAATTTCCTGAAAAAAAAGATTACAAATTTCAATGAATATCTACAGAATCCGCAATACGTGGAGCGGCTTAGCTTGCCGCCCCAAATGTTAATTTAATCGCATGGACTCCCAATTTCTGTTTAGGAATATATTTAATGATAGGTTTTGTTTAGATTCTTCAATTTTATGTGAAGTACCTGCGCGCGACTTAATCTTGTACCGTTAATTCTTACTTGGGTCACCAAGATACAGGCTATGCCTAGTTTGGGCCCGTAGGGAATTTTACTGTGTAGTTGCATCGTGTTGTCTAGTAAATATATGTTTTTCAATTATTTTTTTTCAATTTTCAAAGCACGGAAGCTTTGATAATACTACTAGACCGACGAATATGCTGATGCCTTTATTCGTTTGGGCAAATACTTCCACGTGTATAAGTTCTTTGTAAAAGATATATCTTGCAAAACATATATCGATAAGTGTTATACAAAACAATTTGCACCACATTCTATCGACACCCACATACAATTGCGTCATAATGGCGACGAAATCGCATTGGAATTAGAATGTCGTTAATATGCAGGCATTATGTTTCGATATTATAAAGTACGTGAAGATATGTCTGTGACGTTTGCACACGTTTGTAAAATGATAAATATGTTTAATGGTCTAAAGATGTTTCACTCTTTACGTGACGCAAAATAACGTTAGATTTATTTTGAGTACTAGTAGCGCCCCGCGATTTCACCCGCGTGGATTACGGTTTTCCCGCTACATCAATTATTTCACGAGAATCTTACATTTTATCGGGATAAAAAGTAGCCCATGTGCTATTCCAGACTATAATCTATTTCTGTCTCAAATTTTATCCAGATCAAATACAAATACAAATACAAAATATTTTATTGACATAAATATTACATTCTATTTTTAAATCCATAGGCTCCTGAACTAGAATGACTGTGTTTCAAGAGCCAGTGGCTTCTCCCATTAAATTGTCGTTATATTATGCCTAAAGAGCTAAAAGTTAATACATACTTATATCAATATAAATCGATATGACAGCAAATTGTCTGCGCAAATCTATGGATGGTGCGTTGTATCGTGTGTGTGTGTGTGTGTGTGTGTGTGTGTGTGTGTGTGTGTGTGGTGTGTGTGTGTGTGTGTGCGTGTGTGTGTGTGTATGGCTGTGCGTGCGTAAGGGATTGTGTTAGTCCGTTGTGATAGCTTTTAAAGTAAGTTAAAGATAGAGATCCGTTCAGTTGTTCTGGCGTGATAAACATCCATCCATCCATCCCTCCAAACTTTGACATTTATAATATTTGTGAGATTATTGTTATATTATTTGATACTTAGCTAAAATTTAGGTGACACTGCTTGCCTATTAAGGCAAGTGTTGCCAGCATATATTATGAGTATTCAATATTAACCGATTTTCTTTTTCATTTCAGGTAAGCTGCGTTACTACGATCCCGATACTAGAGATGTCACCAACAAGAATTTAGATATCAATCAATTGAAAAGGTACTACTTTAGTTTTATTTTTAATCGATTTTTGTTTGTCACGCATCCCCATACTGACATAGATCGTCTTAAGATCCAAGGAACTTAACTCTAAGATTAGAGATTAATGATCTTTCGTGGCCTGGATACGAATTCTTACATATAATAAAAATTTACCAACTACCATAACACGTTGGTATTACTCTCTAACCCCCTTAGTAATAAACATTGATTAAATTACGAATAGTAATTCAGTGTTTTGTTTCGTTCTTTCAACGTCAAACAGTCATATAAGCGATAAAGACAAAACACTGAATAACTATTCAGAGGTTATGCAACGTTTATTAATAAGGGAGATAGTTTTCAGAGATACTGATCCAGTTTCAAAATGACATAGAGTACATGTCAACCGACTAATCATTATTCAGTAGTAACACTAATTACAAATATATATAAATATACAGCCAACCAGTTTTAATGAAGTTTTTATTAAATCAATCCTGTGCTGTGTAACGAAATGTATATAGGTCAGACAGAAGCCTCCCCCATATAGGGGGGATTTGCCAATACTCGCCACGCTTGGTAGGCGGGTTGGCGAGCGCAGTATGATTTCCAATCCTCAGAAGGTGCTGCTGCCCACTTCCTGGTACGTGGTCCCTTAGCCGACTCTTACGGCACCCGCGGGAAGAGATGGGGGAGTACTATTCTAGGCCGGTACCACCACGGCCATTTGGTGTAAATATATTTGAAAATATATTTACACTAAAATGTACCTTATGTATACTGTTTATTGTTAGATCGCTTCATGAATGACGGAGATTTCAAGGAACATCATAAAAAATACCGATTGAGAGAGAATTGGCACACTAAAAGAGGTTTTTCAGGGTGGTCTCTTATTTATTAAGACAATCCATTCATAAACAATGCAATTAGTCGTACAAATGTTATCATACATAAGCTTGATATTTCGCTAAAATAACAATTGTATTCGATTGCATTGTAGACGATTGAATTGCAGTAGAAATTAGATCTGTGTAGCCATTACAATTGTACTCCAAGTAGAATAGCAAAACTAGAAAAAACGGCGATTTATTGACGATCCATGAGCAATGTTTTAGTAGAATAAAAACCCTGTTTCCTTGATCCATGCTGGCCCATGCAGGTCAGCAGATAAGGTGGCGTGCCCATCAGTATTGGAGTTCATAATATTTATGCTTGAAAATAGTACATAGAGCGTAGGAAGCCATGATTCAAAAAAAATATTAATACAGTATGAATAAGTACACTAGTGAATAATCAAGTATCGTTTTATACTTTCATGGCTCTTCACAATAAAAATATTGGACACGGGATACGCACCATGATTTAGATTTTGATTGAGTTCCTTCAGTCGCATCAGTCTCTCCGTGATCATGGTGCGTGGAACCGCGCCGAAATATCGGGAACTCAATCAAAATCTAAATCATGGTGCGTATCCCGTGTTAAACAATATTTCTAGTGAATAATATTAATACACGTAGTGAATAATATTTATGCTTGAAGGTATTACATAGAGCGTAGGAAGCCATGATTAAAAAAAAGAATAATAAACGTAGTGAACACACAAAACTCTGATGTGGTATAAATAAGGACAATGTTGTATGGTCGAGTGTGTATGGGGTTATCCATCCGTGGCATCCGGTATTATTGGGCACTATACATTTAGACCATGAAATTAGATACAATATTGTGCACATTGTAACTACAAACATTTAGAACTTCGCACATTTTCTATTTCTTGTATTGATTGGTGAAAAAATGAGAACAACAGCTGGAGTAATAAGTTATTTATTAGGTAAACTGTGCATACACTTTAAAAATAGATTAGTCTTGCATGTATAATCGTTCCCAAAGCATAATATTAATAAACATTATTAAAATACAATATCTAATAGTATTCATCCGTGTACAACATATATGCACATATACATAAACGTGCTGTATATTTAATATGTACTCTATTTCTCTCTCCTATATGTTGAAATTATTGTAGTCATTAGTGAACTAAAATACTTTTTAAACGACTTTAAAAAAAAAGGAGTTTCTCAATTCTACCCGTATGTTTTATCTTTTTTACGATTGTAACCTCAGAAATTTCGACCCATGCTTTTCCTCCCCATTTAAATTTCACAATAAAAACGGGGGAGCGCTTTTGAGATACACTCCAATAACTGAAAAGTGTTACGTCTACTCTCGACGGCCGACGGACGGCATTATAATTGCGGGTAAAGAAATCAGTGAACATGCATAATAACAATTGATCCCGTGAGTAACAAAACTCACTGAAAATGGTGAAAAATTTTCACCAAAAAATGGAAGCGACTTCGACACTGTAAAGTATGAAATAACTTGAGTATGAAAACTATCGCGAGTTTCTTCCATAATTGTAATGTAACAAACCGACTAGGACTCACGTGGTAAACACTGGAAAATTACTCTCCGACCAGTTTCGAACTTATATGCAGTTCTTCATCTGGGAGTTACATTACAATTATGAAATAACTTGTTGAAGTCGGTACCATGATAGTTTGAAAATAACTATTATCAATATATTGTGCGCGTTATATAACCAGGTTCCATTATATGGTACAATTTTTTTTAGTCTTTCTACATACCTAATTGTCCGAAGGCCACGTTTGTAGTGGTTGATCTGTCCGCCAATCCCACTTCACTATTCCGAATGCTCGTTATTGTATGAAAAGCGTTGACAGCCCAATAACCACTAACGTGTCATTCCATCACACAATCACATGTAAGGCTCTGCGTTTTAATAATGGACCTTTATTTACCGTATGTTTTACTCAATCTAAAACGGGCTACCCACTTTCCACTAAGTAAATCAAAACTAAAATCCTACTAATATTAAAAATAAGTTTTTTCATGTATGTGTGTATGTTTGTTACCTCTTCATGCTCAAACGGTGACACCAATTCCGATGAAATTTGGTATGGAGATAGTTTAGACCCTGGAATAGCACATTTTCATACTAATTTTCATCATCATCATTAATCATCACCACGCGGGTAAAACCGCGAGGCGCTACTAGTAAATAATATATGAGACCAATCTAAAAGTACCTATATTTTTTCAAGCGTAGAAACAACTATAATCTTATCATAAATGAGGAATTCCTCAGTTAACAAACAAAAGTCACGCACGTATTGCTTATATATCTTTATCAAGCATAAAATAATAAAAAGTTTTTTTTTTATTATATGACATAGTTCAGAAATATATGCACCTTATATAGATAGTACGATCCAGCCTAACGAAGATAACAAAATAGTTTTTATTGTAAATAACTTAAACAGTTCCTGTGGACTAATTAGGGTTTTATTTGCAATAAAATATATATGTAATTTCTAATTTTCAAGACGTGCACACCAAGACATTTGGATATGCTTATATTCAAGAACCTACATCTTCCACACTAATTGTTAGATTAGATTAGATTAGAAAATACTTTATTCTTACACCTTAAATATAAAGTAATATTTACAATAAACATAAACTTACATAGAGTGTGACAATGGGCGGCCTTATCACTAAAAGTGATCTCTACCAGGCAACCTTTGCATGGAGAGGATCGAAATAAATTTAAATTGTGTTAATGTTCATTGTGATGACAATCTCATAATTATTGACGTATTTAGTATTTATAATATTAAACTAGCGGCACGCTCCGGCTTCGCACGGGTATAAAATATATAGCCTATGTCATTAATGGATGTTATTATACATATAAACCTTCCTCTTCAATCACTCTATCTATTAAAAAAAAACTCATCAAAATCCGTTGCGTAGTTTTAAAGATTTAAGCAAACATAGGGATATAGGGACAGAGAAAGCGACTTTGTTTTATACTATGTAGTGATAAAATATTGCTATCAATGAATATGACAGTATGACATTTCGAGTTAGTTTTCCTCTTCAAATAAAATATTGTTGCAATTTTCTTGGATAAATGCCAACCTTCTGGACAAGTTACACAGCCTAATCAATCTTATATTTAAACTTGTATAGTACGAAGATTTCTCAAAATAAATTGTATCGTCTTTCCTCAAACTGTGTGTAACATACAACCTTTCAAGTTCTTGGAAACCCGCCATAAACTAGCTTATTCTTTAATCTTATTTTAAATCTTAAGCTTTGCATATAAGTTTGAATATCTATTGCTATGATAACGATAAATCAAAGTGCTTAGGATAAATAAACAATTTTGCGTTTGATATTTATACTTGTGCTTTTCATCGCTCAACTGGGGTTAGCTATTATTCCCTAATTCCCTAGAAATAAAGTTCAATTTAAATGGTAGAAGCATTTTTTGTTAAAGTTGTTTTTATTAGCGCCAGCGCCTATGAAAAAGACAGCAATAAATCTGGTATCGAACGATAGTGTCACTTTGCAATCGCTGTCGAGTTGTTTTACAATCGTTTCGTAGTCGCGTCAGGTCTGCATTTCCCACGTGTGATTTATTTTAGTTTGGGTGGCTTGATAAGACTTCTTCGTAACAGTTAAAATATTAAGATAAGAGAATGCTTGTACAACTTTAAAAAGAATGCAGTATTTATTGATCTCTCATCAAAGTGGTAGGTAGGTTCATAATGATATAAGTGAACTTAAAATAAACTGCCCCCATAAGATAGCGTGAAAGACAATGATGTTTTACTAAAGATGACGTATATTCGTACTGCGCGGTGCTCAGATTTTGTTCCTTTACGACATAAACATGCTTACTGCGACAGATAATACGGTACAAATAATATAGAAAAGGATAGCTATATGTTTAGACTTGCGCTTGAAATACGCGTCGTAATCAAAATTACTACAATTGACTTAATTTTGCCGCCTTAGTTTCCGCGTGCTTGTGCGACATCTACCTAATATCAACAATATCATTGGTGAAAGACCAGTACCGAAATAACAGATACCGCGCTATCACTAGTAGGTATATTCCATAGAGCGGCCATTGAGACAATTATAGTGATTTTGATGTTCAACCCAACTAAACTAAAAGTGTAAAAATAAGATAGTACTTATACGATTACGATTAAGTTTAAATCAGAATGACATTTATTAATAACAGTACCAAAATTAGATCTTTTTTATAAAAAATGCGAGAAGCTTTAGGTAAAATAAGTCGCCGTGGCGTCATTGGCCGTTGTGGTACCGGCCTAGAATAATACTCCCCCATCTCTTCCCGTGTGGGTGCCGTAAGATTCGGCTACGGGATAACGTACCAGGAGGTGGGCAGCAGCGCCTTCTGAGGACCGGAAATCATACTGCGCTCGCCAACCCGCCTGCCAAGCGTGGCGAGTATTGGCAAATCCCCCCTATATGGGGGAGGCAAACGTCCGGCAGTGGACGCACATGGCTGAGAAAAAAATAAAAATAATTTTTTTTTTTAATTCACACTCAGACCCCCGCACTAGGATTCCCTGTGTCGCGGGAGGCATGGACACGCACAATCACAGCACACAAACATCCAACATCCGAGACAAACATCCAAACTTATTGCACAAATGTTTTCCCCGGCCGGGATTCGATCCCACCCTGGGTTCGATCCGGAGACACAGAAGTCATGTCACTGACACTGACCACCCGCTTAGTACCTAGGCATAATCTATGCTGACCACTGCACCACGGCGACCGTCGCGCGTCGTGAGGGCTATACAAGTTTGAATTTTAGCGTGAATAGAATAAGAGCTTTTTGACTCTAAACAATCTTAGTTAGTTTGTGTGATTACCAGAATTAGGAGCAATACTTTACAACATTCGTTTTAATATATTTAAAGCAACGTAGATAGACTGATAATTAAAATGTAGGTACGTTTAAGGCAGTCAGTATCCCATAATTCCTATATAAACCACACCTGTACACCATTCAGCTGCTGTTATCCTTAATCAAATTTAAAAGTTTGATCTATATGAACAAAATAAAGTTCTTTGAAAATGTTAATTTTACTTGTTTGAACGTAGAAAACCTTGAACTATTCTCAATATAATTGAAACGTTGAGATATTATGATTTTGTTCGTAATATATAGATCATAAAGTTATACAAATAACTCCTTATAAGGAAATGTCTATTAACTCAATCGTCTGAAAATATTATAATATAATTTTTAATTATATATTTATGTAATTTATAGCATCTGTTTATGGCAGCTTTTGCACGCGAGTCACAGGTTGATGTAACATTTTTTCTTTGAACAACCCAATAAGGTCATTTGTAGGTTATAAATGGACGCTTGCGAGAAATCTATATAATAGGATACCACACAGACACGATGTTGGATACACATTCTAAAATCAACGTCAGTTAGCTCAAGCGAGTCACAATACCATACAATAACACTTTATTGTAAACCAGTGCAAAAAAATAAATGTAACAGTAAACAAAACTTAATTTTATAACATTATGGTGCTACAATGGGCGGTCTTATCGCTTGTAGCGATCTCTACCAGACAACCTTTGGATGGACAGTATCGAAAGATAGAATAAACGGCAGTGAATATAAATAGTTACATTACAAAGGATACAAATAGTGCCCATAATACATTTTAGGTTAAGTTTAGCGGTTCGTTTTGGATTACACATGGGCTGTTCACGTGGTGCACAGGTCGGAGAGTAATCTTCCAGTATTTTCCACGTGAGTCCTAGTCGGTCCGTAAACTACAATTAAGGAAGAAACTCGCGGTAGTTTTCAGACTTAGTCTTTAAGCTTTTAGTGAGTAGGCCATTGCCAGTTTTTGCTTATTCTTGTTCCCGTCGTTATAATTTCAATGATCTTATAAAGACTAGGATCTTTGAAAAGTGCGATTTGAACCGTTAAGAGTTGATTATTTTTAACGATCCAAGCTTATTTACTAGAGAAAATGATTACAGCACAATTTTAGTGAGATTTGAATGCTGATTAGATCGTCTTTTTTTATACTGATCTAGTGTTTGACTACTATCTCACTTGATGGTCAGTGAAGATGTGGTCGAAGTTATCACGCTAGACCTAGAATGCTCACTGGGACTCTCAAGGACTAGTACCTGAACACACTATGTGCTTGGTGACAGTTTTTCAAACTTGAGGGTGGTAGCTAGCTAGGCGGGTATTCGAAAGTACCCTACCACCATGCTGGGAATTCGATAACGGTGTTACCTTCACCGGAAGCTCAAGCTGTAGTTAAGGATCGAACCAGTGTCCGTCAGTTTGACAGGCGACGCTCCCCCCGCTGAGCTATCATCGCTTTAAAACTCCTACTGATATAGGTTTGCTTATAATAGGTTTGAGCTGATGATGATAAAGGTAAACTTTTTTGCAATTAAAACTGACATGGTTTTGGCACATTATGAATGTATAAAACACGGCAGTTACTCACGTAATAAGACAGAGGGTTCCGACTATAGTTTCGACCACATTCGGTGGTCTTTTTCAAGGAGAATACCTGTTCAAAATCAAGACACTAAATCCCCTTGCTTGTTTAGGTTAGAACCCAAGCACTCACGCCTAAAATCAACTTTACCCTTATGTAAAACAAATAACTATTTATTGTTTTTTATCATTTTTACGCAGATTGTAACTTGAAAATCGAATTTCTAGATGTATGTTTCGAATATGCATGCCCAGCGTCCATCTCCAGGTAAGTTGACGCTGCGAAATCACCTTTAGTCTTCACGTAATACGAGAAGGCATTTTAAAAAAAATAAAAATTATGTAATCATTTTTTACCGATATCTATTAAATCAGCTGTTGACTAAACCATCCTAAGAGTTAAAAAAAATATACACACTAGAAGCCGAAAGGATGTAGTCGATTACTTCGAGTAGTACAGTTCAAGGGGATATCGATTACGGTTGAATCACGCGTTGAATCAGACAACGGCGCAACTGTACACATTTTTAATAGACTACAAAAATAAGAGGAGGTTCTGAATTCAAACCCGTTTTTTTTACTCTTATAATGCGACTCAAGATATAGAAAAGCATGTTCTTTTCGAATAGATGTATGAAAGTGGCAGGGTTTTTTTCAATATTTTCTTTTTACTTATTGTAAGTTTGCGTTTGAAAACTGTCTCACCTGATGTTAAGTGATGAGGTTGTCTAGGATGTAGCACGCAAGCCCAGACGGTACCTATTCACTCGTAACTTGAAGACTCTAGGATTGTACATATCGAGAAACACAGACTACTGTTGACCGCAAACAAGCATAAAGCCCCAAACGTAAAGCTTGTCAAATCGTTCTCCATCAGACAATCGATATAATACATCAGCACATCGATATTTTAGCGGATGCCAAGTGATTCCAGCGTGTTAAGTAGTTTGGGCTTGTCAACCGTTCCAGCGGCTTCGCTGTAGGGAATCAAGAAACTGTTCTAGTATTTTCTTTGGGTCTGATGCTTGCAAATTACTTTTTTATTTATTTATAGTTTACGTATAGCTCAACAGATTTGTATTAAAAGTACCTATTACATGGGAGTGTGCTCTGGAGTTACATAACTTGAGTCTTCCTTCCCCATTCCATCAAAGAACGACCAGACATCCATATATGGTAGCGTTTGGAACGCTACCATAAATGGATTTTTTAACATTGCAGTCCTGTCGCACGAAGCGTTCTGCTTCCACATTCATAGTGCGTACAGCTGACGAGTGGAATTCATGGCCTAAGTCTGTGTTTCCACATGGGTACAATCTGGGCATCTTCAAGTCATGAGTGAACTTCTAGGCAGGCGTGATTCATAGTGGACCGCGTTGTCATTTAACATCAGGTGAGGTAGTGGTCAAACGCCTGTCTATCCTACTAATATTATAAATGCGAAAGTTTGTGTGTTTGTTACTTCTTCACGCTCGAACGGCTACACCGATTTCGATGACATTTGGTATGGAGATAGTTTAATCCCTGGATTAACACATGGACTACTTTTATCCCGGAAAAAGTTTAGTGCCCGTGTGATAATTGAGGTAGTGGGAAAACCGTAATCCACGCGGGTGAAACCGCGGGGCGCTACTATTTGTGAATAAAAAAAAACCTATGTAGTATGTAGGTCATTTAGATTCGGAACCGGTCACAAGTCCAACGATCACTGTGAATCTCATTATTTCAAGGCTAAATTATTTGCTGTAGGAGAGCTGCCATTGGAATGCGTTAAGGTGTTTGTATTAAAATAATGATACAATATATAAAAATAGCAGGTGCCCAAAACTTTGTCAGCATGAAAGTAATTTAAGTCTTAAAAATGCTAGATTTGTTTAATTTGCTTGTGAAAACCACAAGAAAGGTTATTCAGTGATTTTAAAATAAGCGTGTAAATATAGATAAACAAACACCGAGCATAATTTACTTTTTTTTAACTTCTACACTTACGTTTAAAAAACATTATTTCAATTTACAGACCAATTTCTACTAGTTTATAATAAGTATCTATTTTAAATGATACAACGTGTACGAAATGAGGTCAAGTTAGTCTATAAACTGGTATTTCCTAAAGAAGCTGTCACATCATATCACACATTACTCAAATTGTTAAATTTCCAAATATTACTTTATAGCATCATTACAGTCAAATCAATTGCGATATACACATTAAAAATATTAAATATTAAAAAGTTAAAACTAGCTAAAAATATAAACTACATTATTAACAGTTATTTTGTTCATTATAAAACGTAGAACACCAAAACAATTTTATAAAAATTACTCAATCTTGTAACAATAATATTATATTTGCTTTTATTTTTATTAGTCCTAGTGTGACGAAGTTATTTACTTATAATTGATGGTCTATTTAGTCGGTATAATGTCAAATGAATTTACGAAATTGATATAAAATCTGTTCAATTTTCATTGAACCTTTATAGAATTGTCCAATAGCTCCTCCCAACTGCCCGGCTCTGCCTAAGCTCTACATTATATTATTTGCACAGTTCGAGATCATTAACATACCGGCTGATATTTGTACCATACAATAATGGAGCGATCTAAAGCTCTCATACATTAACGGTTTTGTAACAAGAGATAGTTGAATGCAGTTAGGTTTGCTTATCTATCGATTGTTTGCATTGGCCTCACGCATAATGCGATCTGACAATAACTATGCTGAAGACGCAAATATAAAAACAAACACAATAACTGAAGAATTTATGAGCAAATTATGCGTAAATTTTATATGCATAATTTTAAATAAATAATGACTTGACTGGCCGGTTGGCGCAGTTGGTAGCACTCTGCCTTCTGAGCCGCTGGTCCCGGGTTCGATTCCCGGACAGGTCAAACATTTGTGTGTATGAACATGTCTGTTTGACCTGTGTCTGGGTGTGTATATGTATATTAAAAAAAAAGTATATATATAAGTATGTATTTAAGTATATATATCAGTCGTCAGGTTACCATAGTACAGGCTCTGCCTAGTTTGGGACCTGAAGACCTTGTGTGAATGTTGTCCCATATTAAAAAAAAAATAATAAATAAATAAATAAGCAATGAAGTGTGCAATGGTACTCTGGGCCATTCCTTCGGGTATAGATGTAAATTGATAAAGTAACAACTAAAGCGGGTTAGAGCATTTGAGTTATCTATAGGCTACCAATAGTTAGTGGATTGCTCAAATGTTACTGTAGTAGTTGCAGTATTGTAATTAGTTATTAGTGTTATATTTTAATAAAGGCATTTGGTCCATGGAAAAAAAAATTAATGATGGGATCATGTTCCCTATAAAAACACTTCTAAAGTCACGTGAGTAAGCCTTATGAGTATCGTTCCTGATTATAAACTTTATGCTCTATATTGCATTGAAAAACTCATCATCATCTCAGCCATAGGACGTCCACTGCTGGTCATAAGCCTCCCCATTGATTTCTACAAGGACCGGTTGAAAGCGGCCTGCATCCAGGCCTTTCCTGCGATCTAAGTCAGGTCGTCTGTCCACCTTATCGGCCGTCTTATGCTGCGCTTGCCAGTTTGTTATGAAATAAGTTTTATATAATTTGTAGAAAAAATACATTTCATTTTTATTCAGGTAACAACTTTTTCTACAAAGTAGATGGATATAGAGGTAGAGGAAGGCCAAAGAAGGCACGAATGGACTGTGTGAGCGATGATATGTTTATGAATGGTGGCTGAGATGGCTAATGATAGAAGAGAATGGAAGAGGAAAACATGTTGTGCCGACCTCCTGAGTGTGGAATAAGGACAATTGTTTTAAAAACAATAAGTAAGGTGTTGTTATTCTAATGTTTTTTTACTGTCACAATAACAATGCCGCTGTCTAGACGGATTAACATCAACATTTCAATCTGATTATGACAGAACGTAATTTGCATGCACACCTCTTAATAGTTGTGCTAGTTACACATATACTGTTTGACATTGCACAATCAGCTCAATACGTGCCCACTGCTGGACACTGGCCGTTTTCCACCACGCCGGCCAATGCGGGTTGTCGGATGGATAGTTGCCAGCCGAATGTCGGAGTTTTCCGACCGCTCAAGGGTTTCCGATATTAATGACTGTTATTCTAACACAACAGCAGAGACCGACGAGGCTTAACGTGGCCTACCAAGCACGGTTGGTCTAAGATGGATTGCAACTAGCGGTCACCCATCTAAGGTGTGAGCGAGGAGTACGTTGCGTAACGCAGTTGGTAGCGTGAGTAAACTGCGCTATGGCTATGACTGATTGTGTGCGAGAATCAAACAAGTTGTCATTAATTTAGTTAATACTATGAAGTGGTATGTAGTGTTTATTCAGATACGATCAGCTGATCGGCCGTTCAGGCGTCATTGAGAAACTAACATCCATCCGTCGCGCAATATTTATATTCTTAGGATTACGATTATTTTCTCTTTTATTTTATAACTAGCTGCGCCCCGCGGTTGTACCCGCGTGGTGATGAAAATCTGTGATGATGGTGATGAAAATAAGCCTATGTGTTAATCCAGGGTATAAGCTATCTCCATACCAAATTTCATTAAAATCGGTGTAGCCGTTTGAGCGTGAAGAGGTAACAAACATACACACGTACACACAAACTTTCGCATTTATAATATTAGTAGGACTGTCATTCGATTTAAATTATAATCTACACGGCGATTTATCAAAAATATTTGACAAATAAATTGAAAGCAATGAGATGTTGATCCACTCATTTTACGATGATTTATCAAATTCTGTCTTCGTGAAAGCTTACGAACACGGACTTCAAAATGATTTGCAAACGTATTGTCGGAAATAAACTATTCAGCACTTATCATTTACGGATCTGTTGATATTAAAAGAAAGGAGCTGCTTCATTTTTGATACCACCTTCAAAAATGTTGACTTAATATACGGTTTTTCATTTGAAATTTAGGCCTCTTTACACAATTTTAAAAAAGTTACAATATTATCGATAGTCATTTGATACGTTTTCAAATCGCCGATTGTAAGATCATCTATTGACCACTAGTAGCGCCCCGCATTTTTACCCGCGTGGATTACGCTTGTCCCGCTACTTCAATGATCCCACGGGAACTCTATATTTTTTCCGGGATAAAAGTAACCTATGTGTTATTCTTCACAGAGTCTTACCTATCTCCACAACAAATTTAGGGAGTAACAGAAGTTTTTGAATTATTTGCTTATCCCATACGGGAAATGCAACTATTTTCTCCATGAAAAGTTGCCTATGTGTTATTACAGGGTCCAACCTATCTAAATTTATTCCAAATCCGTTCATTAGTTTTTGCGTGAAGAGTAACAAAGATCCATCCATCCAAATTTTGACATTTAAGTATAATACGAGTATTAGTGGGACTTATTTAGGTACTCTAATTTTGAACCACCGACAAGGTGGACATACTGACGAAGATCTCAGGCAAGGGTTGGATGCGGCCCGCTTCTAACCGGTCCTTGTGGAAATCAATCGGGGAGGCGTATGTCTAGTAGTGGATGTGTCATGGCTGAGACAATGATGAATTTTGAACTTTTAGCAATGTAACTTTTAGCAATGGGTTAGATGTTATGTGTTCTTTTCTCTGTTTGTACTTGGGGTAACATTTGGTGTACGCTATTCCTTATACATTGACAACAAGTTTTATCTTTCATCATTACCGGTTCGCATTGTATAAACTCGTACTGTATGTAAATGGTATATTCGGTTGCATGTTATTTATACAAACGCCTTTGTGCGATGTAATGTGTGCCTTATACAAGGTTATCTTTTGTTCTATGAATTGATATCAAATTGAAGATAACTATAGATTTAACAGGTATTTTAAAACTTATTCAATAACTGGTCTGATGAAATCATACATGTGGCTTGATGGGGAAACAAATAGGGTCTAACTATTAACCCTTGAGGAATGCCAATTGCTTCGGAAGATTTTTATTTTGATTCTCAATTTATGCAAAATGTACTGAAGCTATCATAATTGCAAAAACAGTGACTTTAGCTAGTCATGTAAAGCTGCCCTTTGTAGTATCAATGGTAAGTGATTCTCTTGTTCAACCAAACTAAACTAAATTCTGTAAAATAATATAAGCAAGATAAATTCTTATTTTGTTATGATAAACTCCAAATTAGTATGACACTTATTAATGAAAACACTAAAATTACATCTTTTTATTAAAATTGCGGGTAGTTTTAGTAAAATAAGTCGCAACTACTTCCGTGCTAACTACAACGACTCCCAATTGGCCAGCAATTGAATAAAACTCGTCTAATATGAATAATAGCGTTGTATGGACTCATACGAATTTGAATTTTGCCGTAATTGGAATACAAGCTATTTCAGTTTTAAGAATTTTAGTGAATTTTAGCTAGTTCGAGTGATTAACAGAATTTGAGCCATGGGCCCTAATTCTGTAAATATTTTCTATTGGACGACCTTATATTTGAAGCAGTACATCTTTCCGATTCCTTCATCTAATGCTTCAAAAATATTCTATTCCGAACTTGCCTCACGTCGCGCTCTTGCAAATCCATTAACTAATTTTAAATTATAGTATAATCATAAAAATATAAAATAGGTGTGAGATAACATTTAATGTTCATTAGATTATAGGTTTGGTCCAATTACTAGATTTTGTGGAGTGGTTTAATATAAAATTGGATTGGTGGATTATACAGTATGTAAGGTGACTGTAACCTCAGCGTAATACTTTATAGCTATCTTTGTACGAGAAACCTGTAATTTTAACCGTGAAGGTGTTGCTTAAAGGCAGC
The DNA here is from genome assembly GCA_934044485.1 of Apeira syringaria. Taxonomy (NCBI): domain Eukaryota; kingdom Metazoa; phylum Arthropoda; class Insecta; order Lepidoptera; family Geometridae; genus Apeira; species Apeira syringaria. The sequence goes on from OW203678.1 coordinate 1,208,783, forward strand.
GTTACAAATTTGTTGTTATTTTAATTTTTATACCTTTTGGCGTTACGTAAGCTTCGATATGCACACTATTATTAGCATTCATTTGATTGAAAGTTTCTTCAGTATTCGACATTTTACGCGTTCTCTATTTAAAAGGGACTCAGAAGGTCACGATACTATTCGGGATACCCACTTGACTAAATTACGTAAGTTAAACCGTAGTTTAATCGAAATAATTATTAGCATTTGTATATGCCTTTTATAAATAATATCGATTCATAGACGAATTAAATTGGTGCATGTATCGATATAAGCAATATAAAGTAAAACACTAATAACCAGTTACAATACTGCAGCTACTACAATAACACTTGAGCAATCAACTAGCCATTGGTAGCCTATAGATAACTCAAATGTTCTTACCCGCTACCGGCTGGCAGCGTGCCCAGAATTCTAGCAGCATTGCCACGTTGAATTGGAATGCTGATTCGTGGAGCCAAATATGTGCCAGCATTTTGGTCACGCGTCGCATCGATTAAACGCTCTGATAAATTTTGGAAAATTCGATGAGCTCCAGGTCCCCACGGGCCCAATGTTTCGACCCCAAAAGGTTCAAATATGTAACCACTACCTAGGTTAGCATATTTTCGCCGTTTCAATTGCCCCGCCGAATAAGCCGCGGCACCAGCCCTAAAATGTGTCTCAGGAAGATGTGACGGCGCTAAAGTGTCGACGCATGTAGCGTCCCATACTAAAGGCCGCCCTAACTTCCAGGGAATAAGTGTCATGCCGTCAGGTCTTTTACCATCGTCACGCATGAGACCATTCGGTTCAAGAATGGCTGCAACATTGGCACTGGTAAAAGCCCGACAGATGATATCGTTAATGCTAGCGTGGCGGGAAATTTGACCTGCACTTCTGGAACAAGAAAGCCCGTGGTGACCGAGTTGATCAACTGCAGTACCACACTGGCAGTGATGGGTTTCATAGCATTTTGCACCCAAACGTAAGCTAGCAGCTAAACGAAAAGCAGATGGGTCTAAAAGATTACCTGTACTAAAAGAAGGAATTGTCTGTAACCAAAAACCAGATTCCCACACAGAAACAGCAAGAATACGAGCACGATCTGCGACGCTAGAACACGTATTTAAAAGATTATTCCGTGCTAGTTCGCAAAGCGGCCCATCCCACTGTCTCTGTGATGCCAAAGCCATCTCCCAAGCATTCTTGGCTTCGTTCAAATAAGCTACATCTAAATTGCCTAAAGATGGTGCAAGAATTTTTTCTACCAATACGTACCATGAACGGAAGACAGGAATGCTGGTGGTGGAACATTCGAAATTTTGCGAATCCCTAGACCTCCCAATCTTACAGGTAAGGAGGCCTGCGACCAAACCCTGTCACTCATATCTATATTCAAAACCGACATCAGTGTATTCTTCACGATGTCGTCTAAGCTAGAAAGGAGCTCACTGTGTTTCCACAGCTGACAATATCGTAAAAAGTGAGTAAATTTAGGCACAAATAGACAAAACCTAATAATTGTAAATGCCGTATAAGCATTTATTTTGAGCAATCTATCTGAAGATATCATACAATTTTGAATTTTTTCTTCTACAAAAGGAGAAAATGATTCATCTAGTATCGGTGAACCCAAGAGACGCAATGAACACTTTTCTACTAGTTTAATGTTAGGAGCAATGGAATTGAATTTTTCAATAACCAAATCTCTGTTCGTACAAGTATCGCAAACAAAAAGTTCGCACTTTGTAAAATTTAGTTCCAAACCAATTTTACGAAATTCGGCTATTAGAATTTGTAAGTCATTTAAAACTGTGTTCACCTCACCTCCTAAAGCTCCGTCATCCAAATACCAAACGTTTAGTTTGGATTGAAGACGTTGAATAATCGGATGAAGGCAAAGCTGAAAATCGTTGGACCTAGAGGATCACCCTGCTGACATCCTACGGAAGATAGAAGAACATTATTTTTGTAAACTAATTTCGATGATTTTCCGTAACATTGCCAAAGAAAACCGTAAAGGTCTGGAATTTTATCTTTCACTTGTGTCAAAAGGGTTCCTCTATCTTCTGAATTAAAAGCATTTTTGACATCCGCCTTCAACAATACCTCTTCACAATTTTGATCAAGGAAAGTGCGAAGTGCATGAACAGCAGCCACCCCACGAACCAAAACTGAGCTGTATTGGCTGAAAAATATTGCTTAAGAAGCAAAGTTTTTCTTACAGCAGATTTTAGCTGCGAGGCGACGATATGTGGTGCCTACCGCAATGGGTCTAATGCCACCGTCTTTTTTAATACATGCGCATAAATTTGCGCCGTATAAAATTTCAGTGATGTCACTGTTGACCCGACCCGACAACATCAGGTTTACTAATGCCGTCAGGTCTTTCAAAAGAGTTTCGCCTGCCTCACCAGAACTACCACGTAACAAATCTTTTAGATGTTGAGGTGTGAGGCCATCTAGGCCTCCGGCAGAACCACTCTGGAAAGACGTGACGGCTGCAGCAACGTCCTAGCAGGTCACTTCAACAGTGTCATCACCTGATTGAGGTGGATTAGGGAGATGGAGATTTGATGATGCAAGTGGATGTTTATCTCGCAAAGATTTGACTGTATCAAGTGTGGAAGGGGCTATCATATCACGATCATATCGATATCGAAAACAAGACATGCGCGGCGCCTTTAATATCGCCATCACTCATTTTGTTCTTTACAAGCCTAATAGTAGCCGAACCATCGTATTGGTTTGAATTTGTATTATTACGCCTGTAAGACGCAACATTAACATCATCATCATCATCATCATGATCATCATACAATAAAACATTAACAAAGGAGTCTAATATTCTCCCTTCCTCTCCAGAGTACTTTACGCAGTTTTCTTTTACTCTATTGGTAAGTGACTTTTTGTTAGAAGGATCTAATTTTATGTAATGTATACAGTAAGGAAAAGAAAGAAGGTGCTCCCAGGTTTCGATCGTGTTTCTAATTACTACGTTTCTAATAGCTTGTGATAATGATCGAGCAATACAAATACGCGCACCACGCAGAATGCGTTTTAATAGTGCAATAGAATTTTCAAGCGAGCTCAATACCTCCCAGAACGGTCTGGAAGGAGTAACAGCGCTCACTGAACTGTTACTGAAAGTATTGTTTACTGGAGCTGATAATGGAATATCGATAATTTTGTGTACCTTTGTTTTGTGGATTTTGAGGCCTTTTTGACCCTTAAAATATCGGTCCTGGGGGCACTCAGGACATCGGATGTAGTTTTCGAGCGATATAAAAGCTGCTTCATCTGCCATTTGCTCCCGCTCACAAAAAGCCATTAGCACAAAAATAATTTCTTTATACTTAGCTTATGATCTCTAAGTAATGACGTTCAGTGTTGACGTCTTGACACAACGTCGCCCCCGACGCGCAGGCGCCAAGCCGCGTTGGCATGGAAACAAAAGTAAATAATTAGCAGCACGCCGAACAATGAATGTCAAAAAGCAATGATGAAAAAGCAACGACGATAAAGTAAAACATAAACTATCTCTAGCTCTACCAACAATACCTTGTATTAGCAACATAATTATTGCCAAAATGAAACATCCATGACCAGTTTTCAGCATTATATTCCGAAATCAACAGGCAAGCAAAAGTCAAAGGTTACATCGTACATTAGATTCAAATATTTACATTTCAAATTTTAACATGACTTTGAGTAATTTATTTAAAGTAATATGTTTATAATGGATCACACCTTAAATTTAGGTGTCCTAATCACACTCACGCAATTGGCTTCTTGTTCAAATTGTTCCGCCCGGCTCGCCCCGCAGAAATGACGGTACCGCTGACACGAAGAAACGTCACAATCGTCACATCACCCGTTAGAGTTTTGTTAAGTTTTGGTTGCCAGTAATATAACGCTAAGGTCTGCTAAGCAGATTGCTAACACTTGTAAAATCCTTGATGTGGTCGATCTATGTAGGGGCAACAAGTACCCAAAAACTTCTGATAAACTGGTAAATACCGAAAAAGAATTTCGACAAGAAACAGTGACAGCAGTGTTTTTTTTTTCATCTTAAAATTAATATAAAGTTGATGAGGATGTATGAATGAGTGATGAGGAAGATACTCGCATGTACACATAGTCAAAAGAGCGTGAGGAAGATATTTAGGAGTGAATATTGGCCAAGGTCGATGGTACTGAATTTGAAGTACAACCCAAATTTCAAGAAATATCTATCAAAATAGATTAGACATTCATCATCATCATCATCTCAGCCATAGGACGTCCACTGCTGGGCATAGGCCTCCCCCATTAATTTCCACAAGGACCGGTTGGAAGCGGCCCGCATCCAGCCTTTGCCTGCGATCTTAGTCAGGTCGTCTGTCCACCTGGTCGGTGGCCGTCCTAGACTAGACATTAATTCTGACTATTTTATACACCTGTATTAAGAGAAGAGGTCTCCAGGTCAAGAGTATCAGGATCTTGTATTCTGAGTTAGCAAGTGTGTAACGAATCTTTAATTAAGAGAATAATACAAATAAGATTTTTTAAGATCGCTGTAAGTGACAACACTCGTTTCTTGCAATAGTGAACATGTTCTAGAGTGTATGCCATCATCCATACGATGCTAGGCAATTAAACAAAATGAATGCCTACGGTACTTGACAAAAAATAACCTCCATAGATGCCCTTGTCAAAGCCATAACGATAATCATAAATAATGTTAGTTCTCAAAATACAGGTGGCTGTATCAAATTACAAATGTCAAAACGACAAAGTGCTTGACAAACGATCCATTTCCTGGACTTTATTTTATTACACGTATTTTGTATTGGACGACAAGTTGAATTACGAGACTTGAAGTTAAATGATAGGTAGGTACCTATGCTATGTCACAATTGCCGTGGGTTTTACAAGGATACATAAGTTACGCAGTGGAAAACTTTTGCAAATAAAAGTTTGTAATGTAACTAACCGACAAGGACTCACGTGCTAAACACTGGAAAATTACTCTCCGACCAGTATCGAACTTATTTTCAGTTCTTCAGTCGGTTTACATTACAATTATGGAAGAAACTCGCGATAGTTTTCAGACTCAAATAAAAGTTTTTCATGAAATATTGAGCATCAGAGCGTATTTAAAATATTTTCTGGCACACATCTGGACAATATTACATTTGACTACATACTATGAACTAAAAGATTGAAAATACAATATACACTTCATAATATTACAATTTAGGAAAAACATCTTCATCTGACTGCATATTGTTGCAATACATTTCAGTATCAACAAAATCATAGATTTGCCATTAATATTTCTAAATAGCATGGACATAGAAATACGAATCTATGTTTTGTGTTGTATGTATTACTTCCGGGCTGTTCGGCCGTAGTCTAAATGAAACTTGTGTTCCAGACGTTTCGTCGATCACTGCGGTCACATTTTACTCGTCACCTACTGTTATGAGAATCTTGAAGTATTGGTAGTTTTATTTTATGGCCAAGACTACGGGATGTCTCTTATATAGCAAGCAGAGCTACCGTAACGTAGAACTAGAACTAGAACTGCCGGTGAACAAGATCGAAGAAGGAAGTTACCAGTGATTCAACAGTCTGTGATATGTCCTATGGCCAAAATAATTACGATCATGACATAAAAAATAATTCCTGGTTTCATCTGTATTAATATTTCTTTTTTATTTCAGTTTCTCACGGTATGATCAATCATTCATTTATTCTGATTATCAACCAGTAGCGTTAGAATAATCTCCAAGAATAATTGCATCACAAAAATGTAATGTAAAGGCTATTCCTAGTTATTTAAATAAAATATGTTGATTGTCCACTTCTGTTCTAAAAAAATGCTTACTTAATGCGCACACGATAAATAAGTAAGTACACGAATATGCAATAGTGGTATACCATCGTGCATCATTTTAATTTTAAAAGATGAATTATTGATATTGGTAATTAGTTGATGGATATTTTTTCCCACCTCTCCGGAAGTTGATTGTAAAACCATGTCAGCGTTATCTCTATCATGCTTACGTTTAGGATGTTTCGTTCAATGAGTTTGGCTTTTAAACGTGTTTGTAGATCATGTTAAGATAAAAATGGCAATAAAGCTACAAATATATTTGATGTTTGAACTTTGTAAATAGATGTTTATCAAATAATGGGTTACGCTGTTTTAGAGGTATTAGAGGTTTAGAGGTTTTAGGTGTTTTAGAGGACTTAAGGTATTTTTTATTTTTTTATTTTTATTAAAGTTTCACAAAACTGGTTCTTACACTAATATACAGTATCAACATTATTCACATACAAAATAACAAGGTCGTATGCAGAACACAACAATGACGTTAAATTTTATTTATCTACTTACGATTGAAGTCTTGTTTAAGACAATACTTCTTAAGAACACTGGTAGATGCATTGAAAATGTCAATTTGTTTGTCTAATTGATTGTAGGTCGAACACATGCGATAGATCGGTGAATGTTGGCCATGGTTGGTGCGACATGTTGGTAAAACAAAAGTTTTTTCTGTGTGAAGACGATTGTTCCGTCGAGGGACCGAAAACTGAAGGGTTTTTATTAAGGGATTACCGGGTTCTTACGATTCCCGCATTTTACTGACATACCATCACACCGATATACTGTTCGATGTTAGCTAGACTAGACTCAGGTTGCGTTACATGATTCAAATGACTTAGAAATGGAAAGACCCGTGAAGAGGAATTGTCCCGAAGGCGGCAGATTAAGTACCGACTTCGACAAGTTATTTCACACTTTTGTGTATTGTAGTCGGTTGCATTGTTTTTAAAAAACATTTTTGACCCTTTTCAGTGACCTTTGCTACTCACGGGATCAATTAATTGTCATTGTGTGTTCTGCGATGTCTTTAACCGCGACAATAATATCATCAAGATACGCGTAGCACTTTTTAGTTATTGAAGTATAACTCAAAAACCGCTTGTCCGATTTAAATGAAACTTAAATGGGACCACCACGTATACTCTATCTAACAAAAAAAGAATCATAAAATCGGTTCATAAACGACGAAGTTATCCGCGAACACACATAATAAAAAAAATATATACGGTTGAATTGAGTAACCTCCTTTTTGAAGTCGGTTAAAAATAATAATAATGATAATATATGTTATCGAGATCGGCAAGTCTTGATAAAGGCCAACGTTTCGCAAATGTACCAAATCCAGTGAACTCGTGAAACAACTATTCCAATCATAGTTTGAAATGAGTTCTCCGCCCATCACTTACGTACTATCTTATGGTCTATGGCACAAATTCATATTTCAATTTCAAAATCAACACTGTGCTTGGGCGGGCCGGGTTCATAGTGTAATGTTCAAGATCACAGATAATAGCTGAGTTACTATTGGTACTACGGTTAAATGTTATTGTTAATTTATTAGGTTAAATAATGATATCATCATATTGGTAATGTAATCAACAGGTGTGAAGTTAGCGGCCAAAAATTAGTGGTCTGCGATAACCCAACCAAATGATGAAGTCGCGCAATAAAAAAAATAGTGGTCTGCGATAACCCAACCAAATGATGAAGTCGCGCATTAAAAATTTAGTGGTCTGCGATAACCCAACCAAATGATGAAGTCGCGCAATAAAAAAATAGTGGTCTACGATAACCCAACCAAATGATGAAGTCGCGCAATAAAAAAATAGTGGTCTGCGATAACCCAACCAAATGACGCAGTCGCGCATTAAAACATATCTACTATATAAAAAAGCCAAGTGCGAGTTGGACTCGCGCAACGAGGGTTCCGGATAAACCTGTACGGATACAAAGATATATAAGTAAAAATGTAACTAAAATGTATGCTCTTCGCAATATTTCCTTTACCTGTGCTATAAGACATTGCCACGTGCCAAATTTCAAGATTCTGAGTTCACGGGAAGTAAGTTTTGATTAAATTGCAGTGTCGAAAATTTGCAGCATAAACGGCTGTATCTTTTGATTGCGTTGGCTTAGAAGTATTATTTTTTCACAGCTCCAAGGGACAGGACCTGAGTATTTGATATAAATTTCAGCTTGATACCTCCACGCATTCCTGAGAAAAATGGTGTTAATGTGTGTTAAGGTGGACGGACAATAAAGATAAACAGATAAACATTTTTATTCATAATTATTCAATTATAAGTCAAGGAATATGTCAGTAGAAACATAAAATAAAATTTATTAAAATATACTAATAAGGATTACATTTATGATCAATCTAGTTACAAAATTGCATTACTATATTGTAACGAGTAATATATTTTAATTACAAATGTATAAATACCTAATAATATGACGATAGCGATACGCAATATAACTTGCTATATGGTCAGTCCTTACCCAACAAGAAATCGTCCACAGAATAGTAGGCTTCTTCGACAAGCCACCTCTTGAGAGTGATTTTAAATAATTTTACGTTTGGTTTGCTGGTAACAGATAAAGGCAATATATTATACACCTTAGGTCCCATAACATAGGGTTGCCCCGCTGATTTCTTCAGTCTCCGAATATTATCCGAATACTAAAGATAGTTTGTGCTTGAAGCGAGTGTCGTATGAGTGCTTCTCTTTTCGTTGTAGAAATTCACTCAAATTCTCTCTAACGTACAAAGCGACCCGGTACAAAGAGATCCTATCAAGGTACCGTTTTTTCCTTTTGAGGTACGGAACCCTAAAACAAAAATCCTTTAATGTTCTCCTACTAACCTACTAATATTATAAAAGCGAAAGGTTGTGTGTATGTTTTTTTCTTATTCACGCTCAAGCGGCTAGACCAATTTCGATGAAATTTGGTATGGAGATAGTTTAAGCCCTGGATTAACACATAGGCTATTTTTATCATGGAAAAGTATAGTTCTCTTGGAAGTTTGTAGGAGACCACAGTCCCTGCAGACGAAGGTCCATTGGACGTATCAAATTCGTATACATTTCAAATTTATACAAAAAAAAATACAAAATATTTATTGACATAAATATTACATTCAGTTTTTTGAGTCCGTAGGCTCCTGAACTAGAATAACTGTGTTTCAAGAGCCAGTGGCTTCTCCCATTAAATTGTCGTTATATTATGTCTAAAGAGCTAAAAGTTAATTACATACTTGTATCAATATAAATCGATATGACTTGAATTTGATTCAGCCCTTTGCGTAAACATTTTCACCAATGCCAACCAAAATAATTATGTGTGTTATTTATGATTGTAATATGTACTAATACAAAATTACTAATATAATTGGCAATATAAGTATTCTATCCTTACGAACTGACAAGCGCAGCATAGGACGGCAACCGACCAGGTGGACAGACGACCTGACTAAGATCGCAGGCAAGGGCTGGATGCGGGCCGCTTCCAACAGGTCCTTGTGGAAATCAATGGGGGAGGCCTATGTCCAGCAGTGGATGTCCCTGGTTGAAATGATGATGATGATGATGATGATGATGATCCTGATGATGATGATGATGATGATCCTTACGTTGTTCTATGAGTTCATAGTCGGGTTCGGGCTATGAGGTCATGAGACGGTAAAACGTCAGCATCAGGCCTGGCATGAAGCTGTCATTACTCTTATTCCGTTCGTGGGTGACGGATAACGCACGACGGGCGAATGTAAGTAAGTCCATAGCTGTTTGCTGAGGTCATACATAACTAGGCAAATATAGATTGTAAACCATACATAGATACATAAACTTTTGATACATATAATATATCGTAATTATAAATGCAGCGTCAAGCGTCTTGACTGGCCGGTTGGCGCAGTTGGTAGCACTCTGCCTTCTGAGCCGCTGGTCCCGGGTTCGATTCCCAGACAGGTCAAACATTTGTGTGTATGAACATGTCTGTTTGACCTGTGTCTGGGTGTGTATATTTATATAAGTATATCAGTCATCAGGTTACCATAGTACAGGCTCTGCCTAGTTTGGGACCTGAAGACCTTGTGTGAATATTAATAAATAAATAAAAAAAAAATATACATGGAAAAATGTCTAAGAATATGACTATTGTAATTGAAACAGTGTGACCTGACACCGCTTGGGTATTAACTATAGAAAAGTGTAAACTTTTGATCTTCACATGTAAAATGTTCGTCATAATTTCCAAAACGCTAAGTTTAATTCGCCGAACCACGATAATGCCAGGTCGCTATGTAAGATAATAAAATTACAATAAATTGCAAACACAATTCAACTGCTTGAAGGTAAACTAACGAAGGGCATAGTGATACCATATATAAGAAAAATGTATACCCTTTTAGTATGTCGGCATAAATGTCAATACAACTTGATAACGGTAGAACCATTAAGTATTGCCATTGGAATAATCAGAGTGTGACCAATTTAAATGTTTGTCCAAAGCGGAATTCCACTTAACCTTTTGTAAATTTTAATTTCATGCCGGATGGTTGTAAGCATAGATTAGTGTTGCAATTATTTAGTTTGCGATCTCTCAGACTGGGTTATGGGCTAAATTTTGACTGAATAGCTGGCGGTCTTGCTTGCCTTGGAGCGGATAAGAAATTTTAAGGTAGAAACGAATGTTGAATTAATTTATAATAAAGTTACCAAACGTATACAGTCATTGCTTGCTCACAGTTCATCTTCACAACTGAAAGCAAACAACAGGAAATAGTGGAAATCCATTATCTAAAACGTACCATGGGAACTATTGCGAATCATCGCAATAATATCGTTGCTTGCCTATCGGTTTTCTATCGGTTACATTTCGGCGAATGTGCACTGGAATTACACAATTTAATTCCACCTTCTCCATTCTATCATCGGTCAACCAGACGTACGACTATGCGCCACCGCTACATGGTAGATATACCACCGTTACGCACGAAGCGTTTTGCTTCCACTTTTATAATGCGTACTGCCAGTGAGTGGAACTCACTGCCTGAGTCTGTGTTTCCCGATGTGTACAACCCCGGAGTCTTCAAGTCGCGAGTCAATAGGTTCTTTCTAAGTTTGCGTGCTCCACCTTCTAAGGTGGAGGTCTAAGCGACGACGCGGTCTACCGCGTCGTCGCTTAACATCAGGTGAGACAGTGGTCAAACGCAAGCTTATAATTTAAAAAAAAAAAAAAAAACGAATAAATCGAGTTCCGATTGAAATCAGCTTGTGATGGCATTCGCAACAAGACTACTACTACTGAAATAGCTTTTTCAGTAGTAAGGCTTTAAAGAAAAAAAATGTGAACACATACAAAACGGCAATTTTGACTCGTAGGTACTGGACTGAACCTGAACATGGAATACAAAACGCGCTGAAAGGGAACTGCAGGAAAAGCCTAATTTATTATTACATTTATTATTATAATTACATAATTCACGTTCGAATTGTGTGAAGGAAAAATTCGGCTGCTAGTGGGCTTTGAAGCCACGACTACAGAATACCGTCCTGTCGCTTTGTCCAACTAACTATGCTCATAATTGGTTCCGTCATAAACATCATGACCTGTATTACTATACATTTCTATTTATATTTATACATTTTCTACACGAACACACACACTCACCCTCTCTCACATCCCCACACACACAACCCTCCACTCTACTACCAGCCTCCTGACATAAAAACATACACGGTTATTTGTTTTTATACTTACGAGCACTGTAAACACAGCGTTTGTCATATAATTTTAGTAATATGTGTAATCCTATTTTGGCCATACTTAAGCTTAGATTTACTACATACATGTTTAATGTGACGCTGTTGGATTATGTAAATAAATAAAATAAAATAAGCTATAGCAGCCAGTATCTAGTACCATTCATAATACAATTTTTATAATTCCCGTTTTGCCAATATAATTTAACAATTGAAATTCAGAACAATAGCTCTCAATAGATCACGAAGCGTATGATTTCTCTGAAACTGTTTCTACTACGAGTAAGCCTCTATGTATCACAGTCTCAAATAAATGAAAAATATTATACTTTAGCCACGTTAGGGAAATAGGTGTAATGTATTCAACATTCTTAGAAGTAATAAGTCTGCCTTTTAGCGCGCGTTTTGAATGCGCGCTGTGGGAGATTTGTATGCGTTCTGCGTGCGCCGCTATTGCGCGTGTGCGTTGTTCACAAATGCACCATTGTGTTGCAATGGGACGTAATATTTAGATATTTATGGTTTGAGGATGCTGTAATAACTTATAGTTGAGGTAAATGCTTGAAAACGGGTATAATACAGACATATGTGAATTATATAGCGTAAAATCAAAGTGAACGGTCAGTTTATAAACAAACTGGGCTAGATGCGTCAGTAAGGGGCGATCTTTATTACAATACATTATATATTAATATTATTTCTTATTTACATTGTACTATTTTACTATTATAAGTTTTAGTAATTGAAGAAATTTAGAGAGTTGATAACCGTGACGGCCGTGTGATGGCCGTGGTGGTACCGGCCTAGAATAGTAGGTACTCCCGCATATCTTCCCGTGGGTGCCGTAAGAGTCGGCTTTTTTTTTTTTTTATACCCCCGCACTAGGATTTCCTGTATCGCGGGAGGCATGGACACACACAATCACAGCACACAACATCCAAGACCCTGGACAAACATCTACACTCATCGCACAAATGTTTGCCCCTGCCGGGATTCGAACCCAGGGTCCCGACGACACAGAAGTCAATGTCACTGACCATTGCGCCACGGCGACCGGCGGGCCGGCTTAGGGATCACGTACCACAAAATGGGCAGCAGTATGGTTTTGCTCTTCTCAGCAGCTTCTGAGGAGAGCAAAACCATACTGCGCTCGCCAACCCGCCTGCCAAGCGTAGCAAGTATTGGTAATCCCCGATCCCTCCCCACATCCTTGTGGAAATCAATGGGGATGGCATATGTCCAGCAGTGGACGTTCTATGGCTGAAATGACGACCAGAGAGGTGATAAAGGGGATACGGGGGATACGATAGATACGGGCTACGCTACGGGGAACATACGGTATTTAAAAAAAATTACAATTCATAAATTACTAAATATGAAATTTCAGACATTGAAGCATTTTGACGTAGTTTTAGTTTTAAATTTTACTCTGCACGCCATTTTCCTATGAAATATACATATGTTCATAAAAAAGCATTACGCTAAGTACAAACTTTCGTATAAATTGTTAGCTGCTTCCAATATAGCCTTTGATATAAGATTGTAAACTAAAAAACAAAGGCTACATAAACGTTCTTAGTAAGTTTAGGTGTCAATGCAAATACGTATCAAAAAATATCTTTAATAAGACCGCATCATAAGTGATGTCACAAAGGTGACTAGACAGCTAATTGCAAAAAAAAATGTATCTGACACTTGACATCTCTCCATAAGATAAATGGAACTAAAAAAATAAATAAAAAAAAAAACGAAACGTTTGGAAACGTTAGCATTAAAATTTTAAGCTTTATAAATCTTCTTCAGAACTCTTTTTTCTACCTTTTACTATTTTCGAGTAATTGCGAAAAGAAATTTTCAAAAAATTTTTCAACCCTTGCCGGTGTTTGCGCACCCATAAATGTTTTACACATTTTTTTGTACGATTAAAACTACATAATATCAAAAATGCAGCCTTTAGACTGAAATTTTGATTTAAAAGTTTATTTGACTGGACTATATAGGCATACATCATTATAGCAAAATTTATTATTATTATTATCTTATTAGAATGTTATTTTATCTAGAATAAGTGACTTGTAAATGATTATTTTACCAATAAATATCTGTATCTGTAAGATTTCCTTTAGGTATCAGTTTTTTGCGAGTTCAATGATGTACCAAAATCCACTAAGGATTGACCAATGATCGATATTGTTGTAGAGACATCCACCATTACATACCTGGGATAATAACTTATTAGAATAATCTAAAGTAGTTTTTTCTTTTCTCAGCCATGTGCGTCCACTTCTGGACGTATGCCTCCCCCATATAGGGGGGATTTGCCAATACTCGCCACGCTTGGCAGGCGGGTTGGCGAGCGCAGTATGATTTCCGATCTTCAGAAGGCGCTGCTGCCCACCTTCTGGTACGTTATCCCTTAGCCGACTCTTACGGCACCCACAGGAAGAGATGGGGGAGTACTATTCTAGGCCGGTACCACCACGGCCATCTAAAGTATCTAAAGTATTGTACAGTATTGTTATTATGGGTCTCCAGTCTTCTTTAGCCAAGATCGCGAGATATCATAATTTACAATCGAATATAGCATCTTTTTTAAATTAGGAATCCTAATTTTTAAAAAGATGTTTTATTCAAACTCTTCAGTGCATTCTAATCTTGTATATCTTCTCAATATAATTATTGAGGTCTAACTTTCTACGTGATTATATTTGGTTTAGAGTGATTAACTTGTGTGTACACGCACACATAAACAGCTGTAGTGTTGCGACACGGTGCACAGATGACCCCATTGCCGGTCACTGCACGCTGCGAATAGAGACTGCAAGGATAGTGATGTATCCGTGAACAGTAGACTGTCGATAGTAAACTGTCTTTGCTTTAGATGTGGGCAGTGATGACAAAATAATTTTCTACTATTAGCAGTAACCTTAGCGTTTCTAGTTGCTGAAAATGAAATCAGTATTTAGTTTTATTAGCGAGATTATCTCGCAGAATTAACACTTGTGTATATAAATTCGTTTTGATATGGGCAATATTTTAATGTAATACAGTAATACAGTGTTGTAATACAGCGATACACCCTCCACACTACACACCACAAAACCCCATCATATGTAATAATATAAAAGAAAGTGGCTCCAGCCATCTCGGTGTGTAATTAAATTAATAATTATCTACTAACCCCTCCCCGCCTAGTTGAGCAATACCTACAAAGTCAAACGGCCCTCGGGTGATGCCGTTGCCCGGCTCAACTAATGGGTTTCCACAAAGTAACGCCTGAACCTATAAAAAATCTAGCTGTCTACCCAAAATTTTCTATTTGATTGAGATTTTTATTTCTATAACTAAATAAATAGATTACCACCCATAAATTTATAAAAAAACATACAATTTTCATCGAAATTATTTTTTTTGTTGTTGTAGCATGTATTTTAATATAGTATTGCGTTATGATTAGCGCATAACACATCTATTTATTCGATATTTCAGTGATTTATCGACTGTCACCACGAATTCATCCATCATGACAACACTATTCCTGCGCTTCGTTGACCACCTGCGCTGGAGATTGTTAGCGAAATTCTTTTCACGTTTGCAGAAATGATGTTTATTTAGTATAATCCTAGTGATTCATATTTAACATTATTCATTGGAATGGATGCAGACGCAGGTGTGATACACAGAAGGGTTTACGATCGAATAAATCTTAAGCAAATAGATGTTGCTTCACATAATTCTTGGATCTATTTAAATAGAATATACATTTTATGGAATCAAGCTTTTGTTTGATAGTTTGGTTTTTTTTTTTTAATTGGTTGGAAATTTTTATTATGCAAGTAAATCTAGAAATGTATTTTCTTGTGTAATTCGTCAGTGATTGTTTGGACTTTTAAGAATCAAGCTTAATAAAACATAATTTGGACTCCGTACCTCAAAAGGAAAAAACGAAACCCTTATAGGATCACTTTGTTGCCCGTCTGTCTGTCTGTCAAGACCCTTTTTCTCAGGAACACGTGGAGGTATCTAGCTGAAATTCACATCAAACACTTGAGTATTTGATGTGAATCCGATCTCACTTGATGGTCAGTGACGATGTGGTCTTACAGATTTACTACACTGTTGCTGGTTTCCTTACCTTCACGGAAGTCTGAAGCTCGAGGTTTCGATCCACCAACTACATGAGCGACAGCCGACCACTCCAGCTGAGTACTATTTCACCATGCCTAGCGCAATGTTCCCACAGTACATTTGGTTTTTTATATTAACCACAATTTAACAAAAACATGTGAGTAGATACTATTGCAAATACGCATTGTGTACATAAATACAGTTATATATCTCACAGTTTGGCGAAAGAGATTGAAATATGTTTAATTAACCTGAATTCTTGTCGCGACTTGCCTAATGAAGTGTTACAAATCGTGTGTTAACATTAATATGTAGAATCGCCAGTAGATTGGATTTTAATTATTTTCCACAATTATTTTAAGTCATGGCTACTTAACACTTTTAGTTAATTTAATATTGGTAAGTATCAGGTTTGATTTATACACTATTTTTTTCTTTCTTCTTCACAATAGGCAGCCGTTTGATCACTATCCCACCTGATAATAATAAATACATAAATTATACAACTCAGATTTTTCGGGTGAAAAGTATTCTGCTTTCTCAGGAATGATAACATGAGCTTTTGAGTTCAAAATCGTGTTTTTTTACCATTAAAATTATCATAATTGTCAGTCACAGCAGAAGTAGTCTACTGTCAATTAGATGTCATTTAAGATAGCTTGATATATTTTGTTTTGCAAGCACTAGACGCTTGTATAAAACTTCAAATAGGAGTACATATCATTCTCAAAATATATTGCCCTATGACCGTTGCACACAATTTCTTGCAGATCTATCGTTTAAATCAATGGTTCCCAACCTTTTATTTGCCAGGGACCACTTTGATTTATTTTTGATAGCACCGACCACGTGTACAAGACAACCAAATCAATCCGAAAATAAAGTTTATTCAAAACTCAGAAGTACCATAATTATCAATAGTACTTTAATAGAAAATATACATTTTTTGTTTATAAATAAAAGTCCGATTCGAATTCTTTCTTACAGTTTCTAATATTTTGAAATTCAATAAGTTAGTCCTAGATTGGCCACTCGAATTTTTGTACGGTGTGAGGCGACACATAATCCGAAATCATTTGCGTTCGCGGACCATATTTTAACGCCTGTGGACCACTGGTTGGGAACCACAGGTTTAAATGTACCCATGGACAATTGGACACATATGGTTCATGGAATTAAACAATACAAGCTTTTGATGAAAACTGATCCTTCATACTTTGGTCGCCGCTTGTCTAATCCTATAATTTAATTTTTTTTATTTATTTTATTAACATTCACACAAGGCCTTCAGGTCCCAAACTAGGCAGAGCCTGTACTATGGTTACCTGATGACTGATATATATACTTAAATACATATACACACCCAGATGGTATTACCCATAAAGAAATGGTATTCAAAAGTTAGGCCGATAAATTATCTATTATAAATAATAATATGTTCCACGCATACAATCTTATTGTTCATCAATATATTCCATGGTTTTCTATTTCTTTGACCATCAATCTTTTTAATCAAGTGGTATCATTTCACGTTGTATATTTTTGTTCATCTTTTTAACAGGCCCATTCTGAGCTTGAAACATCATTCTTCAACTCTACTGTTATTGTGTATTATTCTCTATAAACATTTATTACTTATCTTGTTGAACATGGACACCGTACGCTTCTTCATTTATTTATTTATTTATTCAACAAAATCCACAGCTCTTAATTTAACATTTTTGGACAATAAATCTTAACCTACAGCCAATAAAAGGATTTACATTCTATAGTCAATAACTATTGCTAGACAGTCATCGCTTTCTTTAATTTGGTTTTTTCTAAGTCGCTTGTGCGTTCATGTTTTCTTATTACATCTACTTCTTTTGTACCCAAAACTTTAATTGTTTTAAAAACTGACAGCATGCAATAAGTCAGGCCCACTTATTACTACTCCACTCTATTTTGAATTATGGAATCATTTTGTGGGGGGTTCAAGAGACCACCAGCGAATTTTAAAATTAAAAAAACGTGCGATTAGAGAGATTCTGGGAGGTAAATACAAGGGATCTTGTAGAGAGCATTTAAAAAAATTGGGAATATTAACGTCTGTTTCAACATATATATTAGAGATACTTAAATATGTCAGATCAAACATACATAAATACAAAATAGAGACCACTATAGGTTAACGTAGTAATAGAAATAAATTAATGTTGGAGCCAGTACACCACAGGTTATGCATGAGTAATAAATTACCATTTGTAATGGGCCAAAAGTTATATAATAAACTTCCTGAAATGATAAAATCAATAAAAAGTGAATCATGATTTAACAACTGTATAAGGAATCTTTTGTTAGATAAAACACTGTATAGCATTAAATAATATATGGATAATGATTTCGAACTCTTTGTTTAAAATCTTAATTATGTCAAGTAAGCTAAACATTTTATAGCTAATGAAGATTTCAGAGACTGTGTATGTTATTTACATAACAATTTTTATTTTTGTGTTAGTATAAGATGTTTAAGGGCCGCCATTATACAGCGAGCTATTTATATAATGTAGTAAAATAATTAATAATATGATATAAAAAAACAAAATGTAACCAACTGACGAAATATGTTGCGCCACACTTTACCAAATATTTAAATATAATTTGTTAATGTGTGTCATCATGTTAATAATAAATATTCTATTCTATTATATTCTATATTTGTTGGAAAAAGAGGCCCTAAACCTTAACCCATTGTATATGCAAAACTATCAACGAAGTTTAACCAACACGCGGTAACAACATTTTAGCAGTGACTAGTTTCGAAATCACAAATATTCCCAGCCTTCGCGGCCCTTTACTCCGTCTCGTACCCTGCAAGCGTAGAACCTTAGGTACGAGCTCTTCGTTGCAACATCTTGAACTAATGGCTGTGAAGTCGCTAGTTTACCATACGAAGAGCTATTTGGAGCAGATTCTTAATGGACTTCGTCCGTAGAAATGGTTGGTAGCGGTAATAGTATAAACTTGCATTCCAATAAAAAAAATCTGAGGCCTAATTAAGCACAAACTCTCAAAGTAACGGTCGAATCGAGAACTGTGCTCCATTTTAAACCGACTTCAAAAAAATGTTACTCAATTCGACCGTATATATGTTTTTTTTTTTTGTGTGTGTGCTCGCAGATAACTTCGTCGTTTATGAACCGAATTTTGATTCTTTTTTGTTAGATAGAATATACTTCCGTGGTAATCCCATCAAAATTTCATCAAAATCAGACGAGCGGTTTTTGAGTTATACTCCAATAACTGAAAAGTGCTACGCGTATCTTGATGATATTATTGTCGCGGTTGAAGACATCGCAGAACACACAATGACAATAATAATTAATTGATCCCGTGAGTAGAAAAAGTCACTGAAAAGGGTGAAAAAAAATTTTTTTTTTCTGTATATTTGGTAGATCTGCGAATAGACCGTCGTTAAGTATTTTTCACCCTCCTACCCCCGCCTTCCATTTTTTCTTAGTCTTAGTATTTTTGTATGAATAAATATCCAAATTCGTGTCACTTTGACATTTCAATAATGTATATGGCAGACCATCGTTTGCCAGATCAGTTAGTAACGTCCTTTAGAGCTATTAATTATCTAATATGTACCTATGATAATGATTAAATGAAATGAAATGAAAATAAAAAATATACTTATTACTGCAAAAGATATAATTCTATTACTTATATAGAACTTAAATTACATACTTATACTCTTAACATAATTGACATGCTTCAAAAAATACACAATACCCAATATCGATACAGGCTTGCCTAGTGAGGAAACCAAAATGAGATAAATAAAATAAAAATATCTTTATTGCAGGCAAAAGGACCCATAAATTACAAAATATTGTCTGCAAAAGATATAGGTATATATATATATATCAGAAAACCTGAATGATGATAATGTAGGTACCTATCAATTATGAACAAGCTTAAATCGAAACTGAGAAAGGAGTCCGAACTTTTTCGCTAGATGTCGAAACTATGGAGATTATACAATTAAAATTGTAATCTAATAAAGCGAATCAGGTACGCTTTCATGGAATTTAAGTCCATATAAAAGCTTGAATAGAAAAGAAAGAAAGTTAAGCTAATTTATTCAACGCCTATTCCAGGCTAACGTGCATCTCATTAAAGATTCCAGTTTTTGAGAGCTTAATAAAGACAAGCCAACAATGCATTTTAGTCGTAGATAGATACTACATTGCTCTTTACTCTGCGACTCGCAACTATGCCCATTAAACATTTTTAGATAACAGATTTTGAACAGTGTTAACGGCAGCCAAGTTAAGATTAAAACGCTGCATTATAACCTTTGAGAGAATACATTATTTTTTAAATTTATTTATCTAAAAGATTAAAGCTTGTACAAGTACAGGACCCAGGCTCTAATGGCCTAAATGACAACTCTTCTTTTTCATTTCACACAACACACCATTAATTCACATCTCACACGTTTACACACCCATTGTAACATGTGATGTAATAAAGTATATAATTTATATTTTTGTCCATCGACGGAAGTGTCTCAGAACTCATATTACGGTCTTCGCGAGCCTTGGTCTGGGACTGGATCCCATGATTCTGTAACTGGCTTTTATAAAAACCTTCATGTGATAAATGATTTTTTAATATAAATTCTCTCTATAATCTCCAAGTAACCGTGCCCACCACTGTACTGAATCGAAGGAGTAACTGGGAATGACTTTCACTTGCAGATCTTGAAAATTAATAATGTTTGACACCGATTAAATGCACATTGAATGCGCAGCCAAAGAAAACAAAAAATGTTGACATAACCGTAAAAGTTCGGGTGATATTTCGCCTTACTGTAATCTATTTCAACATTGTCTTGTCAAGCGAATCTATTACTTTGGACATTCGCTATTCAAATCTAAAACAAAGGCTCAACTGTTAGCTAAATAGAAACATAGAAATGATCCTTGGCACGGATAAATTTGCGACAACTGCAATTATTCTTAATTATTTATAATTAATTATAATATGTACGTGCATTTAATATTAATTGTTACAGTAATTATAGTATAATCGACCGCCAAGACTTGTCTAGAGGTTATTATTATATTATAACAATAGAAATTATATGGTGCGTTATGGATAAAATGGAATGGATTGTCTTTGGATGAATGTACCTAAGTGATATGGCTCACAGTTTAATTGAACTAGGTCTATATTTCTATTCAGATTGTCGAGAGCAAAAGGACGTGTCATGAACTTAAAAATAATTTTAAGAATTAGATTACAATGTTTAGTTTAATAACGTGTTCATTTTCAATTGTACCTATTTATCCATATAGGTATTATATCTTTCTTCTTTTCTTTTCTCAGCTATGTGCGTCCACTGTTGGACGTATGCCTCCCCCATATAGGGGGGATTTGCCAATACTCGCCACGCTTGGCAGGCGGGTTGGCGAGCGCAGTATGATTTCCGATCCTCAGAAGGCGCTGCTGCCCACCTCCTGGTACGTTATCCCTTAGCCGACTCTTACGGCACCCGCGGGAAGAGATGGGGGAGTACTATTCTAGACCGGTACCACCACGGCACGGCACGGCGGTATTATATCATTACATATTATGTACTTAAACTTACTTACATATGATGTGTTAGTAAAAAAGAAGCCTAACTTTTTTCACTCTGGTATGCAGAGATGCTGTTCGTTTGCGGATGATGGCGTGAAAACCATCAACTCTTGCTTCAGCAAACATTTGTGAGGCACTACAATTAATAATATATAATAATAATAAATGTTTTATTTCGGGTAGTAAATTCACATAGCAGTAGTACACACAATTTAAGTCAAAACTAAACTAAAATATAACTAAAAAATACATGAAGCCGGTATGTATATGGTACCTACTTCGGTCATCTAAATCGGTCTAAGTCATCGTAAGTCTAACTTTAAAATTATGTCATTTTTTATCACCATCCAGGTGAACAGAAATCCAGTGCCGAAATAAGGGACTACTAAAATTGTAAGCGACAGCACTCA
Source organism: Apeira syringaria (assembly GCA_934044485.1). Taxonomy (NCBI): domain Eukaryota; kingdom Metazoa; phylum Arthropoda; class Insecta; order Lepidoptera; family Geometridae; genus Apeira; species Apeira syringaria. The sequence goes on from OW203678.1 coordinate 1,230,592, forward strand.
GTATGCTATTCTCGGAACGTCTCAATCGATGCCAAAAAGATCCAAGATCAAAGATCTTAACCTGATGATTGCGAAAAAGTCAGGGACCCCCGCTTCTGCAAGCATGCTGGACGCACTACAATATCTGGGTAGCTTCATGAGAGTCCGGTAGGCATCGTTATACTGGACTCTCATGGAGCTGAGCGTCTTCTTTGTGAAGTAGCACCAAAGTTGGCAGGTGTACATCGATAGACAGTAGGCTCGGTACAAAGTTCATTAAGCGCGGCAGGTCCAACAGCATCCGAAAACCATTGTTGTACTGGACGCGTAACGCATTCAGCGATCTTTGACTGTACCTGACCCATAGGCTGCACGTGTAGAAGGACAGTAAGCTTTGAATAAAGTTTTTTAAAGTTCTTTTGCATAAGTTTTTTGCCCAAATTCTAAACGTAAAGCTATTTTATAATTGAGAAAAACGCTTTTAGCTGTTTCACCCGCGTAAATACGTTTCTCCTGTTACTTCATCTTATCGTACGGAAACTGTACATTATTCCGCAGTTAAAAGATTAACCAGTTTTCTTGTTCCAGATTATAATTTATTCTTAGCCAAATTTTATCAAGATCGGATAATGGGAATATTTAATTTAAAAATCGAGCTCATTGGCGCGTACTGTAAGAGGCCTATATCCAGCAGTGGACGGATACAGGCTGATGATGATGAGTAAGGATAATTCATGGTTAATTTTCCGAAAAAAAATAAATCTAACATGGAACCGACTTTAACACTCGAAACATTTTTTTTACCCATTTCAGTGACCTTTGCTACTCACGGGAAAAAATGACATGGTTAACCGACTTCAAAAAAGGGGGAGGTTCTCAATTCGACCCGTATGCTTTTTTTGTATGTTCACCGATTTCTTCACCCTCAATTACGAAGTCGTCCAAGTAGACGCAAGGGGGCGTCCATACACCCCTCCCCCCTTGGTGAGATGTGGGATGTGGGACGCCCCCTAACATTTCTCAGTTATAGGATTGTAACTCAAAAACCGCTTGATCGATTTTAATGAAAACTTTACTAAAAAATGAATAAAAAAAAATTTGGGAAGCACCAGTTTTCAAATAAAAAAAAAGAATCATCAAAATCGGTTCTTTCAGTCGAAAGTTCTGAGTTAACAAACATAAGAAATACGACTTGTGTAGACACACTAGCCCCTTCCCATGTCCACCAAACCTCCACGAGCCCAGGAACGGCGGCAGAATCGGCCGAAAAGGCAATAGCAGCTAAATACAGGGGTCTCGGCGCGGAATACAATTTTGTTCCTTTCGGTGTCGAGACCCTTGGCCCGTGGGGTCCTAGCGCGCTCAACTTCTTCAAGGAAATTTCCAAGAGGCTGGTTGACGTCTCAGGAGACCGAAGAGCTGGCAGCTTCCTCGCTCAACGTATTAGCCTAGCAATACAAAGAGGGAACGCTGCCAGCATCTTGGGTACAATGCCGCAGGGGCCCTTTTTAGATTTAATTTAGTTTTTATTAAATTTTTAAGGTTTTTATTTTAAGTTAGATTATTTTATTGCTATTCTAAATTATTTTTAAATTATGTTAATGTTACCTTGTAAATAAATATATAATTGATTAAAGTGAAATAAAAAAAAAAAAAAAAAAAACATATGTCGATTAATTGTGAACCTCTTTTTTTAAGTCGGTTATTAATAGTTCTTATTAAATAATCTTTTGAGCGGCAGTGCATTCACATTGCAATAGAGGCACCGTTATACAAGTTACTTAATCTTGTAGCTTGTATAGAAATGGCGCCGTCGTTCGTCGCGACCGGCCGGCTAGCTAACGGTACCTAGCGTCAGCTGCCTTTCATAAGGAATAACTATTTTGCTTGTTTTTATACTGTATTGACCTAGCGTTTGACCACTATCTCACTTGATGGTCAGTAACGATGTGATCGAAGATCACGCTAGACCTACAATGCTTACTGGCTCTCAAGGACTGCTGCCTGAACATACTACGTGTTTGGTGACAGTTTTTCAAACTTGAGGGTGATAGCTAACCAGGCGGGTACCTAAAAATACCCTACCATCATGCTGGAAATTTGATAACGGAGTTATCTTCACTGGAAGCTCAAGCAGTTCCTGACGAACGAGTCCCTTAGTTTAACAGGCGACGGGCGGCGACGCTCCCACCGCTGAGCGATTATTGCTTTAATTATAAAAAAATAATTTATTTAATCTTTACATCATATCATCACATAATAATACACTCGCTTGTATTACACTCACTTGTATGTACTACGCAAAGGTTAGCTGAAAGAAAATGCTTATCTTCTGCCTACCATAAAACAAGTAATTTTCGTAATCGTCTTCAGGGTATCTCAGAAACGGCTCTTGTAATTTGGATGGGAGATTATATTCTATGCACATGCATAGCGTTATGCTTAATGGGTTATTTTATATGGGTGCCTGTTTGCATGTTTGGTTTTTGGTCATCATCATCATCTCAGCCATAGGATCTTCATTGCTTGGATATAGTCCTGCATCATTGATTATCACATCAACTGGACACGGCGCATCCAGCTTCTTCCGGTGCTCCTGGTCAGGTCGTCTATTCTTGTGTTCTTTATTGTAATGAGGAATACTCTATATATCTATCTGTGATGTATCCGTTCCACGCGTTTTGAGCATTACGCGTACCTATATAAAATATCAACCGATGTATTATTTTTATTAGCAAGGCTAATAAAAAAATTTACATCGGTTGATATATTTCAACACAGTTACATAAAATTCAAGCGGGAAATTCTCAATACCCTAAATGAATGTCACATCGGTAAAAAGTACGAGCAACAACCATACACATAGTATAATAACCGAATTACCTATCCATAGCACACTAAGGTAAATCACTCACACCCAATTTCTTTGACACTTACATAAGCACCCCCTCACACACTAACAACACACTCAGAATCACACACACAAACATATACAGAAAGAGAAAAAAATGCGCACAAGCGACTTAGAAAAAAAACAAATTAAAGAAAGCGAGGACTGTCTAGCAATAGTTATTTACTATAGAATGTAAATCCTTTTATTGGCTGTAGGTTTAGATTAATTGTCCAAAAATGTTAAATTAAGAGCTGTGGATTTTGTGTAATAAATAATTAAATTGGTTCCTAGCAGTGCGGTGTACCTAAGTGTCAAGCCGACAGCGGCGTTTCGAACGTATATAATTCCATTCATTTCAATTCCGTCCATTCTTTCACGGTGAAATGGCTTAACGGATTTGTATGAAATTTGGAATGAAGATAGTTTATACCCTTTTTTTTTTTTTTTTTTTTTTTTTTTTTTTTTTTTTTTACGTGGGCGAAATGCATTTACGCACTTCCGCCTACCGGGAAGTAGGCGGGGTGTGTCGGGCTCGCTCGAGCATCACCGCTCCCTGGGGGGCCTCAGGGCCCCCAACCCTAACTGCACCCACAGCAGCCAGGGTCCACTACCGACTAAAACCCACGGTGTCCATCCTGCCGCTATAACGGAGGGAGCGCGGGGTATTGCATACCGCGCCCCCACCACGGCCGTCCGTTTCCGGACCCCTCCAGGGGGGAGGATGACCCTCCCCCTCGCGACCGTGCCGGGACCAAGAGCACGGCCGCACCACCCCGGGGACCACACAGTGCAAGGAACGCCAGACTTCCCACATCCGACGCTCGTGGTCCCCTGCGATGGGCCAGATGGAGCAGCCCCATCGCCAGCCGCCTCGGCCGCCACCCTCCGACGGCGGCCATATCGGCGCCACAGCAGGAGACGAACTGAATCACTCCCGCCGCAGCGCCTCCTCAGCTGCAGCGCCGTCCCACAGCGCCGCTGCCCCCCTCAGTTGCAGTGCTTTGCAGCACCGCAACCTACCGTCTGATGGACCGCTCCTCGTCGGCTTGGCGAGCAAAGCCTATCGGGAGCAGTCCCGGCCAAAATACTATAAACATACATAAATACATGGATACAAATAAACTTACATAGATATGAGACACGCGAGGCGCCGGACGATGTCTAGTTACGTCTAATTCAGAGGAATTAGACCAAGAACAGGCAGCACCGCGAGAAGGTAATCGCCAGACTTGCCTTGAGGATCATCACGACCTGCGCTTCCCCCAAGACCGTAACCTCCCTACCCATCACGGGATGAGTAAAGAAGGCCTGGACTTAACCAAAACAAGCAGCGTGAACGCCGCAAGCATAGGCATAGCAACTATTTAATGGATAAACCCAGACCCGCCCAAGATAGTTTATACCCTGGAATAACATAATAAGGCTACTTTTAATCTGGAAAATATAGACTGTTCCCGTGGGAGACGGGAGATACGAATATCGTCAATACCACGTACTGTTTCACCGCGAGTAACACCGCGGGGCGCAGCTAGTTCTATAAATAAAGGATGTCAATGTATCTATGACATAAATAAGCACATCATTTGTCTATAGTGTATAAAAGTATACCTATATATACCTACGTATTTATTAAAAGTAATATCAAATCAAATCAAATGTCATTTATTGTAAACACAGGTAATATAGATCACAGATAAAAAACGTCCGCTGTGCTTAGCCTTTCCGCATACAATATTGTACACTATACAAAAGAATAAAATGAGATGAAATTATTTTTATGCTTACAATAAGTACAAATAAATAATAAAAACAAAACAAAATAAATACTGAACATAATCTAAAGGTTAGTGACAACTTATGCTAATCCATTATATAAGCCACATCGAATTTATCTTCAATATACTCTCGGATAGAATAGAACACCTTGTTTACTAGAAACTTGAGCAGTTTTTTCTTAAAGAGAGCAATATCTTCTAGGGTCAAAATAGCTTGCGGCAGCTTATTATAAATTAAAGGAGCCATTCCGAATATACTTTTTGAAAACAGTTCTGTGTTTGACATTGGTGCTGTTATTTTTTCGAGATGACGTTTAGACTTCAGATGTCCGAACAAGCTTCTGTTTGTTTTTACGAATACCGATATTTCGTATATGTATAGAGAAGGCAGTGTCAATAATTTTAACTGCTGGAAAACCGGTTTACAGCTATCCGGAACTCGTATATTGGCTATAGCTCGTATACACTTCTTCTGGGCTCTAAATACTAATTCTCTTTGGGTAGAATTGCCCCAGAATATTATTCCGTACCTTAAAGTGGATGATACGTAAGCATGGTATGCCGTTAGAACTGCTGACGTGTTGACTACTTTAGACAACATATAGAGTGCATACGAGTAACGGTTAAGTTATAATTGATAATGAGAATGATGTGTTCCCCTGCATCATTATTATTATTATCAATTATTGCATTAATTGTCTCACATTGTATATCATTCCGGAAACGTTATTTAGGTTAATGAATATTATTATAAGTCTGGAGGATTTTAAGTGGACATAAACAAGTTTGTACAGTTTTCTTTTTAGCCAATTAAAAATGTACAGTAAGTGGTCGGAATTCAGGGCAATTCACATTGGTCATAACACTCGATCAACATTCTTTGCATACCTACTGTAAATATTGTGCACAATCAAGTTTGCCACAAAAACTTGTCCATAGTTATAAAAAACTGATTGTCATTGAACTGCAGCTACAGACGCAGACCCCACTAATATTATAAAGGCGACAGTTTGTATTTATGTGTGTATGTTACTCCTTCACGCTCAAACAACCACCGATTTCGATGAAATTTGGTATTTTTTATTTTATTTTATTTATTAACATACACACAAGGTCTTCAGGTCACGAACTAGGCAGAGCCTAGCCCTATGGTATCCTGATGACTGATGTATATATACTTATATACATATACACATGGTATGGAGATATATTAGACCCTGGATTAAGAAATAAGCTATTTTTCATTCCGAACCTTATAGGTCAACTAATTTACCTAAAATATTACCACAGAATAATAAATAAACGGTTTATACATAGAAGTTTATTCGAAAAACTTTCTAAGTGAACATTAATTTTCATAACATAGAACAACTGATTAACAAACACATAAAGGACAGTAATGGTTAGCCTCACAAAATGACATCACAGTATAATCCACACCAGTAACGCAACTCATTAATAATGTCACGTTGGCAAATCGTCGCGTTAGTGTTACAGGTGTCATCAGCTTTCTCGTGCCAAGGCCGCGCGTGGCGAGAGGCTTACTGCTATTGTTTTTGATATGTCTGATGTCACAGTAGAATCGGGTGCAGAAGACTCAGTGGGTGTAGTTATGCAAAGGTTACCCCATCACCCACTGAACACGTTTTAATATGAATAATTAATGTGAAATTATTAAATTATTATTGGATTGCTCAAATGTTATTGTAGTAGCTGCAGTATTGTAATTAGTTATTAGTGTATTATTTTAATAAAGGCATCTGCCAGTAAAAAAAAACAAAAATGCAACAGATCAACGTTTACTGCCTATATTTTTATATGTAGTTTTTGCATCTTTCAACACAGAAGAAAGTGTTAATGTTTCATCATACACATAAAATATTAGTTTTGTGACAACGGCAAAAATGCTTGAATCCTAAAAATTAGGAATTTTGTTGTATCTATAATTCATTTTATAATATTGAATGTATAATATTGGTTTGGTGCAAAGACTGTAGTAACAATCAGAAATTAATTTTTAACATGAGATCTTGATAATAGATCTTGTATTTTCTAAGGTCATTCGCTTCAATAGTCAGAAAATGGCCACTTAAGGTCTAAATTAGAGAATCACCCAGTCGCAGCAGCAAATAGACGTTTCTTGGAGTACAATACATATATGAATCCAATTGAAAATAGGTAACCCTTATAGCAAATATTTGTTGGCCATTCTATATACTTAATACAAATAGTAACTTTAAAATCACAAATAATAAATAAATGCCAACGATCAATTTATACAGATTAATATAATCATAATATGCATGCAGCATGTCTTTTACTGTTGTTACTCTTTTCTAGTTTTCATGCTGGTATTTTTTTTCTGTGACTTTTTGTGTTAAGGCCGAGATGTTCGCTACTTGATTACCACCAATTAAATCTATTGTCGTTACATGCAATCTAACGCTTACCGATCGTAATTGTCGATGGTCATTAGTATAATATAAATGCAGTAACGTAGATTGTACGTGTATCGTCGAATGTATAAACTAATGCATAAATATATAAACGAACATAATGTGTTCATTTATTAATTTAAATAATCTCATACTGAAATATAAAGATTAAAAAAATCAAACAGAACCTGAGTGACAGTCTTTATAGAAAATATATCGAAATAAATTTTAAAAATTACATTAAGATACAGCTCTTCAATGGAAAACTGTATAATAAAGTAACTTTTTTACCATTGAAATATAACGTCAGCTGGACCAAAGAGCTTAAATTGCAAATTTTCTACATATAATCTGTGGACGCGGCGCAACACGCATCTACGATAGAATGGATTTGGCCCTGAAGTTTACAAATAAATGCACACATATTTCATGCTGTAATTTTACATAATTTTCATTATAACTATGACAATGACATTGACTTTTCTCATTTTGTATTTGTAAATTTTTTTTTAATATTCTGTAAAATAAATTATATGGAGTTTTATCTGAAATAAAAAAATGAAATAAATGAATTATCTATTTTATAAGATTATATAAAGTAGTGTATGAAAGATACTTAAAAAGCTTATGACTGTAATCAAACCTAATTATGTCGTACCTAAACCAAAGAGGTGTGAGGTTTGGTGAATTGGTAAATGGCCAAAAGAAATCTATTATGTTAACGGTTTAAAAGCGGCTGAATCTTAAAAAGGGATTCTGGGATAAATGAAAAATACTTAATATATGTTCAAAAAATATGTATGTTTTTATTTTTTTTATTTTTTATTGGGAATAGGCAAGCGTTTGACCATTACCTCACCTGATGTTAAGTGATGATGCAGTCTACGGTGGAGCACGCCTGTCTAGAAGATACCTATTCACTCGTGACTTGAAGATACCCAGGTTGTATGTTTGCGGAAACACAGATTTAGGCAATAAATTCCATTCGTTAGCTGTACGCACTAGGAATGTGGTAGCAAATCGCTTCGTGCGACAAGTTGGAACGTCCACCATGTATGGATGTCGCATTGCCGTCCGTCTGGTCGTCCTAATCCGTCCTTTCGTATGTCCAATGGCTTTGTAAATAGATTTGGGTGCCCTTACTTGCAATGACAAATGGAGAACAAAACTCTTACTAATACCAAATACAATGTCATCAGCCTTCGTTGTCATCTTAACACCGCAATTTAACTCCTAAACACTTCACTATATGGTTTAATTAACCCAATGACGTTACGACGTACACCTTGAGAGTACACACTGCACGGAGCAAGTGTACGTACGTTTTTTTATGTTTGTTACCGCATTACTTTCGACTTGGTGAACTGATTTTGATCGTTCTTTTTTTTCCTCTTTTTTTTAATTTGAAAGCTGGTGCTTCCCGTGTAGTCCCATTTAAATTTTTCATTTAAATCGGTCGAGCGGTTTTTGAGTTATTTTCCAATAACTTAAAAGTGCTACGCGTACTTCGATGATATTACAGGTGCGGGTGCAGAAATCGGTGAACATACACAATGACAATTGATCCCGTGAGTAGCAAACATCACTAAAGAGAATAAAAAAAAATTACCAAGTAATGGAACCGACTTCAACACTCAAGAGTATGAAATAACTTGTCGAAGTCGGTACTATGTTTACAATGTTTTTGAACTTTTGAACTATGATGGTACCGACTAAGCAAGTTATTCATACTTTTTCTTTTTTTTGTTTATCTACTTACTATAGGTTGACAGTCGAAAGGTTATTTAATTTCTGGAGCTTGAATACTGTTTATGTTTGCGTATGTTTTGGCAGCGATGTCTCTATATTAAGTCTGTGGCATCGTGGTCTTTGGTCACAGACATCCAATAGCGTCCAGCAAGAAATAATTAACGAGCCGTTAATTGTTTCTTGCTGGACGCTATTGGATGTGTGGACGCATGACGGACAACATAATTAAACGCTATGCAAACATATAATGAAGAAGCATGTTCGTTGTGACTGTGGATTTATGCGATAATTATAAGAGATAATACGAGACACGAAATGGTTGTGAAACGTTATCATGATTAATTTATCAGTTGAATGAACAAGTTTCAATTAATAACTATTGACTATTATTTTAGCAAGTTCAAGTGCTGCTAAAATTGCTTTTATTTATATCCTACTAATATTATAAATGCAAAAGTTTGTGTGTATATGCATGTATGTTTGTTACGTCTTCACGCTCAAACGGCTATACCAATTTCGATGAAATTTGGTATGGAGATAGTTTAAGCCCTGGATTAACACAAAGGCTACTTTTATCCCGTAAGAAGTATAGTTCCCGTGGGATAATTAAGGTAGCGGGAAAACAGTAATCCACGCGGGTGAAATCGCGGGGCACTACTAATAATGTTTATATCTAGTGTTTGACCACTATTCCACTTGATGGTCAGTGACAATGTGGTCAAACATATTATCACGCTGGATCTGTAATTCTTATTGGCTCTCAAAGACTGCTGCCTGAACACACTATATGTTTAGTGACAGATTTTATTAAACTTGAGGGTGCTAGCTAGCAAGTCGGGCACTCGATAGTAACCTACCACCATGCTGGAAAATTGATAACGGTGTTGATTAAATAATGTTCAATGTTACAAATAAATGTATAATTTATTCCAGGTGCAGCGCGGCGGACAACTACACAGAGCAGTGCAAATGCGACCAGAGATACGCAGCTCCTGTCTCTTCTCGCAGCCAGGCGGAGGCAGCTGCTCAGCGGAAGACTAGCAGCACACATCAACACTCTAGCTTCTTTAGCACAACAAGCTAACAGGTAAGGACAATAAGCATAATCGGCTAAATACCGTGTCACTGCTGGGACAAGGGTAAGAGAGGGGTGTGGACTATCATCCATAGCGCTGCTAATGCTGGTTAACGGATACGCTGATGTTGAAATTTTCCGACCACCCAACGGCCTCCGACATATCCTAACTACTGTTATCCTACGTACGACGGCTTGACGTGCATTTCGAAACATGGAAGGCCTCAGCATCCATCTAAGAACGATCAGACGGACGACAATGTGACATCCATACATGGTACACGTTCCAACTTGTCGCACGAAGCGTTCTGCTTCCACATTCATAGTGCGTACAGCTGACGAGCGGAATTAATTGTCTAAATCTGTGTTTCCGTATGAATACAATCTGGGTCACGAGTGAATAGGTATAGTGCTTTATCGTAGATCGCATCATCACTTAACATCAGGTGAGATGGTGGATTACGATTTTCCCGCTTCTCAATTATCCCACTATAATATATATAATATATATATACTATACTTTTTCCGTGTCTCGTATTCCAGGGTCTAATCTATACATACCAAATTTTATCTAAATCGGTACAGCTGCTTGAGGGTGCAAAGGTTACAGATATCTTTGAATTATTTGCTTTACCTTCGGGAACAGCAATTATTTTTGGGATGTAAAGTAGCCTATATTATGTTATTTCAGTGTCTAAACTATCACGATTAAAAATTTCATCCAACAGGTATAGCCGTTTGAGCGCGAAGAAGTAACAAACATACACACAAACTTTCACCACAAAACAGATCGGTATTTTGTACTTTCACCTTTATATTAATAGTAGGATAGGATAACGCCTTATAAAACCAGTGGTATCTTAAATATGAACACAGTTCATATCATGTTCTTAAACATGAATAACAGTTATATATCCATTGTTTTGTTATTATATTATTCGCGTCGATAGCGTTGTGAAATGCAACCTCTACTGATGTTTCTTTACTTTTTTTTACGACAGCCTTTTCATACGTACTAACTAACAATATTGAATAAAGGCATTTGCCTCTTGAAAAAAAAAAACAATATTGATATCTGATGATGTCTCTGATGTTATAGTCTTAATTATTAATGATAAAATAATATAGCGGTCATGTATATTTCATAATATGAAATTATTCATTGAAATATTTATATACCAAATTTATTTTATTCACGCTAACAACTAGCTATTGTCCTACAACTATGTTGTTTTTAATAAGATTGTGTAACATTCACTGGACGCTCAAGCCCAAGTTAGGGCTCTATCCAGTGACTATCAAATTTCTTATTTATTTGTCACACGCACACACCCCCGCACTAGGATACCCTGTGTCGCGGGATAGACACACACAATCACAATACAAAAACATCCAAGACCCGAGAACAAACATCTTTGCGCATCACATAAATGTTTGCCCCGGCCGGGATTCGAACCCGGGGTCGCGGTTTCAAAGTCAAAGTTTCAGAGGTTTAAAGATTTCTAATCTTTAAACCCGTTAAGAATGTTTGCCTTTTACTATTAAAAATGAAACCGCGGACTACCAATGACCGTATAGTGTACACCTCATTGTATTTCCTATCTTCTAGTAACACAAGTGAAGGGCCACGCATTTCAATGCCCTGGGAACGTTGGCAATGTCAACCAGTCTATTAGGCTTTTGTTCATGCGCTCATAGTTGAGACGTTATTACAACCAGTTAGAGAAATTATAGTTCCCAGAAATATATAACATTAAATTCAAACTCAACACGTAAATGTAAAACGGCGAAAATTATGGTTTATTTATATAAAATGACACTTTTACTTTCTAATGTAACTTCATTGTGTTTTCTTTTCAGAACAAACACTACGTTTGCACATTTAGAAATAAGAGACTCAAGTAGCCCTGTGGTGAAGAGATTGACATTGACAAACTCTGACAACTCGAGCAGTGAGTCCACACCCACCTTTAAGCTCTTCACTTCTGATGGAATCAAAGAAGTCTACCAAGAAGTCAAACCCCATGAGATAAGACATCTATTAATTCCTAAAACAATCCCAGATGTTAAAAGTAGATCAGGATTTGTAAATAACAATAGAAAAATAAATAAAGCAGTGAGCAATTTTGAACAAGACACTGAACCTACCATAATTTATGTACCACCTGATAAATTAGAAGGAGTCGATAAAGAAATTGATTTAGATCCAGATGAAGAATTCCAAGTAGATGAATCTAATCATGGTTTATATTTACTAAATTATTCAGATTCTGAAAATACTACTCAAGTTTCAGATTTGAATATTACTTCAACTGCGATAAATGAAAATAAAGAAAATACGACACTTATTGAAACAACAACCACAATTACCAACATTTCCCAAGATTCATCAACTGTTAAACTGGAAGAAATAGATAAACCTGAAACAAACACTATTGCTAATAGTACTGCCACCAGTAATAAAGTTGATAAAGAGAGTGAAAATGAAAATAATAATACAACGTCGTTTATTTCTCAAGAAATGGATAATCATTTCAGGCCTTTAGAAACTGAGTTGCCAGTAGAAGAAATGGCACCGTTCATATATTTTGGTCAAAAAATTGGAGGTCATGTTATTAACGATAATTTAACATACTCACCATCTTTATCAGCTTCTACGAAGTCTGTTAACTTTATTGCAGCTCCGCCTGATAAGAGAAAATTTAATTCACGGTATTCTGCTACAGAAAAATATAAAAACACAAGTCCTGATGAAGAAGAAATCAATGAAGATATGGATGTATCCGTTGTTAAAAATATAATAGAAAAAAACAAAGTTCGGAATACTGTGAAAGGACCAGCGCCTGCTAGACACGTTGGGGTAGTAAGCGCATATAGAAAATATTCGAGCACTACTCCAAGCAATACGAAATCACTCAATATAGCGCAGTTAAATATCACTGAACCTATTATATCAAATGTGACACCGGATATTACTGACAAAAGCAATAACACTAGTAAACAAACGAACTTTGATGTAGCTCTGAAATTTCTAAGCAACAATTCAACGAAAGAAATCACAAATCGAACTCTTTCAACCGCAACACCACGAAATTATACTCGAAATTATTTTAATTTGCGACGAAGGCCTGCTAGAGTTACTGTTTTGACCTCCGATAATGAGATGGCTACAGTAGCAGTTAACACAACTACGACTGAAAAATCTTCAACGGTTTATACAGCAGTAGTCACTTCTGTTTCGATAACGTCATCTGTCAAAAGTAAAAACAATACAGATCCGGGTATCAAAGATGCCGGGGAAAACAATACAGCAACTTTGGTTGTTGAAATAAAAAATGAGACATCATTAAATAAAGTATATCTAAATGAGACGGAAACAACAACGCCATCGCCAATACTCTCAACAACAATACTACAGTCATCGCCTAGAACCTATAGACATAGGATTCGGATAAGAACTACTACGACGGAAAGCAGCATTAATCCAAATTCAGTTATTGGAGCTTTATCTACTGAACTATCTTCGAAATTTAGTAGACCGCGAGAAGAAACAGTGTCTAAAATATCTGACAGATTAGCAAATTTGTATCGACAGAGTGAAAATAGCGCAAACTCAGCTAACGTGACAGTAAGACCCAGACCTACTCTTAAGCGGAGACGACCAACTACGACTTCTACTACATCGACAACGACCTCAGTACCAACTGTTGGAACAACAGTTCCTACAACTATCGCCACTTCGTCATCAGCATCAAACTTTTTCTCAAATGTACCAAATTCAGACATCACAAAATCTACGTTTAGACCTTACACAATAACATCTAAAGAGTCGACTAAGTCAAATTCCAAACCCTTGTTTGTACCACAAAACACAACAGAGCCTAAAATAAATGTAACCATATTAAATGAAGGTCCAGCTTCAAACGAAGAAGTTGTAATTGAAGCAGAAAAGACATACACAGCTTCTTATGTCTTAGCTGGGCTTGGTTTTCTACCAGTTGCAGCTATTATAGTTTTTGTACTGAGAAGTATTATGAATAAGAAGACAAAAGAGATTGATACGGAGTATGAAGGTTACTTTGATGATGGGGGAGATTTAAAAAAAGAATCACAAATTACTCCAGTTGCTCGACCGCCCCTTCCGACGCCCACGAAACCTGACCAAAAATGGGAGTTCCCTCGGAATAAGCTGAGATTGCAAACTTTATTAGGACAAGGAAATTTTGGACAGGTTTGTAGTTTGTTACGTATTTTTCAATAACTCACAATCTTAATGCAAATATTTTTTATTATATTAATGTCAAGTAGCTGATATTCTCCGAATTAATATTTCGATTTGACTTATGTTCGAGTAACTTGATCTTATAGACTTAATATTAAGATAACTACACACTACATAAATATAAGTGTTTAATACATACGATTAATAACATTTCAGGTATGGAAAGCAGAGGCTGATGACTTGAATGGTCACGACGGACTAACGCGGTTAGTGGCTGTTAAAAGCATAAAAGAGACAGCCTCTACGAAGGAGAAGCAAGAACTATTGCATGAGATTTATATCATGCAAAAGATTGGGACCCATCCCAACGTAGTGACGTTGCTAGCCTGTTGTACCGAACAAGGTACGTCAGTCAAAGATGAGACTAACTTTTGATCTGCACTATGTTTTGACTTCATTTGCAAGTCAAAACTATCTTGATTGAGGTACTATACAATGTAAGCAATCTCAGTATTTACAATTCTCATATTTATCTTTGCAGCCCATTGTTAAAACCAAATTTCAATCATTTTATTTGAATATGTAACAATAATTTTAAACATGCACAAATCGCAACTTTAATAACATAATAAAAAGTCAGCTGAGTCTGAGTTCTCATTTTTTAGTTTGAGTATCTTAAGTTCAGTATAAAGGAGTGTTCAGGAGTCAAAATACGATCCTTCTGATAATTGTATACTTTCAAAAACATGCTTTTAATAAAGTACTAGTTGCTAGTCAAGAAGATAATCAGGATTTTTGTTGTTAATTGTCGGTTCGATACAGAATTATTTTGTACCAATATAAATGTATTATCCCATCCATTTCCAGAACCATACCTCCTCATCATGGAGTATGTGATGTGCGGCAAACTCCTGACGTACCTCCGGGAGAGGCGCTCCCGGCCGGACCGGTTCAGCGGAAGCGGGGCTCTCACCTCCAGGGATCTGACCGTGTTCGCGTACTGTGTCGCGCGGGGGATGGACTACATCGCTTCTAAAGGAGTAAGCAGTTATAACATTATTAAAACTCACGTTCATAATTACTTTACACTGTTTCTACGGGTATAACGTGGTACTTACGCGAGTGAGTGCGGTGCGTCCAAGATCCTGATGAAGGCTTCCGGAAGAAGCCGAAACAATTGTCGATCGTGATATCGACTACGCGTACATGCCATGTTATACCTGTTGATACAGTGTAAGTAAGCAGTTATATTTATATATTCACGCAAATAACAAAGTAACGATGCGATAATAGCTCAGCGGGGGGAGCATCTGTTGTCAAACTGACGGACACTCGTTCGATCCCCAACAACAGCTCCAGCTTCCGGTGAAGGTAACACGGTTATCAAATTTCCAGCATAGGTAGGGTACTTCGATTAACCGCCTGGCTAGCTACCACCCTTAAGTTTGAAAAACTGTCACCAAACACATGGTGTGTTCAGGCACGGTCTTTGAGTTTCAGTGAGCATTCTAGATCTAGCGTGATAATATCTTCGTCACCACATCGTCACTGACCATCAAGTGAGATAGTATCAAACGCTAGATTTATACAGCATAAAAAAGTTACCAGATTATTTTCTATTTGGACTTATGGGTAGCTTTGTATCATAAAATCGTGTATTACTGCTTCTTAAGGAATAAAAACTTAGCCGTATGAAAGCAGATCAATAAATAATTAAAAAGTATTAGCCTTAGTAGAGTATTTTTTATATAATAACATACCTATAAACAGAGGCTTGTAGGATTCAGAGGACTTGGTATAATATTTTGTATATACTTTTTGCCTTCAAGGGAGATGTTAATTATTAAGTTGTCAGCAAGACTGATGTATACAGCAATTATTGCATTGATGCCATGAAATTTGTGAAGACAGTCGGGTTTAGTTGTTTTTGTTTGTAGTAGGAGGTAGTAGGGAGGCCACAATTGCCGTATTCAAATATCTATTCCTAAAACGACAAATTACAAGTTGTTTCTCTATTTTAATTTTTAACCGACTTCAAAAAAAGGAGGTTACTTAATTCGACCGTATATATGTTTTTTTTTTTAATGTGTGTTCGCGGATAACTTCGTCGTTTATGAACCGACTTTGGAGATTCTTTTTTGTTAGATAGAGTATACTTCCGTGGTGGTACCGACTTCAACAAGTTATTTCACAATTTGAGTGTTAAAGTCGGTTGCATTTCTTGTTAAATTTTTTTTTTTTAATGATCTGACTGTCTCCCTAACGCTACCGTCACTTTTTTCAATTTTATGTATTGAATAGCGGCAATCATTACATTTGAGTCTGAAAACTATCGCGAGTTTCTTCCATAATTGTAATGTAACAAACCAGTAATTTTCCAGTGTTTACCACGTGAGTCCTAGTCGGTTTGTTACATTACAATCATTACATTATTTCATATCATATATATAATCATTATTATTACATTACATTTCATTACTTTAACATTAATGTTGAACTAATGAAATGTAATCCACGTAAGCGTCACGTTCAAGACATACATGTCGCGATCCTCAAACATACCGGTTCTATCCGGAAACTGTCAAAGGGGTTTCGTATCGGGCGTTCGTCGGTTATTGTCGTCTTGCAAGGTCAACGTATACTCTTAATGAAACGTGTCCTTATTTCAATTCTTCTCTCTCCTTCACTCTTCTTCTCGGTATGGAAGTGACTTTTAATATTGGGTCAATTAAGATAGACGGAGCGGTGGAGCGAGAGTGGTGCGTGCGCTCGGTGTGTGACCTCTTCTTATTCTTCTTGTCCTTATCCCACATGTGACACGAGTGTGTGTTACTTCCAGATCGTGCACCGCGACCTGGCGGCGCGCAACGTGCTGGTGGACCACAACAAGCTGTGCAAGATCGCGGACTTCGGCATGTCGCGGGGCGCGGGGGCGAGCGCGCGCGCGCCGCGCTCGGCGCTGCCGGTGCGCTGGATGGCGCCCGAGGCGCTGCTCTACGACAAGTACAGCCACCACAGCGACGTGTGGGCGTTCGGGATCCTGCTCTGGGAGATCGTCACTCTCGGTGAGTCTATCCCTCGCTCTGCGCCGGCCGGTTGCAGCCTGCAGACCTAGGACCGATGGGGGCTCAGGGGTTTTAATGGTTGAATTGTTTCTAAAGGAGGATGGCAGAACCAGCCTTGCTCCCGAAAAACGAAATGACAACCCCTTCATGTATTCTTTATATATGAAAATTTAGATTATATTTTTGTGAATTCCAGGAATAATTTGCATTATTTATAAAGTTGGGAATCAGAAGTACTTTTATTGTATATATTTTTGTGGTGTTTGTAGTTTTCGAACGCACCCTATACTTCTCATTATATTTGTTGCGTTCGAATACTTACGCTCTGAAATTAATTGTTATTGTTATGTTATTCTATAATCTGTAGTCAGCTACTCTGTAGACCCGGACTGCGTTCATAAACATACCCATGCCATAGTTTATTCCAGAATATAATAAGTAATGTGTATCTGTAGCGCGATCCATGCAATATTGCTTTCTCTGTCTACGATGCTATAGATGGATAGCGATCCATTGAACGGTTCGCTCATGGACGTTAGCATACTGATGCAGATGATTTTCCATGATAACTTTTTACTCCCAACTTCTAGGAAAATGATTGAATATACAATATACAAAGTATTTATTGCTCTATCGATACGTATAAGTTTCATTCATGAACGCGGTTTCTTTTTTCTAGGCTGCAAATGTATGGGAGTCTGCCATCGTCCTTTTAGACCACATTATCTGTACTAATATTATAAAGAGGAAAGATTTGTATGTAAGTATGTTTGTAATGAATAAACTCAAAAACAACTGAGCCGATTTAAAAAATTCTTTCTGAGTAACATAGGGTACAGTAAATTTAAAAAAATTTAGGGAACCTTATAATTTTTCATTTTCAACTTTTTTACTCGTGCGAATCCGGAGCGGACCGCTAGTGTAGAAATTACGTTAATTCATAAGAACGAAATAGTTGAGAATTCGAAGTCAGATTAATTGACCTAAATATTGTAAATGGATTTAGCAATGCGTCCACAATACGAGTCCGGGCCTAGTGCTAGATTAATTCATATGGAATCGTAGCCCTCACGGCCCTTTATAGTCTATGATTACTAATTTGAAATATACTAATTTTAAGTTTTATATACTTACCTAGCGTATTATAGCATTTCGATTAAAGTGCTTTCAAAAAGTACGAATAGCATAAAGAATCAAATAATATTATAGACTAAACGTGAATGTTACATTCTGGATGAGTTCGGTGTTAATTTAATAGTTTCCACAATAATGTCATGAAAGTGAATTCAAGGGGACAGGGTATCGTACCCTGAACACTGGGTTATGGTATATACCTAGCGTAATTAGCCATTATATTAATGAAAGATTACACTGAAGTATTGCGAGTTTTGCAATTAAAGTAACCGAAAATGTAGCCGTTATGTTTTGCAATGACCTAAGCCTGTAGCTAGACGCAGTCCGGGGTTGAAGTAGGGTAAGACGTTGCCGATTTGAACCGATGATAGATCAGCAGGAGGACCGTCGGCTGTCCAAACTGACGGACACAGGTTCGATCCCCAACAACAGCTCGAGCTTCCGGTGAAGGTAACACCGTTTTCAAATTGCCCCAGCATGGTGGTATTGTTCAGGCAGCAGTCCTTGAGAGCCAGTGAGCATTCTAGGTCTAGCGTGATAACATTTTCGACCACATCGTCACTGACCATCACGTGTCAAGTCAGTAGTGTGGTACGGGCCGGGAGAGAGCGGCAGTAACGCAGGTGTGCGCGTGTGTGGCAGGCTCGACCCCGTACGCGGCGATGTCGGGCCGCGAGGTGCTGGGCGCGGTGACGGGTGGGTTCCGGCTGGAGCGGCCGCCGCACTGCAAGCCGCAGCTGTACCGCGCCATGCACGCCTGCTGGCACGCCGACCCCGCGCAGCGCCCCGCCTTCGCCGACCTCAAGGTACGTACCGTAAGCTATCATGTGACGGGTTGTGAATTGAAGATCTAGGAATTTTCTTGTTTTCTAAAGAAAAACTAATAAATAGATCTACGGGTGTTCTAGTGTATTTGTTTTGTATATGTATCGTAAAGTTTCATAGTATTTCTTAATCACCAAACCGAGTATCAGATTTTAAGAGAGCCCCATTAATATCCTAAGTTCCCTATTTTAGAGCAATTTACTACCACCTTTGCGTTGTGGTATAAGATTACTAAAGGGCAAGGTGCCCTTTAGTAATCTGCATATGATTATGAACAATTTCAACAAATTATTTATCTACGTGTAACCAATAACACCAACTTAATGATGTAATTTATAACAACAAATATATAAAGCGATACCTTACACCATGATGTACATCTTGGCGGTAGATTGAAAATTGAAATTTTAATCTAGTAAGTATGAGTGCTTCAAACTCAGCATACGACTTAGAATAATATCATATTCATATAGTGTATGATTGTGTTTCCAGGCGCAACTAGCCCAGCTGCTGGACAACGAGCCGGCGGAAGGGCACTACGTGGACCTGGAGTCGTTCTACCAGGAATCCAGCGTGTACAGTGACCCCTCGGCTATCATACACGATGAGGACGCGCTCTCCGCAGAGTACGACACCGAGCGGAGGCTGTTCCGGGAGTAAGTGCACCAGACATACATACTCATCTCATCTTACATCTACGGCTGTCTGCTCCTAGCATGGCCCAATATACTACAAGAAGACCTCATAATTTAAAGCTAAATCTAGATGGCGCCACAGGTTTGGAAAATGTTATAGTCGCAGAACGAGTACCGACTAGTTTTAGTAAGTTATCGATTTACATTCGTTAATCGAAAGTTGATTTGATACTACAAGTGGGACTTGAACCCACGACTACAGAAGACCGACCTGTCGCTTTGTCTAACTACGCTATGGTAGCACTCCACTGGCGGTCCGAATTTATTCCTTCCTTTAACGTCTGAGGGGCTGCTGTTCTTAGCGCCATCTACCTTTAATTGTATGAACTGGACTGGTGGATCAATATAAGTTGATTTCATATCAAACGAAGGCTATAAAACTCCTAGAATAAGGGTATGTTACCCTTACTCTCGGAGTTTTGCCACCAGCCAGCAGCAGACATGCCAGGCGAAACTTCGTTCAAATTTTTCGGAAGAAAGAATTCGGCTACCCGTGGGACTTGAACCCATGACTACAGAATACCGTTCTGTCGCTTTGTCCTTCTAAGCATAGTAACACTCCACTAGCGGTCCACATTTGCTATACGAAATGTCATGTGAGTAAGAATAGAATATACAGTTATACAAGGTCAATTCCAATTTTAAATATCTGTTAACATCATTAAACATTTGTAAGTTGATTTTTGTCAGATTTGATAAAATCATTGCAAACATAAAACGTTTTCCCAATAAGCAATCGCATTGCTTCAATACATTTTTAAAACTAACCACACTTACCCGTCTTGCACTTCGATTTTAACATCGATGGTAGCGGTTACAGTGGTTGAGGCTATTCACGGAAGATGGCGCTATAACAACTTCGTAAGATAATTCATTGCGAAAAATGGGTAAAAATCCACTTTTGAGGTTTTGATGTGCTACTTTAGTCAGAAAAGCGACTGTAAAATATTACACACTTCTAGGTTCATAATTAGTTGCGACGACTCTGCTATATGAAATGAGAAAAGCATTTAGTTAAAAAATGTAACAAGCACCATTTTTTTGAAATAACCATTTTCGATTCGTTCTTTTCCTATGACATGATTACGAATCATCATCAACAACTTCTCGCACACTCAACATCAGTTTTTTTTTTTTTTTTTTTTTTCCTAGTATAGAACGCATACAAATGCGTCCTATAAATATATTACAATCTAGCCTAAAAAAGCTAATAAGTAATTTAAATCTAACTTAACTTGCTAAATTTACTGTACTAAGAATGTGTCCATTAACACTTTTCTTATTGTCTCTATTTAAGGGGGTTGAGAACACTTGATTCATGTGTTCTCTATGAGCAGTATTTTAACCACATTATACTTACACACTGTCACTGAACACTACACTAATTCGAACGGTTTTGTTCTTTTGAGTCTTCTCACTATATCGGTCTGGTCAAGGAGCATAACTGCCTCAACATTAACATGATGATGAAGTCTTTGTTGGTGAGCTTCTGCATAGTTTTTTATCACTTTGTCAACGAACTCTATTTTAAGGTCCCGGTGGAGGTCGTTGTTTCTTATGTACCAGGGTGCGTTTACTATTTCCTTTAATACTTTATTTTGAAATCTTTGTATAATTAGGATATTGCTCGGTTTGGTGCATCCCCACAGCTGAATGCCGTAAGTCCATATTGGCATTAATACTTGTCTGTACAGTAATAGTTTGTTATGAGTTGACAGCGCGGAATGTCTTCCAAGTAGCCATTGCATTTTTTTATATCGCAGATTCAATTCTTGTCTTTTTTTCTTGACGTGAACTTTCCATCTAAGTTTTGCATCAAGCGTCATCCCGAGATATTTAGCCGAGTTTTCGTAGGGAATCTTCTTATTATTAATGTACACAGGACAATAACTGTGTCTTTTATTACTGAAATCTACATGAATAGATTTTGTTTCATTTAGTTTAATTCGCCATTTCTTAGTCCATCCGTAGAACTTATTTACTGCTATTTGTACCTTGTCCACAGCCTCGTTGTGGGTATTGCCTGTTGCCATTATAGCAGTATCATCAGCAAAAGTAGCAATAATGTTATTTTCTAAATTTGGAATATCGCAGGTATATAATAGGTACAGGACCGGACCTAGTACACTCCCTTGTGGTACTCCAGCTTTTATTTCCTTGATTCCTGTGTAAGCATCTTCTTGCCTTACACGGAATGCTCTATTTGAGATATACGATTTTAATATATCCGAAAACTGTTTCGGTAATTTTATTCTAAGTTTGTGGATAAGTCCTTCATGCCACACTTTATCGAAAGCTTGTGCTACATCAAGTAAAACAGTTGTACATACTTTTTTATCTTCAAGAGATTTTTCTATTATATTTGTAATTCTATGCACTTGCTCCACAGTTGAGTGTTTTTCTCGAAAACCAAATTGGTGGTCAGGAATGAGTTTGTTATAGTGTAGAACTGGTTTCAGTCGTTTGAGTAAAAGCTTTTCGAAAAGCTTCGACATTACTGGTAACAGGGATATTGGCCTATATGAAGATGTTTCATAAGGTGGTTTCCCCGGTTTTGCCATCATAATTACTTCTGCAACTTTCCATAGGTCTGGTACATATTTTAGTCTAAATGATGCATGAATAAGAGTTGTTAGCTTAACGACACCTTTTTTCGGGAGGTTGCGAAGTACTACACCTGAAATCAGATCATAACCTGGTGCTTTTCGTGGACTTATATTGTGTTTTATTTCTCAAACAAGCTCTTTTGGTGTGACTAGGTCAATTTCTTCATCTTCTTTGTGATAGAGCTCTATCTCATCATAAATAAACGATTCATTTGTTGTGGATTCATTGGGTGTAAATATAGTTTCTAAATGTTCTGCAAATTTGTTAGCTTTTTGCTCGTTACTTACAGCCCATTTTCCATGTTCACATTTAAGAGATGGAACATGGTTTATAGGTCTTTTAAGGCTTTTTGTTACTTTCCACAAGGAATAATCAGTGCTGCTGTCACTTGTTATTCCTTGCAGATGCATTTTTGTGTTTTCATCATTGAACTCTTGTATGAGTTTCGTAAGCTTTTTAGTAAGATTATTTAACTTACTTTTATCTGCGGGGTTCCTAGACACATGCCACTTTTTTCTCTGCCGCCTTTTTTCGGCTATAAGATGTTTTATTGTTTCTGGATATATGTGCCCTTTGGTGTGTTTTATTCATTTATTTACTCAACATCAGTGAATACGTTTTTTAATCAATTATTTTCTATTTCAGACTTGCTACTGGTACCAGTCAACATCACTAAATGTTAGGTTTTTCTTTTCCAGACTTGGCACCGGTACATCGAAGTTCGACAACCGATCCTTCAACCTTCGTGAGGAAGAGCTTCGCAACAAGTTCGGTATCGGCACCCCTCGAATGGGCGGGTTCGGCATCAGAGACGTTCCATTCAACGAGCGTACATTCTCCGACGGCGAGTTCAACGACACCAACTTCGCCGACCGAAAGGACGGGAAACTATCTACGTCTAGTTTTCACAGGGAACGAGAAAGGGAGAGGGAAAACCCTATAGTCAGTAGGAACAGTTTTAATGGCTTCCCGAGGATAGGCACGAGAGATAACCATTTTCAAATGAACCCTGACGGCAGGAATAAGCGAGTGCCAGAGTTCGAATGCGATATATGATCGGGGCTCATTAAATGATTGACAAGACTTTTCAGTGAGGGACGTACGTTTTGTAACATTATGTTTCGAGTGGCGGTTATGTTGTCAATCTAAATTGAACTCTAACGTCAACATTACACGATGCATTATAGATAGATGTAACAGAAGAAGAATACAAGTGAAATGAATACTGTAGAGATAACATATCTGAGAAGAAAGATGGAACAATCTTGATCCGATGAACCGCAGAACAGTGTGATGTGGGAATACTGCAGTGTGTACTATGACTTAAGAATGATAGAAAGAGGGATGCTTGAATGGTTCGGAATTGTCCATCGACCCAAAACCTGGTAAGGTTTGACCCTGACAAACGTCACGTTCAGAGAGTGTCCAGCTCTAGAAATGCCGCAACCAGTTGCATTAAACGCTCATATAAGAACAAGAAGATGTGTGTCAGAATCACAATCACAAGGGGAAAAAAAACGCACTTGTGAAACTCAGAAGTGCAAAGGCTTGTCTATGTTTATGTATAACTAGTAGTGCCTCGCGGTTTCACTCGCATGGATACGGTTTTCCCACTATATTAGTTATTCCACGGGAATCATACATTTTATCGGGATAAAAAGTAGCCTATGTCCTATTCAAGACTATAATCTGTCTTTGTGCCAAATTTCATCCAGATCCGTTCTAAAGTGATTGAGTTACAAGCATCCATCCATCCAAACTTTCACATTTATAATATAAGTGGAATGGGATGTATTCAGTATGATCTGCGGCATTGCTCAGCGACAAAGCCCTTTAAATAAATTTTAAAAAAATAAAAAAATCTGCCGCATTACTGTCAGAATGACTAATAAATTGGACAGCATTGATAGATGGATTGAAATAAGCGCCTATGAGTTCAGGGTAACCACCACAAACAAAAGATTGGAAGCATCGTCTCAGTTTGTCAGTCAACATGCTTGCGTATCAGAATTGATAATATATGTAAGTAATTGGTAGGATTTCCAATTTTTTTAATGTTGTACGTATGGCAATAATATACGTAGGTACCTGCTTAATTTAATGAGTCTCCACGATTTTAGTTTTTAATATTTTATTTATTTTGACGTAAAGTTTGTGTAAAATGTGATTATTGTAAAATATGTGAGTATTTCGGAGTTTCGTAGAACCACGTGCTCTTGTGTGGGTTTCATTTCATGACATAAAAATTTCACAATTCAATTTGGTTAAATTGAGTTTCGTGTAAATGTGTGTGTAGATTTTTTATTGTAAATATTTTGTTAATTTATAACAGTATTGTGTAGAGTTTTTACGCATAGAAATAATATTGTATTGTAAATAATAAATGTAATTGAAAGAACTGTTTTATATAAGAAAAGTGGTTTGTATGTTTTAGTGTGTATTATTATTATCTTTTTATAAATTTTATCAACACGTTAATTTTCCGAAAATGCACAGATTATTAAACAATATATAAAATAAGTGTTGGATCACGTGGTGCTTTAACTAATTGACTAAAATTAAATTTATTGTAAATATTTGCAAATTATTTATGTTATAATTGTCGGTCGTATTTAAATAATTATGTATGCTTAGTTTTTTTTTTTAAATATTTTTTTTACTAATCTTGTCTAATTTTGTGTATTTCTTGTATCTCAGTTTGATGTTACTCTCTAGTCTCTAAACATTGTATGATATGGTTCGTACTAAGATCTGACCTATTTTGTAAGATTGAAAGATTTATTTTATCATGAATATAAAGTATTAAATTTGGAAATAATTTCATGTATTTCATTATTTACAGCGAATATAATATACACTTATATTTATCACTAGCGGCCCGCCCCGGCTTCGCACGGGTATTTAACAAAAATTTCAAAATATAAATTATAAGGATCCCTTTTGAAAATATAATAAAGCCTATGTCACCCGGGGATAGTGTAGCTTCCCAACAGTGGAGTTATTTTTCAAATCGATTCAGTAGGTTCGGAGCCTGTTCAATGCAAACAAACAATCCCAAACTTTCCTCTTTATAATATTAGTATAGATTGGATTATATGTAATTTTGCAACAGTATCTACATTATAATATTAGTATAGATTAGATTATATGTAATTTTGCAACAGTATCTACATTATAATATTAGTATAGATTAGATTATATGTACTTTTGCAACAGTATGTACATTATAAATCTTGTAAGTACTAAACTATTTGTAGGAAAACAGAAGGAAGAAGGCACAAGCATATAGGTACCAACTTCCCGCAGTTCTCTTTCGTTACGTCATAGGATGAACTTTATTCTTTTGATTCGTTGCCCGAGTCTGTGTTTCCCGATATGTACAATCGTGGAGTCTTCAAGTCGCGAGTGAATAGGTACCTTCTAGGTTTGCGTGCTAAATCCTAGCAAACGTCATCACTTAACATCAGGTGAGACAGTTGTCAAACGCAAACTTATATGTATAAAAAAAATATTTTTTTAATAAGATACTATACCTGGAACTTTTTAAATACCCCGATAAAAAACATAACCCTCCTTCTTTCGCAGTCGGGTAAAAAAACAGCTTTGTCTATACTATAGTATAGATCAAGATTGGTTACTGGCCTTAGAGGACTGCTGCCTGACACTATTACCAATACTGACTGCTGCCTTTGGTGACAGTTTTTCTATTTGAGGGTGGTAGTAGTAGGAGTAGGGTACTTGATAGTGCCATGCTGGGAATTTAATGACGGTGTCACCTTCACCGGAAACTCAAGCCGTTTGATCAAACCAGGTTTGACACTTTGACAGCCGACACTCCCTCCGCTGCGAACCAGAATCCGTCACTTTGACCGCTGACGCTCCCACGCTAAAGCTATCATCGCTTGAATTATGACATGTGAATTACACCAATTAAGCTCCAATAATTATCGCTTTTTGCATCTACATTAAATATACGAAGCAGCTAAAGCATGACAAGGGATACACAATTTGAAATTGAAGAGGTGGCTGCTACGAATGGGCTAAAAGAAGCCTAAATAATGGTGGTAATGAACGGGTGTGGATAGATTAAAGGTGAGGGGTGTGCTCCGGTTCATATGAATGCTACTGGCATTATCAAAATAAAAAAGAGACGTGTGGCACTCGGGGACTGCCGCGGTAAAGCTATTGCATAGCATTTTTTATCAACTTATGCAATTAATATATTAATAACTTAATAGCAGTAACGCCGATACAACCAATGCCACCTAGAGGCGAGTTGCTGAACTAAACAGACAAGCGTGTAATTTCAAAAAAGTCATTAAGAGTTCTGCTATTCATCGATAGATGGCAAAACTAAAAAGTATCACCGCTGTGCCGGTCGGAGTGGGGGGTGTTAGTTTATTTTCGTTACGGAATTTCTGGATTCGGTCTCCACGCTCAAGGCCCGCGATAGAA